>JACYFF010031958.1:60510438-60526507 GCA_017589665.1 Selenicereus undatus
ATTATTATTATTATTATTATTATTATTATTATTATTATTATTATTATCATTATTAATATTATTACTATTGTTGTTGTTGTTCATTCCATTATTATTATTATCATTATTACTATTATTGTTGCTACTACTGTTACTACTATTGTTACCATTATTGTTATTATTGTTATGTAAAACGCTAGAGGACTTATCTATGGTTATTAAGGCCACCTTATAGGAGATAGGCCACCTTGTACGGACCACGACCCAAACCCAAGCCCCACACAAGTTGTTAGACCAACTAGGTGTGCTAATCTAATTTTTGTTTCATTAGTTATTTTTTAACAAAGGATTTCAATTAAGCTTTGGGCGGATTTGGTACAAGTCTGGAAACACCCAACATAGCTCCCCGCCTAAGTAGCAGCTATTGTTTGGACAAGGAGATTGTGTAGTGTTTCTGACCCATGGAACTAACTCGAGTTCCTGGGCTAGAACACAACTAGGCTTCCTGGCCCAAGTAGTCCTAGACTGCTTATACTACGGAGCCTGCCCACATACAAGGATCCCCCTTTGCTTGGCCCTTAGTAG
Organism: Selenicereus undatus; assembly: GCA_017589665.1. Lineage (NCBI taxonomy): Eukaryota > Viridiplantae > Streptophyta > Magnoliopsida > Caryophyllales > Cactaceae > Selenicereus > Selenicereus undatus. The sequence continues at coordinate 60,511,003 of JACYFF010031958.1, forward strand.
AAATATTACACGCAGAAATAAAAAGTAAATGAATAAAATGGAGTTTACAAGAGGCACTAGTGAGATTTTGAGAAAATTTACAAAACTGAGTTTGCTATTTAAACTGAAATGGACAATAGGTTTGTTTTAAAGAGGTTTTCAAAAAGCCATTTAATAATCCCTAGAGTGGGGACCATAAGACTCGATAGGCTCAAACTGCAAATCTAGACTTAGGAGCAAAGGTAGAATATCGCGACGGAATACATCACGATATCGCCCCTTATCACTGATGATCTCCCACTAAACACAAAAGCATGCAGTGTGTTAGAATCTAACAAATCAAATAATATCATTTAAAGAAGCAATATTAGTGTAAAGAAATATAAAGAAATAGCCTAAATAATTACAGCAGCGGAGACTAAGCTAATTAAAAATTGCATCCTTGCTCAAAACACAAAACTAAATAGAATAAGTAAAATGGGCAATGTAAAAGGAAAGAACAAAGGTGATTAGGTTTGGGCCCTCATGTTGACCAACCTTATCTATTTGGGAACCTAGAAGGATTCTAAATAAAGTGATTTTTTTTAATTCTTCACACGTCAATCAGGCTCTTTTCTCTCAATTTTTGTGGTGTCTTTTCCTTTCTAACTTTTCAATGTGCCTAACCCTCAAGCTAGTATGTTCGATCAACCCATGTAGGCTACTCCCATTGTACATCATATAAAGGATAATTTGGGTTGATTAAAAATACAAAACGATGAATTATCATTCAGCACAAATCTATTTAGTCAAAATCCTTATCAGATAAAATTTGGTTAGAACATATGCATTTTGGATGTGAGTAAGCAATTAGGAACTCGATCGGGTTTTGGCCAGCCCTAGGAAACTGAACCGGTTCCTAGGTGGTTCCAGTTAGAATGCCAGGCTGGGAACTTTTTGCTCATTCAAAGCCTAACAGTCCCTTTATTTTAGACACTGATTGAAGGTCTTTCCTATTAATATATAGATTGAGGTGGACGTTTCATCATCGGGCATTTTACGATATTCAAGACACCATTTTACGGTATCTACAATAAACCCCACTTGGACTAAGCTTGTGCAAGGCGAAGGTCAAGGTAGTTAACATTTCCACCTACCTGTTTTTCGTATAGTTTATGCCTTTAACCTTTCGCCGGTCTAGCGATTCTAAACTTTTGACCTTTCTCCGGTCTAGCAATTTTGGAGTTTTTAACTTTTCAATAGTCTAGTGGATCTTTTGCAGTCTAGCAGTTCTAATCTTTCTACCTTTTGTTGATCTAATGGTTTTCAAGTAGGATCAAGCAAGACGTTATGCATAAGTACACTTTTGATGAGATGGGAAAAAGAGATTATGATAATCAAAAGTATCAGAATTATAACAATTCGTAAAAGTTGAAAAGGAGTGTATTAAGTTAGAAAGGAATGCAATCAATTAAAAATGAGTGTAGCGAGAGTCACAGATAGGTTTAATCGTGCCAGAAAAGAGGCACATATATTATTTGGTGTCTATTAAGGCTTTCAATAGAAAATATGAAATAAAGTAGGGTTAATGCAAATTCGAAGGGTACGGTTTTTACATGTAAAAGAAATGGTAGTTAAAATTCATGGGAATAATGGGTATGAGCATGTTAAACAAAGAAGCATTAAGATAAATGATAAGGTTTATTTGGTAACTGTGGAATGCATATCAAAACATTCAAGTATTTTATTTAGATCAAGAAATTATGGAATAGAAAACAAATAATCCTATTAATCACAGCAAATATGACTAAGAATAAAAGGGAATGTGCCCAATATGAGTAAATCTTTACACCTTAAGTGTGAAAATCTTTACACCTTAAGTTCACTGTAGCAGTAAACAGTAATGTGGGGACTGTAGCAATCTACAGTGTTGGGCTGGACTATATGTTCAGGTTTAAGTGTGAAAATTATGAGGCCCATGTCTGATTTGTGCCTTCTGGAAGTGTTTATATATGACTTGCATAGATCATTTCCTTTGCATTTTGCTTTTCATATCACGGTTCTGTCATTGCCGTTGTTTGCGTTTCTCAGCTGTTCAGGTAATCTTCAAGGTGTTGCTTCTTTGTTCTTTCTTCAATGCGTGTTGGCTTTTTTTAGCTTGGATGACTTTTCCTGGTACATTCTTCCTCTTCTTTGAATGCATGTTAGTTTTTTTAGCTTGGATGATTTTTCTTGGTACATTCTTCTTTTTCTTTGAATGAATGTTTGTTGTTCCTGGTTTTTTCATGGTTCTCTGAGTGTTGCTCTTTTCATTTATCCATTGGAGAACAGATTGTCATTTGTGGGTTTTCATGGTTTTGTGATTTGTTCCTTGTGGAAGTGTTTATATATGACTTTCATGCATCATTTCTTTGGATTTTGCTCTTCATTTTCACGGTGCTTTCAGTGTTCTCGCTTGCATTTCTCAATTGTCCAAGAAATCTTTAAGGTGTTGCTTCTTGGTTCTTCTTTTAATGCATGTTGGTTTTTTTTAGCTTAGATGATTTTTCTTGGTACATTCTTCCTCTTCTTTGAATGCATGTTATTTTTTTTCAGTTTGGATGAGTTTTCTTAGTAATTGTTGCTCTTCTTTGACTGTATGTTTGCAGTTCCTGGTTTTTTTATGGTTCTGTGACTGCTGTTCTTTTCATTTCTCCTTGGACAACAAATTGTCAACTCCAGTTTTTCATGGTTTTGTCATTGTTCTTGCTTCAATGCATATTAGTTTTTTTTTGGGTTGGATTAGTGTGTTCGTGTACATTTTTGGTCTTGTTTGAATCCATCTTCGTTTTGTTCTTTCTTCTTCCTTCAATGCATGTTATGTTTTTTGAGGTGGGATTAGTTTTTTTAGTACATTCTTCTTTTTCTTCAAATGCATGTTAGTTGGTTCTGGTTTTGCATGGTTCTATCATTACTGCTTTTTTCATTTCTCCATTGGATAATAGATTCCCAGCTTGCTTCTCTGGTACTGGTATTAGATAGAATTTTACTTTGATTCCTCAATTAATGTTGTTGAAGAAGGATTTTGATATTTTAAGGTTACATATTTGCATGGCTCTTCAATAGATTTTATTATTTGCAAGTTCTATCAATGTCTAGGTAGAATTTCCTCTCTTAATTCTACTGGGTTAAGGTAGAATTTTAATGCATGCAAGGTCCACTCATTTTAGTATTGTTCTACTAAAGTAATGTTCCACTCGAAATTGAATGAATTATAATGGCTAGATGTGAAACTAATAGTTTTGAATGTATGTTGATTATGTTGTGCAGTGTGTTGTTATGGTTCCATGTAAGAAGTATCTTAGAGATTTGACAGAAAAATCACGACACTTTACTGTGAAAGTGATGATCATAGAAAAAACTCGGCCACAGGTATCATCGAGCAAGATAATGTACTAGAGAATTCATATGGAGGATGAAAAGGTGTTACAACTGTTCTCAGAAAATTTTTACTGCTATTATATTAGCATTGATAAGTTCAAGTTGATTCATTATGAATATTTCATGATATTGATGTTTTTATTATGTGGTTGTTGTTGGTTGCTATTTGTTAGGGTGGTCAAATGGCAGTGACCATATATAGTGATGACATTGCTTCATTTGCTGAAGCTATCAAGTGTAGAAACGAATATGAGATCTCAGATGCAGTTGTGAAGCCTTTAAAGAGACAGTTCCCATTGAGACCAGAAAAATATGAGATGGAATTTACTCATCGAACAATCATACAACCACTTTCTACTGAAACAAATATGGATGATGTTCCTGACTATTGTGCAATATCTCAGATAAATCATGCAGCTTGGTCTACAGAAAGATATGGTAAGCTTTTACTGTTTCACCAAATATACTTACTATGATTAATGCACATGATGTAGTATATGAGCTATTATTACTATAGTTTATAACTGGGTTGATTGAGTAATGATCTATGCTATTTGTTTCTAAATATGAGAATTTTTTTAACTAAAGTTCTTTATGAATTTAATTTAACTTTGGGTTTGGTAACATGAAAATTGAAGGTGTCCTGGGTGTTGTCTTATTCGTTGAGCCATTACAGATAATTTATGCTCAAGATGATAAGAAAGAAGGTGGTCATGAAGTTCCTATCAGAGAAATTATGATGGTTGATCAAAGGTATGAGATTTCAGTTCAAGTTCCAGAGTAGTAATGTTACATGTAAAGATCAGATGTGTATAAATTAGAATAACTTGTCTGTGTTGTTTTATTCCTCTTCCTAATGCTTATAGAAATTTTTTGTGGCTGTAAAGGGAATGAGACTTTGATTTTATCTGTCTGGAATGATTTGGCAACTTGTAATTGTGAAGAGTTGGTTAGTTTGGTGGAGTCATTCCCTATTATTGGCCTTACAGCACTTAAGATTTCTCGCCATGCAAGTTCGTTTTAATTTATCTTCAACATATTCATTCGATCCTCATGTTTCATTTATATGAAAAAGAAAATATAGTGTTTTTCCTGCTAATTACAAGTTTAATAACTAACTTAGGATTATGTTGTGTAGGTTTCTCACTATCGACAACTATCTCAACATTGATGAATCTGCCTCCTGAAGGAGAAAAGGCTGAGCAATTACTTAAAATGGTATTAATTTTTCTTTCCCCTTGATAATATTTTGTTTAGGTCTTCTATAAATGTAGGTAGTCTTTTTCTGTTACATGTGTAGGTCTTATGAAAATGTTTGCCACCTAAAATCCTTGAGGGAAGCTATTGAAAGAGCCAAAGTATGCTGCTAGATATTGAATTTAATGTTTTCCTATAGGAAAATGTAGTCTTTTCATTCTCACATGATTTTCAGCTATGTGGATCTGCTATTGCAAAAGCTTCAAATTTCACATTCTAGCTTACCAGTACCTGTTAATTTATGTGATGTTATGTCGAGTGTGCTTGTGTCTTTGTTTTGACAAATATATGACTTTCAAGGGCAATAATACTACGAATGGACAATGGATTTGGATTCGTGGTTGTATTGAGAACTTAGACAAAAAATTGATTCGCTTGTATCTGGGCTTTGATGCTTGTGGGACTAAGATGTATGAAGATATAGGAACCAAGTACGAATGTTCCATGTCATCTTGTATTGTGAGGACAAGCACATAAGTAGCTAGGTTTCTAGATTATATTTACTTCTGAACCAAATTAAACTCATCAATGAAACGTTCACTCTAATATATAGTGTCAAACATGGACAAGATGATTTTTCAATTTGACTTGGTTGATATAACTAAATCATGGAATGTCACGCTTTTCTCTGATGATGTATGCAAAGTCCTTGGCATTGAAGCTGACAAGCTATACAGGATGGAGTAAGGGGTAACTTCTACATTAGCTTAGCAAATATAATTTACAAAAGAATGTGTTTTTTCTAGAGTTCATAGATAACTGTTGTTAACTTTTGCTTTTGGATTAAGGATCGTGAAATTTTTTATGCTTAAGCTGCTGAAGTACACGCAATAAAACCAATCTATATCAAGTTCACACCTGGAGCAACATTCGCCACAAGTAGGATCTTGAAATCGGTAATGAAAGAGGTCTCCCTAGATGAACTAGCTAAGTGAAGGAATCAAGGCATATATGATGGTGTGCATAAGATTCTAATGCCGGGATAAAAATAGGGTATCACTATGTACAATGGTACCTATTCCTGGCTGTATTTAGATGTTTCATATAAAAACATGAAATTATATTAGTAAATGCTTTCATTACATAAGTACAAAGGTTTTAAAGCTATCTTTCTATTGAGATGTTTTTTAATTGGATTATTAAATGGTCAAATTTTAATCATATTTTTTTGAAAGAATAAATTATTGAAATTGCTACAACTAATTAAAATCTATGTATAATTGTTTATGGCCATGTTTTCTGATTGAATTCATAGGTTAAACATGACATCAAGTCAAATAATTTCATCTACAATCAGGTAAGACAGTAAATAGACATAGAACTAAATATAGAACTAAAAAGAAGTTACATCTGAAGAAAACATTGGACTTTAAATATAATAAAGTCATGCTTCAAAAGCAGAATATCAAGCATAGATATCTGACAAATGGCAAACAATGGAGCAAGACATTAAGATATTGACTTGCATAGCTATCATGAGGCAAATATAGTAGAAGAAGGGAATGTTTCTAAGCAAAATGTAGGCATTACAAAAATATATAGCTTAAAAACTGAACCTAGTTGAGCAATCAAGGCCAAAAAAACAGGAGGACAACATAAATGATTTATTATGCATGTTAACATATATGAGAAAGTGGAGAGCATGTGCTAATTGAATTATGTGGTAATTTCAAGATAAAATATTCTTACAGACAAAGGAAACTGCAATAATTACTCACCTGAAAAGTCAAAAATCTCATGCGGCTTACCATACCATGCAACAGCAAATGCTCTCATTTTATTCCTCTATCTTAGTGATTTATTAGTTTCTTTCCTATATATAGGTGTCTTGCATATTTTTTCTTTCAAATTGAAGCTCATATAACTTTTGGAAGAGCCTATTTTGATTCAGCAAAGTAGAGGCAGAGAGGTTAGTTCTTCTATCTTTGTGTGTTTTTCTGTCTTTGTCTATCTGTCTATCTTTGTCTATCTCATGGATATACGCACAGGTTCTCTTTGTATGTGTGTTTCTGTAAAAGTTAGGTTGCATGTATGATCAAAATAGGAAACTCTTTTCTTGATATTAGAAATCTGCAGTCCAAATTTCATAACAATGCTATGTTACAAATAAACTACGACTTTTAGTTTCAACTGAATATGTTAACCAATGTATATTAGATTAAGGGTCTGTTCTATTTCGCGTTTTAGATACATAGATAGATATAAGGAGATGTAAGGAGCTGTAAGAAGCTATAAGGAGCTGTAATGAGCTGTAAGAAGATGTAAGAAGCTGTAAGGATAGATACAAGAAGTTGTTGAATTGTAGAAGAGTTGTATAGTATAATTTGTTTTACAATAAACATTTTGGATGAAAAATAATAATATTAAAATAATATACTTATTGAAAATAAATAATTAAGTTAATTACACAACAATAAAATATATTAATCCCCATAAATTTGGTGAATACAATTTCGTCCATTTGAGATGATTTTTTATATGAACATTAGTTTGATCAAATAAGCAAAGTATAACAAAGAAAAAAAATTTGACAAAATTGAATACAACTCTTCAAATAAATGCCAATTTTAAGTAAATAATGTTTAATATAAATAAATGTATGGCCATCTATAATAATATATATTTTATGTCAAAACTCAAATATAATTTACGACATTATATTATGTTTTTATGTTTATGTAAATGTTGTATTCATAAGGTATTTATAAATTTTTTATATTGGTAGTATCATTAAAAAATATACATATTTCTGTAACTAAAATAAATGAATGTTATAAAAAATCTATGAGATGTAAGAAGATGTAAGGAGATGTAAGAAGATATAAGGAGATGTAAGAAGATGTAAGGAGTTGTAAGGAGATGTAAGAAGCTGTAAGGAGATGTAAACTCTTAGCTAAATCCTAAAAAATGCGAAATAGAACAGGGCCTAATTGTCATAGTTAACTGGCTATGCAAAAATGTCCTACAATTTAGCATACCATGCAATACCAGATCCTGTCATTCTATTGTTCTATCTTGTTGATTTATTGTCTCCTCTCCCATATATATAGGTGTCTATGAATATTGCTTCTTTCAAATTGAAGCTTGTATAACTTTTCCAAGAGTATATTTTGGTTCAGCAAAGTACAGGCAGAAAGGTCAGTTCCTATATCTTTTTTGTGTTTTTCTTCTTCTTTGTTTCTGTCACTCTTTGTGTTTCTCATGGATACACACACACAGATTCTTTGTCTATGTTGTTTTCTTTGAATTTTAAAAAGTATACTATATTTTTCATTGCAGAAATTGAAAATTAAAATTTCAACAAAGTCAATATTTATGGAAAATGCATGCTTTCTTCTACTAGATATATAATATGTTGAGATATTTCAGTGTCATGGTATCCACACTGTGTGTTCAAACTTTGCATGTCCTATTTCAGTATAAATATCCACTTCTATTCTTATGGATATTATTCTAGGTTCAATTATTTACTATGTGACTATTATGCTAGAAATAAACTACAGCTTTCAGTTTCAACAGAATATGTTAACCTAGGTATGTTAGATTACTGGTCATAGTTAACTGTCCATGCATGCATTTTGTAAACATCACTTGATAAAAAATTGATTGTCATTTTTTCCAGCAGAATGGATCCACTAAAAATGAGATTTCAAATTTCATACAAAAGTCTTCTAGCAAAAATTATTGCATTTCTTAATCTGTTGCCACCAGTTGATGTACGGAGTGGTCAATTTGAAGGGGCTAGCTCTGTATTTCTAAGAAATGAACATAGCTTGATATCTATGGTACACCAAGAAGTTGTTAAGAACACTGCCATAGAAGCTGAACAAAGTGCTACCTTAAAAGCAATTATGTATTTGGTAAAGACATATCATATCACTGTTTATGATGTTAATTGGCAACTAACAATTGCTTACAAGAAATCTGCCTAGCTGTATAAGTAGTAAGCTCAGAAGTTGAAATCCATCCTTGCACCTTCCACATACTTGGCAGCACAATAAGTAATTCAAGTTTAACCTTAGAAACTACAGTTATGATGAACTTCATGGAATTTCTTGAACAAATTGCTAATAAGCTACCTATCAGATTGCACTCCTACGAGAATGTGACTTTAGATAATCACCACTATCAGTCATGCCTGATGGTGCAATGTCTTGCATATGTTGATCAAGAGCATTACATATTAAGTGATATCTACAAGACTCCAGCAGATGAAATGCAAAATGCTACAAGGAAAGCTCTGAACTAGCTACAAGCATTGTATCAGTTTACTATGTATGATGTTAACTATGAACCAATGCAAACAGCATGGGCTGAATGTTGCAGGAGGCGTAAAAGGTGTGAACTACTACGTAGCAAGATTGCCACACAAGATAAGGGCAAAGCCATTGTCAAATACTCAGGATGAAGACTAACAGAGCGAGCTGAAGAATGTTGTACCATAACTAGCCAAAGCTACTCTCAACTATTTAAAATGAAGGCTAATACAGTAGACTTTAGAATTTTGCAGTATATAATTACAACATCAACTGTTCCTTGATTCCCTCCAAGAAAACAACAACTCACTGATGGATCTCTCAGTAATCAATGAATAGATCTTCTTTATAATATACATCTCTAATATAGTACATGCAGTATATAATTTGTAGGCTTTTCGAAATGTCTGTTTGTTTAAATCCTCTTGCATATGAATGGCTGACTTTGTAATTGCATTTGGTATACGTTCTGTTTACCTTATATATAGAATTATAAAATGTATCTACCAAGATACTTTTCCTTTATTAGTGCTTATATATATAATATAATAAATAAGCAAATAGATGGTAGCATAATAATATGAAAATATCTTATACGTCTAATTGAAATACCAAATTACTTTTTTAGAACATAAATACATAATCTAAGGCTACTCTTTATTTAGAATTCACATGAATACCTATACTAGATGCCATCCATTAAAAGGAAGAGAAACCAAACCGAAGACAGTATCTTGAATGACTATATTAGAACATGATGATACAGAAGAAGCTATTCCAATTGATGCAATTCCTATTCGAAGTAGACAAAGATGCTACCAAACAGCAAGTGATGTTAACCTATTCACTAAACCAATTTCAATTATACCAATTCATGGAAGAAGCAAAGCACAGAGAAATACAAAAGAAAAACACATCCTTCTGGAAAATGTTGAAAACTCAACAAGTATATTAACACAATGCCAACAAAACTGTTTAAAGAGGTATACTGACATCACTGCTAAGCAAACAACTACAAATTTTAAAAATACATTACCAAGCCTTCATAATAGGCAACGATGCTTTCATATGATGTCCTCTATGTCAGAATTAGTTGGTGAAAATTCAGAGCAGAAGCTGCATACATCATATGCAACATAAGAAAATCCACAAAAGAGGTCAAAACAAAGATGTAAGAAATAGGCGCGATCACCAACACAAGTAACGTGTGAAGAATAACTACGTAAGTGGCACTTTAGATATATATATGTATATATATATATATATATATTATCAAATGAAGTATGCAAATTTATTCCTCTACAAAGATTCAACTAGATAATTACAAACACTTATTATAATGCATGTGCAGAGCCATTTGTAAGGAAAAAAAGGCGTAGACAAAAAATAAGTATAATTGCACATACAACTTCTGCTCAATTTCTTAAGTTTTTTCCATGTTTTCTATCTGCATGTTATGCTGAAATTAATAGAGCAAAAAAACTAAAACATATATATTGCAGAAATAGCTACTGCTTTGCAAGAAAATCCTTTACCTAATTTCCCTTTGACAGTACCACCATGCACAATCTATCAATATTGTCTAGCAAAACTCCTTAAGAATGAGACAAATTACTTCTGTTGTCAAAAAGGTAAAACCACGCTTGCTATGAACACTGTGCCTAAAGAGTTAGAATGGCTTCTCACTTCAAATGATGAAGATGCTGTCCACTTTAGACAGCCTGCTAGAATCTACAACAATCTGTTTGCATTTAGCTCCATTGAACGTAACCATGAGGGTAAATCATCGAAAGGAATATATGTATTTAAGCTTCAAGGTCAATTGTACCATTATGTGCCTAATCTTATACCTTCAGATACCCAGCCCCCAAAGTATTTACAACTACTTCTATGATCCATGTCATGAAATTGAGAACAGATCAAGTGTATATAATGAGTTAAGAACTGATGTAGTTACTCAATTGATCTATACTCTTCAGGAAAATCCTTATGGTAAATTTTTCAGGGCACTTAGAGACCATGTAATTCATGATACAACAACAATCAGCATTAACCAAAATTCTATTCCAGATCAAAGAACATATAATAAACCTTCTTCAGAAGAGATAGCTAGAATTTTGGTTGATACACCTCAAACTGATGCACACCATGGTCCACATATACTTGTACATGGAAAGTCAAATAAATCACACCAAATAAAGCATTCCTATGGTTGCTATGATCATTTACAATACCCAATTATATTTCCTTTTGGAGATTGTGGTTGGCATCTCAGGTTAGAGAAGTTGTCTAAGAATATAGAACAACTTCATCACAGACAAAGTTCTAATGGTTCAAATGTTTGTCAGCAAACAGAAGAAAGCATTTTCATGGAAGATCATCCAGGTAATACAATGACCTCTATCATAATCCTAAGTAATATATCACCACTAATTTATCAATCTTTTATTATAGAAATAATGCAATGATCTTTGTCGAAATTGTCATTTTAATAATACTATTCATTTATTAGTCCATCAATTGGTTTAATATAGATGCAGTAGGCAACTGAAAACGCATATCTTGCAGACAATATTATGCTTACAAGCTGTATATTAGACTAATAGATACAAGTTACATAATGAAGATGGGGAGATTATTCCAATAGTACATAGTTGATATATATGTCAAACTTGAAAACACAAGGCTTGACTTCTACAGGAAGAAGTAAAAAGAGAACATAGCTGAATTATACCAAGGAATTCTTGATAGTATAGAGCATGGAGAAACAACAGGTCAGGATATTGGTAATCGAGTGATATTCCCCCCCCCCCCCTCATTTGTTGGAGGTCCAAGGGATATGAAACGTAGATCTTTAAATGCTATATCTCTTGTGCAAAAATATGGCAAACCTGATCTGTTTATAACTATTGCTTGTACTCCTAAATGGCCAAAGATCCAAGATGAGCTTCAACAGTATGAGAAAGCTGAGAACAAACCAGATTTGATTGCAAGAGTATTTCACTCAAAGTTAAAGGAATTATCAGACCAAATAATGAACAAACACATTTTCGAGAAAGTTGCAGCAAAGATACAAGTTGTTGAATTTCAAAAAAGAGGCTTACCACATGCACATGTCTTAATTATCCTTGACAAGCAATAAAAAATAAAAAAAACCCAGAGGAGTTTGACAAGCATGTCAGTGCACTGAGCATATGTACTTGCAAAATTTAGTCCTTAATCATATGATGCATGGTTCATATAGTCCAACCTTCTCAACTTGTGGTTGCGTGGAACAAAAAGGTTAACAAAAGATATGTAGATTTAACTATCCAAAAGATCATACCCACTTTATAGAAGAAGAAATACAGGAGAAGAAATACACATGAGAGGTGGTGTGCCTAATAACCGTTGGGTTATTCCATATAATCCATTCCTCCTTCCAATGTTTGACAGTCATGTCAATGTTGAAATATGCTCAACAATAAAAGTAGTCAAATACCTATACAAATACGTCTGCAAAGGTCATGATAAAGTTTCCTTTAGGTTATCCTCAGCAAATGAAGAAATAAGACATGATAAAATTCAAGATATCAATCAGCTCGTTGGATTTCACCACCTGAAGCTGCATGGAGAATATTCGGCTTTCATCTTTATACAATGTATCCTCCTGTATTACCCATGCCTGTACGTACACCAAGCATGCAAACAATTCAATTCTCTGGCAAAAAAACACTTCAAAGAATAATGAAAGATGAACAACGAACAAAGAGTATGTTACTTGCATTTTTTGAAAAAAATTCAGAGTTGGGACCAAATGAAAAATACTTATATCGATAATTCCATAGCATTTCATTTAGGATGGAAAAGAAAAAGAATGGCAAGAAAGAACAAAAGGGAAAGCAATGGGAAGAATTTCCTATGTAACACCCTCAGAAGGTGAGAGATTCTACCTTCAACTACTACTAGCTAACATTCTAGGCCCTACATCATTCATAGACTTACTCACAGGAAATGGCAAATTATGTAGTCCATTTCAAGAAGCAGCTACACAACATGGATTTCTTGAATCGGAGAACATTGTTTAAATTTGTATAGAAGAAGGCATCATAGTCCAAATGCCATCAGCATTACGTCGCTTATTTGCTATACTACTAATTTTTTCTAAGCCTCCAAATGCAAGAGATGTATGATCAAAATATTATAAACATTTATCAGAAGACTTCCAATACACCACAGACAACAATAATGAAGCTTGGATCTTACACCAAATAGTCACAGCTGTGCAAAAATGCTTAGAAGGGATGGGAAAGTCACTAGCTGATTTCAATTTATCATAATTATTAACATAAGCTAACTATGTGATTGATTGGACAAATGATGTAAGAGATGCACTTGCTGCACCAATTCCAAAAAACCTGCTTTCTGCTCAGAAAAAGCTAAACCCATGACAAAAATTGGCTTATAAAGAAATTATGCACCACATCAAGCACAAAAAACTAGGTGCATTTTTTATAGATGGTCTTGGTGGAATTGGCAAGGCATTCTTATATTGTGCATTATATGCAAGAGTAAGGCAATTAGGCAAAATTGTTTTACCAACAGCATGTTCTGGCATAGCTACCGCAAACATTCCAACTAGTAGAACTACACATTCTCGCTTTAAACTACCACTTGATCATGAAAGCAACATCAATTGTAATGTTGGAAAACAAAGCAGCCTTGCAGCTCTATTAAAAGAATGCTCACTGATAATTTGGGATGAAGCCTCAATGGCTCATAGACACAACATTGAAGCACTTGATATCCTACTTAAAGATTTATGCAACTCAGATGAACTTTTTTGGGGGAAAATTATTGTATTTGGAGGTGACTTCAGACAAGTACTACTAGTACTTCCCCACAAAACACAAGCAGAAGTTGTTGGTGCAAGTTTAATAAGCTCCTCACTTTAGTCTCAACTGAAAAAACTCAGCGTCACAGAAAACATGAGAGCCAAACAAGACACTCCATTTTCAGAATTTCTTCTTAACCTTGAAAATGGCAACTTACAAACAGAAAGTATTGCACAGATAAAACTACCACCACACATAATATCATCCATGAAGATAGTCAATGCATAATTCTCTAAGCTAACACCTAATATCTTACCAGAATTGCAACAAGAATATATAGACCCTAATATCTTCTTAAAAAGAGCTATATTAGCTCCAAGAAATGAAGAAGTAGATGCAATCAATGAGCTCATAACAGCTAAATTTCCAGGAAAAGCTATTACATACAATAGCTTTGACAACGTTGATGGGGAGGATGCAACAAATTATCCACAAGAATTCTTGCACACATTATGTCCACCTGGCATCAGTCCCCAGGCACTCATATTAAAGCCTAACAGCCCAGTTATTTTGTTGCGTAATTTAGATCCCAGTGGTGGACTATGCATCAGAACCAGACTTATCTGTAAAGACTTTTTCCCCAACATTATCCAGTGCACCATTGCAACAGGAAACCACAAAGGAGAAACTGTTTTACTACCGAGAATATCTATGCGACCGTCATCCTCTTTAAACTTTCCAGTCCAATTTGAACACGAACAATTCCCAATTAAATTGTCTTTTACAATGACCATAAATAAATCTCAAGGTCAAAGCTTAGAACAAGCTAGTATTCACCTAAAAGAAGCATGCTTCTCACATGGACAACTGTATGTCGTATTGTCAACAGGAAGAAAATTAGAAAACTTAAGCATCTTCTCCTATGAGAACACAACAACACTAGAGCAACAAGGATGCCTACGAAATGTAGTTGCTTTTGAGGTCCTCTTCCGTGTAAATATTCAACAACTGTAAGTTTCATCAAAACTGATTTGTTCATACTTTCATAACAACCTCTATACAGTTTATACATAATGGCATGTAGATTATCAATCTCATCATTATATTCATTCAATGCAATAGTTCTTACTACTACTAATTTTTCTTATTTTAGCATACCTGCTATATTACTTTCATAATCTAACTCATCTTATTACCCTTGAATCTATACTTGCTCTGAGAGTTTCTAACTTTCTTTTAAAAAATTACTATCAAAACAAGTCTTCTCAAAAATTTCTCCACCTTCTAAATTACTATTTTCTAGCATAATTAATAATAAACTAACAAAGCCACTCTTTCTAAACTGTTGCTTATTAAGTGAACTCTATGAAACAGGTAATAATGTTTGTTTAGGAGAATATTGTTTTTACTTGTGCTAATTTTCCTATAGAACTCATATTCCACTTACTAATCTTACAAATACTATATTCTCTGCTAAGTCTTAATCTTACCAATTTATCATACAGCTAAAAGGCAAGCAGTATAACTTTGCATGTATTTATCACAAACATCATCATTCATTTTATCAGTAATCTTACTGCTACCATTTTCCTTCATTTCATTGAATATTTTCTTTTTCATTATTCAACAGGTCTTAACATAAAGATCATTCACTTTGGCTACTTTTACATTGCACAAGGATTTTCCAGGTGCAAATAACAGCATTACTCTTATAAAGTTGATTGTATTATGCTTTGGAGGACCAATTTTTTCTTATATATATATATATATATATATATATATATATATATATATATATAT
>JACYFF010031958.1:60563829-60589554 GCA_017589665.1 Selenicereus undatus
GTTCCTGTTTCCCCTCCCCTGTTTCTGAGTCTTCGTTCTCTTCATTTTAGGTTGCTTAATTTCGTTCCCCCTTCCCTATTGCTTAACTAATTGTCATCATCTGCCTTAGTTTAATTCTAGAATAATAAAAGAAATTAGGTTGTTAGTTTTGAACCATGGTTAATGGCAAGTTTAGTTGTTTAATTTGATTTAATTAGTTAATCAATATAAAGGTTAGGTTAAGTTTAATTGGTTAATTAGTTTGTTTTAATGTTTATGAATTAGGATTAGATGAGTTTGGTTGAATCAGTTAAATTGCCTTGAATAATTTCATTTAGTTTAATTAGTTAAATTTAATCGTTTAATTTTAAAATGACCATAATTTCACGTTTTTCCCTGTGGACCGACCCTTAAAGTACTACGATTGACAACCGAAGTGCTTGAGGTATCCCTTTCCCCTTTTATTCACTCACTTTAGTTTAGTTTTAATTTTCCACCTCAAAATCATTCAACAATCACATCACGTGACCTAACCAAAGTACTTCTAGCTAGATCATGTACATCACCAAAAATATCTTTTGACTCATAAAATATGTAATCAAAAAGAAATGTGGAAACAAACCCAAAAGGGTCACTCACTTTAAGCCCCGTGCAACAGGTACGGTCAGGAAAATATCAGTGTTGTCTGCAAGTGATGTAAAGCTAGGCTGAGCATAACATGCATAATAAGGACACAAATGCATAAAATGGTTACAACAATTACACATGTCATACCAAAAAGAGGCATAATAAGATCTAGCATAGAATGCAAAATAATAAGAGAATGAATATACAGAAACACAACTAGCGTACTCAAATTCAGATGAATCCCAAGTGAGCTATTAGGTTGTATTCCCTCGTGATAGGCTAAGCAGATAAAAATTTTAGATTGAAATTAGACTATCTACTATCTAATCTTATAAACAAATCATTAAGAAATTAAACAAATAAGGAATTAAACAAACAAGTAATCACCAAACCTATGTATCAATCAAGCACTTCTTCCACCATTGGTTATTTCAAAACCAATAATCAAAGTAACAGCGAGGTGAGATTAAGATTTAAGCTAATATAGGAATTAAGTAGGTGAGATCAGTGCTTAGGCTAAGGTAAGATTGAAGCTTGAGGTTATATATGATGACCCTATGAGTAAGGTGATGACAATGAAGGTTTTGATCCAAAGGCGAAGTTTGGATGGGTAAAAGTATAGACAAAAGTTTGTTGGTGAGATACGGTTGTCCTAGGTTAGGGAATGGGACTTCCAGTGCTAAAGACCTAGAGTTGTCTATGATGACATGGTGAGTTTGGATTGACTCTAGGTTGGGGTTACAAGTCTAATTGATTAACTCTAGGCTGGACCATGCATTATGGACCTTCTTAATGTGTTTGAGGACTTGTCTTATAAGGGATGAGATGTATGCAATTGGGCTGGTTACAAGGGAGCTAGGATGGATAGGGTCCTATGGTGATTAAGTGCTTTTCTATATTGGGCCAATGCTTATATTGAAGGGCTTGTGTAGTGGTTTGGGGAGTTTAGGCAAAGTGAACTAGTAAGGGTGTATGTAAGATGGACAACAAATTATAAATTTGTGACCCCAAAAGTAATTAATGCATGGACTAAGAAGGACACTGGATTGACTCATAAATTGGTCCTAAATAGGCTAGGATACAAGCTTAAGTGTGCTATGAAGGATGCATGATGTTTGTAAGATGGACTGTCTTAGAGTGATGAAGGTGAGTAGCATCTGAATGATGGGCGACCCTGATGTAGGTATGGACTATGATATGTAAAGCATGATATATGTATTTGTTTATTTTTTAATTTTGCATGGTCGTATGTGGGATCTAGGAATTTTTGGTTAGGAGTTAAAAGTAAGGCTCTTTGTAAGAACGTAACCTAATTGTAGCCTCTATGTTGTAGCAGCAAGCAACTGAGGCTCAACAATAGTTGGTAGCACATAGTAATCTGCCGTTTGGAGCAATTTATTGTATTGTTTCATCTCCTCTTCTGCTATCTTTATACTACTTTTATATACATTTTTTTGGGGCAAGACTACATGTAAATTCACCTAGATGGCTCTTATCAATGTTTGGATATGGGATGTCAGGTATTAAAAATATATACACGAATCCCAGAAATAGCAAGTAAAAATGTGTCATAAGTGTTCATAATGTACACAAGTACACGTAAGAGGTTTCTTAAGGATATGTTCCAGGTTTGACAAGTGTCCAGTTAGGCTTAGGTTTTTGTGTCATGAGACATGGTCTCCCTTCATAGTGTGGGATGGGTTTAGACAAAGCTCGATTTTTTTAAAGTGTTACTAAGGAACACTATCACAACTGGAATGACCCCAAAGTGCCAAGCTTGACCAAATGGTACAAACAATGTGTCTAAGGGTAAAGGTGAAGTACAAATTAAGAACGACAAGCCTTTCATGACATTGATCATACCCGAGTGTAGCATAAAATGCCAAACAAAACAATGCTGAATCTTTCAAAATCAATGTTCAATTTGGAACCCTTTAAGGCTCATTTGTTTAAACCTTTATATGTGGAGTTTCCACTGAAAGTGTCATAGCCTATGGTTTTGATCTCGATCTCAAAGTGTGTTAATTGTTCTTTCATGTTTATTTTAGGAAGTTGAGCTTTGTAAAAGTTAGTAGACTCACCACCACATTTTTAGCAAAGCATGGATACCTTTAAGAAAATATATTTTAGCAAACAATCACTAACATCCTAGATGGGAATTAACTTGTCTTCTTGGTAGTAGCTGAGACTTTGCACACAGGGCTGAAGGTATGACTAGTGGTAAGACACTAATCCTCTAACCAATGTTACGCATTCAAGAATGGTTTCTACTAGAGTTTTAAAAGACAACGATGGAGTACAATAATTCCATGCAACTACCAATTTCATGCAATTATTGATCCTAAGGTGGTTAAAGCATCAAAGACATGAATTTTTTGGATCTCTTGTTAAACATATAGGTTTAATATCTACAAGATAAAGAATAGAAGAGACTAGCAAAAGAATAAATATTTTGACAACTTGATTAATTGACTAGCTTTATAATTGAATACACATAATATAGAAAACCAATCAAGGTGGATCCTATAAGGACATATAATCAAAATGAATAGTATAAATACAGAAACAGAGATGGGAAATTTACTGCCATGCTTTATGCTCAGTACTCAGCTTGATTTGGAGGAGAGTCGTAAAACAGTTTTGTTGGGAGAACGAGAGGGAGAGATGAAATGATGTCCTCTTAAAAAAAGATGATTGTCTAGATAAAGAGCCTTCTCTATAGTGATAGATAGGTACGGAGGAGAGAGAGAGAGAGTTTGAGAGAAAGAGAAAATGCAAGAGAAAGTGTGGTGTCTCTAGCAACGGAGAATAAAAGAGATGTAGTGTGTGCGCCTTTGTGTCAGGATGTCCTTTGGGGGATAAAGACAGGTGTGTATTGTAGTGGAGAGAGTTTTATGACTCCTCCTAGGTTTTTTAGATTAGGAAAAGATTTGTATAATTTAGCAGAAGATTCTGTGTTCATATGGCCTCAGCTAGGCTTGGTAGTTTTTGGTCAATTTGTTGTCGCTACACCCTTCCTATAGGACCATTGCTTAGGTTAACTCTTTTTCTCTGGGAAGGATATTAGGTATAGTTCCTAAATAATTAATTTTCTGCTCCATTTGATAAGTGGACTGATATTTGCTGGCCCAAGAGTGAGGTTGCGCTTATGTTTACTTTTATGTTACTATCTGGTGCATATCTTATCTATTACTGATCAAAATTAAGCTTTTAATATGTTTTCGGAAAGCTCTTCCAATGACAAATACAGATATACAAACACAAATGTCTCACAATGCTAAAGTAGCACCATAAATGAGGGAAAGTGGCCACCAATTGCTAAATCTTAACAACATGCGCTAGTTTGGCACTTTTTGACCTTGTCGTAAATCTCAAAATCTTTGATATATTTTTGCAAAATGTTCATTTTTAAAACTATTTGTTGAGGGAGTAGGACATTTATAAAGCCAAAAACAAAGTGGCATTGTCATTGGTAAGTTGAGTGAGTGTCATCATCGAACCCTAGGGGAGTGACCTTTTCCCTTCATCACTCTAAAAGGCGATCGCCTCTTCCCCTATAGAGAACACTTGTTGACCACGTATCTCTTCTCTTCTCCTTTGCTAAAGGGATAGTCCTTGGTCTACCATTCTCCCCCCTCTCTCTCATTCTCTCTCATGAACACAAACACATGCAAGTTAGAAAGACAATTGTTCCTCTAGCACACTTCCTTTGCTAAGAGTAACAATCCCTCCTCTAGTGTTCCTTATCTATTACCCTAGTTGGTGCCCTTGGTACCCTCTTTTTGTACACAACATTTTTTCTTAACTAGCGTTCAATAAACCCTAATAAAAGGGAGGTGGTGCACACTAAACCCGACCTGAGGTAAGTCTTCAGGGTTCAATAACCATGATAATGATTGGGTTTTCAATTCTTGTTTTTCCAATGGTTTACATCATGTGAATTGTGATTGTTATTCTTTTATTTATAATTGTAAACGTATGTAATTAATCAACGTGTCCACTTAAACTAATCTTTTCTTTATTGTTGCTCCTAGTATATAAGTATGACTAATACAACAGATCACCAAAAAATCATGCCTTCATGTGCTAAACTAGTACAAGATCTAAACTTCCACGAAAGTTGGCATTGCCTGAAATTTAAAGATTGTGTGCTTTCTTTGAACCCTTACTAGATATGATTTTCAGTGGGCAATGTCAAAGGCTGGACTTATGTCCCAAACATCAATCATAACTTTACTGTCGGATGAAATTCTTGTCTAGTGTCTTGGGGTCAAGTCAATTCCTATCCAAGTTCGTGGAGATTGTCTTCTAAAAAATCTTTTTAACATTGTTTGCATATTTACTTAAAAATATGCAGCGACTCCATTCATTTATTTCCTATATTTACCGAACCAGCAATTGCATACTAGAGACCGACAGCCCTAGGTTGCTGCATCTTCATTGCCATATTAATTTATGTCAAATGTGTTCCCTAAAAATCTAATAATGTGAATCAAGTGAGTTTCCACCAAACAACGTTAAGCAAATAGTGACTAGGGGCATAAGCATAATGAAACGATTCTCAGTCTAAATTGATAAGGTCTAGATGAACGCTTTTCTTCAACAAAAATTAATGCTTCGATGATTAGGAATATTATCCTTAAAGAAAACACACGCAATGTTAATTTCGTTACTATTTCCATTAGGGAAAATTAACTTTTTATCTCACATGATTATACACTACATTTATATAATTGAATTAGTTATATTTCTATTGAATCAAGGTCAAATAGATGCTTATGTCATTTTTTCTTTTGGTTCGACTCTAACTGGCCCATGGGTTTAACCCATTAATAAAGCACTCTGACCTCATCTAGAATATATAAAATTTGATCTATCACTCTGAAGAGCATGCAAATTGACTTTCATCATGTTTTGCTCTTAGGTAATAGCATATTGTGACTCATTATCAGGATGAACGTTAGGCCAAGAAGATCTCTGACTAGAGCATGATCTTAAGGGTCTTAACAATAGCAGACTGCTTTATTATGCTTAGCCAAAGCTCCTTTTTTCTATGTCATAACTTGTTCATTCCTCTTTGGCAAATATTCAAATATTGAATAAAAAGCTCCTTCGTTCTTGAATTCTTTTTATATCATCTAATTTAGGTCATCCATTCAAGCAAAGTTGGGATATTAATAATTTGCCAAGATATTACATATAAATATTTCAATCAATGTAATCCTTAACTTATGGTGAACCACTGAAGTAAATGAAGCACATATATTGGAGAATCAACGAAGAGTTTATAAGGAAATGTGTCACAAAATATTAGTTTTTATTTAGCAAACATTTTACCATTAAGTGTTCTGATAAAAACTATGTCATTCCTAGACCATTATCTATTTAATGCAAGCGTGCATTGATTTCTAGATTTAGCACTTTTTAAAATCATATAAGCCAAACTTTTAGAGTTCTTTGACTTGGTTGTGAAAGCACACCCTGGATTTTGTTCAAGGTTCCTTAACTTTGAGTTGAAGCTTATCTTTGATTCTTTTCTTATGTTATTAACTTAGCAAGAGAGGATCAATAAACTACTAAACAACTTGACTGTAGTCGATTAATGTACTTTGTTTCATAACTCCCATTCCAATCTTATAAATACTGGACGGTAATTGAGCTATGGCGTATATAAGCATGTGCACATGATGAAACATGAGATGTTTATGGGTGGTTCACATTGTAATTATATACATGAATTTAACTTTTAATTGAAACACGTAGAATAGTTGGAGTTAAAGGTTAGCACTTCAACTTTGACATTCAATGTGAGAGATTGCTCACAAAGTAATGCTTCTTTCTGTTGGTGTGATCCTTACCTTCAAGGCTAAAGTTAGAGAAGCATAGTTACAGAATGATTTCAATCGAGAAAGTTACCCCTACTTGAACAACATTGTAAAGGAAGCAAGGATTTGTAGGAGATGCATAATTTTTTTTAGAATATCCTGGTGATTTTAAGGTTTGGACTACGCTTGAAAATGTACAACACATCTTAATTAAAATATCCTATCAATAAAGCATA
The DNA here is from genome assembly GCA_017589665.1 of Selenicereus undatus. Classification (NCBI taxonomy): domain Eukaryota; kingdom Viridiplantae; phylum Streptophyta; class Magnoliopsida; order Caryophyllales; family Cactaceae; genus Selenicereus; species Selenicereus undatus. The sequence goes on from JACYFF010031958.1 coordinate 60,570,497, forward strand.
GATTTAGTTATTATTTTTTCAGCTTTGAATCTACAAATTAATGCTTTAATTTATGAAGGATAATGTCTACCATTTATATGTACCGTGCAATGTACAAGTCAAAGTGTAAGTGGGACACTAGCTTGGCTATGGCAACCCACCCTGATCAACCACAACCTAATAGGTTAAAAGTCATGGAACCCCACCATTTGTTTTAGCCAATAGTGCAAGTGGGATGGGGGGGGGGTGAATTGCTGGTTGAACGAGTTAACCATTATAACTACACTGTACCATCAATAACATTTATCTAACATAAAACTGGCCCTGAACCTCAAAACAAAACAAGACAGGTCAGCCTAACACCGTAACTCTTTAACTGTAGTCTTCGGTCGGCCTTGATGTGGGGACAATATGAGCAGGCCCAGGTTAAATCTGGTTTAGGTCATAGCTCTAGGTTGCTATTATGACATATATCTATTTTGAGAATAACATGTATAATTTGGCCATTTAGCGAAAGCACTTAGGTTATTGGTGTAAAATTTGTCAATTTTAAGAATATTTTTGCTAATGCTGACTAAATTTAATGTATCTAAAATAAGGATAAATTCTATTCCGACTCCTAAAGTTGGTCGTAAATAATTTTCGGAGCCTACAATTTTAGAAACGATTTTCTAGTCCATCCAGCTTTGGTGTAAATAATTTTTGGAACCAAACTTGTCAAAACTAGTTTTTTAAATTCCAAAAAGCCCCCTAAAGTTTCTAAATTTTTATTTTAACCCAAATCCTTAAAGTTTCTAAATTTTTATTTTAACCCAAATCCTTAAAAACTTACTTTTGAAAAATTTGTGCATGTGGTTTTCTGCTTATAATTACTGCTCAAGACCATCTTTCAACTGGTATCAGAGCCACGAGACCAAAAATAATTAAGATAATTAAGCTACTTAAGGGCTTAGTTAGGCTAATTAGATGTGTTTAATGCTTGAATCTTCACCGAATTGTCCTACTCCTAATTGCTCGCATATTGTTCACTTACTAGAAGAAACTATTTCTATAACACCTCAATTAAACTATATCACGTATATAGTTTTGGAATTAAAACCTGAATTAGCAAAAATTAAGGCTGAAGTTAAGAAAATTAAAAAGCAAATATCTGTAATCCATCTTTCTGTGGTTAACGGAACTATAGAAAGTGGAAAATCGACTTTAGGTGTTGGTACTCCATTTCAGCATAAATATCCTTTCTAAAACCCAAAAAACAAAAATCCATTTCCTTTGCACGATATAAAAGTCCAAAAATAAGTAGGAGAAATGAACTAAAAAATCAGCTGAGAAGGTACATAAAGAAGATGAGGATGGAGTATAAGCAGTATAATCTGGAAGAGCCACAGAATATGTTTGAAAAAGAACAAAACCCAGAAGAATAAAAAAAATTATGGGTGCAATTAGTGATAAACATGATGTGTTATCTGATGATGAAGAAGAGACAAACAATGTCCAATTAAAAGAAGAAATATATCAACAGATGAATCTGATTAAACTAGAAGATCGTAATGTGTTCCCATTAGAAGACGTTAGAAGAAAACTAGATACAAAATATGGTAAAATGATTGTCGAAGACGAGATCAATAAGATTGGAGAAGAACTCGACTTAAGTGAAATAGAGACCAATCTAGTTGATAGTGTTGTTCCTAAACCTGAAAAATTTGGTGAACCTTTTAGAAGAAATACTCATTTTATGAGACTAAGATACATTCTGGCTTGATGTACAACCAGTTTTTCCTTTGAAGATATCCCAAGGAAAACTACAACCTTTGAAGAAATTAGCCTTACCCCAATTAGCCAAGCCGGATATATCTAAACATCGATGGAGCTTGTGATAGAGAGGAAATATTTGAGCATTGGAAAAGATGTATGAATAGTATTTTAAATTTAAATACTACATGGACTGCAGCAAATTTTCTAAACTACATCGAGCATTAAGAATGATGAAAACACTAGTTGCTATATTCAAAAATCTATGTAAGAAAATTGAAACCGAATTCATTGGAGCTAAGCTTGATTCCAAAGAAAAAGCAAGAGAATGACAAAGAAAGATTAATAATATAGAATTATGGGATATGAGATATCTGAAAAATCATATTGCTAAATTTAGTCAATATTATTACAAAATTTGGTATAATGCAACTAATCTGGGTATGTTCTATAATAAATTGCCATATCCTATAAATTCCATAATTAATGAAAAATACATCCCATGGCTTGAAAGAGAATATGTCATTAACACCCTTGGTTCAAGAATCTCTTATTTAAGAAATTGGGTCAATGATCAATGTCTTGATCTCTAAAAGTAAAAGAAAATTAAAAAGCAATTCCTAACTTGTTGGGATTCACCTCACCAAAGGGGAAAAGAACCTAAAAGGAGAAGAAAAAGAAAATTTTAAAAGAAAACGTGCTTCAATAAGCAAAGGGGAGAGAAATATAGAAGGAAATATTATACCAAACCAAGTCCTAAAAAATGAAGATTTTTTTAGAAAAGCAGCTTATTGTCCTCTAGGAAAAAATAACTGCAACTGTTCGGTAAGTGGAGAAATAGAGCATTGTGCTAATGAGTGCAAAAATAGGAAGAATAACAAGCTTATTGAAATCTTGAGAAGCCTAGATTATGTTGACCTTAGTGAGGATAAGGCATTAGACGTAGCTCTAAATAACAACAAAGGAATTGTTGAAGTCATACAAGGCAATGAATATGAAGAAAGTGATTACAAAGAAACCAACCATATGATGGAAAGTGGCTCGATTAGTCTTGGTGATCTTCAAGGAGAAGAGTTTACTGTAGAAAATGATAACGAAGAAGTCAAAGGAGATTGGGTTCTTCACATAATAAAAAAAGACATGATCTATAAAAAGTCAATCTTTCAATTAAAAAGCAAATACGTATGTGAGACAGTGGAAAGAGATCTAGAAATCAATGACTTTGAGTATGATGTGGGGGAAGTAAATCTCATTAACTATGAAGACATCCTTAAGCATAACAAAGATAGAAAATACAAGTATATCCATGCCGAAAGTGTCTAAGTTAAAATCACTCCATTACAATATTATGACAACGATATTGATCTTTACGCTTTATTCTATGACATTAGGCATACCAAATTTAATAATCAAGTTATCACAGGGACTAAGACTAACTTATGTAATGGATGTCAACCTGGATATTACGTGAGTCTAAAGGATGAATTTGCTAAAAGCTTCATATCCCGTAAGATTAAAACAGTTGGAATGGACATAAAAAGATGAGTATATCCATTAAGGATATTTTGAAAAATTATCTATAAATTAGATAATACCATAGATCCAAAGACTACAGTAACAATGATAGAGACAGAAAAATTTAAAAGTCCTACCCTTATGCAAAAGATCCAAAGGATTAAATCCAAACCTCAAGAGATAAAAATTGACCGTTCACGGATATCAAGCTTTTCTAACCCTATAAAAATTAATAAGAAAAATGCAATAAAAATTGATGAGAATGGTAAAATTACCATTAAACCCCAATTATTAAGAAGCATGAGTGCAAGATCAGAGTGTGGAGAAGGATCTTCATCATCTAAAGAAGAGTTTAAAGAAGATGATACAATTAGTATGACCAGTGAAATGAGTGGAATGAGTTTTGACCCTGTAAGACACAGCGTAGACCGAAGTATGAGTCTAGCTACAAAGGTCATTGGGTACAAAACAAGAACTGTTAGTGAACCAATCTATGAAGATGAATTAGTCAAAAACATGACTATGGGGATATGCTATGAGGCCCCCAATACAAATCCTAATAGCATCTATATCCTAATAATGGCATGTTTAGAGGAGTATAATAAATTTGAATTGTGCGTCCACATAGATAGTGGTTGTTCTATATACTTTAGAAAAAGACCATTATTTCTAGAATTTCTATGGAAAAAAAGCCAAAAATTCATTATAAGTGAGGATAGCTGATAATAGCATTATGAGCCATAATGAGGCAATAGAAGGGTTACCCATAGAATTAGGAGGAGTCCAATGCATTATACTAGTTCTATGGGCTACTGATCAATCCGCTCATATGAGTGTTGGAAATAATTTTTAGATACTATATTCCTCATGCGCACATACCATAAACCAAATAATATTTACAGTTAAGGGTTACTTAGTTCCTATTAAAAAATTAAACAACACCTACACACATTATAAAATTGAGTTTACACGCAACTAGCGTGGTGAGAAGGTAATGCCTGCACAATGTGAGATAGCACTGATAATCTCATTACTTGAATTATCTATTAAAGAGCAAATTGCTGAACAAGGAAAACAATTATGCAAAGAGCTCTACTCTAATAATTCTCTAAAATTTTGGGATAAAGATAAACATTTGCTAAAATCACTTTATTATATCCTAACATCATTATCCGGGTAAACAAAATGGTGCATACACACCAGGATATCCAAGAATTTGATATACCAATTAATGAACTTCTAGATAAAGGATTAATCAAGAATAGCAAGAGTCGTTACACTGGTCCCGTTTTCATGGTGAGAAATCATGTTGAAGAAAAAAGGAAAAAAGCAAGAATGGTAATCAACTACTAAAAGTTTAATGATAATACTATCTTTGATGGTTATTAATTTCTAACAGAACAATTCTTTTTAATAGAATTCAGGGAGCCTCTTGGTTCTCAAACATGGATTGCAAAAGAGGATATTTGTAGATAAAAATAGGAAAGCGTTCCTTTAACTGCATTTAGTGTACCACAGGGACATTATGATTGGATAGTTGTAACGCCCTCGAATGTACATAGTTCACTGTTTGCATTCTCTCCATTAGTTTCACCAATTAGAAGTAATATCCCAAATGATCAGGGCATTACCGCCGTCCAAAAGGACAAGGCTTTGCTTGTAAATGATAAATTCTAGCAACGCTAATCAATGTTGTCCATCAAAAGGCATTCACATAACTACAACCCATCAAACCATATATAAGCAGTTCTAACGTCAAACCATTTAACTATTCCAGGGTTTACATCAAAATATAGTAACTTTTGTAGAGTATATAGCGTTAACATCAAAATGTTTCATAATACAGTGCTCAAAACATCTCAGCACTAACACATCACTATTCCTTTTGTTTGACCTTCTTGCTCACTTATCACCTTCGATCGTCCTGCCCTCCTGAGGGCGATTCACTGAACATTTCCCTAAAAGAAAACATGAAAAAATTTCGAATTGTGAGTCGAAGCTTAGTACATGCATTCCTGTATTGTTAAATGATAATAAAAAGTTGATTGGGCCCGCATTGCAATTCATTTTAATTAAAAACAGTGAATGAGATAAATATGAAACTGCATTGTCAATTATTATCTGATAGTGAACCCTTAGTAATTGTTGCAATCTGAAGATAAGTGTACATCTACCAAGTCGATCCGGGGACCTGGCCTGAAGCCGCACGGATAACTGAAGGGAAATACCCTGTAACTAGTAACTGATGGGGTCAATAATTATGTGGTAAATCACTGATTAAACCGATTCATTGATGTACTTATCAAAACATTATAATTTTGATAAATACGTGTTGATTTTTAAAGTTACAAGCAATTAATGTACCTAATACTTTTAATGAAATTCACTGAAATGGGATTTTGCACAAAAGGGGATGACACAATAGATTAGGCCCTGATTCTATACAAAATCATCATTGTAGGAACATACGGTTAGCAAAAATATTTATTTCATAGCTAATAATTTAGTAAAAGAAAAGTAAGAGCATAATAGAGGCTTAGAAAGAATGACTCGTAACTTAGTCATCTAACCTCTGATTGAGACTCAAAGCCCCAATATAGAAATCTTAGGAAGTCTCAAAAAACTTTCATTTAGAACACCAAGCTTGATTCCCACAATAGGATTACCAAAAGGAGGCTAGAACACAAGCATGTTAGTTTTGGGCCATTCTGCACAGTTTTGGTAAAACGACCATAACTTTTTCCTCAGAACTCATATTAAGGTGATTCAAAATGAATTTAAAATTTAACACACTGAAACATCTACCCACAAAAAATCATAATTTTTCAATGGGTCGATCATTACTAGTTTAATCCTGATGTCTGTCTTGTTTTCCTAAAATTTTCACCCCCCATTGTTTTAGCTTTTTCCTCTCTTTCACACAAATCCTCAACTTAAACCATTTCTTAAAAGCATGTAAACAATGTTTGGTCCATCCCAACATCATTCAAAATCACCACACTCAATTTCACTTCATAATCATATCCAATAAAGATCATTTTTCAATCAAATAAACACATAAACCAAGCTTAATGCTAATTTAATCCAAACCATACATTACTTGCCAAATAGCCAACTTGGAGTCACTCCAACCCATTTCAAATCACCAAAAACATTATCATAAACACCAATAGGTTAAAAGATGACCAAATCAAAGATAAAATAATCAAAATCCAATACTTTAACATTAAGCTTGCATGACCAAGGATTAACCCTACCCCTAGCATGATCCAACCTCAACTCCACCATGATCAACACCAAAAAAATTCTTATTTCTTATCAAAACATCATGATCAAAGATCACAAACTTCAAAACAAGAATCAAAACTAAAGTAAAAAGCAAAACTAACAAGATCAAATTCAAGAATATTCATTTTACTTGAAGATAAGTAGAGATAGAGGTGGTGTTTACTATTTTTAATGATGGAGGATGGTGGCTAGTGGTACTAGGATGTCAAGGGGGGTTCCAAGGTAACAAAGGCTAGTTGGAAAACTCATCGGAAAACACCATACAATTGAAGGGGGATGTTGGCCGTGTTGGAGAGAGAAAGGAGAGAGAGAAAATGTGTTTTGGGTTGAGTTCTGTTTTTGACTAATCAACTCATCTTGGCTAAGTTTTTAACTAGAAAATGACTTTTTGGTCAACCATGGTTAACCTTAGTCATGATAATTAGTAGGTTAAGAAGTAAACACGTTGGGCTTTAAATTGGGCCGGAAAAAGTTGGATTCGTGAGTAAAACGCTTCGCAACGATAACGTTTTTACGTAACTCAAAATTAAATTTTTTTGGTAATGTTACGGAAAAAAAATAAGTTACTTAGATTAAACTTGTTAGGGCCTATTTCAATTCTTCCAAAGTTTTCGTTAGTCAACTAAATAAAAAAATAAAATCCAAATTGCCAAGTGAGGGCCCAAATAAATTTTTCCCCATCGAGGTGAATAAATGTGATAAATAAATATGAGAAAAATCATTAACATGAGGTAATTAAATAAATAAATATAATTTAGGTTTGGGCTATTACAATAGTCATGCCATTTGGTCTTAAAAATGCACCTCAAGTATTCCAACGAAGAATGGATAACATCTTCAAAGCCCTTAAATATTATTGTTTAGTTTACATCATTGATATCCTTATCTTTTTCAAAACCATAGAATAGCACAAAGATTATGTCTTAGCTGTCCCCAAAGATGCATTCCTCATGGTATTATACCGGGTAAGAACAAGTGCATTTATGCTAAACAAGAGATTGAGTTCTTAGGTCTAGAGATAAAGGTTGGACAAATCATCCTACAAAAGCATATTTTGAAAACAATAGAAAATTTTCCCAAAAGGATTGAAGATAGAAGCAACTAGAAAGGTTTCTTGGATGCCTTACCCACCCTTTAGATTTCATCAAAGATTTAGCTAAACTTAGAAAGTCATTGTAGTAGAAACTCAAGAAAAAAGTAAGTTGAACATGGACCACAAGTGATTCAAAGATTATTCAAAACTTCAAAAAGATGTGTAAAAATCTTCATGTTCTTAATTTACCTAATGGAGGAGATGATTTAATTCCTAACACAGATGCTAGCAATGAGCATTGGAGTGCAATACTCAAAATCAAAGAAGGAGAAAAACTCTACAAATATTACAGTGGAAGTTTTAATGAGGCAGAATGTAACTATTGCACGATGGAAAAAGAAATCCTTGCAGTCATGAGTGGAATTGAAAAGTTTTTAATCTTTTAGCCCCAAAACCTTTTTTATTCGAACTGATTACAAAGGAATACATGGTTTTGTTGAAAAGAATTTATCAAATATGTAAGCGCAAGGGCGATTCCTGCATTGGCAATTATGGCTTAACCAATTTTTCTTATGTATTGAACATATGAAGGGATCGAAGAATTCTCTGACATAAAGTTTAACTCGAGAACTTGCCAATGGTAATCATCAGAGTAGAATTCTTGCCAGAAAAGGAGAAAATCCATAATAAAATGTTATTACTACTAGAACAAGTTTCTCCCTCCTGTAAAGTCATTATTGATAATATGAAATTCCATACAAAAAGTAGATGACGTTTTGATATGCTATCTTCTACCTGCCTAATAGCCCAAAGATTTTCCCTTCTAGAGTTACAAGTTAATTACTTAAGGTGTCCTTATGATATCCCAAAAAAAAAAAATCTCATGTTAAGGAAAAATGGTTTAATGAGTGGTATGCAGCCTCCATTGACTAATATCATAATTATTCCTATGATATTTGGGAGTCAACGAGTGTTACAATCTACTTTCCTAACAAGTCTGTAGTTGGTGGTGTTAGTTTTCCAACAAATTTAATCTCTCTAAATGACCCCATCATTAAAGCCTAGGAATACGAGATGACAATTTACTTTATGGAAATTCCAGATCTAAAGTTTTCATTTTTCTCAAGGCTAGCTAAATTTCAATAGTCCATGTTCAGAAGGACCTACTGGATCCTTACAGCTCTTGATGGTCCAACAAAAATTCCATATAATAGATGCTTATATGTGGAAGTACATTATGCACTAATCGAGTATAAAAAGAGAAAAACCAAACCAACCCATTATCTTGTTCATCTTGTTGATTTCGACGATCCCAATGATCAACAACAAGAATGATTTCCAGAACGACGAGAATTAGTAGCTGATCCTACTCCAGCAAGAACTACCGACTTTTATAACATATATCATCAAAGTTGGGCATTAATTGGATGAGGAAAAATGTTAATGCATTGTAGAAACACTACTTTCGCATATGATACTGAGTTTAACGAATACATGAAGGTAGAGGGAGCTGTTTCAAAAGATGTCATTGATTATCTCTTTGATGTTGGGGCTGAAAAATTCTTATCAGAAAAAGAAAAGAAATATCTTCTTGAATTATTTGAAAAATGGGAGATAGAGCATCTTCAATTTGGTGAAGATTTTAATCATTATCTTGATAATGACGGTCTAGAAGATATTATTGGAGCTGAAGGCATACAAAATCTCATTAGTGATGACTAGTCTTATCAGCAGTAAAAGACTATGAAAATTACTTGCTTCATTATTATACTATTTTGATAAATGCCAGGTCTATTAAATAAGGCAGTTTACTATAACCATGTGAACGTAACTGTGGCCATGTCTAAAATCAATATGTACTGTAGTCATTATGGCATCCTATGTACCTCCATCCCTTTTATAAAGGGAGATGTCGAGTGCTAAAAAAGGACATAGTCATTTGAGCATTTTTTAACAAAGAGAAGTCGGGATACTCTATTTCTCTATGAGCAAGCCTCTCTAATGATCTTAGTTGTTTAAGTCCCTCTCCAAATCTTTCCATTGTAATATTTCCACTTTTAAGCTTTCATTAAAAGAAGTTTACCAGTAGGGAACCTTATTCAATTGAATCGTACGCCTTAAATATTATAATTTCTTGATTAAGGTTTCACTATCCTTGAAAAAAGAATAAAAACATGATTAGTGGCTACGGTCTAAGGTACAAAACGAAATGGATCTATGTTGTACCTGATCTAAGGAAGGTGCGGTTGAGATTAGCTATGTATGTAAACTAGAAGCTAGAGGAACACCAGGATCTAATACAGACTAAGTTCAGGTAATGGTCAAAATTCTCTAACTAAGCTTTAATTATATTTGCTAAGCATGGTGGGCCTATAATCAAAACAAATATAATATTTATGATATAAGTAGTAGATTATGATAACTACTACCATTAAAGTCATTATAAGAAGTCCAAACATAAATATAAGCTTAGTTTTGCAAAATAACCCAAAACCTGACAGGGCCGAAAAGCAATTTATTCCTAAAATAATGCTATAGATATTCTTTAGTGAATCCTTTATAATTATTGTTTGTGTCAATTCTAGTTACCTTAGATATTATTATGAAAGGTTTTACTAGTAAAAGAATCTATGCAAAGCAAAGTTCTATAGTAGTTTGTCATAAGATAAACATGAGTTCTTCATGAACTCATCTCTTATTACAAATAATTCTTCTGTCTTCATCTCAAAGGAAGTCTACAAAAAAGTAACATGGAGGTTTCAAGGGTTTTATTAGGCCTTTGTCCATAGTATGCAAGAATGCATGAGCTCCCATAATATGCAAGCCATATAGAAGGGAACCTAAGTAAGAACTTTCACTAGTTGTGTTCCCGAAGATAGGGGGCAAGCCTGGTATGGTAAGTGCCACCAAATGAAAATCATTGCTCAACTGGTCTCTATTCCATCTTTCATGATTACCACATCCATGTAAGTACCCTCTACAACTTATGTGACTCATGTAAAGTTTGAAGTATTGTTGACATTGTGAGCATAAGCATAGTAAAAACATTTCGTCACTCATTTTACTTTGTTCTGGATTTGTTGTGATATAAGGACAATAGAGTTTATCAAAAGAAATTGCATGAGTCTGACATCCCAAATGCTAGAGAAAATATGGGTAATTGTTCGAAATTTTCCCACCTCACTTCTCCATTTGAGGTTACTGTTTTCCTACCAAAATCTTTTAGCTAAAGATGATCCAGTGTTGTTTACCGACTCGTTATGTGAGAAACTATTATGCACTTCCTTGATAATTCAGCGAAGCTTAAATTTATCAATAGGAAAAAGAATCCTAGAAGATTTGCGATTAACAGAAGAGACCAAGGAGAGATTCAAAGGAACTATGTTTCCCTCACATAGGGAAAAGAACTCTATGGGTAACGACATTAAGATTGAATCAGATTCTATAAAGGTTAACTTGTTTTGGGGAATATTATATTACTATAGATGTTGTTAAGCACATTCATAGGAAATAAGAATTGCCACTATTGATTTATGTCCTAAATTCCATGTTCAAAGTTCTTACTTAGGCTAAGAATTCATCTTTAAGTTATGCCTGTTGAGGGATTTTGAGGGGGGCGGAAAATTAAATTAAAGAAAAGAAACCTCAAATACTCGATTGTCAGTCATAGTACTTAAGGGTCGGTCCACAAGGAAAAACGTTGAGATTATGGTCATTTAAACAAAATGATTAAACTAATTAACTAAACTAAACTAAGTGACATTATTCAAAACAATCTAACAACCTAATTCAACTAAACGCTCAACCAAACTATTAAATCAACTGAGTCACCGAAACTACTAATCAACTAATTTAGCTTAACTAAATTCAGAGTATTATTCAATCAACTAAACAAACCATCATCCTCATCTGAATATGACATTGCAATCTCGACCCTAAAATCAACCTAATTTTTACTCTGAGAATTGACCAAACTAAATGAAAATCACCCAAATTAACTCAACTAAAGCAAAATACAATTTCATCAACCAGACCAACTAAAACACACTACTCAGCTGAACGAAAGCAAAGAAGCATAGCAATAAACCAAACTCAGAAAGCAACATTCAGCAACATCTTCAATCATTAAGTTACTAGAATCAAACTATACCAAGCAACGGGGGAGACCAAATCATTAGGATCGAAATAGAACTTCGATGAGCCAAAGCAGAGCAAGAGGAAACAAAACAAAAGCAAAGGCATACTCATGAATACTGCTACACGCTTCCATTATGAATCCCATAATGCAATCATCGAATCTAGATGAGCCATACGATCAATCCAAAAATAGGGGAGGGGGAAACCAAATGAAATTGCTCAAATAAACTACAATTATGAACCAAATCAACTTAAACCCTCGATTTTTTTTGCAATTACAACCGAAAATTCGAAAACTATATTCGAAAACATGAGAAGCTAAAATCGAAACCCTAAAATGCGAAATTCAAAAACCCTAATATGAAAATCAAATACGAAATCGACATTAAAAACGAAATTAAACTAAATCTAAACCTAAAACTGGAATTTAAACCTAATCCTACTCCTAATTACCTACCACTCCTAAATTACCTAGTAAAAACTCGAACCCCCTTCAATGGCGTCTCTCCAAGCCTTTATACCCGAAGCCTTTAAATCTCGACCCTTCGATGTGGTGATGGTGTCGTGGATGGTGACGATGCAGCCAACATAGGGTGTGTACGTGGCGTTTGGGGCGTGAATTACGGGTGGTGGGATGGGTTGCACAAAGTTGAAACCGTGGGTTGGGATGGTTTCTAGGTTTGTGTTTTCGGTGGGCTGAGGTTTGGGAATTACTGTGGGCGAGGGTGGTTTTGAGGATGATGTGCTGGAAGAGAGCGAGAGATGACGAGGTAGAGAGAGAATGGGCATGGCGAAGGCAAGGCAGAGGTTCTAGGGATGGAGGATTTCTGGGTTCAGGGGATGGGTTTCGAAGAGATGAATTTCGGGGAGAAAGAGAGCGTGAAAGAGAAGGCAGAAGGGGGGGTATTAGTGAACCGGTTCAGCTGAACCGGCCGGTCCGGTTCATGCTGGACCGGTCTGGTTTTTTTTTTTTCTTTTGCTGCATGGGCCAGTTTTCTTGGAACTTTGGACCGGTTTTTGAATTCCCGAGATTTTCCCATTTTTCTCGTATTTTCTGCCATTTTCAGCCTCTTTTCCACATTTATAAAAAATCTGCAAAATAAAATAAAATCAATTAAAAACCTTAAAAATATTATTCAAACGAGCATAAAACCGGTGAAAAAGTACCTTAAAAATAGCACATTTTTAGCTCAAACAAATACTCCCACACCAAGATTTTGCTCGTCCTCGAGTAAAACAAACTAAACTAACTAAAAGAAAATATGAAAAATAAGGAAAAGAAAATCCTAACTCATTGTCGTAGGAATCACGGTTGCATTTAGCGTATGCAACAAGCCCTTTAAACCCCTTGGACTCCCAAGTGGACGAATGAGGTCTCGTGAGGGTTTCCAAATGAAAATACCCACAAAATTATTTCAAAAATAAAGAAAAATCTTTTTGGGTTTTTTCAAAAATGATATGTACAAAACTTGGGAGACATATGCACAAATCCTAATCAGCTAAATCACCCATGTACTCAATTATTAACTTATATATACATAAAATGTACTTCAAAGCCCTCTAACCTCTAAATGACATCAAAACACTAATTTTCACCCCATTAAACTTCAAGATTTTGAATCGATCCCGGTACTCGTGTGCAAGTGTATCATCATCCACGAGACTCAGATTTACCAGAATAGACTCAATCCCACTTGGTTGACATAACTACATTATTCTTATACTGACTTTGGAAGCAAGCTTTCCCAGTAGAAATATTACCTCAAAGGGTAACACCCAGTAGCACTTGCCTCAAAGGGTGCCAGTGGCGCATGCCTCAAAGGGATATTTGTCATTCCAAATTTTATTCTTTTTCTTTTTGTTTCTTTTATTCATAATACACTTTTTCCGCAATTTTTTTCCAAAGTAATCATGCCATAAGCTAGTGGGAGAATCATTCATGGAAACCTAAAACCTAAAGATAATGATGAGAGAATAAATAAGGACTGGATAACACAACCTTTAATGAACAAGTGGGGTTAGAATTAGGGCTTAGACTATCATATTCGAAGTTAAAGACTTATCACGCACATCCTACTTCTATACAAGCTAATAAATAAAGCATAGGGAATTCAAACTAATCAAAAATAGTACAAATGTTCCCAAAAACAACAAAAATCATCAAAAAGTTTCAAAAAAAATGGCACCTCATTCCCACACCAAAACTTCACAATGTCCTCATTGTGCGAACTAAGGCGCTAAAAAAGCAAGCACATAAACTATACAACCGTAAAAACTAAAATATATACAACTAAGACACAAGGAAAATCAAAAACAAAACCAAAAAACAAAACAAAACAAAACACACACATATTCACAAAAGCCAAGAAAAACTAAATCACAAAAGAAAGCCAAAAATGAAACTAAAACCAAATAAAACCGAAATGAAAATGAAAATCAAAACTAAAAGCAAAGGAAACACCCATATTTACAAAAACAAAACCAAAACAAAAATCAAGGACCTACTAAATTGCAAACTAAACCAAAAGAAATCTAAAACAGAATAAAAGAAAAGAAAAACAAAAATAAAACAAAAATGAAACAAAAATGAAATTACTAAACAAAAATAAAATCAAAGGGAAAACTAAAACATGCTAGGCTAAGAAACAAAGTGAAACATAAGAAACAACCTAGATATTCACAATTAACAAGTATTTACAAAATCTAATATATACAACTAAGTACGAACAGGAAGAAAAGAAAATAAAAAGAAAAGAAGGGTGGAACGATCATACCAGGTTGGATACAGGTTGTACCCAAACTATAAAGCTTATGGAGCATCAGCCACTCCATATTAAGCTGAAAAAAAGTGCTACTCAAATCAAAACTCGTTAGCGCACGTAACAACTTATCAAACACAGAAGCCCAACTCTCAATAGTATAGCAATTATGAAACGCAGGGAGTTGGAACCAGATTGAGTACATCCATCTAATCAAGAAAGCATAGGTAAGGGCCCGTTGCAACTTATCAGACAGTTGGGCCCACTCAGGAATGAAATGAACATACTCAGAATAAGCCAGAAGTGAGGTCATTGGCCTAGAAACTATATTAGCATGAACGAGCAATTTAGGCCAAAGAGAGGATGCAAATTTCATAAGTCTGTTAATATCATAAAGCACGAGAGTCTGGTCTAAAGTAAAATTCTTAGTAACAATGATCTCAGACTCAACAGATTCAGACTTGCCAGATTCAAAAAGGAAGTCAGTTTGGATGGAATCAAAAGAAAATGACTCATAATTAGCACAAAAACCATCATTAGAACTTCCATGGGTCTCAAACTCACAAGAAAAAGATTCATCCTCTACATGCAGAATATCTAATTCAAACATAGTGAGTTCAGGTATCTCATCATGCAACTCCTGTGAAACATCTTTCGAATCATCCAAATCATGAAACTCTACTGCAGGTATGATGCGAATTTCTAACTCACTATCAGAATCAGATTGTTCATCAGTGACATTTTCAGGTGAGCTAGTGCAGGGTGTAAGATCTGATGATAGAGACTTAGGGAGGTCACTTTCTTGTTCTAAACTAGGCAAACACATGTTTTCATTCAAATCAGGCCTAGTAGAATAAGAAGGTTCAAAATCATCACAGAGATCAATATTAGGTTTAGGAGATCCTAAACTAGAATCAATCTCACTAGAAGGCTCCCTAATCTAGTTAAAACATTGAGAATATTCAGCAATTCTCAATTTCATAGTCTCTACCATTTGATCAGTAATATCATTAATTTTCTTTTTAAAACTTGCATAGGTAGCATCAATATAATCATGAAAAGGACAAGCAGAAGCATCATGATCAGGAGATTCACAATAATCGCACAAAACAGGAGGCATATAAGAATAAGATGGGTCATATGAGTTTAGAAAATGATCTTGGAGGGAAGGATTAGCATAAAAAGCAGACTCAGCATGAGTTGGGTACTTTAAGTTCATTTTAGCTTGTTCAAACTCGCAAGTATCCCAAGCTAAATTTTCAAAGAAATCCCAAACCTCATCTTGAGATCTAGACAACAATCCTAGCAAACCCCCTGGGCACATGGACTCAACAATACCCCTAAATTCAGCATTTAGACCCAAAACAATGACCTCACAAATTTTCCATTTTTTAAAAGTTTGATGCAATTGAGCACGATAATCATTAAGTCGTGACAAATAGCTCCAAAAAAGTTCATACTCAAATTGCGGGAAATTAAAAACTAGCATTTTGAATTTTTTTATTTGTTTTTTTATTTTTAATTTTTCACTTTTTTTGGGTTTTGAATTTTCTAATTTTTTGTGGTTTTCAAAATTTTCAAATGTTTTTGAGTTTTTAAGCATTTTTCATTTTTTTTGGATTTTTGAAGGTTTTTCAAATGTTTTTTTGGATTTTTGGGTTTTTCGAAAACAAAACGATTATACTAAGTAACATTTAATACCAAAATAAAGAAATCAACCAAAACAAAACACTATAACTAATTAATCAACTCACAACTACTAAAGAAGTAAACAAAACAAAGCAACGAAAGAAAGTAGCTAAAAACACTGACCAAATCTCATGTCGTCTTCCTCGGCAACGACGCCAAAAATGTTGTGCGATTTTGACGGGGGGGGGGGGTGGAAAATTAAATTAAAGAAAAGAAACCTCAAATACTCGATTGTCAGTCATATTACTTAAGGGTTGGTCCACAGGAAAAAACGTTGAGATTATGGTCATTTAAACAAAATGATTAAACTAATTAACTAAACTAAACTAAGTGACATTATTCAAAACAATCTAACAACCTAATTCAACTAAACGCTCAACCAAACTATTAAATCAACTGAGTCACCTAAACTACTAATCAACTAATTTAGCTTAACTAAATTCAGAGTATTATTCAATCAACTAAACAAACCATCATCCTCATCTGAATATGAAATTGCAATCTCAACCCTAAAATCAACCTAATTTTTACTCTGAGAATCGACCAAACTAAATGAAAATCACCCAAATTAACTCAACTAAAGCAGAATACAATTTCATCAACCAGACCAACTAAAACACACTACTCAGCTGAACGAAAGCAAAGAAGCATAACAATAAAACCAAACTCAGAAAGCAACATTGAGCAACATCTTCAATCATTAAGTTACTAGAATCAAACTATACCAAGCAACAGGGGAGACCAAATCATCAGGATCGAAATAGAACTTCGATGAACCAAAGCAGAGCAAGAGGAAACAGAACAAAAGCAAAGGCATACTCACGAATACTGCTACACGCTTCCATTATGAATCCCAGAATGCAATCATCAAATCCAGATGAACCATACGATCAATCCAAAAATAGAGGAGGGGGAAAACCAAATGAAATTGCTCAAATAAACTACAATTATGAACCAAATCAACTTAAACCCTCGATTTTTTTTGCAATTACAACCGAAAATTCGAAAACTAAATTCGAAAACATGAGAAGCCGAAATCGAAACCCTAAAATGCGAAATTCAAAAACCCTAATCTGAAAATCAAATACGAAATCGACATTAAAAATGAAATTAAACTAAATCTAAACCTAAAACTAGAATTTAAACCTAATCCTACTCCTAATTACCTACTACTCCTAAATTACCTAGTAAAAACTCGAACCCCCTTCAATGGCGTCTCTCCGAGCCTTTATACCCGAAGCCTTTAAATCTCGACCCTTCGATGTGGTGATGGTGTCGTGGATGGTGATGATGCAGCCAGCATAGGGTGTGTACGTGGCGTTTGGGGGGTGAATTACGGGTGGTGGGATGGGTTGGACGAAGTTGAAACCGTGGGTTGGGATAGTTTCTGGGTTTGTGTTTTCGGTGGGCTGAGGTTTGCGGATTACTGTGGGCGAGAGTTGTTTTGGGGATGATGTGCTGGAAGAGAGAGAGAGATGACGAGGTAGAGAGAGAATGGGCATGGCGAAGGCAAGGCAGAGGTTCTGGGGATGGAGGATTTCTGGGTTCAGGGGATGGGTTTCGAAGAGATGAATTTCGGGGCGAAAGTGAGCGTGAAAGAGAAGGTAGAAGGGGGGTATTAGTGAACCGGTTCAGCTGAACCGGCCGGTCCGGCTCATGCTGGACCGGTCTGGTTTTTTTTTCTTTTGCTGCATGGGTCGGTTTTCTTGGAACTTTGGACCTGTTTTTGAATTCCCGAGATTTCCCCATTTTTTGCATATTTTCTGCAATTTTCAGCCCCTTTTTCACATTTATAAAAAATCTGCAAAATAAAATAAAATCAATTAAAAACCTTAAAAATATTATTCAAACAAGCATAAAACCGGTGAAAAAGTACCTTAAAAATAGTACATTTTTAGCTCAAACAATGCCCCTTTATTGCTTACAACACTCTTGCATTGTTTAGCCAAGACATCAAGCCTATAGGAGTCCTATTTTGGTTGCCACTCATCTTAATATTACAAGCCAATATTTTAATTGAACCATGGGGTAGACCACTACCCATGTGTTGTTTCTCTCGTTGTGCCAACTCTATTTTGACCTAATTCTACCATTATGGCTCCATGTGGCAGCAAAAGATCTTTTACTTTGTGGAAACTCCTTTTTTTGGATTTTTTATATAAATACTATGTAGTTTAATATAGTTCAGTATGGCTGATTTTATCCACTAGTGGCGAGGATTTACATATCTCTTGCAACGTTTGAAAATGTTATGAAGAAGTTTCACTCATTTTTAACTAAAACTGCATTGCATAGTTATTGCTAGCCAGAAAATACAGGTCGTCGGCTAGTACCAAAGTTGTCATCATTTCTCCATCTAATAAGGTCTAACCCCTAACTGATTGTAATGCCCCTAAAATATTACTAAAATTAAAATAAATATGCAATTGCCATATGTTGGCTGAACAACAATTGTAGTAAAACATTGTGAGACTAATTGTTGTGAATCTTACCCTCATAATATAGGTCATCGGCGAGTACCCCAAACCCTTGGGTTACAATAATGGTTATGGATCTTAGCCTTATAACATCAGTTGAGCGTAAAACATTGTGAGCCTAATTGGTTATTGCTTAGCAATTATGTCGACGTCAATTATCGGTTGTATTATAATCTCATTATTTTAATAGTGAGTTTCGAGTGTTAATCGTACTAGCATTGGTAATGTTGGTGTTATTATCATTATTACTACTACTATTACTATTGTTATTATTGTTGCTATTATTATTATTGCCATAATAGTAGTAGTAGTAATAATAATAATTATTATTATTGTTGTTGTTGTTATTATTATTGTTGTTGTTACTATTATTATTATTATTATTATTATTATTATTATTATTATTATTATTATTATTATTATTATTAT
>JACYFF010031958.1:60589564-60605986 GCA_017589665.1 Selenicereus undatus
ATTATTATTATTATTATTATTATTATTATTATTATTATTATTATTATGAGAACTGCTAGGGAACTTATCTATGTCTTTTAAGATTGCTTTTAGTAAAAAGGCCAACATGTAAGGACCACGATCCAAAACCCATGTAAAGCCTCATATGAATTGTTAGGCCTACTGGGTGTGCTAGTGTCATTTTTTACTTTTTAGCTAAGCATTTCAATCAAGCTTTGGGCTGCTCGGATACATCTCAAGAAATCCATCCCAACTCACAACTAGGGATGGCAATTACATCCGAGTTCGAGTCCAAGAAACAAATATTTGAGTTCGAGTTCGGTAAAAATAATCCGAGTCTGAGTCAGATTCATAGGGGATTCGATATTCGAATCCAATCCGACAATTTTATTAAATAATTGAAATGGAAATCTAATACTTTACTAATACAAAGTCTACCCTTCAAGCTCAACCTCTAAGCTCAACCCCTAGTTTTTGATTTTAAATATTTTATTTTACAAATCTAAAGTCTACCTTTCAAACTCAATTGTATGTCCCTCACATCAACTCTCATTAGTCGTTTAGCCTCTCTCTCTCTCTCCGACCTCTCTCTTTCTTAGTCTGACTTTGTTGTTAATAGCCGGCAGCTAGCTGACTCCCTATCGTTGCACATTAGTGTCATTTGCCTCATTGTCAATATCCTCTGACGTAGTATTAAATGTTCAAATATTTGGTTGACATAATAGGAAGAAGTATGTTGTTGTACGTTTGGTAGACAAAATAAGTTTTAATGGAAAAACACAATATAAAATTATTGTGGGAAAAAAATCCATTCGGATTGGATTATATCCGACTCCTATTCGACCCAAGTAGAATTAGATTCAGAGGTTCCCTTTGATTCATCAGATCGGATTCAGATCGGATTTTTAGATTCGAAATGTGATCAGATTCGAATTTGAATGTTCCAACATCCGATCCGAATCCTATCTATTGCCATCCCTAATCATAGCCCAAATAGCAGCCATTGTATGAAGCAGGAGCCTAGACAGTGTTTTGCACTTATAGAACTTAGCCGGGTTCGGCTAGGCCCCCTAGCCCAAGTAATCATAGACTGCTCGAACTAGAGGGCCTACTCACATCCAAGGATCTTACTCTGCTTGGCCTTAACTAGAAATACTATGCGTAGAAATAGAAAGTAAATGAATAAATCAAGTTTTGAGAGGTTTTTGAAAATTTATAATGCTAATTTCACTCGAAATCAAGCCACAAACTAAAAGGGGGAATAAGTTCATTTTAAAGAGGTTTTTGAACGCCCCTTGATAAGTGCTTAATATATATATTATTTTAGGGTCGCTTTCATCCATTTTTAGGGAAAATTATGTGCTTTATGTTATAGTTTATACTCTTTTTCTAGTTTTATGCTTGGATATAGTTGTTTGATGTGTTTTGTAGGATTTTATGCCATTTTGACTCAGCATTTGACCCTCACTGGATGTATTTTAACTTCCCACGGACGCCCCTGAGTTGCTATGCCGGAGGAGGGAAGAAGAACAGAAATTTTTGATTCCAACCAGCACCATGGTCTGCTCGTGGTGGATGTCACGGTTCGTGGTGGATGTATAATTGCTATCCTGATCGTTTTCCCTCATCGTGCAACTAAGGTTGATTGTGTTTTTGTATAAATAGGGCCATTTTCACAGCAAAAAAAGCTTCATCTCATCATCCCCTCATTCCATTTTCCTTTAATCCATTCCATTCTGGTTAGATTAGGATTTAGATTAGAAGGAGAGAGAGTAAGTTGAAGTAAAGATTTGCGAGGACCCCATCCTGAGCTTGCAACAACGGTTCAAGTGTAATTTTGGCTGAGCAAACTCTTCTCTCTTCTCTTCTCTTTAGATTTATCGTTTTTAAGTAGTTAGATGTTTAATTTAATCATATGTGAGTAGTTTAATTTTTTTTTCTAGGAATTTAGTAGTTTATGAAAGTATAGTTGGATCATGTTTTAATCTATGGAAGTGTGTTTATTTCATGATTGACTTGATTTCATTCTATCAAGTTATTATCATGTTGTGAGTGAATTTTTTTGCCAAAGTTCGCTTGCACACTTGAAACAATCAAGTGAAAAAACGAAAGGTGACATTTGATTGTTGGATTGATTGATAAAACCTGACGCTGAGTCGTCTTCAAAGAGATATTTGCATGTTAGGAGGACATAGAACGTAATCGAAGATGTTTAACTTGGATTTAAGGCAAATTAGTTCGAAAAAATGACTTTTGCTTAGTTGAGGCAAATTTGGTCGATTTTGAAAGAATAGACTAAATTTGTGGAGAGATTGCAATTCCTCGACATTAACCGATTAGAGAAAAGCACATGTTCAACATTTTGATCCAATCAACTTTCATAACTACATGAATTCCTAAGTGTTTTCTCCTTAATTGATTTAAAATTAGTGAATTAGAAGTTGTTAAATTGAAACCCCTTTAATTAGTTATAGTTGTTTCCTTATGTTTGTATTTTTATCAATCTAAAGCATGGATTCGCTTAGCATATCTTGAGGGAATATAGCCCAATAGATCAACCTAGTGTTTGTGGGATCGACCTCGATTTGCTACAACGCCACCATGCGCTTGCGACCGTATCAAGTTTTTGGCGCCATTGTTGGGGACTAGTGTTGGATATTGGATTTTTCCTAATAGGTTTGACTAAGCATTTTTTTTCCTTTGAAAAAAAACTGAAAAAAATTGAAAATTAACCCTAAAAAAAATTGAGAAGTAACAATGGCAATTTTCTATTTCCCCCATTTCGAGCATGAATTATTTTGGAGGTATTTTAAGCGTTTAAATGTATTTCTTGCTCAATGTGGTTATTGTGTGGGTAAATGGAAAATATTGAAAATTGTTGATGAGGGTGTAAATAGTGCAACCCGTATTCTTTTAGAGTATTGGGGCTTTCTTGCAAAACATGTGGATGAGGCATGGCATTTGCTTGAGTAGATTGCTTGGGATTCATTTGAGCCTTAGAAGGTTAGTTGTGTTTCTAGATATTCATTCTCTGATCCTTACACATTCTACTTGTTGAGTTTTTATATTCAAGTTTTGATGATAACAAATCCAAGTGTAAAAAAGATTGTCCAAGTAGTGTTGCTCCAAACATGATCTGCAAACAGGCCTAACTGGTGTTTGTAATCTTTACTGTATTAACCGGTTTGCTACATGTGAGAACAAGCCTCTAAAACAGGTTCTTTGAGTGATTCTACATTTAGTCAAGAACGCCATCTCACAGTTGGATGTAAGGCATGTTCCCAGCAGCTCTTCTAGCAATGCAAAGAACAACTCCAACAAACAAGGTAGCCTTGATGTTCCCAACAGCTTCTCTAGCGATGCAAAGAACAACCCCAGCAAACAAGGTAGCCTTGATGATCACAGCAGCTCTACGGATCTTGGACAAGATTCAAAACAAGAAGTCTTGGGTATATAGGCTTTATTTATTTAGACTCTTGTTAATATGCCAATATTGAAAAAGCTTTTTAAACATCTCTTGAATCGGTATTTGCACTAAGTGCTTCAGAACACCAGACTGCGAACAACCCTGCAAACAGGGTGCCTAGGGTGTTTCTGACCTGAAGTGGCCATACCCGATTATCCTTGAAATAATTATTTCGGTTGGCCAAAATCTCCAGAATATTTTCAAATGTTATTCTTCTGGAAAATATATTTCTTGAATATATTATGGGAGATTTGGGAAAATAGATTTTGGGAGATTTGCCAAAATTGAAAGATTTTCTCTGCCCATATCTTCGGATGTGATAAAGTTTTTATTTGCTAAAAATTTCTGATTGCCTTGCTTAAAGCTTACCCACGGCTATAAGGAGATAAAGGTTATCTCTTAAGATAACAAATCCCTTAGTTTTTGGAAAATGTTTTATCACTAGCCGTTGGGAGTTTTGTTTTTCTCTTGAAAAATCACCTTCCAAAATTAGATGATTTCCTTTCCTCTCCTTGGTTTTTGACCGTTGGAATTTGTGGTTAAAAACTGCTTTGCTTTCACTGAAAGATAGACACACACGAAGACATATACTGAGCTGTAGAGGAAAGAAAGCAAAAAGAAATCTTGAAACACAACATTCCCAAAAGGCAAATTTCAAAAAGGGTTTTTCTAGTGAAAAGAATTTCTGAGCTTCACTTGAGAAAAGAAAAACCAGTTCAAGTTGTGTTTAAAGCAAGCTTTCAATATATTGGCATAATAGGAACTTCATTGTACCTTACATCTACTTAGTCAGAAGCACCCCCTGTAAGGTGTTTGTAACCTTGATCTTGAATCAGAAAAGTGAGTGAGTGGTCCTAAGTCGTGTGGACTTTGGACGTGTCCAATCTGGTGAGATTTAGACGTGGTGTAATCTGCCTTGAGAAGGAGATTACGTGGTTGCAAGGTTGTAACAAGGTGTGTTGCAATTGCAACGTGTTAAGCCCGGTTTAGTGAAGTGGTTAAATCCTACACGAGGTAGGTCGTGGTTTTTCACACCTCAGTTGGGCTAGAGGTGTTTTCCACGTAAAAATTGTGTGTGCTTTAATTCCGCATTTATCTTGGTGATTTTCGTATTTGCAATATCTGAAAACACCCCCTGCAAACAAGTCAACAGGGTGTTCGTCATCTGAGAACAACCTCAGTCAGGGTGTTTGTCATATATAACGTGAAAATCAGACACCACAATTCACCCCCCTCTTGTGGAAGTATACTCTAAGATCTAACAAGTGGTATCAGAGCAAGGTTCTCTCACAACAAGGCTAACACCTTGAGAGATTCTGAAAATGAGTACACCACAAGGAATTCTTGAAGGGCAATCCATCACTCGTCCACCCTATTTCAACGGCCAACATTATAGTTGGTGGAAGAACAGGATGGAGAACTACATTCAGGCAGAAGACTATGAGTTATGGATGCTCATCAAGAACGGGCCACTTGTTCCCTACAAAATACTTGAAGATGGCAAGAAAGTCTCCAAGGAACCTTCTGAATTTGACTCTGAAGATTACAAGAAAATGGAGAAGAATGCTAAGGCCAAGAAACTATTATATTTCGGCCTAGGACCAGATGAATACACTCGCATCTCTGAGTGTGAATCAGCCCAAGCTATCTGGAACGCCCTGCAAGTTGCTCATGAAGGTACGAGTCAAGTTAAACAATCTAGAATTGAGCTACTTATGCGACAATACGAGTTGTTTGATATGGGTGATCGTGAAATCGTGATGGATATGTACACACGGTTTACCCACATCACAAACGAATTAAAATCTCTGGGAAAGTCTTTCACCACTGAAGAGTTGGTGAGGAAAATCCTCATAATTTTACCTCGTACGTGGGAGGCCAAGGTAACAGCCATCCAAGAGGCTAAAGACATGAACAAAATCACCCTTGACGAGTTGATTGGTAATCTCCAAACCTATGAACTCCGGAAAAACTCACAACAGAAAGAGGAGCAAAAGAAAGATCGTGGGCTTGCCTTAAAAGCACATGAGGACACTGACTCTGACTTTGAAGATGAAGATATGGCCTTAATGTCCAGAAAATTCAAGAAATTCTTCAAAAAGGTCAAGGAGAACAACAAAAGAAAAGAATTCAGTAAGTCCAGAAACACCCCTAAAGATCAACCTATAGGGTGTTTCAAGTGCGGCAAACCAGATCACTTAGTCAAAAATTGTCCTCTGCTTCGAGAAGATAAGTTGCCAGAACAACCTCGAAAACAAGGTCGAAAACACCCTGTACACAATCTGGGCAAGCGATTCTCGAAAGCTATGCTGGCTGCTTGGGGAGATTCCTCTGAAGATGAAGGAGAATCTGAAGCTGAAGAAGCGGTTGTAGCACTAATGGCACAAAGTGATTCAGATTCAAGTGATGAATCAACAATCAGCCTCTCAGATCTCAAGAACAAGGCTGAAGTGAGAGAAAACAACCTTACGAACAACCCCACAAACACCCTTGAAAACAGGCAGTTGTGGTATGTCGATAGTGGGTGTTCGCAGCATATGACCGGAAAAGAATCAAACTTTCTCTCACTTACAGCTTTGAATGGTGGGAGTGTATCATTTGGAAACGGCAAGTCTGGGACAATTGTCGGTATAGGTAATATTGGTAAAACTCTCTCCCACTCAATTAATAATGTGCACTTAGTTGATGGGTTAAAGCACAATTTGCTAAGTGTGTCCCAACTGTGTGACAAGAACAACCTAGTACTGTTTTCAAAAACACGTTGCTTGGTTGTGAATGACGACACAGGAGATGTTGTGTTGAGGGGGAAGGGATGTCAAAATGTTTATAAAGTTAGTATTTCCACTCTTCCCCAAAATAATCTGACTTGTTTAAATGCATTAAATGATGATATAATGCTATGGCACAAGAGACTAGGTCATGCAAGCCTGTCCTTGCTAAACAAACTTGTTTCCAAGGATTTGGTTGTTGGACTACCTTCCATCAAGTATAATGATGACAAGGTATGTGAAGCTTGTGCAAAAGGAAAACAAGTCAGATCTTCCTTAAAATCTAAAAAGTATGTAAGCACTACCCGACCTCTTGAGTTATTGCATATTGATCTATGTGGTCCCATGAGGATAGCTAGTAGAGGTGGGAAAAGGTATGTGCTTGTAATAGTGGATGATTACTCTCGATTTACTTGGACATTGTTCTTAGCCTCCAAGGATGAAACTTTTGAGAATTTTATTGCCCTTCTCAAAAAGATTGAAAAGAGAGTAGGACACTCATTGGTTAGCTTGAGGTCTGATCATGGCACTGAATTTGAAAATGCAAGTTTTACAAAATTTTGTAATAAACATGGTGTTGATCAAAACTTGTCAGCCCCAAGAACACCCCAGTAGAATGGGGTGTGAACGAAAAAATCGTACCTTAGAAGACATGACTAGAACAATGCTTATTGCTAGTGGTCTTCCTAAGAACTTTTGGGCAGAAGCCTTGAACACATCATGTTACATTATAAACAGATGCATGATTAGACCCATTTTGAACAAAACTCCTTATGAACTTCTTAAAGGCAGGAAACCCAACATTATGCATCTAAGAACATTTGGTTGTAGATGTTTCGTGCATAACAACGGGAAGAATGCCTTAGGAAAGTTTGACCCTAGGAGTGATGAGGCAATATTTCTTGGTTATTCCTCTCACAGTAAGGCATATAAAGTCTTTAACAAAAGAACCTTGTGTGTTGAGGAAAGTGTGCATGTGTTTTTTGATGAATCTAACTCCTTGAATGAGAGTATTGCACAGGATGAAGAGTTTGAATTAGGTCTTGTCCAAAAGGAGCTGTTAAATCAAGAAAAACAAGGTGAGAACACCCTGAAGGAAACAGGTACAGAAGTTGTTCCTCAAAGCGATAGTCAAGGTGAGCTCCAAACAGGGGGAAACACCGTTGAACCCTGTTCGGAACCATGTTCTTCAGGAACCAGCTTGCAAACAGGTGCAGAAACAGGATCAGGAGGTGTTCTTGAGCATGATCCTACACACACTTCAGTTAGAACAAAACATGTGGCTTTGGATCCAATTAATCCAAGATCATGGAAGCACCATAGTTCGCACCCTCTTGATCAAATCTTGTCAAATATTAATACTGGAGTGCAAACTAGATCTAAACTTAAGAATTTTTGTGCTTTCTATGCTTTTCTTTCTAACATTGAGCCAAAAAGTGTGAATGAAGCTCTTGCAGATTCAGATTGGATTGCGGCTATGCAAGAAGAGCTTCATCAATTTGAAAGAAACAAAGTGTGGCACCTTGTACCTAAACCTATAGACAGAACAATCATTGGAACCAAGTGGGTGTTCCGAAATAAGCTGGATGAGTCAGGAACAGTCACTAGGAACAAGGCAAGGCTGGTGGTTCAAGGGTACAATCAAGAAGAAGGGATTGATTACGAAGAAACCTTTGCACCAGTTGCTAGAATTGAGGCTATTCGAATCTTAATAGCATTTGCAGCTCATATGGAGATCAAGCTATATCAAATGGATGTTAAAAGTGCATTCCTCAATGGATACCTTAAAGAAGAGGTGTATGTCAAACAACCCCCTGGTTTTGAAAATGGTGATTTCCCAAATCATGCTTTTAAACTTGACAAAGCACTTTATGGTTTAAAACAAGCTCCAAGAGCTTGGTATAAACGGTTGTCAAGCTTTTTACTTGAAAATGATTTTAGAAGAGGCAAGGTAGACAATACCTTGTTTCTGAAATCTAAGGGGGAACATCTATTGATTGTCCAAATATATGTAGATGATATTATATTTGGTGCAACTCATCATGATTTATGCCATGAATTTTCAAATATGATGAGGAGTGAGTTTGAGATGAGCATGATGGGTGAGCTTAACTTTTTCTTAGGCTTACAAATCAAGCAAACTCTTTTTCAAATATGTTAAGCCCGGTTTAGTGAAGTGGTTAAATCCTACACGAGGTAGGTCGTGGTTTTTCACACCTCAGTTGGGCTAGAGGTGTTTTCCACGTAAAAATTGTGTGTGCTTTAATTCCGTATTTATCTTGGTGATTTTCGTATTTGCAATATCTGAAAACACCCCCTGCAAACAAGTCAACAGGGTGTTCGTCATCTGAGAACAACCTCAGTCAGGGTGTTTGTCATATATAACGTGAAAATCAGACACCACAATTCACCGCCCCTCTTGTGGAAGTATACTCTAAGATCTAACACTACTCTAGATCTTATTATGCTCCTTTTTGGTGTGATTTCTGTAAATCTTCTGACCATGAAACTAATTTGTGTCCTTACTAGGCCTGCTATGCTCAACCTAACTTTGCATCACCCTGGTACAATACTAATGTTGTCCTCACCTTACCTGATTCATCATTTCCTTTAGGTCAATGCATGGGGCTCGGGGAGGGTGATCCTTTTAGGTTTGAAGCTAGGTTTAGTGTTGCTAATGCATGCTTTGAGTCAAAAGTTACTTTTGATGAGGTGGGTGATCTAGACAAGACTCCTTTAGAGGGGTCACGTGATGTGTTTATGTGTGAGGAGTCTTCTATCCTTTGTTTTAATTATGCTTTTCCAAATCCCCTTGATCATTACCATGTTTCCCATAAGTGTTCACAACCCTCTATTTCCCTCGAGTATTCTTTAGATACACCCATTGATAATCCTAAGATTTGTGATTCTAATGTTGATTTAGGCTTTGTAGATAATATGTTTAATATGCTTGGTGGAAATGTTGATAATTTTCTTTCCCTAGGATACGTTTGTGGGTATGATGCCTCCCTTGACCCGAATTGCATATTCCTAGTCGACAAACCTGGAAAAATCATATGGAACACTTTCTTTGCTTTCTCTTTTGATTTTTCTATTGGTTTTGCTTTGTTAAAGAGAGCACTAATTTTCTTTGCTGTGATTATTTTCATGCTCTCTTATTGGCATGCTTAGAAACTCTATGTTGAGGAGTTCAACAAGCTTTTGTGTTCCTTGATGATGTCCAATTTAAAGGGTCGAGTCTTGACATCATGATGGACTGGCTGATGCTCCATGTGCCCCGGTTATTACGAGGCCGCATAGCTTAGGTGCAGTTTGCACCTAACCTGGTGAGATTGTTTTCTTTTCTTCCCCTTCTCTAAGTCTCCTTACTTTGAATAATAATGCTTTATTTAAGCATAAGGGAAGGGTAGTTTCTATGTTTTCTATTTTGATTATTAGTTTGCATACATGTTAGAGCATGTAGTTTTAGGGGTTTTTTTTTTTTGCATGTTGCATTTAGTTGCATTTTAGGTTTGCATATAGGATTGCATGAAGGGATAGTGTGGATTGGTTTGAGATAACCTCTAATGATATTTTTGTTAGGCAAAACAACTTTGATGAGCTTGAGTAACTTTTGATGTGTAATCCCTTTTGGTACTAAGATTTTTGAAGGTTTTGTGACCATTTCTTGTTTTGACCCTTGTCTTGATTGAGAACTATTTTATCCTTTGGAGTCCTTAGCATTAATGTTTGTATATGGATTCATTTTATGAGCTTAATGAGACTTCGGTAGATATCCCGTGAGATTTTGAGCCTTAATTGGACTAATTCATTATATTTAGTCTCATGTTTCTTTTATGTGTGTGACTCTTCCGTGCTACATCTCTAGAACTTGCCTAGATTCTTGTTCAAAACCACATTAGCATGTGCATAGTTGGTGAGATGATAGAGGCATTTCTTTATTTGACCATTTTAGCCACACAGCCAAATAGCCTACCCTTATATTACATGTTTATTCCCTTTGCTAGCCCATTTGAACTTATATCCGTCTTTGTTGTGATCCCTTCATATTAGCCCTTGGCTAAACATCTATTCCTACCTTTAAGCCAAGTCTTTGGAGCATCACTTCAAGTATGTAGTGGGTGGTTTTCGGGGATAATTGAGTTTGAGGTGGCTTTGGTATGTTGGTTTATCGAGGGATTGATGATATTGAGCATTTGCTTTGATTCCCCCTTGCTTGGGTTATGTGTATATATATATATATATATATATATATATATATATATATATATATATACGGTTGTGAGTTGATAGTTAGTCATCTTATGCCTTTCAATAATTGTCATTTTCATTTCATTTCACAAAAAAAAAAAAACAAAAAAAGGGAAAAAAGTAGAAGAAGAAAAAAACCAAGAAGAAAAAAATCATGTTAGAAAAAACAAAAAAGAAAAGAAGAGAAAAGCAAAAGAAAAAGGAAAAAAAAAGAGCGAATAAGTGATTGGCATTAGATATGTAAATAGCTTGAATTCTTTTCTTTATCAACCCATTTTTTATTTGATTCGCTAGGCTATGTTCATTGTATTTTAAGATTTGGAGTGTTGGTGAACTTATTGGTTAATTAGTGCTTTGGTTGGTTGCTCTCTAGTCACTTGGCTAAGTAGCTCCACATTGCCAAATGCATTTGCCCACTCCTTTTCCTTAACCCTTTTAGCCCACATTACAATCCATAAAAAAGTCCTCTTGATTGTCTTATGTATATTGCATTTTTAGTGGCGGAGAATTTGAGAGTCTTAGCAAGCATATGGTGGATTGCATCATTAAAATGAGTCTTGAGTGAACCTACGCTATATTTCAAACACATAGCGGGAGTCTTCCACATTTTTCAAAGTGAGATTCTACCAGTCCATTTAGCTCGATTAAATTCCATGTGCTTGCAAAATGTGCTTTGTGGTTCATTTGGGGTGATCAAGTTTGATATCGAGCTCGTGGTCTCGTACTTTTTCGAAAA
This sequence comes from Selenicereus undatus, assembly GCA_017589665.1. Classification (NCBI taxonomy): domain Eukaryota; kingdom Viridiplantae; phylum Streptophyta; class Magnoliopsida; order Caryophyllales; family Cactaceae; genus Selenicereus; species Selenicereus undatus. Next base: position 60,600,786 of record JACYFF010031958.1, read on the forward strand.
TCTTCTTGTCCTTCTGATTTTGAAATGTATTGAGAGCTATTTGGGGTTACCATTGATTGTCGTTCTTGCTTATGATACACTATGGCTTGCCTACCTTAGAGAGGTCGTCATGTTCTGAGTCTTAGATGCATCTCTGCTTATTGGTTTTCTATAGTGTTTGCTTGAGGACAAACAACAGTTTAAGCATGGGGGAGTTTCATAAGTGTTTAACGTATATATTATTTTAGGGTCATTTTCCTCATTTTTACGGAAACTTATGTTCTTTATGTTATAGTTTATACTCTTTTTCCCGCTTTATGCTTGGGTATGGTTGTTTGATGTGTTTTGTAGGATTTTAGGCCATTTTGACCCAACATTTGACTCTCATTGCATGTATTTTGACTCCCTATGGGTGCCTCTGAGTTGCTATGCCCATAGAGGGAAGAAGAACAGAAAAATTTTGATTCCAGCCAGCACCACAGTCTACCCATGGTGGATGCCACGGTCCGTGGTAAAGGCATAACTGCTAGCCTGATCGTTTTCCCTCATCGTGATGCTAAGGTTGATTGTGTTTTTTTATAAATAGGGCCATTTTCGCAGCAACAAAAACATCATCTCATCATCCTCTCATTCCATTTTCCTCTCTTCTATTCCATTCTAGTTAGAGTAGGATTTAGATTAGAAAGAGAGAGACTGAGCTGAAGTAAAGATTTATCATTTTGGTTGAAGTAAGGATTCCACCCCAGGCTTACAACGACAGTTCAAGCGCTATTTTGGCTAAGCAATCTCTTCTCTCTTCTCTTCTCTTTTCTCTTTAGATTTATCATTTTTGAGTAGTTACATGTTTAATTTTATCATGTGTGAATAGTTTAATTTTTTCTAGGAATTTAGTAGTTTATGAAAGTATAGTTGGATCATGTTTTAATATATAGAATTGTGCTTATTTCATGATTCGTTTGATTTCGTTCTATCAAGTGATTATCATGTTGTGAATGGATTTCTGGCCAAAGTTTGCTTGCACATTTGAAACAATCTGGTGAAAAAACCGAAAGGTGACATTTGATTGTTGCACTACTTGATAAAACCTGACGTTAAGTCGTCTTGAAAGAGACATTTGCATGTTCAGAGGACATAGAAAGTAATCGAAGATGTTTAACTTGGATTTAAGACAATCTAGTTCGAAATATGACTTTTGCTTAGTTTAGTCAAATTCGTTCGATTTCGAAAGAATAGACTAAATTTTTGGAGAGATTGCAATTCCTTGAAATTAACTGATTAGAGAAAAGGACATGTTCATCATTTTGATCCAATCAACTTTCATAACTACATGAATTTCTAGGCGTTTTCTCCTTAATTGATTTAAAATTAGTGAATTAGAAGTTAAATTGAAACCCCTTGAATTAGTTATAGTTTTTTCCTTATCTTCGTATTTTTGTCAATTTAAAGCTTGGATTCGCTTAACATATCTTGACGGAATATAGCCCAATAAATTAACCTAGCCTCTATGGGATCGACCTTGATTTGTTGCAACGCCATCGTACGCTTGTGGCCGTACCACTCCTCAATAATCCTTAAGGTGGGACCATCTAAATCCATTATTCAAACCAAGGATCTAGACTCGTGAGTGAAGGTAGGATATAGTGCTGGAATGCATCACGATATCGGCCATCATCAGTGCGAACCTTTACTCATGAAAATGACAAATCAGAATGAATTCACACTAAACACAAAAGCATGCAGCATGTTAGAATCTAGCAAATCAAATAATAAAATTTAAAGAAACATTATTAGCCTAATGAAATATAAGGAAGCAATCTAAATAGTTGCAATGATGGTCACTAAACTAATTAATAATTACATATGTACTCAAAACACGAAACTAAATGTAATAACCAAAAGGGGCAAAGTGAAAGGAACAATAGAGGTCGTTAGATTCGTGCCCTCAAGTTGAACCACTTGATCTACTGGTGAAGCTAGATAGATTCTAAGTGAAGTGAGCTTTTTTCGCATGTCAATTAGCTCATTTTCTATCAATTTTTCGATGTTTTTTCCTTTCCAACTTTTCAGTGTGTCTAACCCTGATGCTATTCTATCCCCTCAACCCTAAGGGATAGCTCTATTTTTATAGCATCTAAGGGATAATTTGGGCTTATTAAAAAATACAAAATATGAATTACCATTCACCACAATGGATCCAATTATCAAAAATCTCATGAGCTGAAATTGTATTAGAACATACACATTTTGGACAAGAGTAAGCAATTAGGAAACTGATCAGATTTTGACCAGCCCTAAGAGACCGAATCGGCTCCTGGTGTTCTTGGTGATAACCCTAGGCTGAGATCTTTTTCCACGCTTAAAGTCTAGCAGTCTCCTTATTTTATGCACTAGTTAAAGGTCTTTCATGCTAATGTATAGATTGGGGTGTAGGTTTTGTCATCGAGCATTTCATGAAATTTGAGATACCATTTTTCGGCATCTATAATTAACAAAGGTTGTGCATGGCGAACTTCGAAGTAGTTAACATTTGCACCTACCTATTTTTCGTATAATTTCAAAATTCTACCGTTCACCATTCTAGCAAACCTTTGACCGTGAATTTTCGGCCTTTTTTTTTACTTCACACGATTCTAAATTGGTGACCTTTCATTGGCCCAGAGCACCTTTAATTTCTTCGGTCTAATGGTTCTAATTTTTCTACCTTTTGTCTGTCTAGTAGTTTTGAAGTAGGGTCACGCAAGGCTCTATGCATAAGTGCACTTTTGACGAAATGAGAAAAGAGATTATGATAATCAAATGTGTCACAGTTCTAACAATTGTTGAAGTTGAAAGGGGGTGTATTCAGTTACAAAGGAACGCATTCAATTGAAAATGATTCTATGGATGTGACTCAAGATTCACAATTGGGTTTAATCATGCTAGAAAAGAGGCACATAAATTCTTCAAGGTTTGTAAGGCTTTCAATAGAAAATATAGAATAAATGTCAAATAAAGGAAACTTTTTAAGGGTCTGTGAGACTTAGTCTCTGTTCTTTTCGTTGGAAAATTGCAGGTGTGGAATAGGTGAGAGTGAGAAAATGAGGGGGGGAGGAATGGTTTAGAGTGGGTAGGAGTGGTATTTCTTTTTTAAGTATGGGAATAGGGGGGAAGGAATGGGTGGGAGTGAGAAGAAGTGAGAAGGAGTTGAATGAAGTAGGAGAGTTGATTTAAGTTACGTATTTTGTTTTTTGACGGTAACTTTTATTTGTGATAGTAATTACGGATGATAAATTTTTTTAGATTGGCAAAAATATTTTTTTGTGTTGACTCAGATACGAAATATTGTTTTAACCAACTTCTACCCATCATACAAAAAAAAAATTCAACCCACTTTAACCAACTTCACGCCATTTCAACCTACTTCAACCAATTTCAATATACTTCAACTCATTTCAACAAAAACACACTCACTTCAACCCACTTCTACCAATTTCAACCGACTTTACTTATTTACCAACCCATATTTCTCAATGAAAAGAATAGACCTTCAGTTCACGGAAAACGATCATCTGCAATTTGTATGAAGAGTTTCCAATATTTAGTTACTAACGCACTCGGAAAAAAATATGAGCTCAAAATACAGGCACAATTCGTCAGCACTTCCTGTCATGAATTATAAATAATGCCAAAAAAATTTACATACTTCTTCTTTATGCCGGAAAAAACATTTGCAATTTCTGTCACGAATTACGATGAACGAAAAATAAATCTTTTAGACATGCAGCAACAACCATCCACGATTTGGTGACCTACAACAAATATTTTGTAACCAACGCAAAAAAAAATAATATTAAGCATCTCTTTCATAAACATAATCAAACTCAAAATATCTACCTGCCACAAAAAACTAACATTTCAACTAATTCATTTAGATCAAGAAATTATGTAATAGTAAATAAATCATGCTAGTAATCAAAGGAAAGATGAATAATGGGAAACTATGTTAGCGATTTGAAAGTAAGAGGGAATGTTGCCCATATGAGTCACTATTTCAAAGAACAAATAGTAAAATATAAAATAATAAGTAAAAGAAATATTACCTTGACGAGTTGGGACAAAAACAACTCTAAACATGAACAATTTTTGAGTGGGTGATAATAAGAGACAAGTAAAGGTTAATTATGGATGATTTAAGTGTTTCATCATAAAGCTAAAAGGAAGGTCAAACATCACCATTAGCGAGGGACATAATGTAAAAAGTATTTAAATGAAATGAAATTGTAAAGCTATCCCTCCATATAGGTTTTTTCTCCTCCTATAAGACTCCGCATTTGAATGTCGAGATGTTGCAATGGTAATTGGCCAATATAGTTCGAATGGCCATGGATAAAACCCTGGTTGAACCCGTGGTATAAATTCGAGGTAAAACGTGATAGAAATTGACTGAATAAAGACTCTTCAAAGATATGTTCCATTATTTAGGAAGGGGTCCACATGCAGCCCTATGTAATGCAAAGAATGGAAATCATGATGGTTCATAATTTATTCAATGGGATTGAAGGATAGAATAAAAGTCTCTTAATCATAAAAAATGATTATAGAACTAACTTTATTTTAATTGGCCTAACTAATCCTCAAAATCCAAAGATAGAAGGATACTTCTTTGACGACATTAAGTGAACTTTACTTTTGTTTTTTTTTTGCTTATTAAATTAAAATATATATCTTCACAATTAAGGATCCAAATTGGCAGACTAAACTCTTAAATAATCCCTTTCCTTCATGAGTATATCTAAATAAAGAGTCAGGCTTGTCACCCTTACTAAGTAAGTTTTATAACATACCTCTAATCACTATCACTAGTCCATCCGAAGTCAAAAATCAAAAATGATATTCTTTCATTTATTAGTTTTTTTGAACTATAAAAAAAATAAAGATGTTCATTTTATTCTATTTCATCCATTTATTCATTTTGAAGCTTTATATTTTTCCCTTATATCTTCCACTCATCATGGTGCTCTTCTTCCTCCTCTTTAAACTTACCAATGACAACTCAAGTTGAGAACTTTAATCAGCATGTTCTTCCCAACACGATAGCTAAGATGTTCACTTCAAGTCATTTAATTAAAATTTTTTGCTAAAATTTTTTGCTATGTTTCTGTTGTAATAAGTCCCTTTTTTTGTAGTGTGTGTGTGTGTGTGTGTGTGTGTATATATATATATATATATATATATATGTATGT
>JACYFF010031958.1:60606386-60695497 GCA_017589665.1 Selenicereus undatus
ATATATATGTATATATGTATATATATATATATATGTATATATATATATATATGTATATATATATATATATGTATATATATATATGTATATATATATGTGTGTAAATATATATATATATATATATATATATATATATATATATATATATATATAAAATTTTCATCCTCAAACAGTACAAAATCAACCATAATTATTTGCAAAGGAAATATTGTATCTAACAATTCAAGAACCAGACACGACCATGAAGAAAAGAGATAAAAGGGCTTGAGTTTTTACCTTAAAAGACAAGTAAAATTTAAAAGAGGAGTGGGGGATATATGCGGAGAGGTGTTGGTTAGCCCACGTACATCGACTACCAGCAGCGGGACGATAAGAAGAGCGTGGTTCGGAGGCTGCTGCTAGTAGGTTAGTAGGGGAAGGGGGGAGACAAAAAAGAGGATGAGAGAGAATATAATATTTTGGATTTTTGTGGGCTTTGGCTAATATCACGTATAACTAATGTTTGTTGTTATTTTTTTTCGTTTTTTCGAAGTCGTTTTTGTTGCCAACTTTTATCTTTTTATGAACCCTTTTTTTAGGAATTCTATTCTTCCCTTTTAATTGGCCAATCAGCTAATTAATTTAGTGATATGATAACTTATTTGTTCATTTATTTTTTATCACTCGAATCTAAATCATTAAACCCAATCATACTTTTGATGAACTTAATCTAGTGATTAGTGTGCATAGTCCCAATCAAATTATCATTATTACATCAACATTTACTCTAATAATAAATAACTAATGAGGCACATTATACAATTTGAACGTGATGCGACTCGAGCCCTACAAATATACGAGTTTTATTACACATTACTCTAATAATAAATTTTGTCAAACTTGATTGAGTAAAAGTAATTAATGCAAATCAGTTTCGGGCTATTACAAAAATAGTTAAATTGAGGTGTAAATGCGTGTTTCACCCTTACTTGTGGAATGCGAATAGGTGTATGAAAGGTGGATAAAACTCGTGGGGAACATAACTCTAGCTTACCTTGTAGGCAGCACACTGTGGCATTGCAGCAAACAAAAGTTGGTCCTGTTAAACCTTGGTAATGCTATCGGGGCTGCATTCCCTCAAGATAAGCTAATTAAGCAGAACAAAATTTGAGATTGAAAATAAACTAACAAACAATTTAATCTAGTGGACAATTAATCAACAGGGCAAAAAAACAAACAAGCAATCACACAATCAATGTATCAATCGAACACTTCTTCCTCTATTGATTATTGCAAAGCCGATAATCAAAGTATCACAACCTTCTTTAAAGGTGAACTAAAATACCTAAATCTAATCAATTACGATTTTGCCAGGGCTCTTGATTCATTTGGGTTCCTTGGGCATGCTATCAAATTAGTGGCTTATAAATTGATGTATTTTTGAAGACTTCACACAATCTACTCAAATCCTAGGGTTCTAGTATTGAACTTCACCTTTCGATATTTCACCAATACCCAGTACTTTCAAGAAACATCAAATCTTTTGCATGGCAATAATCATCTTGGATTCAATAAAACAAGCCAATAGATTCCCAAAAAAAACCCAAGAGATAAACACAAGATTGGGCAAATTAACAAGTACTAGCATAAATCTAAGAACAAAACAAAAGCTAATCCAATTTCCAAATGACAAATCCTAAAGTGAGAAAAGAGAAGAGGATTGCTCAGCCAAAGATCGTGTTTGAAACGGTGTTGCAAACCCGACATGGGATCCTTGCAAAGTTTCCCCTTCAGTTCACTCTCTTGTACTCTAATCTAGTTTAAAATGTAATCTAGCCGATGAATATGATAGTTGATAGAGTTCCCTAAATAGCCAAAATCGAGCAGCAAACAGTAAAACCTAGAGCAAAACAAATAGTTGCAGCAAAAAGGCTTAGTCCTTAGCCTCGAGGTCTACCACGACTTGCACGTGCCACCCGACACCCATGCCTTTGTGGAATCTAGTCATGCTGCCCTACTAATTTTCTAAATATGGTCAAACCGGATTGACTGTGCATGATATCCCAAGTTAACCATTCTATAAACTCGAATAAACCATATCCCTTATGGTTTTTTAACTAGTTTTATTGGCTCTTTGGACCCTTGCATCATTCCTTATTGATTTTGTAGATGTCATTGGGTTCTCATAGCTAGTTTCTAAAAAATGTCATCAACAACACCAAACCTAAGTGCAAAATTGAAAAGCGACATAAAATTACACAATTATGCACACTAATCCCTTAAAAGGACACCCAAGCACTTATAAAATACTATGTAAATATGACATTCATTGCCCCCTCATGCTTAAGTCTTTCCTTGCCCTCAAGATAAGCTAAGCTCAAGAAAAACCAACAATGCATGTAAGATCTTCCTCAAGATAGGCAACTAATAGCACTTCACAAGCAATAATAATGAATGAATGATACCCCTGACCAGTGTACACCTTGTTTTAAAATCAGGTGAAGGTGAATGTTTGTGAAGAACTATGACACTGGAAGCTTGACATCAAACATGTATCACCCCTAAAAGAACCACAAAGCATGACATGCAAGCACATGGGTATTGAGTGAAGCAAAATGGACTAGTAGAACCTCATTTTCAGGAACTGTGGATCCCTTCTACTGATGTGTTTGGAATAGACCATGAGTTCACTCAAGACTCTCTCCAAAGATGCTATCTACCATAGGCTTGCCAACACTCCTTAATTCTCCACAGCTAAAATGCAATGAGCATATAATGATGAAGAGGACTTTTTATGCGTTATAGTATGGGCTGAAAGATTAAGGAAAAGAGGTCGACAAACTTATTTAACTAATGTGGATCAAATAGCCAAGTAGCTAAGGACCAACCATCAATGGCCAATATACCATAATCATCCTCATTAATGTAGGGAACACACTCCCATAAATCAAATAGGAAATGAGTCAACCAAAGAAGGAACAAGCTTAACAAAAGTGGGAACACAATTATGCTCAAGGAATCAATGCTCGTCATTGTTCAAACCTTTTTTCTCTATTTCTTTCTCAAAAACTTTTTTTTTTGTGTTTTCTTCCTTTTTTCCCTTGTTTTATTTTTTCCTAAAACGAAGGATGGAATATAAAATTCAACTATTGAAAGGCATGACAAACTCACTTGTCAACTCTTATCTAAATGCATAGGTGGACAACACAAACAAGAGGGCAACAAATCCAAATTTGCAAGTCTATCGTCCCTTCTTTAACCCAACATATCAATAACCACTGCAACAAACCCTAAATAGGTACCCTCGATGTACACGCAGTGACGCTTGATAGCCTTCACTTAGGGATAGGAATTTATATATCACCAAAGGCTTAAATGGAAGGGACCACAACAAAGCTTAATGGGCTTAGTAAAGAGGATAAACATGTGTCAGTAGTTACCCTATTTGGCTATGTGGCTAAAATGACTAAAGAAAAAATGCCTCTACACAAATATGATCCAGACATATATATTATTTATATATGTACGTGAGGACATATTCCTTCTCAAGAAGGAAAAGAAGTGGGTATAGTCAAATGATAAAATTTCACTTTGCGAAGGAGAAGAAGCGGGTTGGATTCCCACTGTGCACTTAAGGAAAAGTAATTTCTTTACTACAATAAAGATAAAAAAATTTGTATAGGTATAGTTGATTGTGATGGTGTACTGATTCTATCCTTGTTCTTTTTTTCTCTCACCCAAAAACAAAAGAAAAACTAATTAATTATTAGTATTAGTTAATTTACTAGATTAATGGATTCAAACCTACAATTTTTTGATAAAATTTCAGTTTTGCGTGCGGGGATAGGATTTGAACCTATGACCGCAAGGTCATCAGTTTTGTGATCAGCAAAGTTGCTCTACTGCGTGCTGGAGAAAAGGACTGGGAACGAATTGACAAACAAGAATGGAATGTACCCTCTACCATATTTGTACAAATAGAATAACCCATGTATACAGAATGGTGAAGCGACTCCCAATGATCAGTGAGGGTCATAGAAATGAAAATATCGTTTCATCCTTACCAACTAGATCTTGTTGCTCCCGACAACAAGCATGCGTGAACCATTTCACGAAGTATGTGTCTGGAGAACTCAAAGTCTTGATAATTAGCTCTTGATCTTCCGGTCAAAAAAATACGTTGATGAAGATGCGTTGATGCGCTATTACATGGTGGAGATTGTAACTTTCCATGAATTTTCCTTTTATCACTCAATGACGAAACCTTGCTTATTTCATTTTTTGAGGATCGACAAATCAAATGGTAATTTTTTCCAACTTTTGCCTCCTCTTCTCTTTCTGAATCAAACTTTTCTTTGCCATAATCATTTAATTTCTATTAGTCTCAATGACACAAGTCGAATCCTAGATAGAAAAGTGTATAAGAAAGGGGGCTCCTTTCTGCATCGAAAGAAATGGGCCTATTGCGGTTATAACACAAAAGTTAACCACATTTGCCCAACGTAGAAGCAATGAGGAAAGCCGCATATGTGAATATATGACCTACAGAGAAGTGGGCTAATCCAACTAATCTAGCTTGGATAATGGAAAGAGCCACTGGTTTATCTCTCCATCGCATAGAACTGGCTAGAGGTGTGCGTTCATGAGCCCATGGTAAAGTTTCAATCAACTCCTGTCAATATCCACGCCACGAAACTAAGAGCATAAATCCCGTAACCCAAACAAGATGTCCAAATAAGAACATCCACACCCAAGCCGATAAATTATTCATACCAAAATGGTTGTACCCATTGATATGTTGGGAACAGCTTAATCATAGATAATCTCTTAACCACCCCATCAAATATGACGAAGATTCTGTAAATTGTGAAACATTAAGCTGCCATAATGTGATTTGTTTCCAATGCCAATAAAAGGTAACCCTTCAAATGGTATTTAATATCCAGAAAACGACCAAATAAAATGTGTCCCAAGTGGAAATATCACAAACACTGCCGTGTCCCGAACCATTGCAAGGAAAACTATAACCAAAACCCCTTTATCTGGCATTAACTTGGAACCGCGTGCATCTAAAGCATCTTTTGCTAAGATCAACGTAGTTGTCTCTAAACTTAGAGCAATAGTATGGTGAACCAAAAAGTCTCCAGACCTTATTGTTAAGAATAAGGAATTACTATTCTCAATAATAGCATTTCACCAGCTAGGACACCATATACTTCGACCTGTGTTGAATGTTGGGCCAGTTGTTGAGGATAAAAGTACATCGAACCAATAGGAAGTTTTACCATGAGGAGATTGTATCCATTGATCAAATATAGGTTTGATCAAAATTTGCTTTTCTATAGCAAAAGCAAGCATGATATCGTTATGAACATAAACACCAAAAGTGTGGGACCCTAAAAAGAGGCAGGCCTAACTTAAATGAGATATGAGAGCCTCTTATGGTCCAACATTCTTGCTAATACATTATCCTTGTTTTGTTCTGGATGGTAATCTCGAATGAAAAATATAGCTCCATGAGCAAAAACTCATGTCATGATGAATTTGACGATGTATTGATGATGCGTATATAACAAAACTTGAGTAGTAAAGTCTTGTGCTATGAATTCATAAGCGGGTGAGGAGCACATGTGTAGGGCTACCAAAAGAATCTATAACCCCTAAAGAGGCAAGAGCAAGTACTAATTGAAAATGAATCGAATTGTTGATTCTGTAATAAAGACCCTCATGTTCACATCGCAATCGTCCTCCTGGAGGAATATATGCTTGTAAAAGATCTTCATACTATGGTCAATCCCAAAATTTCATTCTACACATATGACCAGCCACAAGAAAAATAAATACAATAGCTAAATGATGATGACAATATTAGTTAGCCATAAACTTTGCGTTTGTGGATGGAATCCTCCAAGAAGGTTAGAATGCTAGTTCATGCTCCTTGGGAGGTACCAAATAAATGACTGCTTGAATAAGAGTTTTGAGCATAAAGATTTTACTGACCTGTAAAAACGGGCCCTAATCCTTGATGATGTGGTGATAGGTCTAAGAAATTATTCCATCGAACGTACTATCCCCTGGATCCAGGAATAACAACATGAACTAAATGTCCTATCTAAGACAAGAAACTTAGTCCAAAGGGTCCTAACAAGTGATGATTGAGACGAGATTTGACATTTTTGAACCACGAAACGCTTGGTTTCCATTTTGATTGTAGGTGTCACCAACCCCCTAGTAAGGATATAACAAAAACAAATAATAGAAAAAGAGCTCTAGTATAAAGATCTTCATTAGTGCGTAAACCGATTGTATAGCACCACTGATAAACACAGAATACGAGATATTCACTGGGCTAGGCGCATCTCCACGAGTAAAGGCTTCCATCGCCGGTTGTCCAAAATGAGGATCGCAAATTGCATGAGTAATAGGTCTTACGTGTAAAGGGTCCCGTACCCTGTGACTCAAAATTTCATTGCCAAGCTACATGAAACAGATTTCCTTAAGTGCACAGAAAAATTATCGCTAATTACCTAAAGTGAGAAGAAAAAATATTCTGATAAAGGCACTCTTCAGTAATATCACCAGAACTCTTGAAGTCATATACGGTAGTAATACCAAACCAAATACGACAAGTAGTAGGGTCCTGAGCTAAGCCTTGGCTAAACCTTAGAAATCTTAATACGCTAATGCCTTTCACATCCCCCTAACTATTATTCTACTGCAATAATTCTTGCTAAGAGGAACACCCATGCTATGGCAATTCCACCCAGAAGTTAATGCATTACTTCTAGATCACGTCCTTGTGCAATGCTTAAGGCTCGAGGCTGAGTAGCAGGAGCACCTTTAATTTATTATGAGCCTAACCAACGGATTAAATAAGTTCTTCCCAATAACCACATTCGCTAAATAGAAACATTAAACTAAAAGCCCATGCAAAATGAGGACCTAGGAAAAAGAGACCATATGCAGATAATGAAGAACCATAAGACTGAATTACCTGGGATACCTGTGTCCATAAGAAATCCTGGAGCCACCCATTAATATTAATAGAACTTTGCATAAACTTTCCTCCCCTGATATGAGTTAGTTTCCTCCCGTGATATGAGTTACCACCCCTTGATCACTTATACTACCCCAAATATTTGACAGCATTTTCCAACCAAAATGGAAAATTACTATTGAAATTACATTGTAAATCTAGAATAGCCCTAAGAATACATGATCCCACATGGATACTTGACATTTTCCCCCTCTTCTAGGTCCATCATAAAGGAAAATGGGACCTAAGATTTCCTTTATCCGTTATCAAACGAGAGTTGTGAGCAAATAGAATGCCCTTCAGAAGTATCAGTACCGTCACATGAATTATAAAAGCATGAATTTAGTGGACCAAGAAATCCATAGTCCCTAATGGAATGGGTAACAAAGCTGCTTTGCAACCTACTGCTACTAAATCACCACTCTCCCAGGTCAAACATGTGTTTGTTGTTACACTAGGAGCCGTTGCACTAGGCGATAAAACATGGGTGTTTTATATCAATTGAGCGAAGACGGGGTTGTAATCATATAGCGGTATTTGAAAACATATCTTGAGGACTCCCTAAAGTGCTCATGGTATCGTTATGAATATACAAGCCAAAATTGTAAAATCCTAGAAATATACATGCCTAGTTGAGATGTGATATGATTGCATCGTGATGTCTAAGGACATGATCTATTAGATCATTATATCGAGTAGTTGGGTCACAACCTTTTACCATGAAAATGGCTACATGCGCAACAACACCAACTATGAAAAATCCATCAATCTACATGTGATGTGTAAACAATGAAAGTTGGGTGCCATAGTCAGTAGCTGGATATGGATAAGGGGGCATCGAATACATATAGTGAGCTATGACAATGGTTAAAGAGCCTAGCATGGCTAGATTAAGAGATAATTAAGCATGCTATGGTGTTATTAGGATCTCGTATAGGCCTTTATGTCCCTGGCCTATAGATGGACCTTTGTGGGCCTCTAAAATATCTTTTAGGCCATAACCAATGCCCTAATTCATTATATACATGTGACCTGTTATCAGAAAAAGAATTGCAATAGCTAAATAATGGTGTAAAATATCAGTCAACCACTGTGGCCACAGGCCCTCCGTTACTAGATCTAATCCTCCACGAAAAGTAAGAGATTCTACATATTTTGACCAATTCAAGGTGAAATATGGGGTTGGTCCTTCAGTAAAATGGAGATAACGTTGAGACAAAAGATCTCGATTCAAAATAACTTCATGAAGAAGTGGTATCTCTTTAGGATCTACCCCAACATTTAGAAATTGGTTAATCGGTAAAGATATGTGTGCTTGATGCCCCGTCCAAGAAAGAGGCCTAAGTCTTAGTAGCCCTGCTAAATGGTGATTTAACATGGATTTCACATCTTGGAACCCAGCCCATTTTGGGGCAGCTTTGTGACAATGGAACCAACCAGCAAAAAGCATTAATGATGTAAAGGCTAATGCGCTAATTACGGTGCAATAAAGTTATAATTCACTATTTATTCCATATGCTCGCCAAATCTGAAAAAAACCCGAGGTTATTTGTATTCTTCAGAAACCTCTGCCTACATCACCATTCAAAAATTCTTGGCCCACTGTTGGCAAACTACTTCGGCACTAGGTCCAATGTGAGTAGGAATGCTTAACCATGCTTCATAATTGGAAAAACGAGCACCGTGGAAATACATATCACTCAGCTAAAGAAAGATGATTGAGACTTGACTGAAATGGGTACTAAAAGTTTTTCTAGAAATCTCCTCCAAATCGTTGTTATGGCTATCAAAATCGTGAGCATCAGCATATAGGTTCAAGATCCAAGTGGTAGTTTCATGGCCTTTAGCTACTATTCTTGAAAGATGGTTTGGTCTAGCCTAGTCCTCAAAAGAAGTTTTTATGGGATCCCTATCTATAAAAATTTTGACTTCTACTTGCAGTGAACAAATAATCATTTAGTCATCCTCTTTCTGGGCTAGACATACAAAGAGACATGTGAGCCATAAAATAATTAGTGAACCTCTGAGAGTTGTTTAGAATTAGTTTCTTTCACTTCTATCTCCCATCTCTCACTCTTTTTTTAGTTGTTTACTAGAGCAACTATGATCTAGAAGTTGATCCAGGGCAAGCGTTCAGATCTATTATGACATAGACGCGCGCCGCTCAACGAACCATTTAAAAATATTGTAAACCCCTTCTAGTTTTTGGATTAACGTAAAAACACTTTTTTGTGTAACTTAGCCTATTCGTATCTTAATTAGAAGGTAATAGATGGAGCTACTTAATGCTTTACTTTTCCATAAATTATATTTTTTTCTATAGATTCTATTTTAGTCTATTCGAAACAATAAAAAATATTTCTATGTTTTTTATACCTATTTTTTCTATTATAAATATTCTTTTTTTTTCTATTTTAATACATATTAAAAAAAGAAATATATTTTTTTATTTCTATGATTCATTTTTTATTTTTAAATATTTAATTCATAAATATTTATCAATTCTATAATAGTTTAGTATTCACATTCCGTGTAGTTCTATTAAAAAAAATTCTATATTTAGAGCAGTACTTTATTTATTTTAATAAGAAAAAAAAACATATTTTGTATTGTATCTATATATCTTTATTCCTATGAAACAAACTAGGATGATCTGAGAAGGGATATAATGAAATTCTTTGATTGGTTCTTCATAAAATAATGATTTCATTTTATTCACCTGATGGACCAAGATTAATTCTAACAAATAAAAAAATTCAAAATAATAAAAAGTTTAATTCTTTTATTTGAAATGCCCGTGATCCTTAACCAGTTTTGTGCTTCAATATAATTCTCGAGAGTCAGCATTATTGACTGTTTCCAATACCCAGTGGCCTAATCTAGCCAAGCCTCCGCAATTTTAGAATTTCCCTGTTGAGTGACCTGTTCTCCTCGGTTCAAATAGGTGGATCAATTCCTTTCCTTAGAAGCATACTTGAAAGTTTCCTACCTCATACAACTCCGCAGTCCATTCTTTTGGTGTCCTTTTTTTTACATATCAAATTAAAGGAAAAACAGGAATGAGATTTCTTATAGATCTGTCCCACTATTTGGGGTAACCAAAAGAGGTTAATCCCATGAGTTTCAGACTTTCATTTTGATTTATAATCATTTTTCTTTTTTCTCCCACCTGCGGAAGAATAAAACATACATAGGTATTTACTCCTATCGTTAGTATTTTCTGCAAGGTAACTATCTCGGTTTCATATCGAAATTTTTTTCCTATCTAAACTTATATAGAATTTTTGAAAAAGGCTTTCCATAAGTAAGAAAGAAAAGACGTACTTTATTTGGGAAAGGACCCTATCTCGGTTTCATATCGAATTTTTTTCATATCTAAACTTATATAGAATTTTTGAAAAAGGCTTTCCACGAGTAAGAAAGAAAAGACTTACTTTCTTTGGGGTCTAACCCTGTACCGTTGCTGAATACCTTAGTGGATTGACTTATTACATAGGTTAATTGCTAACTTCTATCTATCTTATAAATAGGCATAAGTAAGTAGTTCTTAATGTATTAGCCCAAAACCTCCGAACTAGATCTTTACGGTGCTTGCTCTCTATCAATTCTCGATTTTTTTATACATAGACATTGAAAACAGGTATCTAGTTATATCTTATTTCTTCATATTTTGACTTCCATGAAGTTTCTTTCTTTGCTACAACTCATAAACATTGCTGTTTTCGATGATGCAGAGGTAGCAACCCTTTTTTTAATATTTACTAGTAGATTTGGTCTTCCTTTTTCTTTTTGTAGTGTAGATAGTCACACGTAATGATAGATCACCTCCATATTATTAAAAGCATGGGGGTAAGAATGAGTTTCGTTCGGATGCCCTAAAATAATATTCTAAAAATTTTGTATGTTCTCCATTACTTAGGTGGATAAGGCCTATATTGTAGAGTATATAGCTTCGATCATAGGGATTGATTTCTACTCACATAGCTTCATAATAATTATGTAAAGCTTCCTCATAATTTCCTTCGAATTGAGCTGACATCCGTCACGGTCGTCATTCGATTCAAAAAATCTCCATTCTAGAACCGTACATGAAATTTCCATATCATACAACTCCTTTAATATGCATAATGAGAATAAGGAATACATGGAATCAAAAAAGGGTGCAATATTTTCATTATAGACTAAGCAGGGCTAGTGTTTTTACAAAAAATCTCTAGCAGCCTTCTTGCGAAAGAGCATTTACTAACATCAAAGGTCTTGATACTAAACAGAAAGGATAACTTCAGCAATTTCTTTGTCCTCAATGCTGCCTAATTTCCAAGAAGTAGTCACTTCAACAGTCTTCGATGGTTATATGCGTAACCAAGGTACGAAAAAGATGGATATTTGTTGTTCCAACCATTTTCTTAGTCCCAATCTAGATACAGAAAGGGAGTAGGTAAGTCATTTTTAACAAGGCTTTTATGTTGTCTATTGCTAGGTGTAGTGCTTCTTCCCCTATGCCGCCTATTTAGAGTATATTACATGAAAGTAGGATTGACCTGTAATAATTATGATATTTTATGATATTTTAGCCCATTTAATAATCTAATAATTTCTCAAAATAAATTATTAATTTAGAATTTTAATATTGTTTTGTTTATTTTGTAGTATTATGGAAGACTTGGAAAAATTGAATTAGATGCTCAATTTGCTTGCTATCAGATCAAGTGGGTAATAAAAATAAGAGGATGAAGCCCAGCATAAGGCCCTTCCCTTATTCCTTTTCACGGCCCGATTTCCCAACCCAAACCAGCTTCTCCTTCTTTTCCTCTTTTCTATCTCAATTGGGTTAGTCCAGCCAGCGTTCCACTGAGGCCTAGACCAGCAGCCTAATCCTCCTTTTTTTCCTTTTCTCTGTAAACCTGCCTCTTTCTCTTATTTCATCCATGGGCCTGGCACAGCGGTTCCATACCAAAACCTAGCTTACAACTTTTTTTTTCCACACACACGACCAGCACATGATGCCCCCTCGACCATCCCTTCTTCTTCTTCGCTGATTTGCAGCCAAAGAAGACCGAGAACACGAGAACTTGAAAGGAAGGCAGAACATAGCATGGCAAGCGCTTCATCTTCCCTGGGTCTCAACCCTTACTTTCCTTCTCTCTCTTCTCCATCATTTCCATCTTTACCAGAGGTGAATGGCGACCACTATTTTGGGGGCAATGAAGGGGCTGAAGGTTGGGGAGTTGAGGCTTTAATGGTGGTCGAAGAGAAGAGATCCGGAGTGTAGATTAGGGTAGTAGTAGAGAGTACAGCTTCTTGTAGTTTCAATTTTCTTCAAATTCAATCTGGTTTCGTTTATTCAGATCTCATTATTAATTTTCAACATTAGTGAATTCAGATTATGAATTGAATTTGCAAACGTTTATGTTGCATTTCTTATTTGAGGTTCTGTATTCTTGAGCTTTTCTTTGGGTTCAATTGCACTATTCTACTGTGTGCCCCTGCTCGTTTTCCTTGCTTTGTTCCTCTAAGCTCATGAACTATTTGCGGCTAAGTGTTGGTGGGGTGAAAATATTTGCAGTTTGGTGCTTCTTACATAGGCTAGTATTGTTCACAAATCCATGAATTAATCCTGTTAATTTAGCCTATCAATTTATGGAATTTCCAATCATGATACATGATTAATTTAGCATTTAGTTTTAATTTAGTTTAGAAGTTTTCGTAACCTAATTTCACAACCATTCTTAAGGATGATACCCGTAAGTCTTGCAACGACAAAACCGTATGCTTATGGAATTTAGTGACAAGTTTTCAACGCTGTTGACGGGGATGACATTATGAAATTAGGTTGCATCGTGTCGTAGTTTAGTAATTAGAATCGTTAGCATTGTTTTTGTTTTTGTTTCAATTTCCTTTGGGCTTTTCCTACTGACTTGATCTGATTTTTGTGCAGGAATTAAAACAGAATTAATCGGTGCAGATTTTTCTGTGTTTCAGTTTCTATATAGGACAAAAAATGCTCTTATTTTGTGTTCGTCTTTATTTTCTATTTGTCATGTTTGGATACTTCATGTTATTTGAGCCTTTTTGGTCTTTCCTTTATTTTGCTAGCATAGTTTTATTTTTGTTAGTGCATTTTGTTTTGTTCACTTAATTATTTAAGTCTCTTGTTTTTGTTTTAGTCATTTGTTTGTAAATAGTGTCCTAGATGTATTTTCTTTCCTAAAAAAAATTAAAAAAATTAAAAACTTGAAAATCCAAAAAAAAAAGTCCTTAAAATTGAACAAAAAAAACACTAGCTGCAAGCAGGCCAATTTTTAATTTCCCACAATACAAGCATGAGCCTTTTTGGAGTTATCTTTCGAAACTTAATGATTATTGTGCTCAATTGAATCATAATTTTCAAAAATGGAAAATTTGTGAGGTCATTGCTGTGGGTCCAAATTCTGAATCTTGGGGTTATGTTGAATCTATTTATCCTGGAGGTGTACTAGGTTTATTATCTAAAGCTCAAGATGAGGTTTGGGATTTCTTTGAAAAACTAGCTTCGGATACCTATGCGTTTGAATAGGCTAACGCGAATTTTAGATACCCGACTCATGGTGAGTCTATTTTTTATGCTAATCCTTCCCATCAGGACAACTTTGTGCACTCATATGCTTCATTTTAGTGTTATGTGTGTCCTGTTTTGTGTGAATATTGTGAGTCTTCTGGTCATAATGCTTGTGATTGTTCATGTCGTGATTATATGGATGCTACATGCGCAAGTGTTGAAAAGAAGATCAATCAATTAATTGATAAAATAGCAGAGACTATAAGACAAAGAATTGTTGAATATTCTCAATGTTTCAATCAAAGCAGGGAGAATTGTAATGATTCTGACTCTAGTTTAGGATCTCCTAAGCTTGAATTTAGTCTTTATGATGATTTTGATCCCTCTTATCTTGCTAGGCCTAACTTGAATAATGACATGCCTTTACCTAGTGTAGAGCAAGAGGAGGGCTTCGCTAATTCTCTATCATCTGACTTTGCACCCCACATTAACTCACCTAAGGGCATCACTGACGATGTTCTAGTTTCTGCCGACCCACCCACTCCTTTCTATGAATCTTTTGAGTTTGAGGAAGGGGAAGCATCTACGAGAAATTGCGAGTTAGATATAAGCATCACACCTTACAATGAGCATCATGAGATAGATGAGTCAGAAACTATGCCTTTACCGGAGTCATGCGAAGAGACACTTGAACCCACTAAATTGGAATTTAATGATGATATTATTTATATAGAATATGAATCCTTTTCATGTGGGTTTGATGTCAATGTCACTTTGGATGTGGATTTGTGTGCTGAGTATGAATCTTGTTTTTTTTACCCCATCTAAAGTGACTTCCTTTTTGAATCTCACAAGTATAAAGTTGTTGAGTCTGAGGCTATTGTCATTGAACATTTTGATTTAGACCAAACTCATGCGCATATTGAACTTAAAGGTCTTGTGAACTTAGGACCCACTACTTTGTATAGATTGCTTATTCATGACGATCATATCTCTAGGCCGATGACGAAATTGCTGGCACGTTATGAGTATGTCTGTCTCGTTTCTATTTGGGCCCAACAATTTGATAAGTTGAAGCGGGCCCTTATCTGTGCTTTGTTGCCAAGGTGAATGTACGCTTTCTGGCTCCGACTCTATGCTTTTTACTGTTTCTATGTTATTGAGAGTTGGTCTTCTATGTTCAATAAGATGTTACGTGCTTTAACGAGTTTTGATTTAAGTAGCACTTTTCAGCTTAATGAGGCTCCATGACCCTCCATTTAAGCATATTTCTAGAGACTATAGCTTAGGTGTACTTTTGCACCTGACCTGGTATAAACGTTCCCCTTTTTCTTCTCTTTTTATTTTGGTTTGTTTTGTATATATTTGTTGCCTTTATTTTTATTGTTTTCCATTTGAATTTTTGAGTATATCATTTTTCTTTTTTTTTAATCTTAGTCTTCTTTTTTTATATTTGTTTTTCTTTTTAGTTTCTTTTACCTTTGTTTGTTTCTTTCCACTCCCAATGAGGATATTGTGACACTTAGGTGTAAGGGTGGGAAAACTTTTAAAAAGAAATTTCAAAAAAAATTGAATAAAAAAGTTGAAATTTTTTTGAAAGTCTAAAAAGATTTTTGTTTTGTTTTTGTGGAGGTTTCGTACTGTTCTGATTAGCTTAAACCCCAGTGTTTTGACTATTAGCTTGTATGTAAGCGTGATGTGCATGATAGGTCTCCGTCCTCGATGTGTCATTCTTAGCCCTAATTCTAATCGCAATTGTTCATTGTTGATGTGTAATCCAATCCTTATTTATACCATCATCATTATCTTAAGGTCTTAGTTATCCATGATCGGCTCTCCCACTTGTCTTTGACACGATTACTTTTATTTTTGTTTGCATTCTAAAAAAAGGATAAAACAAAAAAATAAGAAAAATAAGAAAAAGAAAGAAAGAAAAAGAAACGAAATAGAATGTGGAATGACCAGGATCCCTTTGAGGCATGCGCTACTGGGAATTACTCTTTGAGGCTTGTGCTACTGGGTGTTTCCCTTTGAGGCAATATTGTTATTGAGAAAGCTTGGTTCCTATGTTATTAAATCAATAATGTAGTTTATGTCAGTCAAGTGGGATTGAGTTTAATTTTGGTAAATCTAAGCCCTAGGATGATGATGCACTTGCACACGAGCACTGGGATGGATTCAAAGTCTTGATGTACAGTGGGGTCAAACATTAGTGCTTTGATGTCATTTATGGGGTAGAGAGCTTTGATGAGTACATTTTGTTTATATGCATGCCAATATCTTTGTTACATGGGTGATTTAGTTGATTAGAATGCGTATATATCTTTACCCAGTTTTGTATATATTAATGTTTGAGAAAAAAAAAAACCAAAAAAAGATTTTTGAGCTTCTGTTTATGTTTTCTTTTATAGATTTTGTGGGTATATCTTCTGCAAACCCTCACGAGACCTTACTTGGGGTAGCCTAGGAGTTTAAAGGGCTTGTTACACGTGCTAAGTGCAACCGTGATTTTCACGAAAGTGATTTAGGATTTTGTTTTTCATTTTCTACGATTTTTAGTTCTCTTTTACTCGAGGACGAGCAAAACTTAGGTGTCGGGGTATTTGTTCAACCATAAATTATGATATGTTATCCCCTTTTATAATCTAATAATTGCTCAAAATAAATTATTAATTTAGTTTTTTGATATTGTTTTTGTTTATTTTACAGGATTATGGAAGAGTTGGAAAAATTGAATTAAGATGCTCAATTTACTTGATATTGGATCAAGTGGGTAATAAAAACAAGAGGAACGAAGCCCATCACAATGCCCTTCCCTTATTCCTTTTCACGGCCCAATTTCCTAGGCCAGACCAGCTTCTCCTTCTTTTCACCTTTTCTGTCTCAATTGAGCTAGTCCAGCCAACGTTCCACCGAGGCTCAAACCTGTAGCCTAATCCTCATTTTTTTTTCCTTTTCTCTACAGACCCTCCTCCTGCTCTTATGTCATCCGTCGGCCTGGCCCAGTGGTTCCCTACACAGACCCAGCTTGCAACTTTTTTTTTTCCACACACACGACCGGCACATGATGCCCCCTCGACCATGCCTTCATCTTCTTCGTTGATTTGCAGCCAAAAAAGACCGAGAACAGGGGAACCCGAAAGCAAGGTAGAACCAAGCATGGCAGGCGCTTCGTCTTCCTTAGGTCTCAACTATTACGTTCCTTCTCTTTCTTCTCCATCAATTCCATCTTTATCATCATCAATGCATCGATTACTGGGGGTGAATGGTCACCATTATTTTGGGGGCAATGAAGGGCATGAAGACTGGGGAGTTGAGCCTTTAATGGTGGTCGAAGAGAAGAGATGGGGAGTGTAGATTATGGTAGTAGTAGAGTAGAGCTTCTTGTAGTTTTGATTTTCTTCAAATTCAGTCTGGTTTCGTTTATTCAGCTCTTGTTATTAATTTTCAACATTAGTGAAATTAGATTATGATTTTTTTTGTTCGAGTACAAGTTTGGATATTGGAATTGAATTTGCAAACGTTTGTGTTGAATTTCTGATTTGAGGTTCTGTATTCTTGAGCTTTTCTTTGGGTTCGATTGCTTTATTCTGCTGTGTGCCTCTACTCATTTCCCTTGCTTCGTTTATCCAAGCTCATGAACTATTTGCGACTAAGTGTTGGTGAGGTGAAAATATTTGCAGTTTGGTGCTTCTTACTTTGGTTACTATTGTTCACAAATCCATGAATTAATCTTGTTCATTTAGCCTATTAATTTATGGAATTTCCAATCATGATACTTCATTAATTTAGCATTTAGTGTTAATTTAGTTTAGAAGTTTTCGTAAACTAATTTCATAGCCATCCCTGAGGATGATACCCGTAAGTGTTACAATGACAAAACCGTGTGCTTACGGAATTTAATAACAAGTTTTTGACGCTACTAACGAGGATGACATTGTGAAATTAGGCTGCGTCGCGTCGTAGTTTAGTAATTAGAGTCGTTAGCATTGTTTTTGTTTTTGTTTCGATTTCCTTTTGGCTTTTCGCACTGACTTGATCTGATTTTTGTGCAGGAATTAAAGCAGAATTGATCGGTGCAAATTTTTCTGTGTTTCAATTTATGTTTAGGAAAAAAAATGCTCTTATTTTGTGTTTGTGTTTATTTTCTGTTTGTCATGTTTGGATATTTCATGTTATTTGAGCCTTTTTGGTCTTTCTTTTATTTGGCTAGCATAGTTTTATTTTTGTTAGTTTATTTTGTTTTGTTCACTTAATTATTTGAGTCTCTTGTTTTTTTTTTAGTCATTAGTTTGTAAATAGTGTCCTAGATGCATTTTCTTTCCTAAAAAAAATTTAAAAAATTAAAAACTTGAAAATCCAAAAAAAATTTGAAAATTTCTTTAAATTGAAAAAGAAAAAACACTAGTTGCAAGCATGCCAATTTTTAATTTCCAACAATATGAGCATGAGCCTTTTCGGAGTTACCTTTCGAGACTTAATAATTATCGTGCTCAATTGAATCATAATTTTCAAAAATGAAAAATTTGTGAGGTCATTGCTATGGGTCTAAATTCTAAATCATGGGGTTATGTTAAGTCTATTTATCCTGGAGGTGTACTAGGTTTATTATCTAAAACTCAAGATGAGGTTTGGGATTTCTTTGAAAAACTAGTTTGGGATACCTATGCGTTTGAACAGGCTAATGAGAATGTTAGATACCCAACTCATGGTGAGTCTGTTTTTCATGCTAATCCTTCCCATCATGGCTACTTTATGCACTCATATGCTTCATTTTAGTCTTATGTGTCTCCTGTTTTGTTTGAATATTGTGAGTTCTGGTCATAATGCTTTTAATTGTCCATATCATGATTATGTGGATGCTACATGTACAAGTGTTGAAAAGATGATCAATGAATTGACTGATAAAATAGTAGAGACTATGAGACAGAGAATTCTTAAAGATTCTCAATGTTTCAATTAAAACAGGAAGAATTGTAATGATTCTAACTCTAGTTTAGGACCTCCTAAGCCTGAATTTAGTCTTTATGATGATTTTGATCCCTCTTATCTTGCTAGGCCTAACTTGAATAATGACATGCCTTTTCCTAGTGTAGAGCAAGAGGAGGGCTTCCCTAATTCTCTATCATCTGACCTTGCACCCCACATTAGCTCACCCAAGGGCATCACTGACGATGTTCTAGTTTCTACCGACCCACCCACTCCTTTTTATGGATCTTTTGAGTTTGACGAGGGGGAAGAATCTGCGAGAAATTGTGAGTTAGATATAAGCATCACACCTTACAATAAGCATCATGAGATAGATGAGTCAGAAACTATGCCTTTACAAAAGTCATGCGAAGAGACACTTGAAACCACTAAATTGGAATTTAATGATGATATTATTTCTATAGAATATGAATCTTGGGTTTGATGTCAGTGTGGCTTTGGATGTGAATCTGTGTGCTGAGTATGAATCTTTTTCTTTTGACCGTATCCAAAGTGACATCCTTTTTGAATCTCACAAGTCTAAATTTGTTGAGTCTGAGGCCACCGTCACCGAACACTTTGATTTAGACCAGACTCATATGTATATTGAACTTAAAGGACTTCCTACCCATTACTTTGCCTAGACTGCTCATTCATGACGATCATATCTCTAGGCCGATGACGAAATTGCTGGCACATTATGAGTATCTCTGTCTCTTTTCTATTTGGTCCCAACAATTTGATAAGTTGAAGCGGACCCTCTTCTAGGCTTTTTTGCCAAGCTGAATGTATTCTTTCTGTCTCCGACTCTATGCTTTTTACTGTTTCTATATTATTGAGAGTTGCTCTTCTATGTTCGATAAGATGTTATGTGCTTTAACGGGTTTTGATTTAAAAAGCACTTTTCAGCTTAATATGGAGTGGCTGAGGCTCCATGAGCCTCTATCTGAGTATATTTCTGGATGCTATAGCCTAGGTGTACTTTTGCACCTGACCTGGTATAAACGTTCCCCTTTTTCTTCTCTTTTTATTTTGGTTTGTTTTGTATATATTTGTTGCCTTATTTTATTTTTATTGTTTTCCATTTGAAATTTCAAGTATATCCTTTTTCTTTCTTTTTAAATCTTAGTCTTCTTTTTGTATATTTGTTTTTCTTTTTAGTTTTTTTTTCTTTTGTTTGTTTCTTTCTGCTCCCAATGAGAACATTGTGAGACTCAGGTGTGAGGTCGGGAAAACTTTAAAAAAGAAAAAATTAAAAAAAAAGCATAATAAAAAAGTTGAAATATTTTTTAAAAGCTAAAAAGATTTTGGTTTTGTTTTTGGGGAGGTTTTGTATTGTTCTGACTAGCTTAAATCTTTGTGCTTTGACTATTAGCTTGTATGTATGATATGCATGATAGGTCTCCTTCCTCGGTGTGTCGTTCTTAGCCCTAATTGTAACCCTAATTGTTCATTGTTGATGTGTAATCAATTCCTTATTTATACCATCATCATTATCTTAAGGTCTTAGTCATCCATGATCGGCTCTCCCACTTGTCTTTGACACGATTACTTTGATTTTTCTTTGCATTCTAAAAAATTGATACAACAAAAAAAATTGAAAAAGAAGAAAAAGAAAGAAAGAAAAAGAAATTAAATAGAATTTGGAATGACAAATATCTCTTTGAGCCAATACAAAGAAAGCTCGCTTCCTATGTTGTTAAATCAATAATGTAGTTTGTGTCAGTCAAGTGGGATTGAGTTTGATTTTGGTAAACCTAAGCCAGAGGATTGCACACGAGAACTGGGATGGATTCAAAGTCTTGATGTACAGTGGGGTGAAGCGTTAGTGCTTTGATGTCATTTATGGGGCAGAGAGTCTTGATGAGCACATTCCGCTTATATGCATGCCAATATCCTCACTACATGGGTGGTTTAGTTGATTAGAATTTGTATATATCTTTCTCCAATTTGTACATATTAATGTTTGAGAAGAAAAAAACCAAAAAAAGATTTTTGAGTTTCTGTTTATGTTTTCATTTATAGATTTTGTTGATATATCTTTTGCAAACCCTCACAAGACCTTACTCGTCGACTAGGGGTAGCCTAGGGGTTTAAAGGGCTTGTTGCACATGCTAAATGCAACCGTGATTCCCACAAAAGTGGGTTAGGATTTTGTTTTTCATTTTCTACGATTTTTAGTTCTCTTTTACTCGAGGACGAGCAAAACTTAGGTGGGGGGTATTTGTTCAACTATAAATTATGATATTTTATGCCCTTTTATGATCAAATAATTGCTCAAAATAAATTATTAATTTAGAATTTTAATGTTGTTTTTGTTTATTTTATAGGATTATGGAAGAGTTGAAAAAATTGAATAAGATGTTCAATTTGCTTCATATTGGATCAAGTGGGTAATAAAAACAAGAGGATGAAGCCCATCACAAGGTCCTTCCCTTATTCCTTTTCATGGCCTGATTTTTGAGCCCAGACTAGCTTATCCTTCTTTTACCCTTTTCCGTTTCAATTTGGCCGGTCCAGCTAGTATTCCACCGAGGCCCAGGCTAATAGCCTAATCCTCTTTTTTTCTTTTCTCTACAAACCCTCCTCCTGCTCTTGTTTCATCCGTCGGCTTGGCCCAGCGGTTCCCTACCTAGACCCAACTTGCAACTTTTTTTTTCCACACACAGGACCTGCACGTGATGCCCCCTCGACCATCCCTTCTTCTTCTTTGTTGATTTGCAGCTAGAGAAGATCGAGAACAATGGAACCCGAAAGCAAGGTAGAATAGAGCATGGCAGGCGCTTCATCTTCCTTAGATCTCAACCGTTACGTTCCTTCTCTTTCTTCTCCATCAATTGCATCTTTATCATCATCAATGTATCGGTTAACAGGGGTGAATGGCGGCCATTATTTTGGGGGCAATGAAGGGGCTGAAGGCTAGGGAGTTGAGCCTTTAGTAGTGGTCGAAGAGAAGAGATGCGGAGAGTAGATTACGGTAGTAGTAGAGAGTAGACCTTCTTATAGTTTCGATTTTCGTCACATTCAGTCTGGTTTCGTTTATTCAGATGTCGTAATTAATTTTCAATAATAGTGAAATTCGATTATGGTTTTTTTTAGTTCGAGTACAAGTTTTGGATATTGGAATTGAATTTGCAAACGTTTATGTTGAGTTTCTGATTTGAGGTTATGTTTTCTTAGGCTTTTCTTTAGGTTCGATTGCTATGTTATGTTGTGTGCCTCTGCTCGTTTCCCTTGCTTCGTTTATCCGAGCTCATGAACTATTTGTGGCTAAGTGTTGGTGAGGTGAAAATATTTGCAGTTTGGTGCTTCTTACTTTTGCTAGTATTGTTCACAAATCCATGAATTAATCTTGTATTAATTTGAGGAATTTCCAATCATGGTACTTGATTAATTTAGCATTTAGTTTTAATTTAGTGTAGAAGTTTTGGTAACCTAATTTTACAACCATCCCTGATGACGATACCCGTAGGTGTTATAACGACAAAATCGTATGCTTGCGGAATTCACTAACAACACTATATTACTTGGAAGTAGGATTGACCTGTAAACAGAACACATAAGTGTAACCTTTTGCTCAATGCTGAAATCGATAACTGAAGCATAGTGTTCAAGGCTGCATCAATCAAGGATACGACAGAAGGAATTGTTTTATTTTTAAACTGCACCTTCAATATGCGTAGGTTTATTTCACAATAATATAGAATAAGAATATTTTTTCTTTCCATCTCAAATTGTGTGCCTTTCTCGTAAAACTAGAACCAGTAAACTTGAATGAAGAACAGAATCATGTCACACCATCTCTATAATAAGTAAATGCTGCTTTTTCTCCAGAAGCTATCGAAATTATTGCGACTAAGATATTGGCCACAATTGAAAAGGTCTTCTCAATAAAATTTTCATTTGTCCGCAATCTAGGCATTAGGTATCAGTCCATTCCATAATTCTTCTTATCACCTTTTGGGGAAAAATGATCCCATAAAGAAAGGATTTGTACAGTACGAAATAACATAAAAACATATCCATCTCCTAACTAGATCAATTTAATGAACCTTCTCCAACTACTTCTATTTTTTTTTTATTCCAATTATTCCAAATACTCAAACTGCTCCTTTCCAAAAATCAATAACAAGAATCAATAAGAAATAAATAGTTGAATCCTATTCAAATTCACGCGAAACAAATGTAGTATAGGAACTATTTCAATTTCATCGAAGCGGAATAATCAAGAAATATTTTGATCAGGTCAAAAATCGTTTTGATTGAGTTGTGATCTAAAAAGTAAAGGAAGAAGAACCAAATAATCATTCTATGATGGGAAGTGATAGAATCACTGCTTATATTTTTTTTTTGTCTCCATATTGAGTATACACTATACCATCAAACAGAAATATCCCCAAAATTATTCATGAATTTGTACTAGATCGATGAGATAAAGGATTTGTTAGCGAGAACTTTAAAACTAGAAAGGAATTTTCAAATTTTTATGGAATTTTAGTCTTAATTGAAATAGAATCATGGGTGAAGAGTATCCATTAATCATACATGGTCTAAAAAACATAAACCCGTCAATCAATAAGTTGAGTAATTCAAATCCACATCATTAAATATATACATGCAAATGTAGTTTTGATCCATAATCTAGACAAGTATTGGAGATGCAACATGAAAGAGTCACACATATGAGAGAACATGACAATAAGTATAATAAATTTGTCAAGGTAAGGTTCAAAGTCTCATAGGATGCTAGCAAGTCTCATCTAGCTCAAACGTTGAAGCACATATACCAACATTAGCACCAAGGACTCTTAAGGACAACGTAGTTATCAATCAAGGCTAGGTGTCAAAAGAAGAGACATTTGTAAAACCTTTAAAAAATTTCACAGGCAATGGGGGACCCATCAAAAGCCAATCAAGCTCATGAAAACCATCATGCCTAGTAAAAGTATCATTGGGGAGCATCTGAATCCAATCCACACAAACCCTATATGTACCTAAACTTAAACCTATAATTTAACTAAACAGTGCAAATGAAAGGAAACCGAAAACTAACTGCTCTAACTAGTAAACTAAAAACCAACTTAGAAAACTTGAAACTAAGCCTCCCCCATGCATTATTTAAGGCATTATTTAAAGAAAAAAAATCAGGTTAAGTGGGAAGGGGGAATAGAAAGAACAATCTTACCAGGTTAGGTGCTGGCTGCACCTAATTTAAGGCCTCATAAGAATTGGGTCATATGGAGCATCAGTAATTCCATCACAACATCAAACCTTGACTCAGTAATTCGGGTGCCACCAAAGCACTCAATTTCTTATCAGGCTCCTATGACCACAATTTAGAAAATAGAAGGTAGGAAGCAATAAGAAAAATCTCACCAATGGAATAAGCATCCTCTTAACCTTATCAAAGTCCATTGAAAAATCACAGGAATGATCAAAGAATTTTTTCTACATGACGTTTCCAGGAAAGTCCTCTGGCTATGCACAATTTGGGTCAAGTGAGGGATAGCACCCTCTAATGTATCCCAGGAACATATAATTGTCAACATTGCCACCATGTATATCAAATACGTTATCATCATAGCGCATACCTAAATGATCTCCGCACGTGATGTTGGTATCAATGGGCTTCCCAATACAACACTTAGAAGAATTAGAGGGTAATGGATAAAGAGGGGAAGCATGTGAATAATCAAGTGAATTGAGGAAAACATTAACATAAAAACGAAGGCTAGGAGAGTCCTGATGCACTAATGCATCACATGACCCATCCAAATGAGTCTCGGCTAGATAATGCCCGTCACCAAAAGCATCTTCTGAATCATAACATATATCATCAGTAACGAACTTATCCGCTGACCCAAAAGTCTCACCCGCCTTAACCTTGGTGCAATAGGTGTGGTCAGGACAATACCAACTTTCAGGCTCAGCATACCATGCATAAGAAAGGCACAAATGCATAGCATGGTAAGAAGAATCACACTTGTCACATCAGAAAGGGCCATAATAAGATCTAGTATAGAATGTACAGCAATCGATGGATGAATATCTAGAAACACGATTAGCCATCTCCAATTCAAATGAATCACAAGCAACCCACTTAAGCAAAGACCTCATCAACACTTTTATCAAGAAAACCACAATACTCAAAAAGAGCTTATTTTTCACTATTAATAACCTCATCAATGATGCCTAAAATTTGTCATCTACCTATATAATAACACATTGAGCAATAAAGACATGTAGATGCTTAATACGTCCAAAATAATTCATGTTTGAATTGGGGGAAATGTAAAATTGCCATTTGTTTAGTCAAATATTTTATTTTTAATTTATTTAATTTTTATTATCAAATAACAAGATAATGCTTAGTCAAACCTACGGAGAAAAAACCTAAGACTCAGCACTAGTCCCTGGCTATAGTGCCAAAAACATGATAGGGCTGCAAGCACATGATGTTATTTTTGCAAATCATGGTCGATTACACAGAGATTAGGCGATGCTATTAGATTGTTTTTCCTCAAGATAGCCTGAGCTGATCAAAATTTGAGATAGAAATTAAACTAATCTACTGTCTAATCTAATTAATAAATTATCAAGGAATTAAAGAAACAAGCAATCAGCTAATATATGCATTAATCAAGCACCTCTTCCTCCATTTGTTACTTGAAAGCCAATAATCGAAGTATCACAATCCTCTTTCATGGTGAAGTGAAATGCTTAAATATAATCAATTACCATTTCTTAATGGTTCTCAATTCATTTTGGTTTATGAAGCATGCAATTATCAAGTTAGTGGTTTCCTGATTTGTGTGATTTTATCAAGATTTAACACAACCAAGACAAATACTATGGTTCCAGTGTCGAGTTTCACCTTTCAATATTTCATCCAATTCCTAATTCATGCAAGAAATGTCAAATCTTTCACATTACAATGATCATCTAGGATTCAATAAAACAAGCCAATAGATCCAAAACATCTAGAAGATCGACATAAGATTCTAAAAATTAATAGTTACTTCCATAAATCCAAGATTGAAACAACAAAACCTAATCCAAATGAGAAAACAGAAATCTTAAAGTGACAAAGGAGAAGAAAAGAGAAGAGAATTGCTTAGGCAAAGAACGCACTTTAACCATCGTTGTAAACTCGCATGGAACCCTTGCAAAGTCTCCACTTTAGTTCACTATTTCTGACTCCAATCTAATTTGAAACCTTATGTAGGTGATGAATATGGTGGTGGATGGATGGTGATTATTGGAATAGAGTGCCCTAAATAGTTAAAAAGTTGAGCAGCAAACCATGAAACTTCAAGGAAAATGAATAGCCACAACAAAAAGGGTCAGCTACTACCCTTGAGGTCCACCACAGTTTGACCGTGGTGGTAGCCACAACCCCATCTCACCCCCACAGCCAGGCTGTGGTGGACTCTGATCATGCTGCCTTACTGATTTTCTAAATTTGGCTAACTCGAGTTGATTATGTATGCTGTCCTAAGTTAACCATGTTGTATACTCGAGTTCACCATATTCCTTGTAGGTTTTTGGCTAGTTTTTGCTAGCTTTTTGGTTCCTTGTATCATTCTTCACTGACTTTGTAGACTTCGTCAGGTTCCCTTAACAAATTTTTGGAAAATGCCATCATCAACATCAAACCAAAGCATAAAATAGAAAAGCAGCATAAAATCACATAATTATGCACGCTAATCCCCTAAATTACACCCAAACCATCATAATACCTTATGCAAATACGACATTCATCATTAACCCTTTGGGATTTAAGAAAAGTGATCTACATAATAATTGTTTAAGAGTAGTATCCTTATTTTGGCTTATAGATCTTATCATGGGTCATTACCTTTTTTCCATAGCCTTGGTTATGTGAATATTGTCTTTAACTTTCCCCAAAAGTCTATAGAGAACAATTATTTTCTAGCAGTGGTCTTATAAACTGACAAAAATCTAGTCTAGTAGAGATTTTGATCTTGGATTCTTCGACCCTTTGAGAAGCACTCAATGCTTTAATAATAGTTATGATATTTCTGTTTGCTTCGCATGGACATGGAAATGAATGGGCTAAAGCCTCGTGCCTTTGATGTTCGATCTAAGACGAAGCCCGCCTATTTTCCTATTTTTGGATGAACCTAAGCCTAGCCACTAGGTTGCCAAAGAAGTATGAGGTATGTTATGGGCCTTGGTCTATCAGGTCACATTGGGCTTTTTCTAACCCCCCTTTTGTAGGTGAGTTTTCGTGCATGGGAAAACTGTGCCTTGATGCATGGAGTGCATGGAGCTCACTACTATATCCGTCGTCGAATCCTTATGCAAGGATCATAAAACTTTATTTGGTTGTGAAAGAGTTATTGCACAAAGTGATAACCATTGGTCTCTTTACGTCCCAAGGGATCCACTGTTCTCCATGTTTTATGCTAGGACATTATGTGCTTCGCAAATACATGTGATGAAACTAGGACATCATCTCATCGACTTTGTTGATCATAAGTGCGAGTACGCCACACACCTTAAACAAATCATGACTCATTTGGTAACTTGTCATACCATACTTTCCTTTTTCCTGTCAACAAATTTTAGGATACTGACCTTGATGCATCTTGTAGGGAATGCATGGTGTTGCTCCTATACTGGGCTTAAGTGTTGACATGGTAAGAGAAGGGGCAGGCCTAATGCATGTAGACGTCCAACTGGCCCTAAAACTATAGTGTCGTGAACTTCCATTCACTCCTACTTTTAAGAAGGTAAGTATATTGCTCATTATGTTACCTAAAAGTAAATATGTATTATATATACTTATCTACCCCTTTTTTTAGTATGATCGGGAACAATCTGGAATAGTGTGCTGCACTTCCACCCAATGAGAAGGACATTTGTAAACCTATTCTCTTGTTGACATCCTCGGACGGGCGAAGTAATTTTCCTCTTTGCTTATTTCCTGGTTGACTTTCTTTTTGTATGGTGTTGACCCCATTCTTTTGTAATTTTTTTTTATAAAAAAGAGTGCATAAGATGTCATCCTCTAGCATGTCCTATCTCGAGAGCCCAACGCACTCCAAAACCTTCTCATATAAAGGAAATAGAATAGAATCTTGAATCTCTAATAGAGCCAATACCACTTTAAATCCACAATTCACGAGATCCTTATACCTCGACTTCCACTTTGGAGAACCATATGTGCCCTAGATTCCCGAGATGTCCTCCCCTGATAGCGTAAGACACTCTAGAATCTTCCCATCTAAGGGAAACAAAATCAAATCTTGAGTCTTGGATAAAGGAGATATCACTCCAAATATGTGACCCACTGGACCCTTATACCTTGTCTTCTACTTCTGTGGACTGTTGCCTGCCGTAGATTTTATATTGCTAATCATCATCTTGAACAATGAATAGTGATACCCTCCGTTAGTCTTAGGCTCCAAGGGGTAATCTTCAAGCCAAGGTGGGCACAAGTCGCTCTTTAGTTGACTTTGGCTTTGCAATGTGCTATGCCTACGACCTCTTTAGTGAAAGTAGCAGTGAATTGCCAAAGGATCAATGAGGATAGAAGGACTTATGTATGATGCTTATACAAACTCAGGCTGATGCTCTAATGTACTCTAGTTTATATGCATGCCTTATGTAAGTTTGACTATTTCTTAAGCACTCCAGGCAAATGTAGCCCCCCCCCCCCCCACCCCAACAAAAAAATAACAAAAATTAAATTACGTCAAAAGTAAGTAACAAGTGTTTTGTGTTCATGAGCAATAATTTATCGAAGTTTTAATAAACAAAATATGAATTGCAAATAGGCATGGACAATCAGCTAGATTGGGGAAAAAGGGAATTATAAAAAACATCTGATGAGCCAGGTTGGTCTACCTAGGAACCGGGTCGGGTTCTTGACTGTGTTAGCTCACATTAGTTCAAGATAGACTTTTATCCTACTATAGGACTAGGAGTAGGAACCCAACTATGTTGCTATTGAACAAGGAGCTTGTTACCTACTCGAAACTGGTTTGGTTGTTTTGTATAGCCAAAAATTTAGGAACAATATTTGTGATCTTCATCCATTGTGAACGCAAATTTCGTATTGCTCAATATGTCATCCCAAAAAACCCTAACCTCTTGGTTGTGCACCCTAGATTCTAAGGATAAGAATGAGCTTAAAACTCTTCAATTAAGTAGCCTTCCTTGCCTTGAACAACTTAAAATATATTAGGAATTCCTTATAGTGACTATAACCATCTAAGATTTTCATTTTCATATTTTCCACTTTAGAGGGTGCGAATTGTGTCCCTTATTAAGGAATTTAGTGTCATACTAGGCTTCCAACTTTACTTTCCCTAGCTCTTCCATCATCCTCAGACAATATGTGCGCCTAGTATCGTCACCTTCAGAGTATAAGTGAGAAGGACCCCCGCCGTCGTTGTTGAGGATGAGGCAAGTGTTTGAAGGCATGCATGTACATATTGCTATAGTTACATGCCTTCTAAGTGTCTTCCCATTTGTGAGTGGTTCCAAAAATAGAGGTCCTATTATGCTACTTAATGTGGTCAAAAGAATTTAAACCCCTGTACCGTTCAAAGTGGTTGAAACCACACTTTGTTTGGATGTACACTAACACCACCAAGACTAGTTCTATTCGCAGAGCCCACTGTTGCTTCAAATAACTCTCCGTCTTCTAGCAAAGACAAGGGCAGGGTTCCTCGGCCCGAATTTGTGCCTTTTGTGCAGACTTTGCTCATTTTTTTTAATTGGGCCTTGGAACATGCCCATGTTCCATTAGGCCTGAGCTTTTTTTTTTTTGGCATGTAGATTTGGTTCGTAGAATATATTCAACTAATTGAGGTTCCAAATAATGTGGATACATACTTAGCTTCACAATTCCACCAAAGAAAAAGGTTATTCAAAGAGCAATTGATGGTGCATTGGGTAAGCTTCTTCGAGATAGGTCCCCCTATTCGTTGGGTCCACAATGGGGTATACGACACTTTGTGATCCATGGAGAAAGTAGCACATATGTACACCTTATCGTCCTATCCATGGCAAACTTCTTTTCTCTTGACGGTTTACAAGGCAATTTTGGCATAGGCAAGCTATCCATATCATGGATTACATCCCTGCAAGAAGTTGGAAGAATGACCCTACTCAAGTCAAGTCCTTGGTTAAATGTTGGCTTTAATATCCTATCATCACCATCGCACTTGTTCGATGGTCCACATGTGTGACATAGTACTTGCTTAGCTGGATTACTAAACCTAATGTTGAATCAAGGAAGGCTACCCAGGACAAGGATAATGTCGCAGGGCATACAAGAATTCAAAAGGCTAGCAAGATATAAGTGGCCAGAGGAAAAGGGGACTCTTGTCGAGGTGGAAGGAAAATAGCTAAGGATGCTGCCCTCAAGAAGGAAAATTCCCAAGTTAAGAAAAACAAAAAAAACTAAAGAAAGATTACGAGTTAACTTTCTCTATATTAAAATATGTGAAATAAAGTTTTACGCTTTCCTCATTGTGATACCTATGTCTACTACCATTACTTAAATGTTTTATTTTAGATTCAAATCGGCTTATACATGAAGGTAAATAGTCTTTTAACTTGTTCAGATCCAGGAACCCAATCCGGTTCCTGTGTGGAACTTAGCCCAACTTCCATCAATAGGACATGGGTCGTATCCTTGTTGAGGGTACACTTGATTATTTCATACTATTAACCAGCAATCTGTTGACATGATTTTCTTTTCTTTTCTTTTCCTACACTTCGATATGGGTGTAGGGTTGATAATGAGTGTTGGGGCCAGACTAATAGAGCACCATATGTATTCGCGTCGAGGATTCAAGCCTTCATAGTTGATAGTTTATTTTTATTGGGCCTAGTGTAGGTTGTGTTAACCTTTTCGAGGCTAACTATAGTCAAATCTCCATGACTGATCTTTTTTTTTTATTTGTTTTTGTGGGAAGCCTATTATAGGCTCTAGATGCAGACATGTTTGCTAACTGTAATACCTGTTCACTGCATGAGATTTATGAATTGGGCACGTCCCTCTCTATTCATATCCATTAATTTTACAACTTCACCTAGTAGAATTGTCTTCGTAACAAACAGTCCTTACTAGTTGGGGTTCAACTTTCTTCTTAGGCATTGGATTAGAGCCCTAATTTCTTTTAGGGCCCTCCCATAGATCCCTAGGCATGACTTTTTTTTTTCAATCCCTTGAGATCCTATTTTAATATAACTAAATAGTATACAACGCTCGCAATCTTCTTTCATGCAATGTGACCAATTCCTTAAGGCAAGATTTTACCCATTCTGACTCTGGAAATTGACTTTCCATTATTGCCCTAAGTGAGGGTATGACAATTTTAACAGGGAGTAAGGGTTTCATTTCATATGTAAGGGAGTAGGGTGTTGCTTCCATTGAAGTATTACTCAAAGATCGATTTTCCCATAAAGCAAAGGGGCCAAACCTCATAGTTTTCAGCTTTTTCTCAATTATCCTCTGTAAATTCGTATTTGCTACTCCATTTGTCTAAGTTGATGAGGGGAGAATTTACTATGCTTGATTTCACACTTTTCAAGTGGACCTGCCACTTATTTATTCATGTGGCACATCATACCCACATAAGATGTTAATTATAAACTTCCTTTCAACCTTTTGTGAGCAAGTTGGTCAAGAGGTCTCATATAAGTCTTCCATCAATAGATTTTCTAGGAATGTACTTTAAGTTAAATTCTGCTAACATTACTGTCCATCTGGCAACTTTGCCACTGCTCAGTTACTATTGTAACAACTATTTTATCAAGTCTATTAATGCCACAACTTTTACCATGTTGGTTAGCATGTAATATATGAGTTTCTTAGATCACCAAACTAATGCCAGCGAAGCCCTTTCCAAATATAAGAGGGGAGTATCATGTTCTAGAAATTTCTTGCTCAAACTATAAGCAACTCATTCTTATCCTTCTATCTATTAGGCGAATATGCCCCTCATCGCCATCCCCATTGTTGTGAGATATAATATTAATAGAATTCCTAATTGTGGTGGCACTAGGACTTGGGGATTGGCTAGGTTACCCTTTATTTTATTAAAAATGCTTGTTGGCATTCATTATCTCGTTCTATTTTCTTTCCCTTTCTTAACTTCTTAAAGATAGTTTCATATACCATAGTTTTTGTTTTTTATATGAAGCGATAGCTATGTTACAACCAACTAAGAAATCCCCAAATTTTCTTTTTAGTTTTAGTGGTGGCATCTCCTATATCGCATTGATCGTTGATGGATCAGCTATATTACAAGCAACAAAGAAATCCCCAAATTTTCTTTTTAGTTTTAGTGGTGGCATCTCTTGTATCGCATTGATCGTTGACGGATCGGCCTCAATTCCTCTTAGACTGATCACATGTCATAGTAGTTTTCTGAAGGTGACACAAAATTGACATTTTTATGCTATTTAAGTGCATACTATATTTTCCTAATCTAGAAAAGAGATTTCGAAAAGTTGGGGTATGCCCTTCTATATCATAAACATCATCTACGCACACCTCTGCCACTTTATGCATTCTGTCATGCTGTAGAGTAGTAGTAGCCCTCTGGTAAGCTAGCCCAAGATTTATCAACCTAAATGCATTATAGTATAACAGTATGTTCCTCATGGGGTGATGAAACTAGTCTTTGCCATGTCTTCCTCTGCCATTTTCAACTGATTATAGCGAGCATAACCATCCATAAAACAAAGTAAGGTGTGCCCCATGGTACTAGGACATCTATGTGGAGGAGAGGGAAGTCATCTTTTTGACTGCATTAATTGAGGTCCCCAAAGTCTAGACACATTCCTACCATTCTATCTTTCTTCAAAACTACATAACCTGTGCTAGACATTGAGCATACTATGCGACTTTGAGCGAAAGAGTTCATTTTATTAAAATCTAGGGAAGCGAAAACTGAAAACTACCTCTTATACGCCATCCTAGATCTATGACAGATTCTCCTCAATTGCCACACTATGGCTATGGTGAATATATTTCCCTCCTATAGAGCTATCCGATTTATTTGTTTTTTGCTCTGTACGCCAACTTTATTGACAAATTTTATAGGGTCAAATCTTTGTTAAACATGACAAGGAATGGGGAAATGTGTGTTCCGCTCTATTTTAATACTCCTAAATAGTATTCGAAAGATGTTACTTTCAGCTAGATATGCCAGTCTATCATGGACTGGTCATTCTTGGTTGAGGCAAGTGCCCCTTCCTCTATCACCTGATAGTTGTTAAATATCTCTAAGCTAAGACTCGGATTCATTTCTCCTTCCTATAATGAGTTTTGGGGAAGTCATAAGAAGGAAAATTTTCTTCTTCATGCAAAAGTTGCCCAGTAAGCATGAGCAAGTATGACCTCTTCCATGCAGCAACCTTTAATGCATATTCTTGATGTCTGCCCTGGCTAATTCTTCTAGAGTGGGTTGATAACCTAGGCCAAACTTGTAATTTTCTTTTCGAGTTAGGGAGAAGATAATCCACCCTTGTGCTCTTCTCTCTACAGCTATCATGTGAAGTATCTCCATTTTTTGAGAATAACATCCACGTGTAGGTTTGAATGCATATTAAAGCTAAAAGCTTGATACTTTTCTAAGGTTGCCAATATTTCAAAGGAATAGGGCTTTTCACCATCATGATTATGTTATACATCCTGCGCATGAACTTTGTTAGTTATGGTAGCACACAAGTCATCCCTTTCAATAGTCACCACAAGCCTTTTTATCACCATTTTCACCTTCTGGTCTAGTGTAAGTGGCATGGCTTGGTGCTCGTACAGGTAAGGATTCCCTAAGATTAGGTCAAAGGTTGCTAGAATATCCAAGGCTTAGAATTCTGCATTCCTCTCAATAGGGCCTACATTAATAGGGAGAAGAGTAATACCGAGAACAAACCTCTTTGAGTTGTTATATGGCCTTAAATGAGTGGTAGGCTTTGGCAAGTGGTGTTCCTTGATTCAAGACCTTTTAGCAATTCTCCAGGGATAGACATTTACATCTAACTCATTATCAACCAGGACAAGTGGTGCATGCTTGTAAAGTAAGTCACATTGAGGTATAAGACATTATTGTGTGTTGGACCCCTTGTGGGATAACCTTGTCACCAAAAGTTATCGTGAATTTACCCGTAGTAATTAAGGCGACCCTTTTTTTAGATGTGGCTTCTGAAGATAGATCAATCTTACTTAGTTCATCTATTAAGAGTTACATACATTTTTGGGAGGCAGCTATGAGTTCTAAAATGGTGACATCTACAGGAAGCATCTTTAACTGCTTCAATACCTGATCATCTTCATTGTTATT
Source organism: Selenicereus undatus (assembly GCA_017589665.1). NCBI lineage: Eukaryota > Viridiplantae > Streptophyta > Magnoliopsida > Caryophyllales > Cactaceae > Selenicereus > Selenicereus undatus. Next base: position 60,640,237 of record JACYFF010031958.1, read on the forward strand.
TGTCAGTTTTTCTTTTACATTGGTTCGTTGTGGACCTTCGTTGGGCTAATGTCACCTAACCTTTGTGAGGTGTAAGACCTTAGCGTGGTCGTTTTCATCCAAAAGTCATCACTATCATTTTCCCCCAAAAATAATCACCCCTATCTTAATATGCCATAAACCCCTGAATCCTGTGTTGGTGCTCAAATCGGGGGTTTTTTTTTTCAATATTAGGGTTTTGAGCTTCCTCAAGCATTGGAAGATGTCCACACTTAAACATCATCTCTAGTCTAATCCTGAAAGTTCAACAATTCTCAATGCTATGACCTATACTTGCAGTACTTAGCTGGACCAAAGAATTTAGACCGCCAAGCTCAGTTTCTGGTTTGAACTCAACAAGATCGGTCTTTCCATTGACCAATAATCGTTCAATGCTTGAGTGTAGGTGGTCTGCCTAGAAATATACTCGGTGGTTCAACACATGCACCTCTTCACTTGCAGACCATTGTTTTTCTAGAGCGGAGACAGTCAACGAAGTTAAAAAAAGCTCATAGTGACATTTGTAAAAGTTCATGGGTCATTAGAGTGTTTACTTCATGAGTTGTTCGATTGACTTTTGCGTTTGAGATTGAATAAATTATATGCCCTTTGGATTATGCATAAGCTAGAATGTGTTGTCTTGTTTATGTAAGTGAATTAACCAAGCCATATGCTTTCTAAGATGGCCGGTAACATTCTAACCGTAGCACTTTCACCATGTTGGAATTAGTGGATGTGATTTCAGCTATAAACTTATGAATATGAGTGCTTACTCAAGATGGTTTAACTAATAGTTACCTTATCTTCATCAATCAGTGCTAAGGTTAACAATGTAGCTAGGCACCTCTATGTACACCATTTCCTAAGGAGGTCATTTGTCGATTAATAAATGATTCTTATGGGATCAAATCATTTCTAATATTTTATACAGGGGAAATATGCTATATTAAAATAAGTAGGAATGTCGAAGTAATATGTAGAGGAGTTACCATCGAGTAAATATACACAAGGCCCTATGACACTCTTATAGTTGATTTTCAATCACCGTTGAGCTCAATAAATTAGGTAACATTGGTGAAATAGGTGAGGGCATGTCACTTGATATTGTAGGTCATTTGCAAAAAGATGAGGGATGACATGAGTATTGCCATTGATTACTTAACAAAATTTTGTAAACTTACTTCGATTATCGTAAGCTAGTTATAAACCCAACTCACTATGTTTTAGCATGTTAAGCAGCTATGAATGAGATGAAAAAAGGCTGACGATGGTTGGATGTTCATTCCAAGTAGAAGCTATGATTTTGTGCCATTGATCTAGGTCATAGCAAGAGGCCTGTCCAAACTGAGTTATCAATAAGGGTCAGGAGTCTTAAGAGATTTTCAAAGCATGTGCAAAACAAAAAAGTGTAGATACTTGATATTGTGTGATATATTTGGGGATGTTATGCAGTAATTATGAGGATAAAATATACGCTAGAGGGCACATGACAATCACCAAAGGATGGACGACCTTTATGCTAAAATGCTCATTAGGAAGTTTTATAGGAAACAAGCCATGCATCATTTCTTATCAAGTTTTGGGGACTAGTTGTATGTTCTTTTTGAAATGAGATATGTTACTAAGATAATGGAAAAAAATAGGTTAAGAAAGATTTGATCTAATAGGGTATAAGGTGATGGGATAAGTAAAGTTATTGGGATTAATAAGGATTACAAAAAACAAAAAGAGCATAAGTAGAGAAGAACCAATGAAATCATGTGCTTTAGCTATTATTTCACAAAAGGTAGCATACGACATATTATTGGGAAGGAAATAGGGTGCTAATATGATGGAATCATCAAAGTAGAGATAAATTCTCTTCGAAACCCAAAGGTTTAGCGTAAATAACTTTCTGAACCCCCAACGTCAAAAATGATTTTCCGGTCCTTCCAAGTTTGCTGCAAATAATGTCTGGAAACAAAGTTTATAAAGCTATCTTTTTTAATCGCAAAAGGCCCCTTTAAGGTTTTAAAGTTTTCATTTTTAACCCAATCCTTAAAAATTTACTTACGAAAAAATGAATTTTGTGCTTGTGGTTTTTTGCTCATAAATGCTACTCAAAGACCTCTTTCAACTAGTATAAGAGCTACAAGACAAGAAATAATTAAGATTACTAAGCTAATTAATACTCAAGTAAGCTAATTAATGCTTAAGTAAGCTAATTTACTGTGTTTAATACTAGAATCATCACCTACCTGTCCTAATCCTAATTATTCAAATATAGTTCATTCATTAGAAGCAACCACTTTAGTAACACCTCAATTAAACTATATAAATGATATAGTTTTAAAATTAAAAACTAAATTAGCAAAATTACTACTGAAGTCATGGATTGCATACTATAAGTAGTAATTCTTCAAAACTAGACCATCCTATTCAAAAAGGTATCACCATGGTTCAACCTCAGATGTTCAATAAAAGGGTCATAGAGCAAATAGGACATGGGAAGTTCCATTTAAGCGACTTTCCTAAAGCATATCAAACCCATGCAATTACGGCTGTAAGTCTTCGTATCTATCTAAAAGAGCCTACAATGACCTTGGTCAGCTAACATGAAGCTTTCTTTATAATGTATAAGTACATACTATATAGGCCTTCATTGTTAACCCTACATTTCTTTTCTAACTACAACTAGGTGTTAGCAATTCCCAAGCCATATTCTAGCTTAATCTAACTTGCAATTCCTACTTGAGTACTATTAACCTATTCTTCTGTAAAACTTCCTAGTATGTTAACAATCTTTTACTGAATATCCTTTTAACTATTAAATTGTTTCGTGACATTAACCTTTTTATGAAATTATGACCATCAAGTTAAAGTGTTATTCCCTTGCTTCGATTAATTATGGTTGCTTAGGTTGCTTTGATTAATTTATGCCTACCTTTACTGTGGTAAACCTTGACTTCTATTATCCCCTTTTGCTAGCATGCTGAACCGATGTTATTTATCCAACACTCTTCACCTTGTCATAGAGAATTTTGAATGAATAAGCTAGCAAGTAGAATCTTTCCTTTTTATAATGTTTTCACTCGTCTCTTTAATGTTTCTAGAGTTTCTACAATATGTTCTTGTGAGCATTGCTTATGTTTCTTTGGCTACACTTTGAATATAAGACTAGCTCATGTTCACATCATATGCCACACCCCTTTCTAGTGCTCTTACAACTCATTCAACTCTACAACCTTAATCTTTTATTTTGCGCTCTTGACCCTCATAAATAAAATTAGGAAATATTATAACTCTCCCTTTTATAACTGAAGAAAGATAAATACGGATGCTAGTGAAGAAAATTTGGAAGTATTGTTTCTTGTACTTATACCCATATCTACCTTTGATTTTAAGTTTTTTCCCCTTCAACTTCAAGAAAAAATGGCATCATCATCATTTCAATTGATACCGACCAATAGTTTTTGGAATGTTGCAACCTAGTAGCACGTAAAAAGAGAAAGGGTCAATACCTTGTAAGTCCTGCTCTATGCAAGTAGTGATATTCAGCATGCACTTAAACATTTAATCGCCACTCAGCTTGTCTATCTCTACTACTTGTTTGGATTTCATATTAAAATCTTACGTCTTGAATACTCTCATCATTTTTAGTTATAGGTCTATTTTTCCTGCGGTCATTTTTATTTATTCATCGCCTTATTTCTTTGCTACTGTATGTTTTCTTGATCCCGATCATTTGCTTAAAGGTCTTAATTGACATATAAACCCTACCAATTAGAGCTTGCCCTTCGTGTTGATGCTCTTTCTTCTAGTAATTCTCATATTCATTGAAGTTGTCTTATCTTTGAATGATTAACCATGTCTTTCAATATTATTGCATGCTATGGAATGCATTCCTACTGGACTTTAAACAGTTCCTTTCATCACCATCCTTTTGGTTTTCATTATCCCCTCAAAGTAGGCTTACAAATATAGACCCCTTTTTTTACTTTTCATCATCTTCTTCCTCATGTCATTGAAATGTACTCATACATATAGCTTGCATCACGTTTATCCTTAGTAATAAGTCCAAATAGCTTGTTTGGATTACCAATGCGATTTAGCTTTCACTAGTGTGGGTGAATGTTTGATTATTGCAATTCCACCGCTCTCTTACTTTCAAATTCCATTCTTTCTAAAAGATCTTGATCCTTCTTTATCGAATCTTGCTACTTTACTTTAAATTGCTTCCTGTGAGCTAGAGCATATTTCTATGAGTTAATTTTACAATAAATCCAGGATGATCTACACTCAGCTTATCCAGGTTAATCTATTGCCATTATGACATTGATTTTTTTGGCTAATGGGACACTTTATTAAAACTCAACTTCTACTATTTTGTTTTTACTTCAACTGCTAAACCTAAGTGTAACTAAACTACCTCTCTCTAGGATGGCTCCGACTATTTCCTTCAAACGTCTCTTAGGTCACTATCGATGTGCCCTATGTCAGATAGATGATTATTCGATTCTTTACAATACCATTCCTAAATTTATAATTTTCACATTTCCCATGCATTAATTGTGAAGATTATATGACAAGTATACCGTTTATCTACTGTATAGCTTAAATAGCTTCAATTTAATTCCACTCATGTGGCTGTTGAACAACTTGGTCGAGCGATTACAACTATTATTAAAAGTACCATTAAGTAAGAAAATAATCTTATCTTCTTATTTCGCTAGTTATTCTTTTGAAGTAATGATTCTCTAGGTTACCATTTTTCATCACTTTTACCCTTGAACATATTCATTTTTAATGTCGAATTTAGGCCTAGCAAGCCTTTGACTAGTTAATGAGCGTGATTATGTAAATAAGTGAGTTTAGACCTGTTAGATAGGACATAAAATACACCTCATTATTAGCGAGAAAGGTAGTATAGGTGATCAACATCAATGACTCACAGTGTTTTGCAATTTTAGAGCAACATCCAATTGACTTATGCCGACCACTATATTGTCCAGGAATTCAGATTTAGAGGCAATGAAAGAAATGAAAACACATAAGCTTTTGAGTTTTATGAGATTATAATTCAAAGAGAAACAAGGATGGAGTCAGTAGATGGCTATGTATTACTGTCTGATTCTAACTTCATGAGGGCTTTGTGCAAAGTACACATTGTTTTGAAAAAGGATGTGAACATGAGTTTGTGGAGTGTGATCTTGTTCCTTGTTGGTGTGATCTCGATTACATAGGCTGAACTTGAAGAAGAATGGCTAAAGAGGATGTTTATCAAGCAAGTTTCCCTATTGTAAAGAAATTTGTGCAGAATGTAGTGATTAATAAGGCAAGGGAGACGGTCATCATTATTGTGTCCACTCTTTTGCTATTTTTCCATGACTGCTTCATCAAGCTAGGTGTATGTACATCTTTAATAATCTCACTTTCATATGCTATCTTTTGAAGAAAAGCATCATACATTGAATTCACTTAGAACTAAATAAATGCAGGACTATAGACTATTAATATTGGGTTGCATATAATGTCTCATAACACAAAGCAATATATGTATTAAAATAGTCGAACAAGTTACTGAGGCCAAATTAATTTGACCTTAGGTTAATGCAATATTAGGGTGCACCAGTTTCCTACCTAGCCATTTTTAATTATGCTGTTGGTCATTTTAAGTCTTACAAATGGTTTGTCCACTATTTCGCTAAGAAAGCACAATAAAACTTTGTTACACAAATTTCAAGTTAGGGTTAAGTATCAAGTCAGGAAGTAACAATTATTTGGGTCAAAATTAGGCTGCCTCATTTTGGGCATAGATCAAAATACATATTAAGTCATGAAAATAGTTAATTAAATAACCCCAAAGTGGTCTTAACTTGTCTAATCACGGAAAGATGACACATTAAAATTAAATCCTCTATCACTTCATCTTGTCTAAAAGGCAGGAAATGATAAAGGAGCTTGATGCTTAACTTTTGTGGTCTCAAAGGCTATCAATTATAGGTCCTCCATGATGACAGGGATGTGATGCTTCAATAGTGACATTTTTCCCTATAGGAGATGCAGAAAGGGATGCAACATATTATCTGTCTGTTGTAGGAGATGGCTTCGACACCATGATAAAGGCAAAGAAAGCAGTATAAGTTGTATGCCCTAGGATTATCTCTTGTATTGACATATTAGCTCTTGTAGCTCAAGATGTGGTTGTGATGCATACTAAAGCCCAAACCAACACTTGGCTACACCCTCATTGAAGTCCAAGCCAACCTTTCGTGGTCAAAGAGGTCACCACTCTAGCACTTCATTCGAGTTTAACTTGGCTTCTTACCACCTAAAAGATATGTAATTGGGGTAATCCTTACTCCATTAGGAAGCTTAGGCAATCAACACTAGGACAAATCAATCAAATTCTGAGTTGAGCTGCATCTTAGTTCTTTAAAGTGATAAAAAAAACCCCAACTCCTATAGTGCATGTTTTTATCTGTAAACTTACTAAATTTGGGTTAATTTTAAATCCTATGTAATGAAGCCCAATTGATGCAAGCTCAAGTTTTGATGATTCCCTAAGATGTCTATTTAGGCCCATATGCTATAATTTGGCATTTTCAATTTTGGTAGAAATGGCTCAAATATGTGGACTATGTACAAAATTTTAGTTTTGGAACAATATGAAAATTGGCCTTAATTGAGGTGGGTGCAGAATCTTTAAGATTACTTATATGATGATTCTACATCCATCAAGTACAAGGTGCCAAGTTCTGGTACCCTTTTGGTGGAATAAAAGCTTCTAAAAGCTTCCCAGAAGCAGAGGGATGAATTCTTGGAAAATATAGCTTATCTTAGTTAAAATTATCTTAGCATTTCGATTTATTTACCTAAGATATTTTATAAGCCCCTTATTTTCTTACTTGCCCGCTAAATTAATAGACAATGGCCTCTAATTTTGTTATTAATAAATCCAATTACCTCCACGTATGCTCAGCTTGAGTTTAATTATTCAATGAAAGACAAAAGCTCATCTTCTCTCTAAAAATCTCTATATCTTTATTTCTTAAATTATGAGAGGTGATTAGAGTCTTTCCTTTATAATTCTTATTTGATGGCTAAGAAAGGAAATGAATTTAGTGGGAAGTAATTAATCTATTAATAGGGTCTTATCTTAGGCACAAATCTCATAATCTTATTGATTGTTTGAGATTGAATCCAAGAGTAGCATCCTTTGGGCGTGATTATCTCCATGTCACATTGATCTCGGGAGTTTAAGGATCTATCCTTATCAATTTGATATCATAGCTGGAGCCCCTCTTGGGTGATTGTTGGATCAAAACCTTCATCTCCATTGGTTCAATCAAAAACTCTCACCATCTTTGCATTTTCACTCTCAAAAGTCGACACTTGGACTATTCAAAATTTTTCTTCATTTACGCACGTTAATTAACCTTCATTAGCCCAATAAGAACACCTAAAATAGCCAAACATCATCCCTAAGCTAAATACAACCCAAAAACACAACAAACAACTTTCATTAAAAAGGGTAAAAAATTATAGGCAGTGTCTTCCACGGACTATCCATGGCAACCACCACAATCTGTGGTATGATTTCTTCTCCGTCGTGGTCATTCTTTCCTTCCTGTTGAGGCTCTCATGATCCCTCCGTGGTAATCCCCATGACCAATGGTGACCCTATTTCATCCTATGCCTTTTTTCCTAGCTCTACTATGGCCAGTAAATGAGATTCCTCTCATTTTATGGGCATTTCACTTGAACAGGCCTATGAAATAAGAAGAGATAGAGCCATCCTTGAGCTTCAAGGCCAAGTGAAAACACTCACAATGGATCATAAACAAATTAAGGGATCTTGAGAACAAAACCTTACCATCGGGGTTATGACATTACTCCCATTAACATTGCTTACTCATCTTGTCATGAAGATTACGATGATGAGGATAAAGGTGGTATGAGAAGAAGGAATCCAAGGGATTACTTACATACTTCAAGATTGAAGCCGTGGAGTTTGATGGAAACCTCAGTCCCAAAAACTACCAAGATCGAGTTTAATCTATGAAGAGGATCTTTGAGCTTAAGGAGTATAATGACGAGACGGGTTCGAAATTTGCCATTCTAAATATGAAAGAGTGCATCATTGTGGTATGAGAACTTGAAAAGGGATGAGGAATAGAGCAAGGGAAGCAAGTTCAAAATCAAGACTTGGCCAAACCACCCCACTACAAGTAAGAGATCTACCTCAAGTTCGATTCTCTTAGCCAAGAGAATCTCGATGTTAAACAGTACATTATAAAGTTTGAACAAAGCTAAATGAGGGTCAGATTGAACGGAAAGTCCGAGCTCACTATAACTAGATTTGTTAAGGGTTTATCCCATACCATTGCTGACAAGGTAGACTTGCGACCTTATCTCTCATTTGGTGGTGTTTGTAATCTAGCCACTAAGGTTCAAAAACAACTCGAGGATAGAAAATCTCTCCCTACCCCTTCCATAAAACGAACTCACATCTCCACAAAGAAATCTTCTTCTCATCTTATGATGGAGATTACTCTAATGCCCACTAAGGCCATAAACACGGGTAAGGGTATTGCCAGTGAGCCACTAGAGAGGTTGGAAGGAAAGAAATATTATAAGCATCATGGCTATGATCACTTTCCACCCTATTGTCCAAATAGAAAGACTTTCGATTGGTGGATGAGATCTAAGCTCTTGAGGAAATAACTAGTAATAAGCCGTTTGAAAAAAAAAAGATCTTAAGTAGGTCACTCTGAATGTTGTTGAACTATTGGTGGTCCGAAGAACAGTTCATATCAAAGAGGTTTCTCTTGAACCTAGTCAAGGGGAATAAAATCTTCCATACTCAGTGTATCATTAGAGGTAAGGTGTGTCAGCTCATTATTGATGGTGGACGTTGCTTGAATATGACTTCCTTCACTCTTATTGATAAGCTCCAACTACTAATTAAGGTGATCTAATCTGCTACACTCTTTAGTGGCTTAACCAAGGGTGCAAGGTAGCCATTTTTAGTTAAGCGCTTATTTCATTCCCAATTGATCCATATTGTGGTGAGTGTTATGTGATGTTCTACCTATGATACATGTCACTTATTGCTTGATAAACCTTGGTTGTATGATAATCATGTGATTTATGATGGGCATGCCCATATATATGTATTTAAACATAATGGTCGTAGTCTCAGTTTGGACTTTGGCTCCACCCCCCTCCCAAACCTCTCAAAATTGATTAGAGAAGGGAAGTCAGAAAGGCCTATATATGAGTGAGACATGGGTAAAGAAAGCCATTAGTAGGAGCAAGCCTTTACGTTTCTTACTTATGGTAGAGTCAAACACAAGTAAGGTAGTGAAACCCCTGCACCCTCTAACTCAATCAATCTTGACAGAGTTTGAGGATGTATTCCCAAGTGATTTACCCCTAGGACTCTCTTCCTTGAGAAGAATTGAGCACCAAGTTGGTCTTCTACCAGGTGCTATTGTGCCTAACAACCCAACCTAACGATGCAATCCTAGTGAGTTAAAAGAACTACAAAGGCAAGTCCAAAAGTTGCTTGGCTACGGGTACATTAAGAAGAGAATGAGTTCTTGTTTGGTTCTCGCCCTTGTAGGACCTAAGGAAGATGGGACTTGGTGTACGTATGTTGATTCTAGGGCTATAAGCAACATCTCCATAACGTATAGGTTCCCCATTCCTTGATTGGATACTACACTTGATGAATTACATGGGTGTGAGATCTTCTCCAAAATTAACCTTAGGAGTAGGTATCACCAAATTAGAATGAAAGAAGGTGATGAGTGGAAAACCACTTTTAAGACCAAGTTTGGGTTATATGAGTGGCTTGTTATGCCTTTTGGCTTATTCAATGCTCCTAGCACCTTTGAGACTGAGAGAGGTTTTGAGGCCTTTCATTGCGAAGCTTATTATGGCGTACTTTGATGATATTTTGATGTATAGCCATGATGAAAATTCTCATGCTAAGCATCTCTCCTAAGTCTCTCATGTCTTAAGGTGGCAAAAACCATATGCCAAGCTTGAGAAATGTGACTTATTCTCACCTTAAGCTATTTTTCTTGGCTATCTTGCTTTGAGAGAGGGCATACAAGTAGATAAGCCCAATTTTGAAGCCATTAAGAGTTGGTCCGTGCTTACCTCTACCATGGGAGTGAGGAGCTTCCATCACTTGACATCTTTCTGTCGTTGATTCAACAAAGACTTTAGTTCTATCTTGGCTCCCTTGATCGAGTGCATAAAGAAGGGGAGTTGTGAGCCAAAGACCATGCAAAGGCCCTGTGAGACAATTAAAAGCAAGTTACGCTCGCCTCCTATCTTGGCTCTCCCCAACTTTAAGCTCCTTTTTGAAGTTAATTGTGAAGCTAATGGTGTTAGCATTGGAGCGATCCTCACCCAAGCCAAATGACCCTTTCCCTATTTTAGTGAGAAGTTAAGGGACCCTAAACTTGACTATTACACTTATGGTGATGAGTTTTACGCTATCATCTAGGCTCTTCGGTATTGGAGTTGGTACCTCATGCCTAAGCCTTTTGTGATATATTCGGATCACAAGGCCATGTCTTTCATCCATGGATGAGCCAAGCTCAATTCATGGCGTGCCAAGTGGGTGGAATTTCTCTAATCATTTTCCTTTACTTCCAAGCACAAAGATGGCGAGGAAAATATGGTGGCTGATGAACTCTCAAGAAGATGCACTCTTCTCTCTACTCTTGAGGCCAAAACTTTGGGAATTTACACCATCCAAGATCTATACAAAGAAGATGAGGATTTCCAAGGTATTGTTGCAGGCCCCAAGGACTGTAACTCCTATATCTTACAAGATGGATTTCTCTTCAAGCATAACAAATTATATGTTCCTAGGGGCTCTCCTAGGGAGGTACTTAAGAGAGAGGCCCATGGTGGTGCATTACATAGTCATTTTGGCATCAACAAAAAAAATTCAAATCTTGAAGGAGCACTTTTATTGCCCTAGGAAGCCAAGTGATGTCGATAGAGTTGTCTCTAAGTGTGCTATATGTCATAGAGATAAGTGCACCGTTCATCAAGGATTGTATATTCCTCTTCTAACATCAAATTGCCCTTTGAAAGATGTGAGTATAGATTTCATTTTGGTTCTACCAAGGATGGGGACATGAGGCAATCATAGTTTGGTTAACCGGTTTTCCAAGATGGCCCACTTCATTCCATGTCATTAGAGTGATGATGATTCTCATATTGATCATCTATATTTCATGGAGTTCAACAAGCTACACGACTGGAAAGAGTATTGTCTCCGATAAGGACACCAAATTCCTTTCCATTTAGAGGACCAAATTCATTTCCATTTGGAGGTGCCTATAGAGATTATTGGGAACTAAGCTCTTATTTAGCACTACTTTCCACTCTCAAATCGATGGGAAAATAAAGGTTACCAACCGGACTCTATCTGCTCTACTCAAAGGATTGGTGAGTAGAACCTCAAGCAATGGGATTTAAAGCTTCTTCATCCCGAGTTTCCTTATAACCAGGCTCATACAAATGCTACACCCCACTCTTCCTTTGAAGCATGTTATAGAGTTAATCCTTTTACTCTAATAGACCTCTTCCTCTTTCTATTAAGTATAGGGTCAACTTTGAGGCCAAAGCGAGAGCTGAGAAAATAAAGAAGCTCCATAAACAAATTCGAGCTCAAATATAGAAGGTCAACGTCTATTATAAGGTCAGAGGAAACAAGAATCGAAAGCCTATGGTTTTCAAACTGGGAGATCTAACATGGTTGCACCGAAGAAATGAGAGAATCCCTTCTAGGAGGTAAAACAAACTCATGACTAGAGGAAAAGGCCCTTTCAAGGTGCTTGAAAGGATTGAAGGCAATGCCTATAAGATATAGCAACTGGGAGACATGAATGTGAGCACAACCGTCAATGTGGGTAATCTAGCTCTTTACGTGAAGACTTTAAGGATTTGAGGGCAACTCTTTCTTAAAGGGGCAGGTTAATGCTTACAAGACCCCAAGCTAACCATTGGCACACCCTCATCTATGCCGAAGTCTAACCCAACCTTCCCTGGTTAAGAAGGTTACCACTCCAATACTTTATCTAGGTTCGACTTGGCTTCTCACCACCTACACGATGTCCAATTCGAATGATCCTTGCTTTGTCCGGAAGCTTAGGGAGTCAAATTTAGGATGGTTTAATAACAATCTAAGTTAGGTTGTATTTTAATTCGTTAGAGTGATAAAAAACCCCAACTCCTGCAGTGAAGGTTTTTATCGTTTAACTTGTTGAATCTGGGTTAAATTTTACTTGACAAAGCCCAATTAATGTAAGACCAATTTTTTTTTACAATTTTTAATGTCTATTTTACCCCCATGTTTTAGAATTTGGCATTGGTTTTCAAATTTGGGAGAAATGACCTAAATATGTGGACTGTGCACAAAGTTTTAGTTCCATAATATGAAAATTGGGCTTAATTGAGGGGAACATAGTTGTAATCTTTGAGATTACATGGCATGAGCTGATTCAACACTCACCAAGGAAGATGTTCTCAGTTACAGCACCCTTATTGGTGAATAGACACTTCTAATAGCTTTATAGAAAGTGAGGGATGAATCCTGGATAAATATAGCTCATCTTAGTTGTTAAGTATCTTTCAATTTTAGTTTATTTTTTCTGTGATAAATTATAACTCCCTCATTGGTCAATTTATCCCTTTAATATAACGGCTAACCGCCCTTCATTTTGTGTATTTATAATCTTAATTACCTCCATGTCTACTTAGCTTGAGTTAAATTATGAAAGGAAAGGCAAAAGGTCATCTTCACTTTGAACATCTCTACATCTTTATCTCCTAAATTAAAAGTGGCAATTATAGTCTTTCATTTAGAATTCTTCTTCGATATGTAAGAGCCTTTAGGAGAGGAATTTGGTAGGAAGTAATTAATCTATCATTAGGGTCTTTCACAATCTTATTGACTATTTGAGACTAAATCCAAGAAGAATATCCTTTGGGTATGATTATTTCCTTACCATATTGGTCTTAGGAGTTTAAGGATCCATCCTTACCAGGCCATCCTAGTGAGTTCATTGCACTTATTTTCCTAAAAAACTGAAGTTCATAAGCCAACTACATTGGACCAAAATGAAACATAGGGTTTGACTCCAAAACTTCAATGAGTCAATAAAACATGCTTAAAAATGACATTTATAGCAAATTATCAAATACTGTGTCCATGTTATCTCTTCTTTGGCTTTCTATTTTGTTTCTACTTAGTTCATTTAAACTTTAAACAGACTTGAATAGTACAAGAAAAAAACTCATATCTAAAACACAAAGGTACATGAATTATGACAGAATAAACAAAGAGGGAAAACCTTTATAGAAGAAACACAGTCATACACAAAACTATTGATTTGTTCAAACACTAAGTTTTCTTGTTGAAACTCATTCAATGCCAAACTAAATGCCACTATTAGCATTGATGATTTCAGTTATGATTTTGTAATACATGCAGGTGGCCCCTTCTTTAGTGTGTAACTAGGATGTAGGGATTGTCTTATATTATAACATAGAAAGGTACATTGCCACCACTGGACTTTAATATCTGCAAGCTTACAACCATTTTCATATGAAACATGCCCAACCAAACAGACATGATCACATTATCTAGAGCTCACACCCTTAGGGCCTCACACTATCCCTGGTCTTCCAACAATATTTACTCATTCTCCCAATGTCAACGCATAGATCATCATGGTTCCAAACTATGCAAAGCAACTGATGCTTACCTATCCTATTAATCTAGACCTAACTATAGCTGTACTCATGGACCTAAGTACCCCATTCGACTTTGAAAACATGTACTTCCAGGACCTAGTTTCAAGTAAAGGGTTGTCTACCTCGGATTAAGTATTGTTTACTGACCCCAAATCAAAGCAAATGGTTGGGATTAAAACTGGAAAATAACGGGAAATATGATTAAAATTTTCCTTTATCGATAAGTCAATGAAATGAGTAATGTAGATGCTAAAACATCTTTGTATCGTTGCTTTGCTATAAACATCATTATCCATTAAGTGAAGCATAACAAACTATATGCCATATTATTTTCATTTTTGTGAACCTTTTGAACTAGAAAGATCTCTACCTTGATAAGTATATGATAACAATGAGAGAATCCTATGAATATAATGTTGGCTAAGGCTACTTAGATCTTTGAATTCGATGAAGGATGGCTAGAGGTGTTTTGATCTACTCTTGGCAAGATATGCCAGTCATGTTCCCTTTACAGTAATTAAATGTTGGAATTTTGGAAAGAGCAGAGAGAAAGTAGAGTGCACTGAACAACAGGAGAACTTTGTATTGAAGTTGGACAAAGAGAATATTATCGGAGGGTCATATGATACATGATTGTGAAGAGAAAGCTCTTCTTGTGGGAGCTTTTACTCTACATCTGTGAGCTTACAGGAGATGGTTATTTTTACGAAAAAAGAGAAATGTAACTTCTGTATGTTTTCTCATTTTTATATGTATGCCCTTAATAGTCTGATGAAACATCAGATGTGATAGAATTGGGGGTATTTTTGTTAGGAGTTAATGCTTTATCTATGTCCATCAAACTGGAGAAGGAAAAAACTAAAAACTGTTGGCCATGTGTCGTATGCAAGAACTACGGGCAATCCATGGTCCCCACTATCAATTTTCAGCCAAGAAAAATTAAGCCTAGAGAACCACGGTCTATGGTGGGTACCATGGACAGTCCATGGTGCCCTATGGGTCTTGAAAATTTCCAACATTCTCCCACCATTTTCATGACTTATACAGGAAAAAATCCATTACTGAAATTTTCCTATACTCCCCCGTGATTTCAAGAATGAGAAAAATACGAAGTAACATTAGCGAAAACCTAGAGATCTATGCGTAATAAAAGTATCTTACGATTTAAAATTTTACTTAGTGAATATAATTTCAACTAAGTCGAATGTAATAGTAGGCAAGTCTTTAACTATATATCCTCTCTAATCAATTAGATACATTTCACGCACAAATGTCAATTTGTAGTTAAAATTTTGACATAATTAACTGGTCATATGTCTATAGCCTTAATGATTGCATCAAGCCAAGCCCTATAGCTCTTTAAAGTAGCCACACTTCATACTTACAAAGGTAGACCTTGGAAACATGCTCATATAACACAAGTCGTTCAATTAAGGTCTTAAGAGCACAACTCGCACTCTTATAACATTATAGTTTATAAGCAACTCTTACCTTAGGATAAAATATGTTAGTGCTATCTATCATTATATAATGTTGTCACTTATTAAACTTAAGACATCATGTCATATTAAGAATTGAATTGAGCCTTCATTATTAGTGATTATGGATGTGGGCTTAAGTCCCATCCTCATTGATGTTCTCAACACCTAGTTTCTTTCTAAATCTTTTGTTAAAGGATATGTAAGATTCTCACTTGTTTTTACGTAATCAACAGTAATCACCCGATCCTTTATCAATTAACGAACATAGGCATGTACAACTCAAACTTGTCTAGATTTTCCATTATAGACATGATTATATACATACCTTAAACACCGTCGATTTGCTATCACAATGGATGGAGAGTGGTGCAATTGGCTTTGGCCATGAAGTCAGTTCTAATAACAAGTTCCATAATTGCTCTACCTATTTACCTGCGGCAGCTAAGGCTATAAATTTAGCTACTAAGGTACAATCTATTATTCAAGTTTGCTTCTTGGATACCCGAGGTAGCACTCCACCACCAAGCAAGTATATCCAACCTAATGACAAGTCATAATCCTCGCTGTCAGTCATCTAACTTGCGCCTGAGTATCCTTCTAAGTCCAAAGGATAATCTAAATAAAATAGGCCACAGTCTTGAGTTTTCTTCAAGTATTTCAAAACTTGATGTGTTGTATGCCAAGGAAATTTACTAGGATTACTAGTCAATCGACTTAATTTCCCAACGACAACTACAGTATTTGGCCTAGTGAATGTTATCACACACATCAAGCACCCTATGACCTTTGCATACTCAAGTTGTACAATAAGTCTCCCATCATTTTGAGTGCAGTTACAAATTAGATCATAGTGGCTACAGGGGAGTAATCTTGGTATTTGAACCTCCCAAATACTTTCTCAAGGTAATAAGATTGAGTCAAGCACATACCATAATTATCTCTAATGATCTCAATACCAAGTATAACATTAGTCTCCCCCATGTCTTTCATAGAGAACATGGAAGTTAGAAAACTCTCGATTTTCTCCACTTTTCCAAAATTAGTACCAAAAGTTAGCATGTCATCAACATATAGACATATAATCACACATTTTCCATGCTTAAAATTAGAGTAGACACATTTGTTAGATTCATGATACTGAAGACAAATCAAAGCAACCTAATCAAATTTTAATGCCATTGCTTACGTGCTTGCTTTAAGGCATGAAAGGATCATATGGGTTTACATACTTTCGTTTCCTAGCCTGGAATTTCAAAATGCTTAGGTTGTCTCATATGCACCCCATCTTCTAACTCACCAGTTAATAATGTGGTTTTCGCATCCGTTTATTGAATCACTAGCTTTTGAATCTTAGTAAGAGCAATGAGTACTCTTGAAGTTGAAATCCTAGCTATGAGTGCCTAAATATCAAAGTAATCAATACCATGTCATATTTAAAACCCCTCATTACCAAACAGGCTTTAAGCCTTTCTATGGTGCCATATGCGATTCTTTTCTATTTAAAGTTCCATTGTAATGTATTAGGTTTACATCTAGGCAACAAATCATCTAAAATCCAAGTATTCTTTTCCATTATTAAACCCATTTCATCTTGGATTGCTTCTGTCTGGAAAGAAGCATCATGAGATTACATAGCCTCTTGAAAGGAGGTAGGATCTAAGTCAATTGTATAAACAAAAGGAATTTCATTTTTAATGGAGTGCCTAGTCCCTTCTACTAACTAGACAAAAAAATCCGATCCAAAGGATTTCTACTTTCTAATTCACTTAATTCTTCTAAGCTCAACTATGCCTCCATGTTCTTGACCATTGATTAAAGTCATAGATCTTAAAAGAAGATCATTGTCTTTTCAATTGAAGAAAATATGTTTTCGTTAAAAATTGCATATTTTGATTTAACCACAATATTCACTGGAATTGAAGCATTTGGTTTAATGATCATAAACCTATTGGCTTTGCTATATCCCAATTTTCTTTTCTTGGGTTCTAGGACCGTAACAATATCCCTACAACCCTGAACTCTAAAATAACTCAGGTTTAGCGTCCCCTTATTCCATAACATGAGGTAATAGAAATCATCATGGTATGAAATCTATTTAGGATATAGCATGTTGTGAGTATTGCTTCATCACAAAAGCCTTCACATAAACTGGAACCAAAAAGCATAGCATTCATCACTTTAGTTAGAGTTCGATTTTTCTTTTCGCCACACCATTATGTTGTGGTGTGTGGTCTTATGACCTGATGAATTATATTAGATGATTGGAAATACATTAGATCATAATATTGACCACCCCTATCCGATCTTAATCATTTGATTAGGGTCTCAGAATGCCACTCATATTCATTCTTAAAGACCCTGCACTTGTCTAATGCTTTATTTTTAGAAAGTAAAAGATACACTTCACAATATCCTAAAAAATCATGAATGACTATGACATAGTATTTCTTTTCTCTAAGAGAATAAGTGCTAAGAAGTTACCTAAATAATTGTTAATTAATTCAAGTATTTTGGCAATCCTTTCAAGATTATGGGAAAATTTTTTAATAATTTTGGTTAACATGCAAGTCTTGCATTTCTCTATGTTGCCGTCAAAATTTGGAATTAACTCAAGTCTAGAAATTTCTTTTAATCCTTTGTAATTCACATGTATAAGACGATTATGCCATATAAAGAAAAAGAATGAACAAGCATGCAAACAACATCACTCATCCTACTAGCACTGGAAGCATTGATTACATTACGCTTGAACATGTCACCACATGCATAACTCTTCCCTACAAAGACACTACTCTTAGACAAAATAAATTGATCGACCTCATACACTTATTTGAAGCCAAACCTATTGAGAAGAAAATAGGAAACAAGATTTTTCCTAACTTTCGAAAGATAGCGTACACCATTTAAAGTAAGAGTTTTCCTGGAAGCAAAAAGTAATTCTACTTCATATATCCCTTTGAAATCCATAGTAGAGGTATTTTCTATGTAAAGCACTTTCACATCTTAAACAGGTACAAGAGTCCTGAAGAAGGAATGGTCCTTGCATACATGATTGGAAGCATCTGAATCAAACCATCAATCATCGTCACTTTGGACAACATTGCTTTGATCAAAGATCATAGGTACAAAGTTATCCTTAGTTTTAGCCTTTTGGTTGTTCAATCTATACTTTCACATCCAAATAGTGCAATGCCTCTTCTTATGGCCTAACTAACCACTTTTGCTTTCTTACTACCCTTCTTGTTCTTATTACGCCTATTTTGTTTCCTTTTTGTCCTTAGCTTGACTCTCCATCTTCAATCACATTATTCTTGGAGACATTCTCCTTTGACGCATCATCGATGCATAACTCTTCTTCTATATGAAGACGGTTAGCAAAATTCTCAAGAGATATGTTAATGAGTGGGGTTGGAACAAAATTAAGCAATGGACTCAGTTTGTAATGTAGTTTAATATGGACTTGTGAAACAACAAGGAACTAATCAAGAACAAGGAATATGAATGGGATACAGGGTGAGCCACCACCCAAAGTAGATTAGGATTGCACCCTCCAAATCAAAAAGGCAATGCCACCAAATCTGGATTAAAGGAAACCACTCTCTTTAGCAACCAAATCGCAGTGTTAAGAGAGATTTTCAGAGAGGTGTGTTTAAAACACAAAATTGATGTTTTCAATAATAGATTCTGCTATGATTAGTCAACCAAGCATCCTTATATACACATTCATAAGCTAGCAAGCATGTAAGCTAGCTCCTAGGCTAAACTAATCTAACATGCCTAAATTGAATTGCAAAATAGGTTTACCTTAAGCTAATTACAAACATCAGTCTAGCCAATACAATCTATATAGAGCTGATCCAAGGCTAGAACATGATTAAGTACCTCTAATCAATCTATTTGTACATAGTAGAGAGAGAAAAGGCAGGCTGCAATAGGTCACTTTTCGGCCATCCTATTTGGAGGCAAATGGTGGTCACCTTTTAAGCCAACTGACCAAGTCGTCTTCCAAAGCTGCAAGTGAGGCCACGATGATGTTCCTAGGTGCTTAAACAACCAAGTAAGAAAGAAAGCAGGTCACCAAACCCTCCTCATCAAGGAAGAACTCAGCACAATCAAAAAAGCCTGTTTTAGCTTGATAAACCTAAATTAGTGCTAGAAATGATCAAGCTAGTTCCCTAACCTATACTTGACTTAGAATTGATTTTAGTGCATGGAAGGAATCCTTAAGATATTAATAATCAAAATAAATAGAAAAATCAGCCCTAAATCAGGTCTAGGTGGGAGAACCAACTTGAAGCTTTAACGGGTCTGGATTGGCCTCAAATACAACAATTGATAAAATGCAGCTGAAACTCCATGTAGAACTACTCATGATCAGGATTTCTCTTCATAGATTGATACCATAGGATGTTGGCTATCATTATAAGAAAAAATTTTAGTCTTAAACTAGGTTTTAGGTGGTGATTCCACCAAATCTTTCAATGTTCGTAAATTGAAATCTTCACTATTTGGGACCAATGTAGCAAAATGCTTATGATTTAAGCTAAAAGTGAATTTTGTCATTGAAACTAGACATCTTAATTAGGAGTCCAACAAGGTAGGACTCGCCTATAAGATGGCTTTGAAACTCTAAGAGGCATGCCATCCAAAACCACACTTAGTTCTGGATTAGAGTAGGAGAACAAGGAACGAATTAGTAATGTTATGGCTTGCTTTCCTTGATCCTCCATAGTTTGGTTGGCACCATGACCTTATTTTGGATTTAGAAAACTGTAACACCCCAAAATCCACATGGTTCGCTGTTCGCATTCTCCTTAATAAATTTCTTAATTATGACTAATAAACTCAATGATGAAGGCGTTACCGCTGTCTAAAAGGACAAGGCTTGAAGCATGAGTACTAGAAATAACATAGTTAAGCATAACTTCAACCCTACATACTCACACATAATCAAACCGTATACAATCAACTATTAACCAATAGAAGGTTTATACACCACATTAAGCAATTCACTATAAAATTTACACCTACATCCACTGAAGATTTCAAATTACAGCTCCAAAAATAAGGGGATTCACTAAGCATTTGCCTAAAACAAACATGAAAAATATTTCAAACGGTGAGCCGAAGCCCAGTACATGCATTTCTGTATTGTTAAATGATCTCTGCATAAATTGGTTGGGCGCTAGCTTTGTAATTCATTTTAAGTTAAAACAGTGAATGAGATAAATGTAAAACTACATTGCTAGATATGATCTATGGATAGATGTACACTTGCTAAGCCAATCAAGGAACCTCACCTAACGCTGAGCGGGTAACTGAAGGGCGAATGCCCTATATATGATAGCTGGTGGGGTTATTAATTAAACGATAAATCACTATATAAACTAATTCATTGATGTACTTGCCAAAACATGATAACTTTGATAAATACATAATTGATTTCTAAAGATACAGGCAATGGACGTACCTGTAGTCTTTAAAATGTAATCTCACTTAATAATACTTATACATAATGGGAAACGATAGACTAGACCTCGTTTCTGCTTAAGAAATGTAGTTATAGGTAAATCCATTTAGTAGACAATATTCACTCCCACAATTTATAATTTTAATGGAAATTGATTAATTAAAAGGGCATCCATGATTTAAACAATTCAATATAAGATAAGTTACACCAAAATGGTTTGAAAAATAAGTAAGTTAGGGTCATTGAACTCGACGTAAAACAACTTGGAGCTCAATAGACCAAAATGATATGATTGAGGTGATAATGAAAAGAATATAAATGGTATATAGGTTTTTGATATTTCTCAAACCGATAACAAAAGGCGTAATACCTAGAGGGGTGTTGTGAGGTTCAGGAAAGCTCATGTAACCCTAGCTTAGCCCGATAGACATCGATTTTGAGTCATTACTCTTCGCACTTCTCAAATTTCGTTCTCATACCCACTTAACTCGGTTTTCCAACCCAAGTAAGCTTCTATACACAATCAAAGTTGTTGATGTCACCAAACCTTGTAATTTCTTTGCAATATCCATAATTATTTAGAAACTTCTGGTAATATCTCCAAATCTCACAATTTCTTTCTTCCCTCATATTATCGTTTCAAGCTTTACTTTAGAAAATTCATATCTTTCACCGTTGTCCTCAAATTGAGCCCTAAAACCCCAATGTAAAAAGCTTAAAAATCCCACAACCCTTTTATTCATAGTGTAAAACCCAATTACCACCACACAAACTCTAAAATTGAGCTTAAACAAAACCGTGCACATCTCTAGTTTATTCTGCGCAATCTTCATAAATCGGTTATAATGTTTTCCACAAAACTCACAACTAAGTAATTCTAGAGACCATTGAAAGACATCTCCTTGAGCTATTGACCCATGAAAAATCATAATTTTTTGACGCGCCAATTATTACCAGTTTATTCCCAAATCTACTCGTTGTTTTTGGGTGGGTTTCCTAGCTCTAAATGCCCTTTTTCTTCACATAACACTCAACATGCTCTCTTAAACTCACTTATTATCCTTAATAATTTAAACAACCTCTTTTGGCCACTTATGGAAGTTTTCATAATCCACTGATTTTGACATAACTCACATAACATCATTCTTTTAAGTCAATAACACATCCAACCTTGAAATTTCACCTCATTCAATCTAAATAACATACTTGATTCCAAAAATCAAATTAAACCATGCTCAATTGAAATTCACATCCAAAATCATCTTACAGCACCATACATACTTTTCATGCTAAAGATTGAAAGATTAGAACACAACACCCAAAATTCATCCACCTTATACATAAAGCTTGCATCATCATGCATGGATTCAACTTTACACAAGACTTACACACTTCCATAATCAACCAAACTCTATAAAACATCAAACTCACACTTATTTTTATCAAGATAACATGATTAATTAACAAATCCATCATAAAAATTCAAAAATAATCAATATTAGAATTAGGATTTACCTCACTTAAGCTTGAATTTAAGGAGATGGGAGTGGTGTTTCTTGGTAGTAGGAGTTGGGGCTTGGAAGGTGGTAGGGCTAGCCAGTGGAAGTCTTGGGCTGGTAGCAGCAGTTACGACATAGCAGTAGTGGCCAAAAACAGGGGAGGGCCAGCCTTGGAATGGGAGTATGGGGGGATGAGAAGAAATTGGATTTTACTAGCTTGGGATATTTTTAAGATGTCTTACTTCATTGGCTGAATTTGTATCATCAAAAAGTATGTTTAAGGTAATTATAATTTGGCTTAGATAACGATAATTAGCTAAATTTAATCATACAAACTTGTCGGGCTTCAAATTGGGCCCAAAATGAATTAGGCTTGAAAATAAAACGCCACGTTGCGATAAAATTTTTGCATAGCTCAAATTTAAATTGTTGTGATGTTATGGAAAAATAACTTAATCGCTTAAATCATAACTATCGGGGCCTACTATTGATTTTTCTAAAATTTTACGATAATTAAAACTCGACTTGCAATGTGGAGCCCAACTGAATTTTTCCCAATTGGGATGATTAAATGCGGTAAATAAATGCGAGGAAATTAATAGCATGACTTAATTAAATAAATAAACATGATTTAGGGTCAGGCTATTACAGCGTTCTATCCTTAAAGAGTTTCGTCCTCAAAACTTATGAGCTTTGACAAAAACATGCAACTTTATCTAAAATAGATTTGGGTACTTGGCTTGCATTTCTTCCTTGGTTTCCCCAAATGGCTGTTGAGGATGTATGATTTGCCTAAGGCACTTTGATTAAAGGTACCTGGTTGATGCTTAGCTGCTTAATCCTGCGATCTAGTCTTTGGACTAGGTGCTCTTCAATCACTTGACCCTCAGTGATTGAATAGGTTTAGTTATGAGAGTGTGGTCAGGATCTAAGATATACTGTCTGAGTTGTGAGCTAAGGAACACGTTATGCACGTGTTTTAATTATATAGGCAGATGTACTCGACAAGCTACGGGATTTAATCTTTCAATAAACTTCAATGGTCCAATAGATCTTGGGCTCAATTTAGCTCGCAGTTTAAACCTCCTTATACCCTTAGTTAGCGAAACTTTCTAAAAAACCTTGTAATTTGCCTAAAACTCTAGGGATCTCCTTCTTTTATCAGCATAGCTTTTTGTCGGTTCAAATAGTTTGTTTTCAAGTGTCTTCTGATGTCTGTCAGCTCATTGAGTATTGATTCCTAATGACCAAAAAGATGATTTTATCGTCAATGTCCGCCGTCATTTTACCCTCATGTTTTATGTAAATTTTTCTGCTAGTACTTTCACAGCATTGACCGCTTGGAGTATAATGCTTTCTTCAAATGAAAATGTTGGTCCTAGGTCACGAATTATTACAAGCTCTAACTTAAAAGAGTTAGATCCATTGATATTTTTAGATGATTGCCCATGTGACACTAATTAGTCCCCAAGTTCTCAAGCCCTCTCAAGAGGTTCAACTCAATAATCACTACAGTGTTTAGGGTATGTTGTGTCTGCTTAGTCAGGGCATCTGCCACAACATTTACCTTTCCTTGGTAATATTGGATCGGTAAGTCATAATCTTTAAGCAATTCTAGTTAACGCCTTTGTCTCAAATTGAGTTTCTTCTTAGTGGAAATGGACTTCAATCATTGATGATAAGTATAGATCTCACATGGTACAGCATACAAGTAATGTTTAGAAATTTTCAATGCAAAAACCACAATTGCTAATCCTAGGTCATGGGTAGGACGATTTCTCTCATAAGCCTTGAACTGTCTGGAGGCATAAGCTACCACTTATCTTCTTGCTAACTTTGTAACTTCCTTCAAAAAATTGGACAGGGAAGATGATCTTTGGTAAATCCTTTCCGAAACTTGATGATGCCCTGCTAAATCCAAAAAGTTTCTAGTCTTAGGAACATTAGTGGGCCTTGAGCACTCTATAATTGCTTTCACCTTCTACAAATCAACCTTAATCCCTTCATTTGAAACCACATGTCCCGAAAAATACCACTTCTTCTAACTAGAACTCACACTTCGTTAATTTGCCATATAATTGGTGTCCCCAAAGGTCTATAATACTGTCCTCAAATAAGCAATGTTCATCTCTATCTTTGAAGTATATCAAGATATTGTCTATAAACACAACCACAAACTTGCCTAAATAAGGTCTTCAACTCTATTCATAGGATCCATAAAGGCTGCAGAGGCATTGGTCAGGCTGAATGGCAACACCGGGGAATTCATTGTGACCATACCTCGTCCTAAACACAGTTTTGGGATGTCTTCAGGTTTAATCCTAAGTTGATGGTATCCTAACCTCAAATAAATCTTGGAAAAGACTCCTACTCCTTACAATCGATCAAATACATCATCTGTTAGGTGCAATGGGTACTTTGTTTTTATGGTAACCTTGCTCAGCTCCCTATAGCCGATACATATTGATGGAAGTCTGCAAGGGAAAGGAGTCCCAAAATATGACCTTCCAAGAACACAAGGCAAAGAGAGAAAATCCACGAACTGGAAGTGGCACGATCGTGTTAAAGGGCACGGTTAGGCCGTGCCAAAGTTCTGGTTCAAGTGGTCGTGAGTAGCTAGTTTGCACGGTTGGAAGAGATGAGAAGGATGTGATGGGATTAGACTATTAGGAGTAGTCTAAGCTTTGAATGGGTGTGGGAATGGAGTAGTGGAAGGCTTATTTTGAGGGGGGAAGAGATGGGAGTGTGTTTAGTAATGCAAAGATAGATGAAGAACACAAGTAGAACTTAAAAGAGAGCTCACGGTTTAAGAGAAACCAAGGCAATCTTAAAGAACTTCTAGTGTTTTGGATAGTACTAAGCTAGGTGATTAGATAAGATACACCACTAATCTCTAGCTTAGGGCCCTTAATCTTTGATTATGATAAGATACACCACCTAACCAAGAATTAAGACTCTCTTGATCACCACTTAGCTCGGCCAAGAACTAAGATAAGCAAGGAAAGTGTTTAGGGAACTCAAGACACAAAGTCTTTTCTCTCAAATTAACTTCAAAGTATATGTTAAAAAATGAACAACTAAAGGCTTTATATAGCCTTCAAAATACATGAAATGAGCTTTCCTTCTAAGCTAGGAAAGTCATTAAACACTTAATACTACTTAGTACACGGTTAAGCACTAATCTAATACAAACCAAAAATTTAAGGCCTTAAATACAACTTAGCATTAATATAAACCTTTCCTAGGCATTAAGGCACCTTGATGAGTCAATTTCTTCACTAGGAAGGTAAGATTCTCACGGTTACACCTCAAAATGGCTGAGATATGCTTGCTTGACATGTGGTGCTAGGGTGGCCGGTTACATGCTTGCAAAATGGAAGCCTCTCCATGCTCCCACGTGTCTCCCTCATGTTTGGATTAGTGGAAGCTTACCAAGAATCTCAAACCAAGCTGGTGAATATGCATTCTCATTAAGCAAACCCACTTAGGAAGGAAAACCTCCTTGCTAAGCAACCGGGTATATAGGTGCCGGTTTCTGCTTGGTTTTGTCCTCCTGATTTGACACATCAAATGCTGAGTATTCTGGGATTTTTTTACATGGATGGAAACCTCAAGATGTCTCGAATACCCTCCATTTGGAATCAAAGCATTTGGACTTCGTTTTCCCCTTGAAAAAGATGAAATTCCCAAACCGTGCATAACCGGGTTCAAAACAGCACATGACTGAAAATCAGCTTCGTTCCCTAACCAAATGAACTCCAAATCTGGTAATTCAAATTGGAAATGAAAGCTAAGATCTTACGCTTTCCAGGGATGCAAAAATTGGACATTTAAACCTCATGGAAGATTAATAAATGTAATCACCAAAACCGGGTAAAATCTGGATGTAAACTGTCTTCAGGGCAGCTTGACTTAAACATAGGTTTTGGATGACCAAATGAACTCCAATGAGGCTGAAACTTTTTTAATTTTAAATCTAACATCCTAATGTTTAATGGAACGCAAAAATTAAGGATTTAAGTCATCTCAAAATTAGGTGACCATAACCAGATTTCACGGGCTAGTTGCAAAGGTTCCTGGCAGCAAGGTGCGATTAATTGTCTAGGCTTGTTTGTAATGCTTGGTGTTGAATTAGTGAGTATTCTACCACAAGAGGGGGGGTGAATTGTGGTGTCTGATTTTCACGTTATAAGTAACAAACACCCTGACAGAGGTTGTTCTCAGATGACGAACACCCTGTTGACTTGTTTACAGGGGGTGTTTTCAGATATTGCAAATACGAAAATCACCAAGATAAATGCGGAAATAAAGTACACACAATTTTTACGTGGAAAACACCTCTAGCCCAACTGAGGTGTGAAAAACCACGACCTACCTCGTGTAGGCTTTTAACCACTTCACTATAACCGGGCTTAACTCGTTACAAATGTAACACACCTTGTTACAACTTGCAACCACGTAACCTTCTTCCCTAAGAATGGTTACACCACGTCCAAATCTCACCAGATTGGACACGTCCAAAGTCCATACGACTGAGGACCACTCACTCACTTTTCTGATCCAAGATCAGGGTTGAAAACACCTTACTGGGGGTGCTTCTCACTAAGCAGATGTAAGGTACACTGAAGATCCTATTATGCGAATGGTTTGAAAACTCAAATTAACACAGCTTGTCACGGTTTTTCTTTGCAAATTGAAGCTCAAGAAATCTTTTCTTACTTTTGAGTAAAAACCGAGTTTTCAGAATTTTTTTTTTACCACACTGTGTTTTCTCAATATGCGTTCTCACTTCGAATGGGAGAGAAGAGCTAAGCTTTTACCCAAGAAGATCAACGGTAAAAAAATCAAGGAAGTTGCTAAGAATCTGCCAAGTATGGCATCAAAGGAGATTTCCAAGCAAAGGATTTTCCAAACGGCTAGTGGATAAGAAATTTCCAAACTAAAAGGGATTTGTTTCTAAAAGATAAAAATTTATCCTCTCGTTTGAAATAGCCGTGGAGAATTTCAAATAAGGAACCAGAAATCTCAACTTTGAAATTTGAATAAATCACTTCCTAAAATATAGGTGATAAAGATCTTTTGGTTTTGGAAAATATTTAGCAAAACAATTTTGGCAAATCTCCCATAATATTTCGTATCTCAAAAATATCCTATCCTAGGATTTTAAGAAAGTATTTTAGAGCTTTTGGCCAGCCGAAATAAATTTTTCCAAAATAATCGGGCATAGCCGTTTCAGTTCAGAAACACCCTAGGCACCCTGTTTGCAGGGTTGTTCGCAACTGGTGTTCTGAAGCGCTTAGCGCAACTGCCGATTCAAGAGGTGTTTAAAATTATGTTTTCAATATTGGCATATTAACAAGAGTCTAAATAAATAAAACCTATATACCCAAGACTTCTTGTTTTGAACCAGTCATCTTGTCCAAGATTTGTAGAGCTGTTGTGAACACCAAGGCCACCTTGTTTGCTGGGGTTGTTCTTTGCATTGCTAGAGTTTTGGAACCACATGCTTTACATCGAGCTGATCTTGCAACATGCTTTTACAATCGAGTTGTTCTTAATATAGAACCACCAAGTAGAACCTGTTTTAAAGACTTGTTCTCACATGTAGCAAACCAGTTAATACAAAAAAAAAAAAACACCAGTTAGGCCTGTTTGGAGATCGTGTTTGGAGCAACATTACTTGGACAAATTTTTACACTTGGATTTGTTATCATCAAAACTTAATCAAAATAACTCAACAAATTCCCCCTTTTTGATGATGACAAACCAAGTGACCATATTGATAAAACAACACAAAAAAAATTGAATGCTGATAGTGATCCACGTAAGTCATTTTCACTCTCCTTCATTCTCATATTCAATCAAAAGGTTTTTGTCAATTGGTTTCTCACTCTGCTTCCCCCTTTTGACATCATAAAAAGCAAGAACAACATAAGGTAAAGCGTATAAAGCTTAAGAAACAAGAAGCAAGAAAGACTGCAGGCAGATATTTCATTAATAATCAATGGAGTACCATTGCAACAAACCACAAAAACAGAGAACAAGCTTGACAATCAGGGGGCAGAGGGTGGTTTCGATTGCAAAGGAGGAATGCTAGGGGCAAGAGCGGAGAGGAGTGCAAGGAGTTCTTCATGACGTTTTGCTGAGATGGCCTTTTCTGCTTCGAGAGCAGACTTCACAGCCGAAAGCTCTTCTTTGAGGCGTGCATGATCCTCAAGAACAGCTTCAACAGAAGGGCTTGGTGTCTCAGAAATAGGGGGTCGAGGTGGTCGAGGACCCTGTTTGTGAGTTGACCCTTGGCCAACCTCATAGCCACATCCCATAAGGGTGTCCACGCCAATCTCATCAACCAGTTGAGCTGGCACTCTCCGTGTGAGCTCAATACCAAGGTGTTCAAATACTTTGGTCAACAAGAACCCATACCCGAGATCATGGTTTCGGGTGGTGTTTGTAATTCGCCCAATGTGACGAATCATGATAGCAGGAAGATTTATGGGTTCCTCCCTGGACAAGAAGTTGACCAGGCATTGATCAAAAAGGTCGGCTGAGTTTCTCCCCTGACCTCTTGGTATCACGTTCTTGATGATGAACATGAAAAGGAGTTGGTGGAGAGGAATCAGATCGCCCTTTTTGACAGAAGAGGGTGTTCTCAGGCCCGGTTTCTGGCTTACCCGCCTAGATATCTCCAGGAGCCTGGCTGGGTCTATGGCGGTTTTGTCTTCTCTCACATACACGTCAAACCCACGTGAGGGGACACCCAGTATTTCACCAAGAGTAGCAGCACCGAAGGAAAAATGCCACTCATTGACAGCACTTGTCACCACCCCATTGGTGACAGAGCAATTGGCATAGAATTCAGCCAACTCAGCCACAGAACACCCTTGGTGGGTGTTTGCAAACAGTTCAAGGCAGCCTTGGACTCGCAACTTATTCAAGAACACCCCCAGACCCTGTTCCTCAAAAAACTGTATGTTCACGACCTTCCCCCTTACAACATTACGCTTAAGGAATTGCGCATGTTTCTCAGATAAGGGAGAGGGAGTGGTCAATTTTGTCTTTTTGATTTGAGGAGCAGGGGATGCAGTTTTGGACAGAGGGGTTGTTTTCAGTTTCCTCTTGAGGGGTGTTTTTGAGGCTGAGGATTTCGTGGAAGTGGTTGGTATTGACGGGTTTTGTTCATCAGAAGGTTCTGAGAACACGGGGGTCCCTTGTTTGAACGAGGGATCCTCAGAGTCAAACCCAGACAAACTTGAGGAGGAGGAAATCTCCTCAATGACCGGAGCAGATGATCTTGAGGTTGTAGGGACTGACTTGAGAGCAATTCTCGCAGATTTGCGAGAAGGCTTGGAAGAAGGAGGAGAAGAGGGAGTTTCAAAGGGCTGAAACCTTGGTTGTGGCCTTGTTCTGGGCGTTCTGCTACGTCTGGCCACAATTTTTATCCTTTTTCTTTTCTCTCCGGTTTGAACAGCCGGAGTGGGGAGTTCGGACTCAGGGAGAGAATTTTTCTCCTGTCTTTCCTCGGATGTCTCATCTGGAATCATATCCTCTACCCACACAGCATTCAAGGATTCGTCCCTAGTTTCTGGTGCTGTTTCTGGAAACAGTCCAAAAGAACAGGGTTCGAATTCACCATAAAGCTCTGCAGAAGGTTCCAAGATTTTGTCTTGAGCCCCTGATGGTACATCCTCCGACTCGACTTGAAGAGGGCAAGCAACTGACCCTACCAAAAATACCAATTCCCTTCCACAATTGAAGGGAATGTCATCCATCCCTATCCCCACTGTTGTGAGGGACAAGCTTTTCAGAAATTTGAAAGGCTTGTAAGGAATTGGGCGAGGGGGAGCAGGGATTGAGGACGCAAGAACCAGAGAGTTTGAGTTAGAGGGTTGGTTGGAGGCCATTGTTGCAGAGGAGAGAGATTAGGGTTTTAGAGCTGTTTGCGTGAGAGGACAGACAAGACTGCAGACAGAGCACTTAAGGAGAGAGGGAGAGAGAGAGCAGCCGAGATCTTTTAAAAGATTACAATGGGTGAAAATATTAAAAGCAAAACACATTCCCTATGTATCGAACAACCAAGGGACATACCTGTTCGAGCTGCCTGTTTCTGAACATGCTTCTCTTATTACTCTACTCCATTTCTCAAGGTAGCAGTCTTCACGCATGAACTTAGTAGCATATAGACTGCACAAATTCGTTAAGGGTAACAATTTCCAAGCAAGGAGAAAGAGCAGGTATTATAGGGTGTTTTTGCCAGCTTGGTCCAACTCTGAGAACAGGTGTTCTCAGGGTGTTTTCACCAACCCCAGTTCCAGTCTGTTTCTCTCGAATTGGTCTCTGCTCAGTGCCTTAGTGAATATATCAGCTATTTGATTTTCAGTGGAGCAAAAATTCATTGAAATAAAGCCTTTTTCCACATTATCTCTTAAAAAATGATGTCGAATGTCAATATGTTTTGTCCTTTTGTGTTGACATGGGTTTTTGGCAATGTTAATAGCACTAGTATTGTCACAAAAAATAGGAATGCATCCAGTGTCAACACAAAAATCCTTAAGCTGTTGTCTTATCCACAACAGTTGAGCACAACATGAAGCTGCTGCAACATATTTAGCTTCTGCTGTGGACATGGCAACAGAATGTTGCTTCTTGGTAGCCCAAGATACCAAGCAAGGTCCAAGAAAATGAGCCATACCTGAGGTACTCTTTCTATCAACTAGAAAACCTGCATAGTCAGCATCAGCATATCCAACAAGATCAAGATTGCAACCTCTAGGATACCATAGAGCTAAATCAGGTGTATGCTTTAAATATCTTAATATCCGTTTAACAGCCTTAAGATGAGTCTCTTTAGGACTAGACTGAAAACGGGCACATAAACCAACACTAAAAACGATATCCGGTCTACTAGCGGTTAGGTATAGGAGTGACCCAATCATGCCCCTATAGAGTTTCTCCTCAACTGAGGGACTCCCATCATCCACAACCAACTTGGTTGAAGGCGAAATAGGAGTGTCTATAGGTTTGGCTGACTCCATCCTAAAACGTTTAAGTAGCTCCTTGATATACTTTTGTTGATGGATCATGGTGCCGTTTGGAGTTTGCTTGATTTGTAAGCCTAAGAAAAAATTAAGCTCACCCATCATGCTCATCTCAAACTCACTCCTCATCATATTTGAAAATTCATTGCATAAATCATGATGAGTCGCACCAAATATAATGTCATCTACATATATTTGGACAATCAATAGATGTTCCCCCTTAGATTTCAGAAACAAGGTATTGTCTACCTTGCCTCTTTTAAAATCATTTTCAAGTAAAAAGCTTGACAACCGTTCATACCAAGCTCTTGGAGCTTGTTTTAAACCATAAAGTGCTTTGTCAAGTTTAAAAACATGATTTGGAAAATCACCATTTTCAAAACTAGGGGGTTGTTTGACATACACCTCTTCTTTAAGGTATCCGTTTAGGAATGCACTTTTCACGTCCATTTGATATAGCTTGATTTCCATATGAGCAGCAAAGGCTATTAAGATTCGAATAGCCTCAATTCTAGCAACTGGTGCAAAGGTTTCTTCGTAATCAATCCCTTCTTCTTGATTGTACCCTTGAACCACCAGCCTTGCCTTGTTCCTAGTGATTGTTCCTGACTCATCTAGCTTATTTCGGAACACCCACTTGGTTCCAATGATTGTTCTTTCTGCAGGTTTAGGTACCAGGTGCCATACTTTGTTTCTTTCAAATTGATGGAGCTCTTCTTGCATTTCCGTGACCCAATCTGAATCTGCAAGAGCTTCATTCACACTTTTTGGCTCAATGTTAGAAAGAAAAGCATAGAAAGCACAAAAATTCTTAAGTTTAGATCTAGTTTGCACTCCAGTATTAATATCTGACAAGATTTGATCAAGAGGATGCGAACTATGGTGCTTCCATGGTCTTGGATTAAGTGGATCCATAGACACATGCTCTACTCTAGTCGGAATATTTGAAGAATCAGGCTCACAAACACCTCCTGAGCCTGTTTCTGCACCTGTTTGTAAGTCTGTTCCTGAAGAACATGGTCCCGAACAGGGTTCAATGGTGTTTCCCCCTGTTTGGTTCTCACCTTGCCTGTCATTTTGAGGAACAGCTTCTGTACCTGTTTTCTTCAGGGTGTTCTCACATTGTTTTTCTTGGAACAACGATTCCTTTTGTACAAGACCTAATTCAAACTCTTCATCCTGTGCATCATTCTCATTCAAGGAGTTAGATTCATCAAAAAACACATGCACACTTTCCTCAACACACAAGGTTCTTTTGTTAAAGACTTTGTATGCCTTACTGTGAGAGGAATAACCAAGAAATATTGCCTCATCACTCCTAGGATCAAACTTTCCTAAGGCATTCTTCCCATTGTTATGCACGAAACATCTACAACCAAATGTTCTTAGATGCATAATGTTGGGTTTTCTGCCTTTAAGAAGTTCATAAAGAGTTTTGTTCAAAATGGGTCTAATCATGCATCTGTTTATAATGTAACATGATGTGTTCAAAGCTTCTGCTCAAAAGTTCTTAGGAAGACCACTAGCAAGAAGCATTGTTCTAGTCATGTCTTCTAAGGTACGATTTTTTTGTTCAACCACCCCATTCTGCTGGGGTGTTCTTGGGGCTGAGAAGTTTTGATCAACACCATGTTCATTACAAAATTTTGTAAAGCTTGCATTTTCAAATTCAGTACCATGATCAGACCTCAAGCTAACCAATGAGTGTCCTACTCTCTTTTCAATCTTTTTGAGAAGGGCAATAAAATTCTCAAAAGTTTCATCCTTGGAGGCCAAGAACAGGGTCCAAGTAAATCGAGAGTAATCATCCACTATTACAAGCACATACCTTTTCCCACCTCTACTAGCTATCCTCATGGGACCACATAGATCAATGTGTAATAGTTCCAGAGGTCGGGTAGTGCTAACACATCTTTTTGATTTAAAAGAAGATCTGACTTGTTTTCCTTTTGCACAAGCTTCACATACCTTGTCATCATTATACTTGATGGAAGGTAGTCTAACAACCAAATCCTTGGAAACAAGTTTATTTAACAAGGACAGGCTTGCATGACCTAGTCTCTTGTGCCATAGCATTATATCATCATTTAATGCATTTAAACAAGTCAGATTATTTTGGGGAAGAGTGGAAATACTAACTTTATAAACATTTTGACATCGCTTCCCCCTCAACACAACATCTCATGTGTCGTCATTCACAACCAAGCAACGTGTTTTTGAAAACAGTACTAGGTTGTTCTTGTCACACAGTTGGGACACACTTAGCAAATTGTGCTTTAACCCATCAACTAAGTGCACATTATCAATTGAGTGGGAGAGAGTTTTACCAATATTACCTATACCGACAATTGTCCCAGACTTGCCGTTTCCAAATGCTACACTCCCACCATTCAAAGCTGTAAGTGAGAGAAAGTTTGATTCTTTTCCGGTCATATGCTGCGAACACCCACTATCGACATACCACAACTGCTTGTTTTCAAGGGTGTTTGTGGGGTTGTTCGTAAGGTTGTTTTCTCTCACTTCAGCCTGCAAAACAAATCACGGGTTAGTTTTGGGAACCCAGATCCACTTGGGTCCCATTTCTTTAGACATGTAAAGCTCATCTTTTCTAATCCAGATTTGTTTCACATACCTTTCATTCTTTTCATTGGCATGTTTTCTTAAGGGGCAGGTGTATCTATAATGACCCGTTTTCCCACAATGAAAGCAAACAATATTTTCAGGTAATCCAACATACTTCCTATGTATGGGATAAACGGTCCGTTTATAACCAAGTCCCTTTTTGTTTCGACTGTGGTGAGTGTTTAATCAATCAAGGGCTTGTGAGGACTTGTTCCAACGCTTGGTCGTGGCAAGTTCGGTTTCCAGTTTTTCTATATTAGCATGCAAGCTCTTGTTCTCTTTGAGCAAGTCTTCAACCATTCCTTCCACCTCAAAGAGCTTTTCTTCCACTCGAGTATAATCTCCTTCTTTTATAAAGAGATTTTCTTTGAGCATGTTAATATTTTCATGTAAACCAAGTTTTTCATTTTTAAGAATTTCATTTTCGAGCTCTAGGTCACGAACTTCTCTTTTTAGATCAGCACAGGTGTCTAACACATTATATAGAAGTTCTTCTAAAGTAGCTTTGTTAAGACCATGTACCTTGTTCTTGAGATCTGAGAGGCTGATTGTTGATTCATCACATGAATCTGAATCACTTTGTGCCATCAGTGCTACGACCTCTTCTTCAGCTTCAGATTCTCCTTCATCTTCAGAAGAATCTCCCCAAGCAGCCAGCATAGCTTTCGAGAATCGCTTGCCCAGATTGTTGACAGGGTGTTTTCGACCCTGTTTTCGAGGTTGTTCTGGCATCTGATTGAATTCTTTTCTTTTGTTGTTCTCCTTGACCTTTTTGAAAAATTTCTTGAATTTTCTGGTCATTAGGGCCATGTCTTCATTTTCAAGGTCAGAGTCAGTGTCCTCATGTGTTTTCAAGGCAAGCCCACGATCCTTCTTTTGCTCCTCTTGTTGTTGTGAGTTCTTTCTGAGTTCATAAGTTTGAAGATTGCCAATCAACTCATCGAGGGTGATTTGGTTCATGTCTTTAGCCTCTTGGATGGCTGTTACTTTGGCCTCCCACGTACGAGGTAAAATTCTGAGGATTTTCCTCACCAACTCTTCAGTGGTGAAAGACTTTCCCAGAGATTTTAATTCGTTTGTGATGTGGGTAAACCGTGTGTACATATCCATCACAGTTTCACGATCACCCATATCAAACAACTCATATTGTCGCATAAGTAGCTCAATTCTAGATTGTTTAACTTGACTCGTACCTTCATGAGCAACTTGCAGGGCGTTCCAGATAGCTTGGGCTGATTCACACTCAGAGATGCGAGTGTATTCATCTGGACCTAGGCCGAAATATAATAGCTTCTTGGCCTTAGCATTCTTTTCCATTTTCTTATAATCTTCAGCATCAAACTCTTTGGGTTCCTTGGGAATCATCTTGCCATCTTCAAGCACCTTGGTGGGAACAAGGGGCCCGTTCTTGATGAGCATCCATAACTCATAATCTTCTGCCTGAATATAGTTCTCCATCCTATTCTTCCACCAACTATAATGTTGGCCGTTGAAATAGGGTGGACGAGTAATGGATTGAACTTCAAGAATTCCTTGTGGTGTACTCATCTTCAGAATCTCTCAAGGTGTTAGCCTTTTGAAAGAGAACATGCTCTGATACCACTTGTTGAATTAGTGAGTATTCTACCACAAGAGGGGGGGTGAATTGTGGTGTCTGATTTTCGCGTTATAAGTAACAAACACCCTGACAGAGGTTGTTCTCAAATGACGAACACCCTGTTGACTTGTTTGCAGGGGGTGTTTTCAGATATTGCAAATACGAAAATCACCAAGATAAATGCGGAAATAAAGCACGCATAATTTTTACGTGGAAAACACCTCTAGCCCAACTGAGGTGTGAAAAACCACGACCTACCTCGTGTAGGCTTTTAACCACTTCACTATAACCGGGCTTAACTCGTTACAAATGTAACACACCTTGTTACAACTTGCAACCACGTAACCTTCTTCCTTAAGAACGGTTACACCACGTCCAAATCTCACCAGATTGGACACGTCCAAAGTCCACACGACTGAGGACCACTCACTCACTTTTCTGATCCAAGATCAGGGTTGAAAACACCTTACTGGGGGTGCTTCTCACTAAGCAGATGTAAGGTACACTGAAGATCCTATTATGCGAATGGTTTGAAAACTCAAATTAACACAACTTGTCACGGTTTTTCTTTGCAAATTGAAGCTCAAGAAATCTTTTCTTACTTTTGAGTAAAAACCGGGTTTTCAGAATTTTTCTTTTTACCACACTGTGTTTTCTCAATATGCGTTCTCACTTCGAATGGGAGAGAAGAGCTAAGCTTTTAACCAAGAAGATCAACGGTAAAAAAATCAAGGAAGTTGCTAAGAATCTGCCAAGTATGGCATCAAAGGAGATTTCCAAGCAAAGGATTTTCCAAACGGCTACTGGATAAGAAATTTCCAAAATAAAAGGGATTTGTTTCTAAAAGATAAAAACTTATCCTCTCGTTTGAAATAGCCGTGGAGAATTTCAAATAAGGAACCAGAAATCTCAACTTTGAAATTTGAATAAATCACTTCCTAAAATATAGGTGATAAAGATCTTTTGGTTTTGGAAAATATTTAGCAAAACAATTTTGGCAAATCTCCCATAATATTTCGTATCTCAAAAATATCCTATCCTGGGATTTTAAGAAAGTATTTTAGAGCTTTTGGCCAGCCGAAATAAATTTTTCCAAAATAATCGGGCACCCTAGGCACCCTGTTTGCAGGGTTGTTCGCAACTGGTGTTCTGAAGCGCTTAGTGCAACTGCCGATTCAAGAGGTGTTTAAAATGATGTTTTCAATATTGGCATATTAACAAGAGTCTAAATAAATAAAACCTATATACTCAAGACTTCTTGTTTTGAACCAGTCATCTTGTCCAAGATTTGTAGAGCTGCTGTGAACACCAAGGCCACCTTGTTTGCTGGGGTTGTTCTTTGCATTGCTAGAGTTTCGGAACCACATGCTTTACATCGAGCTGATCTTGCAACATGCTTTTACAATCGAGTTGTTCTTAATATAGAACCACCAAGTAGAACCTGTTTTAAAGACTTGTTCTCACATGTAGCAAACCAGTTAATACAAAAAAGAAAACACCAGTTAGGCCTGTTTGGAGATCGTGTTTGGAGCAACATTACTTGGACAAATTTTTACATTTGGATTTGTTATCATCAAAACTTAATCAAAATAACTCAACACTTGGGAATAGCCTAAACATTCTAGAAGTGAGGGATGACCACCAGACCTCCATCACATATCCTCAAGATTTCATCCTTCTTTTTCACATGCAGAACTGGGGCACCCTATGGTGACACACTTGGTATGATAAATCCCTTCTATAATAGCTCATCTAACTGAATCTTCCATTTTCTCAACTCTATTGGGGCAATACGATATGGGGCTTTAGAGATAGGTT
The DNA here is from genome assembly GCA_017589665.1 of Selenicereus undatus. NCBI lineage: Eukaryota > Viridiplantae > Streptophyta > Magnoliopsida > Caryophyllales > Cactaceae > Selenicereus > Selenicereus undatus. Next base: position 60,677,544 of record JACYFF010031958.1, read on the forward strand.
GGCCATCAGGGATTAATTCGATCTCAAAATTAATTTCTCTTTGAGAGCAGTCTCAGTAATGCTTCAGGAAAACATCTCTAAATCACAAACTACAGCGATATCTTCTACTTTTTCTTTCTTTGGTTGAGTGTCAACAGCATAACACTGGTACCTAATATATCGTTGACATAACAACTCACTTGGTTTCATAACAAAATTTAAAGGACAAGGTTTTTCCTCTCTTTGCCCATAAAACATATTCCTCTCCCTCGTTACTCCCTTGAAATAACCTTAAGGTCCTCACAGTCTATCTTGACCTCATAAGTACACAATCAACTCATTTCCAGAATGATATCAAAGTTTAACAAGTCAAATTGAATCAAAACTTTAAGGAATACTATCCCAACAATAGTAATTGGGATAAGTTTATAAGAGATAGGACACTTAACTCAAGAGTCGTTGGGTAACTTGACTCTATAATTGGTTTTTATGTCCTTATTTTCAAGGTTCAGTTGTATGACATATCGAGTGGATATAAATGAATAAGTAGTAACTAAATCAATTAATACACAAAATGGCCTTGAAATTAAAAGAGAGTTCCAGTAACTACCGCACCAAAGGTGGCAGCCTTCTTTCTTGCTCAACCCATACGCCCTTCCTATAGCTGTTGGCCTTAGAGGTGGGAGCCCTTGTCTACAGCCTTTAGTCTTCGGGGACAAGCAGCAATGAGGTGCTCCAGGCTACTGCACGACATGCATTTGTTAGAATGCACTTGGCACTCAGGAGTGGTGTGGTCAGTTCTTCCCCATTTCCCATAGGGCTTTGTTAAACCTACAAGACGACTCTTGGGAGGAGCAGAAGCAGGCTTCTTTTGATTTACATTCTCACTCGGAGTTCCCTCCTCGGTCCACTTCCTCATCTCATTAATCGAGTTCAAGGCCTTCAACTCAGTCTTCACTCGTTCCACTTCAGCTACTCGCTCATATAACTCTTGATAGGTAAGGATCGATTAACCAGCTAGCTGGTTGTGAATATAGAAAGCTAATCCTTCTTCAAATCTTCTCATCTTCAGTTTTTCAGATGACACAAACTCTGCAACAAACCTAGCTAGTTCTATAAACTTGCTAACATACTGCATCACAGTCATACTATCACTCATCTTCAATTCCATAAATTCTTTTACCTTCTTTCGTTGAACCACAATTTGGTAAAATTTAGCTCTTGGTTCTTATAGAAATGTACTCCAAGTGAAGTTAGGCTCTAACAGCCTATCCTTAACAATGTTCCACCAAATATCAGCTTTCCTAGTTAGGTAAAACGTCTCAATATTCGCCTTTTTATCCTCTGGAACCTCTACTAAATGAAAATTTTCTCAATCCCTAGAATTCATTCCTCAGGCTCTACTAGTTCATACTTTCCATCATAGACTTTAGGGTTGCACTAGGGTACCTTATCCACTAGTTTATCATCCTTAGGAAGGATTTCAGTACGTGCTAGAGGAATTCGTTTCATAAGCTCAGATACCAAAATATGTCAGTAATTAGGGTTTCCAATGTTATTAGCGAGCTCGGGGGGATCTGGGCCATTCCACTAAGGTTTGGTGGCACATTATGCAAGGATTGGTCACTTGATCCCTGGTCGTGGTCCGAGTTATCTCCTATGTGGGTCTCCGCATTGTTTTGTATAGGTTCAAACATTCTGGCTATTGAATAAACAAAGCAATTCAATCACTTCACTACAACCATCATATAAGATAAGCATACATAATAGCCTACATGTGGGCTACCCTATCTGCTAGTTTGTCATCCTTATGAGGGATTTGAGCACGTGTTAGGGGAATTTGTTTCATAAGCTTAGATACCAAAGTATACGAGTAATTAGCCTTCCCAATGTTATTAGCCAACTCAGGGGGGATCGGGGACATTCCACTAAGGTTTGGTGGCACATTACGCAAAGATTGGTCACTTGATCCCTAGCTGTGGTCCGGGTCATCTCCTATGTGGGTCTCCGCATTATTTTGTACAGGTTCATACATTCTGGGTATTCAATACACAAAGCAATTCAATCACTTCACCACAACCATCACATAAGATAAGCATACAGAATAGCCTAAGTGTATAGACTATAACGCTATGAAACTTAGGAAAGTGATTGTACATGTGGACCATCATACTAGTATGCAGTAAAGAGATGTGAGTGGCCACAAAAGAAACAGGAAAGATGCTCACTATATGGATTCATCTAACAGAGCAGAATATAAGTGAAGAACATATGAGAGATAACTAGACATTACTATTGTAACAAATCTCCAACGATATCATCATAACCCTCACTAACTAACTCTCTCACTCTCATAACTCTACTCCCCACACTCCATATCCCATCAAGGAAGATCAATCCTGGCTCTGATACCAAAACTGTAACACCCAAAAATGCACATGGTTTACTGTTTGCATTCTACTTAATGAATTCCTTAATTAGCACTAATAAACTCGATGATAGGGCCATTACCGCCATCCAAAAGGACAAGGCTTGAAACATGAACACTAGAAATAACATAGTTAGGCATAGCTTCAACCGTACACACTCACACATGATCAAACCATATACAATCAACTCTTAACCAACATAAGATTTATATACCACATTAAGAAATTCACCATAAGATTTACATGTCCATCCATTGAAGATTTCAAAATACAACTCCAATAATATGCATGTACTATATCACTGTTGATCCACCTAGATTCCTCTGCTCAACTCATTTTCTCCAGCTGGTTTGCTAATATGAGGGTGATTCACTAAGCATTTGCCTAAAAACAAAACATGAAAAATATTTCGAATTGTCAATCGAAGCTCAGTACATGCATTCTTGTACTGTTAAATGATCTCTGCGTAAATTGGTTGGACGCCCGCTTAGCAGTTCATTTTAAGTTAAAACGGTGAATGAGATGAATGTAAAACTGCATTATTAGTTATGATCTGATAATAAACTACTTGATACTATTACAATCTACGGACATGTGTACACCTGCCAAGCCGATCAAGGGATCTGTCCTGAAGTGTGCGAGTAACTGAGGGGCGAATGCCCTATCCACAATAACTGGTGCGGTTAGTAATTAAATGATAGATCACTGTGTAAAACAAAACTAATTCATTGATGTACTTACCAAAACATGATAATTTTGATAAACACACAATTGATTTCAAAAGATACAGGCAATGGACATATCTAAAGTCTTTAAATTTCAATCTCACTTGATAATACTTATGCACAATCGAAAATGATAGACTAGGCCCCATATTTGTTTGTAGCTTTAATGAAAATTAATTAATTAAAAGGGCATCTATGATTCAAACAATCCAATATAAGATAAGTTACACCAAAATGATTTAAAAAATAAATAAGTTATGGTCATTGAACTCAAAGTAAAACAAATTGGAGCAAAATAGGCCAAAATGAAATGATTGAGGTGATAATGAAAAGACTTTAATGGATATAAATTAAATATGATTTTTTGATATTTCTGAAATAGATAATCAAAGGTTTAATGCCAAGAGGGGTGTTATGAGTGATGAACCTCTATTTAGTCCCATTTTTAGCCCCTATTTGACTCATTTTCTCCCGCTTTTTTACGTTTGATTGTGTTAAGGAAGAGTCAAATCGGCCTCCTTTAATGCACTTTTTACTCATATAACATTTTTCGATATTTTTAGGAACTTTATTGAAGAAACGGAAAGATGAACAACATTTAGCAGGAAGGAGTGCCAAGAAGGCGACAAAAGCTGCAAAAAAGCGTTGCACAAAAGTCCCACGAAATCGGACCCACGTAGCACGGCCAAACCACTCGGATCGGCACAAGTGGCCGGGCGGCCAACTGGCACGGCCTGGCTGTGCCACGTGGCATGATCGTTCCATGTAGCTCGGTTGGACTGTACCAAGCGGCACACTCGTGCCACTTGTGCAGTTTTGGGGTACTTCGGGCTGGATTTTGGCACGGTGCCACCATGCCTCGGGGCACGACCGTGCCACCCCCGTTTCCACGTCGCAACTTAAATTTCCTTCGGGGCTGTTTTGAGAGGGCATTCAGTTTTCATTTAGTTTTCCTCTCCCAAACTGTTCTTTAGGCGAATTTTTGGTTTTATTTGAGAGGTCTATTTTGGTACTTTTGATTACGCTATTGGATTGAAACTTATTCTACCTTTAACTCATTCAATTAATTCCAGGTTCTTTTCTCTTAATCCTGCTCTCGTTCTTGATTATCAATTCTCTGCTCTTGTTCTTAAATATTTTGAGGTTTGCAATGGTTATGGAATTGTATGTCATGGTTGTTGTTAGAAACATGATCGTAGGGTAAATCCTCCAACTTAGGTTGGGATTAACGCCGAATATGTATGGTTGAATCATGAATTGGCCCAATCCCCGCCTCCCCTTTGTTGTTTAATTGTGAATTCTACTATGCACACCACATGCTCAATGAAATGCTCGAAAGAGTGTTCATCCTCTTTATTAGGGTTTAGGGGAGCGTTGAGAGACGGAACCTTTACCTAGTGCGACTTAGTAGACGATTAAGGTTCAATATGAAAACAATTAAGATCTCAATTAGGATTTGAGATTGTAGACCTTGTAATCCTTCAACTTTTAGTCCCATGAGAATAGGCGATTATAGTTCTTGGATTAGTCTTCGACCTTGAGAGAGAAAGGAGATGGACTCAATTGGCAATCTATCCATTCATGATGCATGCTTGGGAATGCTTGGTAGGGCTAATAACTGATTCACTAGCATAGTCGTGCTGTTAGTTCAAACTTAGGTGTTTACTCTTCTGCTGTTTATTCCATCTTTAAGTCGTTATTGTTTCCCTTAGTTTAATTCCAAAACCCCAACTGTGATTGCCTAGCTTGAGTAATTAAAATTGTTCTAGTAGTTGGAAGCAAGTTCCTCGTGGAAACGATCCGTACTTGCCAGTTGCTAACTATAGCTACGTCGTGCACTTGCGGTATATTTTTAACTCAACAATGAGCTTCAGGAAAGCTCCTGTAACCCTAACATGGCCCGATAGACACTGATCTTGAGTCATTACTCTCTGCACTTCTCAAATTTCATTCTCATGCCCACTTAGCTCCGTTTTCCAACCCAAGTAAGCTTCTATAGGAAATAAAAGTTGTTGAACTCACTAAACTTTGTAATTTCTTTTCAATATCTATAATTATTTAGAAACTCCTGATAATATCTCCAAATCTCGTGATTTCTTTCTTCCCTCATATTACCGTTTCGAGGTCTACTTTGGAAAATTCATATCTTTCACCCCCGATCTCTAATTGAGCCATAAAACCCCAATATGAAAAGCTTAAGAAGTCCTACAATACTTTCATTCGCAGTGTAAAACCCAATTACCACCACATAGCCTCTAAAATTGAGCTTAAACAAAGCCATGCACATCTCTAGTTTGTTCTATGCAGTCTTCATATATCGGTCATAACTTTGTCCACAAAAGTCGACATTAAGTAATTCTAGAGACCATTGAAAGATAACTCATTGAGCTATCGGCCCAATAAAAATCATAATATTCCAATGTGCCAATTATTACCATTTTATTCCCAAACATGCTCGTTGTTTTTAGGCCTGTTTCCCAGCTCTAAATGCCCCTTTTTCTTCACATAACACTCAAAATGCTCCCATGAACTCAGTGATTTCCATTAATAATTGAAACAACCTCTTTTTCCCACGTACGGGATCTTCCATAATCCACTAATTTTGACAAAACTCACATAACATCATTCTTTAAAGTCAATAACACATCCAACCTCCAAATTTCACCTAATTCAATCTAAATAACATGATTCCAAAAATCAAATTAAACCATGCATGGACATAAAACTCTAAAACATCCTCAATTGAAATTCACATCCAAAATCACTTTACACCACCATACTTACTCTTTATACTAAAGATTGAAAGATTAGAACACAACACCCAAAATTCATCAACCTTATACATAAAGCTTGCGTCATCATGCATGGATTCAACTTTACATATGACTTACACACTTCCATAATCAACCTAACTCAATAAAATATCAAATTCCCACTTTTGTTTATCAAGATAACATGATCCATAAACAAATCCATCATAAAAATTCAAAATTAAACAAGATTACAATTAGGATTTAGCTCACTTAAGTTTGAATGTAAGGAGATGGAAGTGGTGTTTGGTGTTGGTAGGAGTTTGGGCTTGCCAGCTGGTGGGCTGGGGTGGTGGGCCTGGTGGCAGCAGCCGCAACACAGCAACAGTGGCCAAAAACATAGGAAGGGCGGCCTTGGAAGAGGAGTAGAGGTGCAAGTGAAGAAATTGGAGTTTATTAGCTTGGGATATTTTGATATGTCTTGCTTCATTGGTTGAATTTATGTCACCAAAAAGTAGCTTTAAGGTAATTACAGTTAGGCTTAGATAGTGATGATTAGCTAAATTTAATCATATAAACTTGTTGGGCTTCAAATTGGGCCGGAAATGAATTGGGCTCGAAAACAAAACACTCCGTTATGATAAAAAAATTTCATAGCTCAAATTTAAATTATTGTCATTTATGGAGAAAAAACTTAATCATTTAAATCATAATTATTGAGACCTACTATCGACTTTTCTGAAATTTTACAATAATTTAAACCCAAATTACAAGGTGGGGCCCAAATGAATTTTTTTCCATCGGGATGATTAACTGCAATAAATAAGAGCGAGGAAATTAATATCATGACTTAGTTAAATAAACAAACATGATTTAGGGTTGGACTATTTTGACATGTCGTGCTTCATTCACTGAATTTATGTCATCAAAAAGTAGCTTTAAGGTAATTATAATTAGGCTTGGATAGTAATAATTAGCTACATTTAATCACACAAACTTGTAGGGCTTCAAATTGGGCCGCAAAATGAATTGGGCTTGAAAATAGAACGCTTCGTTGTGATAAAATTTTTGGATAGCTCAAATTTAAATTATTGTGATGTTATGGAAAAATAATTTAATCACTTAAATCATAATTATCGAGGCCTACTATCGATTTTTTCAAAATTTTACGATAATTAAAATCGGAATTGCAAAGCAGGGCCCAAACGAATTTTTTCCAATCGAGATAATTAAAAGCGATAAATAAATACGAGAAAATTAATAGCGTGGCTTAATTAAATAAATAAACATGATTTAGAGTCTTACTATTATGAAAACTCTCTTGCATGCCTTGCTCTGCATCAACCTCCCTTTCTTCTTGAGGATTTGACCTCAAATTTGAAGCCTCTTCAAAACAATCCTCAACATAAGGACTTAAGTCACCAATATTGAAAGTGACTGAAACAGCCATATCACGAGGGAGTTGGAGTTTGTAGGCATTATCTCCCACCCTCTCAATGACCTTGAATGGCCCATCCCCTCTTACCATAATCTTATTCTTCCTTCAGGATGGAAACATCTCTTTCCTGAGGTATAACCATACTAGATCTCCTGGGTTGAACTAAACTTGTTTTCTATGCTAGTTTGCCCTTACCTTATAACCTACATTGGCCTTTTTAATTCAATTCCTTACTTGCTCATGCAACTTCTTCATCTCTTTGGCTCTTTGCTTGGCATCGTAGCTAACCTTGACTCACTTGGTAAAGGCAGCAAGTCAATAGGGGTAAGGGGGTTTATCCCAGATAGATACTCAAAAGGAGAGTGCTTTGTAGCACAAGATAGAGCCCTATTGTAAGCAAACTCAAGTTGGGGTGGGTTCCCATCCCAATCTTTTAGACTTTTACCCTCCAAACTCCTAAGCCGGGTACTAAGAGTTTGGTTGGTTACCTCTATTTGGCCATCAGTTTGGGGATAATAAGTTGAGCTAAAGAAGAATTTGGTGCCTAGTAGCTTCCACAAACTCCTCCAAAAGTGGGACAAAAACTTGGAGTCTCAATTAGATACAATGGTTTTAGGAACAACATAGATCCTAATAACCTCCTTGAAGTAGATCCCGGTAATGTAGCTTGTACCATCAGTCTTGTGGCATGGAACAAAGCCATCTTGGAAAGTCTATCCAACAACAACTATGATTGCATCCTTCCCCCTATGAGTCCTAGGGAGGGCCACATTAAAATCCATACTTATGTCATCCCAAGGCCTTATAAGTATGGGCAGTGGGGTGTATAAGCCTTGATGGAATTGACTTTTGGCTTTATGGTAAACGGAGCAAGCTGAAATGACCTTGTGAGCATCTCCTCCCATTCTAGGCCAATGGAAATGCTCTTCCAGGATATCCATAGTCATGTCCAAGCCAAAATGGCCGGCTAAAGCACCAGCATGAGCCTCTCAGGCTAGTAACTCTCTCAAAGGGCATTTAGGAATACAAAGTTTATTATTTCTAAATAGATAGCCTTCCTGGATGCTATAAGGGCTATCCTTGGGAACTTCCTCAATGAAGAGTTGGAAATCTAGATCCTCCTCATAAATATCTTGGATAGAAGGAAATCCTAGTACATTAGCCTCCAAAACAGAAAGCAAGGTGTATCTTCTGGAAAGAGCATCCGCCACCACATTTACCTTTCGACTCTTGTGTTTGCTAGTTGAAGGATTGAAGGATCTCGACCCATTTTTCATGTCTTGGATTCAACTTTTGCTAACCATTAATGTACTTGAGTGCTTGATGGTCTGACTGTATCAGAAAAGGCCTAGGCTTGAGGTGATGACCCTAATAAGTCAAAGCCCTCATAATAGCGTAGAACTCCTTCTCATAAGTGTTATAGTTGCTCATGGAACCATTGAGCTTCTCACTGAAATAGGCGATGGGCCTCTTAGATTGGATTAGGATAGCTCATATCCCAACTCCACTTGCATCACATTCAAGCTCAAATAAATCCTCAAAGTTTGGAAGAACTAAGATAGGTGCTTGGCATAGTCTCTGTTTGATTTTTTCAAATGCTTTCTAGCCTTCCTTAGACCATTCAAAGCTTCCTTTCTTCATACACTTAGTAATTGGGGTCATAACTGAGCTAAAATCTTTAATCAACCTCCAACAGAAAGAGGCTAAACCATGAAAGCTTTTCACTTTCGTGACTCTCTTAGGCTGAGGCCAGGTTTGGATTACCTCAATCTTGTTTTGATCGACCTATGTGTCTCTGGCTAGGACCATATAACTAAGAAAAGTGATTTGTGGAGTAAAAAGCTCACAATTGTCTATCTTGGCATATAGCTTCTACCATCTCAGAACCTCAAAGACTCGCCTCAAATGCTCCTTGTGGTCTTTCTCACTCTAGCTATAAATGAGAATATCCTCAAAGTAAACTAATATAAAGTAACGAATGAAAGATTTAAAAACCTCATTCATCAATCTCATGAAAGTACTAGGAGCATTACATAGACCAAATGACGTAACAAGCCATTCATACAACCCTTGCTTAGTTTTAAAGGTTGTTTTCCACTCATCACCATCTGTCATCCTAATGTGGTGGTGTCCACTCCTTAGATTAGTCCTAGAAAACACCATAGAACCATGCAACTCATCCAACATATCCTCAAGCCTAGGGATGGGATACCTATACTTGATTGTAATATTGTTTATAACACAACTATCCACACACATCCTCCTGGTTTCATCCTTCTTTGGAACAAGCAAAGCAAAGCAACGACATAACAAGGGCTCATGCTTTCCCTAATGTATCTCCTATCAATGAGTTTTTGAACATGTCTTTGAAGTTCCTTGTTTTCAGTAGGGTTACACCTATAGGCTGGCTGATTTGGTATGGGAGCTTTGGGTAGTAGGTCGATCTGATCTTCAATACCTCTAAGTGGAGGCAATCCTAGGGGCAAATCAATAGGAAAGGCCCACTGCCTAACACAAGCAAGGCATAAACAATTTCACCATTGCTTATGGAACTCTCAACCAATGTTTCACTAAAAAAAAAAAAGGCTTTCTCACTTGTGTTTTCCTTCTCGTTTAACCTAGTACTAGGTTGGACTTGACTTGGGGGCAAAGGGGCCAAAGTATAGTTATGGCATTTGACTTTAAAGGGGTAGGTATTGGTCTTTCCATGGTGAATAACATTTCTATCAAACTACCAAGGCCTAGCAAGCCATGTATGACAAGCATCCATAGATACAACACCACACAGAACCTCATCTTTAAAGTTACCAATGGAGTAAGAAATTAAGGCTTGCTTAGTCACGTGCACTCATTTTCTTTTTCAAGCCGTTGAAGTGAATAGGGTCGTGGGTGTTTGACAGTCGGAAGTTTTAGCTTATCAATCAAATAGTCAAAAATCTCATTAGCGCAACTACTGCCATCAAACCTCCCTTGGACGGTACACAATGAGTGAAAGATATGTTCCCTTTAGTTTTCCTCTCCGGGACCTCCCATGGTATGCAGAATTCTTCTTAGCACAAGCATTTCTTGCACATGAGGAGGTAGCATAGTAGCTTGTAGCTTGCACCTCTATTTCATCTTTTTCCCCACTTGTTTCCAAGTGAATCTAATTGGTCTCTTAAATTTCCCTAAACATAAGGGCTCTTTTTTTCGGGTAGTCAACTTGAAAGTGACCATACCTTTGATATTTAAAGCCCCTCTTCCCATCAACTGTATTGTTCTTGTGTTCTCCTAGACTCACTCTGGGCTTAGTTTGAACATAGGGCTTCGTTTGTGGTCGTGGATAAGAACCATAGAATGACCTCTTCTTCTTGGAATGCTTTTCAACTTTGATGGCTAGTTTATAAACATCCTCAAAGGACTAATAAGGTTGGAGTTCAACCTTCTCAGCAATGTTAGGATCAAGCCCTCTTAGAAACCTAGCCATGGTATGCTCGGTTTCTTCTTCAAAGCCACTTCTAATTTGAGTTTTGCTCAGACTCCCATTGCACTCCTCAACACTCATGTGTCCTTGACTCAAGGAAGGGATGTTAAGGTAAAGGTCATGCTTGTAAATATCAAGTAAGAAACTTTTATGCATGAGTTTCTTCAATTTCGTCTATGTTCTGATATGAGACTTGTGTTCCTTGCTCCTCTACCTTTTGATGTTTTCATACTAAAAGGAGGCTTACTTTTTCAATTTAAGGATGGCAATTTTAAAATCTTTCTCTTGGGGGATGGCAATTTTAAAATCTTTCTCTTGGAGTATTCTTTGATCTCAAAGATTCTCTCTAAAGCTTGAACCCACTCAAGGTAAAGCTTTGGGTTCAAGTTCCCTTCAAACTAAGGAGGGTTAAATTTCATGCCCTCAAATCATCTAATGTTTGTCTAGAAGGTATCCTTCTCCTCCTTAAATACTGATCCTCCTGGGAAGAAGATGACTAAGTGGGAGGGGAATTACCCCTTTGGGAACATTGGCCTCTTCTCCTCCCTTCTCCTAGTTTAGGCCTCAAGCTAGCTAGAACCTCTTCTAGTCTAGTAGAAATGGTGGTTATTTCTATGGGGCAACATTTGTTAATTCTGTTATAGTTGGTGTATCACATTACCCCTACCCAACTCACGGGCTTGCTCCAAACTATGTCATCCAGGGACCTAGGTTAAGAGGTATTACTTTCCTTCTCTTGGACGTGGATTGGAATTTAGTAAAGGTTGTTTATGGTGTACAAGGATCTTTTGTGGTTGGGTGTGTGTTTAGGTTGTGCTTAGCTGTTTTGCAACTATTGGAAAGGTGGTTTTAAAATAGGGGAAGATTGCAAACCAATAAAATAGTAGGCAAACTCACCAGGTTGACCTCGGATGCCACTTTGATGTCTGGGCTTGGAACAAACTTAAACAATGGACTCAGTTTGCAATCTGGTTGAATCTCTACTTGTAAAATAGCAAGGAACTAATCGAGAATAGGGGATATGAATGGGATAAAGGCCAAGCCACCACGAAAAGTAGATTAGGATTCCACCCTCCAAATCATAAAGGTAACGACACCAAATTTGGATAAAAGGAAATCACCCTATTTAGAAACCAAATTAGATTGTCAAGAGAGATTTTGAGAGAAGTGTGTTTAAAAAACGAAACTAAATTTTTCATCAATGGATTCTACCCCGAATAAGCAACCGAGCATCCATATATGCACGTTCATAAGCTAGCAACAAAATAGGCTAGCTCATAAGCTAAACTAATTGAGGTTAATTATACTGAATTGCAAAGCAGGTTTAGCTTAAGCTAATTACAAAGGTGAGTTTAGCTAATACAATCTATTTGGAACTAATTCAAAGTTAGAACATGATTAACTACCTCTAATCAATCTTCTTGCACATGCTATAGAGAGAAAAGGAAGGCTGCAGCTGGTGACTTTTCAGCTAGATAATCCGGAGGCAAGTGGCAGTCACCTTTCAAGGCAATTAGCCAAGTTGTCTTCTAAAGCTGCAAGTCAGGCCATGATGATGTTCTTAGGTGTTTAAACAACTAAGGAAGCAAGCACATAGGTCAAAAAACCCAGCTCATTAAGGAATAACTTAACAAAGTCAAAACAACCTGTTTTAGCTTGATAAACCTGGATTAATGCCGAAAATGATCATGTTGGTTCCTCGACCTATACTTGACTTAGAATTGATTTTAGTGCATGGATAGATTCCTTAGGGTATTTACAATCATCCCATATAGAAAAATTAGCCCTAAATCAGGTTTAGGTCAGAGAACCAACCAGAAACTTGAACCAGGTCAAGATTAGTCTCAAAATTTAATAGTTGACAAAATGCCGATGAAACTCCATGAAGAACTAGTCTTGATTTGGATTTATCTTCATGGATTGATACCTTAGGATGTCAGCTATTGTCCGAAGCAAAAGTTTCAGTCCTAAACTAGGTTTTAGGTGGTGATCCCACCTTATCCTTCAATGCAAGTAAACTAGAATCCTAGTAGTATACCTTCACTGTTTTGCACCAATGTAGCAAAATGCCTATGACTTAGCCAAAAGTGAGTTTCCTTGGTGAAAATAGACATTTTAAGGAGTCCAAAAAAATAGGACCTGCCCATAGGATGCCTTGGAAACTCCAAGAAGCATGCCATCCAAAACCACACTTAGTTCTGGAGTGGAGCAGGAGAACAAGGAATGAATTAGTAGTGTTATACCTTTCTTTCCTTGATATTCCTTTTCCTGCTGGAATCATGACCTTGTTTTAGATTTGGAGAACTCTCTTGGATCCCTTACTCTGCATCACATGTCCACTTTCTTATGCTTTGTGGTTCTTTTATTGTGTTGTTCAGAGGGGAAGTTGTCTACTATAGAAGAAACTATGAAAATATCATCACCCCATGTGCATTTTATATTGCTTAGAATTACTTAATATATGTTGAATTTCATGCAATTGGTCTAGACTAGAGCATTCTGCGAATTGACCTAAGAGAAAATTGTTGCTAGAAGCATCCTCCCCTATGAACTTGTTCTCCAATGCCTCTCGTACTTCCCTAGTGGTCAGCACACTTTTCTAACACATTGAGCAAGGCATCTAACATTCTATTCAAGATGTTCCCTTAGCAAATATAATCATCATTCTCGAACTTTGATATACGACGGGCTTATTCCAAAGTCTCCTTTTCAGTGTTAATGAGGAAAGGAGTATTGAACAAATACAGCACCTTCAAAGAAGTGAGGAGGAAGTGCATCTCCTTCTGCCAATGATGAAATGACACACTCAAACTTGTCCAATTTCTGAAAATCAGAAGTCAACTCATGTGTTATCACTATTGTTTGGAAATAAGTCTAATGATGGTTACGGTAAAAGATAAATGTGACACCATATTTTGCAACAAATAATGGATGGAATCACTTTTCTTATGATTTATTTGTTGCACTGCAAACACTTTTATGTAGCTTTTGGTTATATACAATGTAATTAGGTTGTAATGAATTCAACAATATAATGTAATGGAAATAAAGTATAATGCAATAGTTATTGCATTACCGTGTTTGGTTGATTATAAAACTAAATAGAAATTTAATCATCATTCCATTACCATGTTTGGTTATTTATCTAATACATAATGGAATCAAATTTGCATCCAACTTTGCTTGGAAATATTTGTTGTTAGCATGGTCATTATTATTATTTGTGGTTTTCTCCCTCATAATTATGCATGATATGATGAGAGAGCATAAGTGATACACAATTACAAGAAACAAAAAGACTAATTCGAACATAAATGCTAAAATTCATTTTAATCAAAACTACATCTCTACCAAGTAAAACCAAATAAACGTGGTACCTGTTTTACCAAATCAAAACACTAGTGACCCAACATTCCGCATACACCTACTTGTCTTGCTCCTAATTATTCATATATTGTTTACTCACCAAAAGGAACCACTTTAGTAGCACCTTAAATAAATTATATCACTGATATAGTTTTAGAACTTAAAGCTGAATTAGCTAAAATTAAGACTGAAGTTAAGGAGATTAGGCGTAGTGGAAAATCTATTTTAAGTATTAGTACTCCATTTTAACGTAAATATCATTTGCAAAACCCAAAAAACAAAAATTCATTTTCTTTGCATGATATAAAAATTTTTTAAAAAGGAGAAAATTATTAAAAAACCATCTGAGAAGGCAAAGGAAGAAAAAAGGAAGGAGTATAAGCAGCATAATCTTGAAGAACTACATAATATGGTTGAAAAAGAACAAAACCCCAGAAGAATTAAACAAAATCTTGAACTCAATAGTTGATAAACAAGATTTATTATCTGATGATAATGAAGAGACAAATAATATCCAAATAGAAGAAGAAATATATTAGCATATGAATCTAATTAAACTAAAAGATCTTAATGTTGCACCTTTAGAAGAAATTAGAAGGAAACTGTATAAAAAATATAGTAAAATGGTATTCGATGATATGATTACTGAGATTGAAGAAGAAGTTAACATAGATAAAGTTGAATCTTATTTACTTAACAATGTAATAACTAAACCTAAGGAGTTTGTTGAACTTTCTAGAAGAAATACCCATTTGATAAGGCCTAAGCATGTTTCAGTAGGATATACAACTAATTTTCCTTTGGGTTTATCTCAAGGAAAACCAAAACCTTTGAAGAGATTGGTCTTACCACGATTAGCTAAACATGATACATCTTAAACATCAGTGAAGCGGGTAATAAAGAATAAATATTTGAGTATTGGAAAAGGGGGTATAAATAGTGTCCTAAACCTAAATATGACATGGACTGTTGTACATTTCTTAAATTATATTAAGCATAGTTTTTTTGGCACTATAACTAATTGGTATGATTCATTAGATTAGGACAGTAAAAATGCACTAAGAATGATAGACACCAACTGCAATGCTAAAAAATCTATGTAAGGAAATCAAAACTGAATTTATCAAAGCTGAACTCGATTCCGAAGAAAAGGCTAGAGAATGGCAAAGAAAGATAAATAACATAGAATTATAGGATATCAGATATATACAGAATTAAATTATTGAATTTAGTCAATATTATTACAAAATTAGGCATAATGAAACCAATCTTGCTATGCTTTACGATAAATTACCATATCTGATCAATTTTACAATCAATGAGAAGTACATTACATGGCTTAAAAAAGCAAATGTCAATGACACCCTTGCTTTAAGAATCTTTTATCTAAGAAAATGGGCCAATGATCAACGTCTCGATCTCCAGAAGTGTAAGAAAATAAAAACACAATTTCTAGATTGCTAGGATAATCCTCACTAATGGGGAAAAGAACCTGAAAGAAGAAGAAAAAGAAACTTTCTAAAGAAAAAGAGCTTTAACAAGCAAACAGGAGAGAAATACAAAAGAAAATATTGTAGCAAACCAAGTCCTAAAAACAAAGATTTTTTAGGAAAGGAGCTTATTGCCATGTATGGAATAACAACTGCAAATGCTTGGCATGTAGAGAAGTAGGACATTATTCTAATGAATTTAAAAATAGGAAGAATAATAAGCTAATTGAAACTATGGGTAGCCTGAATTATGTTGAACTTAGCAAGGAAGAAACACTAGAAGCAGCACTGAAAAACAAGAAGAGAATTGTTGAAATTGTACTAGAAGATGAATATAAAGAAAGTGATTATGAAGAAACTCCAACATGATGGAAAGTAGTTCAATTAGTCTTCATGATTTTTAAGGAAAAGAGTTTGCGGTAGATAATGATAATGAAGAAATCAAAGGAGATTGGATTCTCCCATAATTCAGAAAGATATGATCTATAAAAAATCGATCTTTCAATTAAAGAGCAAATACGTATGTGAAATGATGGAAGGTGACCTAGAAATCAAAGACTGTGAGTATGATGTAGGAGAAGTTAATCTTGTCAATTGGGAAGATATCATTAAGCATAACAAAGATAGAAAGTATAGGTATATCCATGATGGATATATTCAAGTGCAAATCACTCCATTACAACGTTATGGCAAAGATATTGATCTTTATACTTTACTCTATGATATTAGACATACCAAATTTAATAATCAAATTATCACCAGGATTAAGACTAATTTATGTAATGGATTAGTAGGATCCGATTGACGATGGGGATACTATGTAAGTCTAAAGGATGAATTTGCTAAAAATTTCATGTCCTTTAAGATAAAAACAGTTGGAATGGACACGAAAAGAGGAGGATATCAACTAACGATATTTTGAAAAATAATCTACAAACTATATTATATTATAGATCCAAAGACTAAGGTAACAATGATAGAAGCACAAAAATTTAAAAGTCCTAACTCTATACAAAAAATTCAATGGATAAAATCCAATCCACATGAGATAAAATTTGATAGGTTATGGATATCTAGCTTTGCTAATCCCATAAAAAATCAATAAGAAAAATGTAATAAAAATTGATGAGAATGGTAAAAATACCATTAAAGCCCAATTGTTAAGAAGTATGAGTGCAAGATCAAAATGGGGACAAGGGTACTCATTAGCAAAAGAAGTGCTTAAGCAAGATGATACAATTAGTATCACCATTGAAATAAGTAGAATGAGTTTTGAACCTGCAAGACACCGTGTAGATCGAAGTACGAGTCTAGCCAATAGGAATGTCATTAGGTACAAAACAAAAACTGTTAGTGAACCAATCTATGAAGATGAATTAGTCAAAAATATGGTTATGGAGACATGTTATGATGCCACCAACACAAAATTGAATGGCACCTATATCCCAATAAATGTATGTTTAGCGCAAAATAATAAAATATGAGTTGTGTGCCCATATAAAAAGTAGTTGTTCTATTTCTTTTGGAAAAAGATTTTTATTTTCAGAATTCATGTGGAAAAAAAACCAAGAATTCTTTACAAGTAAGAATAGTTGACAATAGCATAATGAGCCATAAGGATGCTATAGAAGGTTTCTTCATAAAAATTGGAGTCAAATGCATAATGCGATTTTTATGGGCTACTAATCAACCCTCTCATGATATGATTGTTGAAAATAATTTTCAGATATTATATTCTCTATGCACGCAGAGCATAAATCAAATAATACTTACAATCAATGGTCACTCAGTTCTTATTGAAAAATTAAGTAAGGCTTACACTCATTAGAAGATTGAGTTTACATGCAGTTAGCGTGGTGAGAAGGTATTGCCTGCACAGCATGAAATAGCACTAACAATCTCACTACTTGAGTTACTTATTAAAGAGCACATTACTGAACAACGAGAGCAATTATTCCAAGAGCACGACTCTGATAACCCACTAAAAAGATAAGACATTTGCAAAAGTCACTTTGTTAAATCCCAAAACTATTATTCGAGTTAAGCAAATGATGTATTCACACAAGGATATTCAAGAATTGATTAAAAAATCAAAGAACTTCTGGATAAAGGATTAATCAAGAATAGCAAGAGTCTTCACACCAGTCTGCTTTCATTGTAAGAAATCATACTGAAGAAAGAAGAGGAAAAGCAAGAATGGTAATTGTTGAGATATTATATTCTAGTTTTGATGATAACGAATCCAACTGTAAAAATGTGTCCAAGTAGTGTTGCTCCAAACATGATCTGCAAACAGGCCTAACTGGTGTTTGTA
>JACYFF010031958.1:60695507-60713943 GCA_017589665.1 Selenicereus undatus
AGTTCAAGTTGTGTTTAAAGCAAGCTTTCAATATATTGGCATAATAGAATCTTCATTTGTACCTTACATCTGCTTAGTGAGAAGCACCCCAGTAAGGTGTTTTTGACCTTGATCTCAGATTAGTCAAAAGTGAGTGAGTGTGTCCTAGTCGTGTGGACTTTGGACGTGTCCAATCTGGTGAGATTTGGACGTGGTGTAATCTGCCTTGAGAAGGAGATTACGTGGTTGCAAGTTGTAACAAGGTGTGTTACATTTGTAACGAGTTAAGCCCAGTTTTAGTGAAGTGGTTAAATCCTACACGAGGTAAGTCGTGGTTTTTCACACCTCAGTTGGGCTAGAGGTGTTTTCCACGTAAAAATTGTGTGTGCTTTAATTCCGCATTTATCTATGTGATTTTCGTATTTGCAATATCTGAAAACACCCCCTGCAAACAAGTCAACAAAGTGTTCGTCATCTGAGAACAACCTCAGTCAGGGTGTTTGTTACTTATAACGCAAAAATCAGACACCACAATTCACCCCCCCCCTCTTGTGGAAGTATACTCTAAGATCTAACAGTAATCAATTACAAAAAGCTTAATAATAATACTGTCTTTGATTGTTATTATATTCCTAATAAAATAGTCCTTTTCAATAGAATTCAAAGAGTCTTAGTTCTTGATAATGGATTGCAAAAGTGGATATTATCAGATAAAAATGGATGAAGAAAACATTCATTTAACTACTTTTAGTGTCCCTCAAGGACATTATGAATGGATAGTAATGTCATTTGGTCTAAAAATGCACCTCAAATATTTCAAAGAATAATGGATCACATCTTTAAAGATCTTAATCACTGTTGTTTAGTTTACATCGATGATATCCTTGTCTTTTCGGAGACCATTGAACAACACAAACGTGATGTTCTAACTGTCATCCAAAGATGCACTGACCATGGTATTATCCTTGGTAAAAATAAGTGCATTTATCCTGAATAAGAAAATGAGTTTTTAGGTCTAGAGATAAAACTTAGACCAATCATCCTACAAAAGTATATTCTAGAAAAAAAATAGAAAATTTTTCTAAAAAGATTGAAGATAGGCAGCAATTAGAAATGTTTCTGGGATGTCTTACCTATGGTTTAGATTTTATTGAAGATTTAGATATATTAAGAAAACAATTATAGCAGACACTCAGCAAGGAAGTAAGTTGCACATGACATGAACCCATAGTGATTCAAAGATTGTTCAAAACTTCAAAAAGATGTGTAAAAATCTTCTTGTTCTTAATTTGCCTAATAAATGAGATGATTTAATTCTTGATGCAGATGCCAGCAATGAGCACTGGAGTACAGTACTCCAAACAAAAGAAGGAAAAAAACTTCATAAATATTCAGTGGAAGTTTTGATAAAGCAGAATGCAACTATCGTACGGTGGAAAAAGAAATCTGACAAGAAGAATTCGAGTTTTAAAATTTGCAACACCAAGTGCAATGTTTATCGTCGAGTACTTGGGGTACCGTCCACTGGGAGTTGGGTTTCAAGTAACAGGATTGCTTATACTGACTCAATCTAGGCCAAGAAGGAAGGAAATGAAATAAAGCTAAACTAAACAAATAAAAGCAAAAGAGGTGCCTTCAGACTATGATTTGACCAATTGACGAACTAAATATTCGTGATGAGTCCTAACCTACCCAACTTGAACTAAAAACAAGAGATGGTCGGTTGCACCTTCGAAGACCACCCAAGCCCTGTCTCAAGGGTCATGAGCTAGTCTAATTAATCTAACCACCTATTTTCATGGGGTTAGCCCAATTGGACCACAAAATTAGGAACCCTCAGACCTACCTGGGATCGGATTATTTTCATGCCCTAAACCTGACTATCCCCTCACCCACACTAGGTAATCGACCTCACCTCTCGGTGTAAGCCAATAGCTCAAAAATATGGATACAAGTTCTCTCAAGCATTTCATCGAACACTTAGTAGGCATGAGAGAAAATTCTAAGTTCTAGCATAAGTTGGGTGTGGTTAGGCCTAATACAAGTCTAATTAGCTATCAAAAGGCTAATCGCAATCAAGCCAACCAAATTAATCACTAATCATCACAAAACATAATTAAACCTAACTACAACTAAACTAACAAACAAACACATAAACATGAACTCATGAGGAGAGAGAGAAAGAAACTAATCTAATCTAACCAATCTAAATCAACAAGGATTAACAATGAAAACTAAGCATTTAAACTAAACAAATCAAATACAAGAATTAAACTAGCAAAGTAATAGCACGAACAACATATGAAAAAGAGAGAAAGAGAAGAGAAGAAAACTTATGCTTGATTGGATGAACTTAAAATCCAAAGCTTGAATCCAAATCCACAAAATACAACCTAATGTACCCAATCTAATTCCCCCTATTGGGGTTTTTATTGGCTAAAATCTAGCTAAACCGCTGTAAAATTCACCTCCAAAAAAACACCCCCTTAAAAAGTCCCGAACAAAGCCTTTAAATAGTAAACAAGCAGGGCAACAAAGGGACGCGTGGGGGTTGGCTGGTTGACGCCTTGTCTCTGATGCGACAGGTGGCCGTCGGCAGCCCCTGACTGCTGCTAGCTTTGGTGAGCGGTTGGTTGGGGGCAACGATTGTCGTGCAATTGACCGGCCCCCATCGTCCATTGCTTTGTCTTCTTCTTTTGTTCCTTCTTTTGCCCTTTTTTCATGACACTTGCTCGATTGAACTTATTACCTAAAAAAGTAAATAAAACAAGTAAAAATCTTGAAGATTATATTATTATACGAGCTAAAATTAGGTAGAAGAGGCATGTAAAATACGACAAATTAGCGCCCAACAAATGTCCTGGCACCTATCTTTTGCTCGTCCTCGAGCAAAACAAAGGAAAAACTAACCAAAGAGCCTAACTCACTTTCGTACGAATCACGGTTGCATTTAGCATATGCAACAAGCCCTTGAAACCCCTTGGTTCCCCCAAATGGACGAGAGAGGTCTCATGAGGGTTTGTAGAAGGTATACCCACAAAATCTTTGAAATATTTTTGGATTTATTTCAAAACAAAGCATATATACAAGGCAAAGGGGAAAATATGTACACATCTAGACCGATTTTATCACCTTAACAACCTAGCTACCAAGCCATATACATGCAAAAAGTACATACAAGATGTACATAGGCTATAAATGCACCACGACTCTCATTTTCCGCCCCACGCAACACAATGCCATGATTTGTACACCGTAGTGCTCCATGCAAAGTATATTGACTCTTAATGCTAGAGCAAAACCAAGTAAAAGGTCACATCCACTTGGTTTATGACTCCCTTTACTTTTGCTCTTTGTTTTTTTTTTCTTTTCTTCCTTTTTTCCGCTTTTCTCCTTATGCTCCTTCGCCTGGTGGGTAGCTCTTGGCTTAATAGGCCTTGAACTCTCGGATGAACAACTTAGCACATATTCGGGCTTCTTCCTTATTTAGGGGTTTTATTTGGATGTGTAAGGCACTTATTCAAGTGCAAATAGAGGTAGCAGAGTTAAGCTTACTTTTCCACTTCTTGCTTTTCTCAGTTTTTTTCTTTTTCATAATGAAGCTAAAACTTGAAGCCAATTAGCCAAGTAGAATGCCCACAAACTCAATTTTCAACAACTAACACCAAAAGTTAATGATTAAATGTACAAGGTAGGAACAAAACTGCACATGTGAAATGAGGTTATCATGAGAGACCGGAGACCACATTATAGACCAGTGTTCTATAATGCATATTCGACCTATATACAAGCTAGCAACTAAGCTATCAAAGATCACAAACCAATCACAACGGCACAAAAGTTCCCCAAAGCCAAAAAGAAAAACTATACAAAAATTGAAAAATTGAAAAAATTTCACAAAAATATACATAACAAAAGGGTACATGACTTTCTACCCCCACACCTAAATCTCACAATGTCCTCATTGGGAGCGGACGAGTCACTACCACCACAAAAATATACAAAATCAAAGAAAACAAGAACCTACACATATATACACAAGCTAATATACTCCTTCAAAAACTCAATCTCACCAAATCAACAGCAAGACCATACATATATACAAAACTAACACCACAAAAAAGGAGTACATATAAGTCCAACAATACCACCAATCGCAAAACACAAATATGTATAAAAATAAACAAAGGTGATCATAGCCATCAATCGGCTCCACAATATCTGAAATTTCACCTCAAAATGATCACCAACAAAAACACAACCTAATATCCACAACTAAACAAAAAGAAAAAAGAAAGAAAATAAAAGAAGGGAGAAGAGTGAGAACAATTATATTAGGTTGGGTACTGATTGTACCCGAAATATGCCTCTCTAAGATGGTGTTGTGGAGGCCTGAGAAGCATTAGCCACTTCTCATCATCGCTCAAGACTCGTGGCATCAACACTGATGTCGTCGAAGCTCGTAAGAGCTTGTCATGTGCCTTTGCATGCATCTCAAAGTGATGTAAGTAAAAGAACACTATTAAAGATGTAGCAAATAGAGTTAGTGCCCTCTTAAACTTATCAAATGCCATAGAAAAATCAAAAGTATGATCAAAGAAAGTAGTCGACATGACTTTCCTAGGCAAGTCCTCTAAGTATGCACCATAAGGATCCAAGGAGGGATTATACCTTCTAATGTCACCTAGGGACTCTTGAAACGCATGCAAATGAGAGGGGGTAGTAGGAAGTAAGGGGGATGAAAGGGAGGCTAAGTCAAGTGACTCAGTGCAAATGGGGTCAATATGCTCAATGCTAGGAGTGGCACCAACCCTTACATCATCACTATAATACTCCTCAAAAGAAGGCTCTAACAATGCAATATCACTCAACCAATCAAGCAAATCATCGTTAACATAACTAGCATCACCCCTAAGAGACTCACCCATCTATAACCCCGTGCACTGAGCTAAAAGGATAGGAGAAGAAAGTAAGCGCAAGACACTCTTACTAGTGCCCCTAGGCGTACTAGACAAGGATGGGACGATGAAAGGTAAAGATGTCAGGGAAGGATCAATCACTTCCTCTAACCCGATCAAAGGTGAATCAACCATAAAATCAAGCTCTAAAGAAAGGGAACACTCATAATCATCATAGAGACTAACCTCAAGTCTAGGAGAAGATGGACTAGGGTAGGTCTCATGCAATAGGCCACACTCCCTTATCTAACTAACAAAACACTCATGTCGCTCATTCATTGTCTCTATTACGGCATTAAGTCTAGCATAGCATTAATCGGAAACATCATAATAGGGACAAGAATTCGCATCATGGTCCAAAGATTGAAAATAAGAGCACATAAGAGGAAAAGAAGCGTGCAAATCATAGAAAATGGGGGAAAGGCACACAAAAGACTCTCTAGCAATCTCATGGTGCCATTGATACCAAGCCAAGGACTCAAACAAGTCCTATATATCATCAACATCTAATGAGCACATGCCACCATAACACATGGACTCAAGAGTGGCTCGGGTCTCATGTGTTATCCCCTCAATCACAACATTGCATATTTCCTATTTTTCATACATGAAAGGCACATATTGAGCACGATAATCATTCAATCTATACAAGTATTGCTAAAAAGGTTCATGCTTAAATTGAGGTAAATGGAAAAATCCATTTTGATTTTTTTTCAATTTTTTATTGTTAAATTTTTTGGATTTGCTAAAGGCCTAGCCTCGAATGCTCAAGTATGATATTGAAAAACGCAAACTCCCTGGCAACATCGCCAAAAACTTGATAGGAAAAATTCAAGTTTTAAAATTTGTAACCCCAAGTGTAAGGTTTATTGTTGAGTACTCAGGGTGCCATCCACTGGGAGTTGGGTTTAAAGTACCGGGATTCCCTATAGTGACTCAACATAGGCCAAGAAGGAAGGAAATGAAAACAAAGATAAACTAAACAATAAAAGCAAAAGAGGTGCCTTGAGACTATAATTTGACCAATTGACGAACTAAATAGTCGAGATGAGTCAGAACCTACCCAACCTCAACTAAAAAAAAGAGATGGTCAGCGACACCCTCGAAGACCACCCAAGCCCTCTCTCAAGGATCATGACCTAATCCAATTAGTCTAATCACCTATTTTCATGTGGTTAGCCTAATTAGACTAAAAAATTAGCAACCCTTGGACCTAGCTGGGATTCGGACTATTTTCATGTCCCGAACTCGGCAATCCCCTCACCCACACTAGGTAATCGACCTCACCTCCCGCCATAAGCCAATCGCTTAAAAATATGGATTAAAGCTCTCTCAAGCATTTCATCGAACACTTAATGGGCATGAGACAAAACTTTAAGTTCTAAGCATAAGTTGGGTGTCCTAATACAAGTCTAATTAGCTATCAAGAGCCTAATTGCAATCGAAGCCAACCAAATTAATCACTAATCATCACAAAACATAATTAAACCTAACTGCAACTAAACTAACAAACAAACACAAACATGAACTCAAGAGGAGAGAGACAAAGAAACTAACCTAATCTAACCAATCTAAATAAACATGGATTAACAATAAAAACTAAGCATTTAAACTAAACAAATCAAATACAAGAATTAAATTAACAAAATAATAACAAGAATAACATATGAAAAGGAGAGAAAGAGAAGAGAACAAAACTTATGCTTGATTGGATGATTTTGAAATCCAAAGCTTGAGTCCAAATCCACAAAATACAATCTAATCTATTCAATCTAATTCCCCTATTGAGGTTTTTATTGGCTAAAACCTAACTAAACTACTCTAAAGATCGCCTCCAAAAAAACCCCCTTTAAAAGTCCCAAACAAAGCCTTTAAATAGAAAACAAGTTGGGCAACGAAGGGACGCGCAGGGGCTGGCTGGCCGACGGCCACATGTTGCCAGCCCGAAATGTCGTCGCCAGCCCCTGGCTGCTGCTGACTTCAGTCAGCAGCTGGCTGGGAGCGGCGGTTGTCGTGCAGTTGACTGATCCCTGTGATCCGTTGCTTTGTTTTCTTCTTTTGTTCCTTCTTTTGCCGTTTTTCGTGACACTTACTCGATTCAACTTATTACCTATAAAGGTAAATAAAACAAGTATAAAATCCTAAAGATCATATTATTATATGAGCTAAAATTATATTAAAGAGGCATGTAAAATACGACAAATTAGCGTCTAGCAAAATCCTTGCAGTTATGAGCGGAATTGTTAGCCCCAAAACCTTTTCTTATTCGAACTTATTGTAAATGCATACTTAGTTGTGTGAAAAAGAATTTATTCAACATGCAAGCGCAAAGGAAACTTTTGCATTGGCAATTATAGCTTAATCAATTTTCTTTCTCTATTTAACATGTATAGAAATCGAAGAATTCTCTAGTAGATAGCTTAACTTATGAACACGCCAATGGTAATTATCAAAGCAAAACTCCTACCAGAAAAGGAGGAAATCCAAAAGGAAATGCCAATACTAGTAGAACAGGTTTCTCCTTTTGGCAGAATCCTTATGGATATTTTAAAATTCCATATAAAAAGTAGATCATGCTTTGATCTATTGTCTTCTTCCTACCTAATAGCACGAAGATTTAGTCTTTTAGAGTTACAAATGAATTATCTAAGGTGTCCTTATGATATTCAAACAAAAAATAAGTTCTCATGTTCCAAAAAAAAAGGTTCAACAGCTGGTCTTCACCTGCATTGACTACTATCATAATTACTCTTATGATATTTGGGAGTCACGGAGTACTATAATCTTCTTCCCTAATAGATCTGGAGTTGGTGGTGTTAGATTTCAACTAATTCAATCTCTCCAGATAACTCCATCAAGAAAGCTTGGGATTATGGAATGGTAGCTTCCCTTATAGAAATCCCACATCGAAAGTTCTCATTCTTCTCAAGACTAACTAAGTTTCAGCAATGCATGTTTAAAAGGATCCATTGGATTCTCACATCAACAGGTAGTCCAACAAAAATTCCATACGTCAGAAGTTTGTATGTCGAGATACACTATGCAGTAATTGAGTATGAAAATGAAAAAGCCAAAACCAGATCATTATTTTATTCAATTATTTGATTTAGATGATCCCAATTATCAATGACAAGAATGGTTTCCAGAATGATAAGAAGTAATTAATGATCACGCTTTAGCAAGAGTCATTGATTTTTATAATATTTATCATCAAATGTAGGCAGTAATTGAACTGGGAAGACCACTAATTGCAGGAACACTACTTTCATTTATCATGATGATCTCAGCAAATGTATGATGGTAGAAGGAGCTATTTTAGCAAATGTCTTTGATTATCTCTTCGATATTGGAGCTGGAAAATTTTTATTAGAAAAAGGAAAGAAATATCGTCATGAATTATTTGAAAAATGGAATCCAAAGCATCGTCAACTTAATAAAGATTTTGATGATTATCTAGATAATGATGGACTGGAAGACATTATTGGCAAGAAAGGCATGCAGAATCTCAATATGGATGACTAGTCTTATCAGCGATTAAAGGCTTTAAAAAGTGGTTGAACCATTATTATACTATTTTGTCCATCGACATTAAAATAATGTTGTCTAGTCCTTTAACCATGTGTGGATGGACAGCTGTAGGCATGTGAAAACATCAGTGTGTACTGAGCCATTATCACTACTAAAAATTTCAGTTATTCTGACAGAAAATGCCGACCGAAAACGAGACCGTCGCACAGGCCAACGAACATGGTGATGGGAAGACCGAAAAAGCAGACAGGGGCGGCGGATGTTCCGATGGACTTTAAATCCGTCGGAATTTCCGACGGACTATCCGTCGGAATCCCTGGTCATTGTTGACCAGATCTGGGATGAATTTCAAAATTCAAAATCAAATTTTTTTTGATTTTTTCGATGGAAAAATCCATTAGAATTCCGACGGAATTGGGATTCCGTGGAATTTTCAATCGAATATTCCGTCGGAAAATAAAAAATTCAAAATTTTTTTGCCCGAATTGATTTGAGGGAAAATTCAAATTTTTTAAATATTCCGACGGAAAAATCCGTCGGAATTCCGACGGCATATTCCGTCAAACATTCTCTTATAAAACTCGCACTTCGTTTCATTTTTCCGTTGCTCATTTCGTAAAATAGAGAGAGAGATAGAGAGAGAGAGAGGGAACACCGCTGCTTGCCATCGCCCCACCGCCGGTTGCTGCCATCACCTCCTCTCGTCGTTATTGGTCATCGACTTTTTGATAAGATTTTCTTATGTGTAATTTGTATAAATTTGTTGTTAATTAAATATATACGTTGAATTTAATAATTTGTATAATTGGTTTGCATGTAACTATGCAAATTAATAGTTTATATAGTTAGTTTGTTACGTTTATGTTAGTTTGTTAGAATGATAATTTACTCTCAATTTTGTATTTCGTTGTTAAAGAATATAATTTTTAATTAATGAAGCATAATTTAATGCTAATATCAATTTAATGTCAATGATGAGAATTTATTGTGTATTACATACATTGGAAAATATTTTTGTTGTTCGGTACTATATTTTTTATTTTTTAAATAAATTTTTAAAATTCCGACGGGTTCCAACGGAATTGTCGATGGGTTCCGACGGAATTTCTAATGGATTCGGACGGATTTTGATGGAATTTCCAACAGAATTCGGAAAACAAAAAATTGAAATTTTTTCGCGATTTTTTTGTTGCATCCGACGGATGAGTCTGTTAGCTGCCCAATTCCGTCGGAGAACCAGTCCGACGAACTTGTTATTTTCGTCTGAACCCCTTGCCGACCTTCCTTATTCTGACGGACGTAGTCGGTCGAAATTTTTGACGAAAAATGTTGCTTTTTTCGTCGGAATATCCGTCGAAAAAGTTGATTTTTTAGTGGTGTAGGGCATCCTATGTGGTCCATATCCTCTATAAAAGGAGAGGCTGAAGTGTTGAGATGGGATATGATCATTTGAGCATACTTGAGTGAAAAAGATGTCATGATTCTCCATTTCTCTATGAGCAAGCATCTCTGACGATCTTAGTAGCTTAAGTCCCTCTTCCGTCTTTCCATTATAATATTTCCACTTTCAGGCTTTTAATAAAAGAAGTTTCCCAATAGCGAACGTTATTCAATCGATCCTTCTGTCTTAAATATTATGATTTCTTGATTAAAGTCTCACTATCCTTGAAAATTAAAAAAACTTGGTTAGTGACTACGATCCGAGGTAGGAAATGAAACGAATCTGTGTTTCACCTGATCTAAGAAAGGTGTGGTTGACCCCTCAGCAATATCTGTAAAATAGAAGCTAGATGAACGCCAGGGTCTAACGTTGACTAAGTTTAAGTCATGTTCAAAACTCTCAAATTAAGTTTTAATTTATATGCTAAGAGATGGCCTCCAATCACATAAAATATAATATTTATGATATAAGTAGTACATTGTGATAATTAGTACCGGTAAAATTATTATAAGAAGTTGAAACAATAATATAAGCTTAGTTTTCGAAAAACAATCCAATAGTTTGAGTATTTGCATTTTGAACCCCATTTGGGACAAAAATATATCTTTCAGAAAAGTTTGGGCCAAAAGTAAAAACATTTATACTCTAAAAGATTATTAACCTAAACAGTTGTACTCAAAAAAATTATAACCCAAACTTGGGTAATTTTAAAAATCTTTATCTGAATTTGTTGGATCAATTAAATATTTACCTATGTTACAGTGGACCCAAAAGCTAATTTTTCTCATATTCAATATCCTTTGGGCTCTAATTCCTAAAAATATCATCATCCAAAAGCTTAAAATATATATCAACTATCATCAATTCCTCACTTTATATTATTCCTCAACCAAATTTAAACCCACAATCATTTTTTCCTAGATAAAAAAACATCCACACCTCTTCAGAAATTTAAATTAAGTATCGAGACAAACTGATTTTATTCATTGCAAAATTTTTACTCAATTTCAAGTTACAGTTGAAACAGGGAAACTAATGAAACCCTGACAATTAAACAAGAATGAAATTTGAAGTTATAATAGACGATTGAACCAAAAGTCGCGCCTCTGTCGAACACATCAAGGTTAGGTTTCCCATATAGTGAATCATGAAGACAAAGATGACGAGGAGGATGCGCAGAACAACAAGCAACAGAGAACGGGAGAGGGGAGAGAAAGAGGAGAAAGAAAGCTTGGGGTCTTCATGGTTGTGCTGAGAGCTGAGGCGAGCGAACAAACACTAAACTAGCGCATTGCAGGAATGTAGGGCATCAAGCTTTTGTATTTCTTGGGTTGGATTTGATTGCCACAAGGGGTGTCAATAGAACTGTTTAACTCCTATTAAATCCCTTTGTTGTTCTCATTACAAGGTACTTTTAATTATATAGTTATTTTGCAAATCAAACATGGTAATGCAATTATATTTGTAATTTTAATTGCATTACCCCTCTATTACCTCCAATCAAACGAGTCGTTAGGGATAAGATGTTGAGAAATACAAGTGCAAATGTTCAATGTTTCTCGAGGTTCAATTTCTGGGGATGTTGAAGCTGCTCTCATGGATTATATGTAACTTATGTATATTTTCTCATTCTCACATCTGTGGCCACCATAGTTTGATAAAACACCAAATACGATAAACTTTGGTAGATTGTAGGAGTCCATATGTCATCCTTATCTATCAATCCAGGTAAGAAAAAACCCAAAAACTAAATGGGTGTTGCCACTATCAATTTTTCAGCTAGGAAAAATTAAGCCTAGGGCACTACAATCTATGGTGGGCACCATAGATAGGCCATGATGCCCTTCAGGTCTTGAAAATTCCTAACAATTATTTACTTGCCTTTGATGATAGCCAGTGGCGGATCCATGTTATAGCTAGGTGATGTATTCAAGGTTCACTAAGGCAAAGGATTGCAAAAGTGAATTAAGAATGCATTTGGGTAGAAAAGATGAAAAGGAAAACAAGAACCAAGATAAATCAAGTGGACTAGCAAGGGTGATGTAAAACCCACCTTGGTTTGCACACTTGGGCAATCTTCTTCCTTCAACTAAGTTACATAAGTTAATCACCTTCTTAGTTGAATTAAGAAGACCTAGAGACCCACTTGGAGTTGCCAACACCCAAGATGCAACGCTAGGAATTTTAGAGAGAGTTTGAGAGAGTTTACTAAACTCAAAGCTGAATACAAGTTCATCAATCCTTCTAGGCAGGCCAAGGCTCCCTTTTATAGCGGGGGAACCTTTAATAAGCTGAAAAGGAAGGGAACATCAAGTACTTACACGTTCATAAGCATGGGAGACCAAAAAGTAAAAGAACAAAAGCTGAAAAGTGTTTTTACTTTATGTCAACAACTTTTCAGTGTACTAGGTTCAACGTCAATAAGCTATATCTCCTAGGTTTGTCACCAAATTGGCTGCAATTGGTCTTGTTGGAAAGATCTAGAAGTCAGCTTTCATGGGCCTCATGTTGAACGCCATTTGGAGCAGCCGTTTGGGAGATATGAGGCAAAAGGTGCAGCATATGCAAACTAGGACAATTTCTGCTGCTTCTAGAAAAAGGCTCCCATTGACTTATTTCTTAAATACCTAACCTAGAAATATTTATATGCCCTTGAAGCTGACATATTAAGGGTTCCAAAAAGTAATTTTGCAGCTCTTTAAATCCTCTTTAAGCTTGGGTAATTAGGCTTGCAAAATCGGGCCAATTTCTGTCCGAATTGAGCAATGGGTCATTGGTGTTGTTCATGATATTCTTGACCATTTCTTGCACTTCTTTGACCTCCTTGGTGGTGTTGGACTCTTGTATGATGGAGGGGGAGAGGTTGGAAGGAATATGGAGATGGTCCCCATCATACTCCCCGGTTTGGTTGGAGTTTGACCTTAAACTTGGAAGCTCTTCATCTTCCTCATAATAAGGGCTTAGGTTAGCCACATTGAAGGTGGCGGAGACTCCGTGCTCACCCAGAAGGTCCACTTTGTAGGCTTTTGGACCAATCTTTTTAAGCACTTCAAAGGGGCCATCTGACCTTGGCATAAGCTTTGATTTACGCTTGCTTGGAAATCTTTCCTTCCTCAAATGGATCCAAACCAAGTCCCCGAGTTGAAAATGAACTTCCTTCTAGTGCTTGTTGGCATGTGACTTGGCTTGCTCATTGGACTTCTCAAGTCGTTCCTTCACCTTGGCATAAAGTTCTTGGATTTCCTTGGCCCTCTTTTTGACCTCCCAACTAAACTTGGTTTGATTTGGACTGGGAACCAAGTCTAAGGGAGTGCTTGGATTGTAACAGTACACCACTTGAAAGGGGGAGAGACTTGTGGCCTTACTTGGTGTTCGGTTGAAGGCAAACTCGGCATTGGGAAGCAACTCATCCCACCCTTTTATACTCTTCTTGACTAGAACTCTAAGCAAGGTGCCCAAAGTCCTATTAGTTATCTCGGTTTGACCATCGGTTTGGGGGTGGCATGTGGTGCTAAACTTGAAGTGAGTGCCAAACTTTCTCCATAATGTAAGCCAAAAGTGACTTAGGAACTTGGTGTCCCTATCCGACACCATGCTTCCTGGAAGGCCATGGAGACGAACAATCTCCTTGAAGTAGAGGTTGGCAATGGAGGAGGCATCATTGGTGGTATGGCATGATATGAAATGTGCCATCTTTGAGAATCGGTCCACCACTACCATGATTGAATCTATGTGCCTTTGGGTTCTTGGCAAACCCGTGATGAAGTCTAAGCTCACATCCTCCCAAGGACCTTGAGGAATGGGGAGAGGAGTGTATAGACCTTGGGGCCGAGAGTGGCTCTTGGCTTGTTGACAAATAGAACAACTTCTCGCATAGTGCTCTACATGCTTGGACATGCTTGGCCAATAGTAGTGCTCCTTGAGCATGAAGCAAGTCTTCTCAATGCCAAAGTGTCCGGCCAAGGCCCCACCATGGAGCTCTTGAATGAGGAGCTCTCGAAATCCACTCTTTGGTATGCATAGTCGGGTTCCTTTGAAGAGGAAACCATGATCTAAGTGGAACAAGCCCTGAGGATGGCTAGTACACTTCTCATGGATTTCCTTAAAATCCTCATCTTCGACATACAACCCCTTAATGATCTCAAAACCAAGGACTTTGGATTCCAAGGTACAGAGTAAGAGGTACCTTCTTGACAATGCATCCGCCTCTTTGTTGAGTTGACCCGACTTGTGGTGGATCACAAAATGGAAGGTTTGGAGGTACTCAACCCACTTTGTATGCCTTGGGTTGAGCTTGTGTTGCCCTTGTATGAACTTGAGAGCCTCATGATCCGAATGGAGAATGAATTCTCCTCCCACCAAGTAGTGCCTCCAATGCTCCAAAGCTCTCACAATTGCATAGAACTCCTTATCATAAGTGGAGTACTTTCTTTTTGCATCATTGAGCTTCTCACTAAAGAAGGCTAGGGGCCTCTTTTCTTGATATAGGATAGCCCCTATCCCAACACCGGAAGCATCACACTCTTCCTCAAAGACTTTGGAAAAGCTTGGTAGAGCTAGAACGAGTGCACTTCTGAGCTTGTACTTGATTTCTTCAAAGGACCTTTGAGCTTGGTTGGTCCACTCAAATCTCTTATCCTTAAGCACCTCAGTCATGGGGGCAATAATGGTGCTAAAATCTCTCACAAACCTCCTATAGAAAGAGGTTATACCATGGAAGCTCCTAACTTGTTGAATGGAAGTAGGAACGGGCAATTCTCGAATTGCTTGAATCTTGCTCTCATCAACATGAATCCCTTGGGCCGAGACAACATAGCCCAAAAAGATGACTTGAGAAGTGAAAAAGAGACACTTCTCCAAGTTTCCATAAAGCTCTTCTTGAGATAGGATACTCAAGACTTGGTGTAGATGATGGGCATGCTCTTCTTCACTCTTGCCATATACCAATATGTCATCAAAGTAGACAACAACAAACTTGCCAATAAGGGGCTTTAGAACTTGGTTCATAAGCCTCATGAAGGTGCTTGGTGCATTTGTCAAACTGAATGGCATAACAAGCCACTCATAGAGACCTCCTTTGGTTTTGAAGGCCGTCTTCCACTCATCTCCTTCATAAATCCGAATTTAGTAGTAGCCACTTCTAAGATCAATCTTAGAAAAGATGGTAGCTCCATGAAGCTCATCTAGGAGATCCTCTAACCGTGGAATGGGAAAGCGATATTTGAAGGTGATTTTGTGTATCGCTCTACTATCCACACACATTCTCATTGACCCATCTTTCTTTAGAACAAGCAAGGCGGGCACGGCACATGGACTAAGGCTCTCATGGATCAAGCCTTTAGCAAGAAGATCAGCTACTTGCCTTTGCACCTCTTGAGTCTCTTGGGGGCTCATTCGGTAGGCCGGCTTGTTTGGGAGGGTGGAACCGGGGATGAGGTCAATTTTGTGTTGTATGGTTCTTTTGGGAGGGAGGCCGTGGGGGACCTCATTAGGGAAGACATGTTGGAAATTTGTGAGGAGAGGAGAACACAAAGAATGGGAAGAATCCTTAGCTTCGGCCGGTTCTTGGCCAAGTAAAATCCATTCTTTGAAATCATCATATTCATGGAGTTGGGAATGGAGTAGGGTAGTGAGAAAGACATCCATGCTAGGGGTGTCTTGAGGCCTTTTTTGTGAGTTTGATTTGAGAGGGGTCAGGGTGATCTTTTTGTGGTCTTTGGCAAATGTGTATGTGTTTAACCGACCATCATGCATCACACTTCCATCAAACAACCAGGGACGTCCCAAGAGGACACGACAAGCATCCATGGGCACAATGTCACACCAAATCTCATCCTTGTAACTTTTGCCAATTGAAAAGCTAAGTAAACAACGAGAGGAGATTTGCAAGCCTTTACCTTTATTGAGCCATTGTATGGTGTAAGGGCTTGGGTGTGGAGAGACCGAAAGTTTGAGCTTGTCCACTAGAGTCTTGGAAGCAACATTGGCACAACTTCCACCATCAATAATAAGAGAGCAAACCTTCCCTTTCACGGTACACCGAGTGTGGAAGATGTTCTCCCTTTGTTCCATGTCATTTTGGGAAGCAATACCACTTAAGGCTCTTCTAATCACAAGCATTTTTCCTTCATCGGGTGCCTCTTCAACTTCTTCAATAGAGTCGGTCATGAGAAGCTCCTTTTCTTCCCCATCATTCTCATCATCTAACTCCTCACAAGAAGCTTGGTATTCGACCAATGTGACAACTCTTTTGTTGGGACACTCGTAAGCAAAGTGTCCAAGGCCTTGACAACGGAAACATCTCTTCTTGTCAATGGGTTTGGGAGGTTGTTTTGAGGAGGTTTGAGGGGGATTTGGTGGAGGGGGTCTAGTGTTTGAGTTTGGAGTTGATTTGGGAGGGTAGTATGAAGGCTTTTGGAATGGGTAAGGACGGGGGTGAGGCTTGGAGGCCATGCCCTTGCCCTTGGCTTTCTTTTGTGACTCCACTTTGTGAGCTAAAACACTAAGCTCATCTAAGGAAGTGTAAGGGTGGAGTTCAACTACATGAGCAATTTCATCATTCAAACCACTCAAGTATCTAATCAAAGTTTGAGACTCATCCTCCATCAAATCACATTTCAACAACAATTGTTCAAACTCCCTAGTGTATTCTTCAACACTCTTAGACCCTTGTTTGAGGCGGTGGATTTTAAGGAAGTTGTCTTGCAAGTAATGGGGTGGAAAAAACTTGCACTTAAGTTTGGACTTCATTTTCTCCCAAGTTCTTATCTTCCCTTTACCCTTCCTAGCTCTCTTAGTCACAACATTTGACCACCAAATGGAAGCATACTTTCTAAGCTTTAAAGCAACAAGCTTTACCTTTCTTTCATCGTGAATGTCTTTGAACTCAAAGACTCTTTCAACGGTTTGAAGCCAATCCAAGAACACGTCCGGGTCTAGTTGACCTTCAAAGTTAGGAATATCCACCTTGAAGTCATTGTAGCTTCGGTCTTGATGCCTATGATGTCTCCTTGATGTTCTTGTGTACACATCTTCATCGGAGTCTCTAAGGGAGTTGCTTTCCTCTTCCTCGGAATCATCCGAGTCTTGCTTGCTTCCTAGAACTTTGCAAGTTCCTTCTCCTTTCTTGCATCACCTTACTAATTTGAGATTGTAGGTACTTAACTTGGGCTTGCAACTCGGCTTTCTCTCGTAGGGCTTGCTCGGTCACTTGCTCGGGGGTAAGGCTAGTGGACATGATGGCTTTAGAGTGAGGGGAGGCTGTTTTGGGATGGAAAGGGGGTAGCACGGTTGTGTGGTGTGGCACGGGGTGGTCGTGCTGGGCTACGGCAATGGGATGGCAAGGAGAGGGGATGGCATGGTCGTGCCTTGGTGGCACGGGGTGGCTTCGCCAACTTTCTGGTTTGGCACGGGTGGGAGTTTGTGAGTAATGTGTTTGGGCTGATTTTGTGGTTCTTGTGTTTGGGAATGTGTTTGGTGATGGAAGTTTAGCCAAGAGGGTAGCCTAAGCTATGATATCACTTGATGTATTCAAGGTTCACTAAGGCAAAGGATTGCAAAAGTGAATCAAGAATGCATTTGGGTAGAAAAGATGAAAAGGAAAACAAGAACTAAGATAAATCAAGTGGACTGGCAAGGGTGATGTAAAACCCACCTTGGTTTGCACACTTGGGCAATCTTCTTCCTTCAACTAAGTTACAAAAGTTAATCACCTTCTTAGTTGAATTAAGAAGACCTAGAGACCCACTTAGAGTTTTCAACACCCAAGATGCAACACTAGGAATTTTAGAGAGAGTTTAAGAAAGTTTACTAAACTCAAAGCTGAGTACAAGTTCATCAATCCTTCTTAGGCAGCCCAAGACTCCTTTTTATAATGGGGGAACCTTTAATAAGCTGAAAAGGAAGGGAACATCAAGTACTTACACGTTCATAAGCATCGGAGACCAAAAAGTAAAAGAACAAAAGCTGAAAAGTGCTTTTACTTTATGTTGGCAACTTTTCAGTGTACTAGGTTCAACTTCAATCAGCTATATCTCCTAGGTTTGTCGCCAAATTGGCTACAATTGGTCTTGTTGGAAAGCTCTGGAAGTCATCTTTCATGGGCCTCATGTTGAACGCCATTTGGAGCAGTCGTTTGGGAGATATGAGGCAAAAGGTGCAGCATATGCAAACTGGGACAATTTCTGCTGCTTCTAGAAAAAGGCTCCCATTGACTTATTTCTTAAATACCTAACCTAGAACTCTTTATATGCCCTTGAAGCTGACATATTAAGGGTTCAAAAAAGTAATTTTGTAGCCCTTTAAATCCTCTTCAAGCTTGGGTAATTAGGCTTGCAAAACTGGGCCAATTTCTGTCCGAATTTAGCAATGAGTCATTGGTGTTGTTCATGATATTCTAGACCATTGCTTGCACTTCTTTGACCTCCTTGGTGGTGTTGGACTCTTGTATGATGGAGGGGGAGAGGTTGGAAGGATTATGGAGATGGTCCCCATCATATATATATATATATATATATATATATATATATAT
>JACYFF010031958.1:60714043-60808539 GCA_017589665.1 Selenicereus undatus
ATATATATATATATATATATATATATATATATATATATATATATATGCCATGATGCCCTTTAGGTCTTGAAAATTCCTAACAATTATTTACTTGCTTTTGATGATAGCCAGTGGCGGATCCATGTTATAGCTAGGGGTGTCCATGCTCAAAAAAAAAATTTATTTAAAAAGTGGTTAATTTAGTAACAATATTGATTAATGGACGCCCCTAAAAAAAATAGCGTATATTAGTAACGATGTTAATTTATGGACACCCCTATTCTAAATGTCTGAATCCGCCACTAATGATAGGTCACACTAAAAATATCGTGATATTTTTCTATGCAATAGAATTATCTAGAATAGCTTAATAATATCAAAGTACAATTTTGTTTTACGTAAAAGAAATATCTAGATTTTCTAAACCGTTCATATAAACTCTACAATTTCTATGCGGATTATTCTGGCTTGTTTAACGCTCGGACTGAATGGCCTGAAATAGAGGTCGGGCTAACGCCAAGTGACAAAACCACATTCACATACGGCCAAGTTCACATGGTCCAGGAGTGGCTAATCTGAAGTTTGCTTGACCAATAACATTGGAGCATTTTTTTCGAAATTGTTGTTCAAATGAGTCGCAAAAGCTATTCAAGGAACAGCCCATGGCCCTATCAGTTGCGCTTTGCAAACAAACGCATATCGCAGGATCAAAATTGACCATATATTAATCAACATGTCATTAAACATGATCTAATCCAGATATTCCCTCAACCACATTTTCACCTTGTTCGAACCATCCTATCCTAATTCAACTAAAATGACCCAATATATATATATATATATATATAGATATAGATATAGATATATTAAAAAGAGAATATCTAAGGAAAACACACCTAAATAACAAAATTTGAAATGTTTAGTTACTCGCAACCTATTTCCAAACCTGAATAATGTATTATAATCATAAATGTTACATTTTGACAAAAAATTAAGATAAATTTAGGTTATCATCATTAATACATAGTTAAAAGAAATTTTTTTCCTGCTTCCACTTAGAATATTGCAACATATTACCAACATAGAAAATAAGACATACAAAATTTTTAAGAGATTCCAATCAGTAATTAAAATTTCAATGAAAATGGTGCATTGTTATATTATGTTTTTTTAGAATATCCATAAAAAAAGAAATCGAATTACCATTATCATTGACAAATAGAAACAAGTTATGATCAGTAATTCTTAAATTTGAAGAATTGCATGACTAACAGATGCCTTACGCAGGGATCAATTGTGACTATGGCAAAATGTTTCAAACTCTACCTAATTCTATTATATTTGGCTAACTACTACTTAATAACTCCTACTCTAATTTCAAATCATTTTTAATTATTTTTAATCGAAATTAATAGTGGAGGTTATAAAATAATGATATTATTAGCAAGTTATATGCCTTTTGTCATACTTTTATAACCATGTTATCTGAAAAGGATGAAGAAATTATTTGCAATAAAAATGATATATAGAAAAATAATACTACAATTGTTGTAAACTTTTTACGATTAAGTTAATCATAGTTTATTTTTAGTATAATCAATTATTACATGACTAATTTTATGATTAAGTCCAAAAAAATTAAAATTAGAGAGTAGTAAAAAAAAATGCTCGTAAGCGCACGTACTAGTAGAAGCTATATAAGTGAATTTATATTAAAACTACCCTTTGACAACCCTGCAATGCGCAGGTTAACTTTCAATTAATTTATGAACTTTAATAGCTTTTATATACCATAGTTAGGGCCTGTTTTTTTCGTGGGTCAATCCATATTTACCTATTTTAACCTATTTCAACTTATTTCAACCTATTTTAACCCACTTGAAAAAAAAATACCAACT
This sequence comes from Selenicereus undatus, assembly GCA_017589665.1. NCBI lineage: Eukaryota > Viridiplantae > Streptophyta > Magnoliopsida > Caryophyllales > Cactaceae > Selenicereus > Selenicereus undatus. Next base: position 60,715,921 of record JACYFF010031958.1, read on the forward strand.
TCAACCCACTTCAACCTATCTCAACCTACTTCAACCAACTTCAACCCACCCCTTCATAATTTTAATAATTTTGGGTTGAATTGGGTTAAAATAATAAGAATGTAATTCATGTGTGATAATTTATGAAGTTACGAAATTTTGTGAAATTTTTGTTTACCCTTTTTTATTTTTTAGTTTTTATGGTTTTTATATTTTATATTTTATATTTTAAATTTTAAATTTTAAATTTTTTAATTTCTTATTTTTAATTTTTTTTAATTTCTTATTTTTTAGTTTTTTATTTTTAGTTTTAAATTTTTCATTTTTCATTTTTTAATTTTAAAATTTTTTTATTTTTTTATTTTTCAATTTTTTAATTTTTATTTTTGATTTTTTACTTTTACTTTTTTTGTTTTTTTTTTCCATGATTTTATCTTTTTTATGTTTTTATTTTTTGATTTATTATTTCTTATTTTTCATTTTTCATTTTTTATTTTCAATTTTTAATGTTTAATTTTTATATTTCATTTTTTTATTTTTTTATGTTTTATGTTTTATGTTTTATTTTTTATTTTTTATTCTTTTATGTTTTTTTGTTGTTTATGTTGTTCATGTTTTTATTTTTTTATCTGTTATTTCTTATTGTTTATATTTTATTTTTTACATTTTAATTTTAATTTTTATTTTTTATTTTGTATTTCTTATTTCTTATTTCTTATTTTTTTTATGTTTTTATGTTTTTATTTCTTATTTCTTATTTATTTTTTTCATTTTTGTTTGAATTTAAAATAAAAAAAAACTGAAAAAAACTAAAAGAAATGAAATATAAAAAATTTAAAAAAATAAAAAATAAAAAATAAAAAAATATGAACTAAGAAATCAAAATTAAAAATCAAAAAATTAAAATTAAAATGTCAAAAAAAAACTAAAAAACATTAGAAATAAAAAATAAAAACATAAATTACTAAAATAGAAAAAAAATATAAAAAATAAAATATAAAATATAAAAACATGAAAAATAAAACTTAAAAAATAAAAAATAAAAAAATAAACAATAATAATTAAGAAATAGAAAATTAAAAACACAAAAACAAGAAAAACATAAAATTATAGAAAATTAATAAATAAAAAATAAAAAACTAAAGAACTAAAAAACTAAAAAAATAAATAGTGCAAAGTAAAAAATAAACAATAAAATTAAATGTAAAAAATACGAAATTAAAATTTTACAAAAATTTAAAAATAAAATAAAATAAAAAACTAAAAAATAAAAACTAAAAACTAAAACTCAAAAGTACGAAAGAAAAAATAAAATTTAAAAATTAAAAATTAAAAATAAGAAATAAAAAAATAAATCAAAAATAAAAAATAAAAAATAAATAAATAAATAAATAAATGAAAAATAAAAAGTAAAAAATGAAAAATGAAAAATAAAACTAAAAAAATAAAACATAAAACACAAAACTTAAAAAATAAACACATAAACACATAAAAAAAATACAAAGTAAAAAATAACCAAAAAAAAATACGAAAGGAAAAATAAAAAATTATAAATTATAAAATAAGAAATTTAAAAAATTAAAATGTAAAAACAAAAATCAAAAATAAAAAAAATTTAAAAATTAATAAATAGGAATTAAAAAAATAAAAAAATAAAAAATAAAAAATTTAAAATAAAAAAATGAATAATAAAAAATAAAATAAAATAAAAATAAAAAAGATTAAATAAGAAATTAAAAAAATAAAATAATAAAAATTAAAAAAAATTAAAAATTAAAAATAAATTAGAAATTAAAAAATTAAAAATAAAATACAAAAATTAAAAAATAAAAAAATAAAAAAATAAAAAATAGAAAATAAAAAATAAGAAACAAGAAATAAGAAATAAGAAATTAAAAAAAATAAAAAAAAAATATAAAATGAAAATTAAAAAATAAAAAATTAAAAATTAAAAATTAAAAAAATTAAAAATTAAAAATTAAAAAAATTAAAAAATAAAAAGAATAAACAAAAATTTCACAAAATTTCAATAACTTCGTAAATTATCACACATTAATTACATTCTCATTATTTTAACCCACTTCAACCCGCCACGTAAAAAATATACCAACTTCAACCCTATTCAACCAACATCAACCCACTTCAACCTACTTCAACCTATTTTAACCCACTTCAAAAAAAAATACCAACTTCAACATATCTCAACCCACCTCAACCTACTTCAACCTAATTCACCCTTTTATCCACCCAATTTACCCACGAAAAGAACAGGCCCTTAATTATGCAAATTATAACTGATTCTATTAAAAATAGATCATAATTAACTTAATGAAAAATAATTGTAATAGTTTTATTACCACAAATTTTCTATATTCTTTTGAATAATATGATATCAAACAATATTAGGACCTTTATATTTAACTAGGATTATGAATAGTTTATGAGTTTAGTATCCATCTGATTAAACAATAAAAAATTGGTTTAGTATTGATAAGGAGTTATCACATTGAGTCTTAGGCCCTGTTCTATTTTGCGTTTTTTAGGATTTAGTTAAGAGCTTACATCTCCTTACAACTTCTTACATCTCCTTACATATTCTTACATCTCCTTACATCTTCTTCTATCTCCTTACATTTCCTTACATCTCCTTACATTTTTCTACATCTCCTTACATCTTCTTACATCTCCTTACATCTTCATTTTATTTATTTTGTATTTATTTTGTATTTTGTATTTTTTTATTTTTTTATTTTTAATTGTTAATTTTAAATTTAAAATTTAAAATTTTTTTCTTCTTTATTTTTTAGTTTTTGTATTTTATTTCTTTATTTTTTAAATTTGTTTAATTTTTTATTTTTCATCTTTTATTTTTAATTTTTTTAATTTTTAAATTTTTATTTTGTAATTTTGTAATTTTGTAATTTTTAATTTTAATTTTTTTTGTTTATTCTTTTATTTTTTATTTTTTATTTTTTATTTTTTGTTTTTAGTTTTTTATTTTTAATTTTTTAATTTTATATTTTTTTATTTTTTAATTTTAATTTTTAATTTTTATGTTTATTTTTTATTTTTAATTTTTAATTTTAAAATTTTCCAAATTTTCAAAATTTTTAGTTTTATTTTTTATTTTGTATTTTTTTTTTTATTAAAAAATTAAAAAATTAAAATTAAAATTAAAATTAAAATTTAATATTAAAAATTAAAAAATTAAAAAATATGAATTAAAAATTAAAAACTAAAAAATAAAAATTGCAAATTACAAAATTATAAAATAGAAAATTAAAAAATAACAAAAATAAAAATAAAAATAAAAATAAAAATTTAAAATTTGAAAAAATAAAAAATAAAAAAAAAATTAAAAAAAAAAAGAAATAAAGAAATAAAGAAATAAAAAATAAAACAATAAAATAACAAAAAATACAAGAAATACAAGAAATAAAAAAGTAAAAAATAAAAATAAAAAATGAAAAATATAATAAAATAATAATAATAATAATAATAAAAATACAAAATACAGCTTCTTAAGTATATTATTTTAATATTATTATTTTTCATCTAAAACAAATTATACTATACAACTCTTTTACAATTCAACAACTCCTTATATCTATCCTTACAACTCCTTACAGCTTCTTACAGTTCCTTACAGCTTCTTACATCTTCTAACAGCTCCTTACATCTTCTTACATCTTCTTACAGTTCCTTACATCTCCTTATAGCTCCTTACATCTCCTTGTATCTATCTATCTAAAACGCGAAATAGAACAGACCCTAATAGTTTGCTAAATAGAATTAGATATTCCAAATTAGACCCTTTATGTTTTACTTGCCCTTTGATCCCATACGAAGTATAAATTAATCATATAAAAATTTAAGTTAAAACTTTTTAGTTTCCTATATAGTAATGCTAATGAGATTTCTTTTCTTTTTCTAATTATTTGAGTAAAATGTAATATAATATTTAATTGCCATCTAAAGTACCTTAAAATATTATTCTAGTTTATTTTTTTATATTAAAAACAATATGCTTAGTAACCTTGATGAAGGAAGAACATAAATGTTTTAACTATGCATTAGTGATTACAACCTAATTACGTATAACTTTATGGATAATATCGATGATTGTAATAAATTGTACAGCTTTGGAATATAATTTTGAGTTTTGAACCGTCGAAATTTCATCATGTAGCCATGGGTTTTTCCCTTCGAAACATTTCCTCTAATACACGTATAGATATAATTACATAGCAAATAAACACGGCAAAGAATATATATATGGCGTCTGAGTTCTTACCTAATCATTTACCGATTGGCAGCTATACTCCTGATCTCAAGATTTCCCCAGTCTCGTGGAAATATTAACATAATAGGATAATAAATAATTGAAGGATCAGTTCCTCAACAGGGAGGGCAGAAAAGGACGAGGAAAAAAATCAGACAGCGTGAAATATCTACCCTGAAAAATCAGGACAAGATCAACACCAGGGACCCATATAGGTCCAACATGCAGTACAGTAGCTGATGTCAACCATTTTAACACTTCATTCATGCACCAAGATATTTTTAAACCTCTGGCTGTGCGTAACTCCAGGGTTGCAATGGAATATGAGAACACAGGCATTGGCCAATAGGGAACGTTACGCAGCATAAGGCTGTCAAATGGACATGCATGACAGGAATAGAAATTAAATGGAGAAGGAGTCAAAAGAAAGCAATAAATATCAAGAAAAGCTCGCAGGTATAGCCAAGTGGCTACACAATTGGTTACAAATAAGTGGTTTGGCCATCTTTGTCGATACGGTATTTGGACATTGTGTAATAAAAGGCTTTCGTACAAATACTGCTTCCTTTATTAGTCCTGTCCAGGCAGTATGTGAAAAGAGATGTGACAAAGTTATCATTACATCATAAGGACGCAGATTCTAGTAGTCCTAAATTAAACATTAACTGCCTTTACTTTATGAGGGAAAAAAAGCAAAGAACAATTAAAAAAAAATAATTTTTAAATTAAGCAAATTGCTTACACCCAAGAAAAGCAAAAATATTCATTTTTTCCGCTAAGATCCTCACATTTATTTTTTTTTTGGTCTTAAAGAAATGAAAAGATGAAGAATAGAGGAATTTTATTATGTCAAGACTGTGGTTGATTTAAATGTTTCAAAGAGATGTGTCTATCTATTAATGTCATCAGTACTGTATAATATGATAAATAAAAAAAATTATATGATATATATTATACATGGTGGTCTATTTTGTGCAAATTTTCTGTTTCTTTTTTTTCCTCAAACGTTCCATCTCATATTTCTACACGAGCAGAAGTTAACAAGCAATAATAATATACCCTACTTTTTTAACCCTCAAAAAAATTATGGTACCTCTACTACTACATTTGTTCTTTAATGTTTTTCACATTTTTAGTTTGATGATACGTAAACTAAACTGAAATTGCAGAACACTACGATTATGTTGCATTTATTAAAATCTTTGATTACAAAAGACATATCATCAGCACCAAGCAATAAAATCAGAAAAGGTTGAGACATGAAGTGAACATGTCAAACATAAAATACAATTACAAATAAGTAATTTGCACAAGTTAATTACACTAAAAGGCGTAAAAAGAAATAACACCAAGTTCAAATCAACCATTAAGGTCAAGTTAAAGAAAAATCTGCCCCAAGAACACATTGCAACTAAACAAAAATAAATAAATATATAATAACATTGAAAGAAAATTAAAGAAAGGAGAATTAGATTAAATTAAAAGTCCAACTCCAGATAAGAGAAGGAGGGAGAGAGATAAATTTGGGCTTGGGTGCATTTAGTTTAATTTTACTTTTCTATTGAATTCCAACTTTATAAATGTACTTTTGATATTTAAAAAAATTTAAAAAGTCAACATGTGGACTGAATATATTTAAACTATATCTATAATTTTTAGGAGCTAATTTAGGAGTGCCTATTTATATGAATGTATTGGCATTTAAAATAATCGATTAATTTTTTCTTTTTTTTTCTGGAGAGAGGTGTCATACTGTTCTTCCATGAGTAGATTCGCCCATGGGTTAAGATGACCACACAAGTACTTCTGAATTTATTGATAATTTAAGAGGTACATAATCTATAGGTTTGGAACTGAATTTTTATTGGATCATAAATTTGAAGATATTACGTGTCCACGATTCTATAGCAAAGGACACAGAAAGATGGCATGGTAAACAACTTTTTCGATAGTATCGCAACTCAAAGCGGAGAAAATAGCCAACGGCCATTTTAAGCTTCCATTATTGTCAATATCTGAAAAACGATCAGATAAGAATATGTGATGTAGGAATTGTTTGAGACGTCGGCGTCACCTGTCAAAGGTCAGCATTTCTAACCAGATACATACTCCAATCTACTTCGAGTGGCAAACTTCAGTTTGTCCCACTTCCTCACTTGCTGTGGAAACAAACAAGTTTATTTCAGTATCAGACATGACTCATAGTAAGAAACGGTGGCAAACTGACGATTCCTCGTGGGGCTACGTACATGAAACGTGTAGTGGCAATGGTGGCTTTCAATTCTAAGCCACATTTTGTGGTTTTGAGACAAAATCTGGCATTTGAGCAATCATTCATGAGGTGACTAAATGCTTTAATTATTAGGGTTAATCATTGCATGGTTAAGTTTCATCCACTTTGTTGAAAGCCTATCAGAAAAAATTACACGCGCAGTAATTTTGTTAGTCTTCAGCCAATATTATTGACTATTCATAAGTACTAGAATTTGATAAGTCTAACTGTCAACTAGACCTGTCAAAACTGATTTGAATATAAGTCCCAATCTGAAGAATCCAAACCTTGAAATTGAACCGACTCAAAACCGAACCGACTCGAAATCGTATTAATTTGATTTGACCTGAATCGCGAACTGACTTGAATTCAACCCGAATTGACCCGAAATCTTATTCACTTGATGTGGACCAGAATCCGAAATGACACAAACCGAATTAGACCAGAACTGATTCATATCAGAGCCGATCCAACCCAAACACGAATGACCCAAACCCAAACCGACCACAATTCGAGATTGACCCGACCCGATTCTAACCTGATCCAATTCAAACTTAAAGTAATGAGTGATAATACTAGAAACACAATTTCACTTGATATTTAGGATAGCAAAGGCAAAAGCAAATGACAACCTTAGTTTGAACAAATGAAATAATACACTTGCAATTTTGAAAGGAGATGGCTTAGTAAGGATTTGACTCATTTGAGTAACAAAAATGGAAATATAGAATCAAGTAGTTGCAGTCATTCTATGGTGTATATTGATTAGGCATGACTCTTTGATTTTATTTTTTTTAATCTTTGATTTGATGGATGGGGAAAGGGAGGATTTATAGCACTATTTGTTTATCTACTTGATTACTTCCCTATGTGATACATTGGGAATAATACAATTAAAACTGAATCTTCAATGAATTGGAAGGGTGGATTTATACTTGACCCAAACTTTAAAATGATATGGTTTTTTTTTTTTGGTGCAAAATATTGTCTTAGATGAACTAGAAGGAGATTTAAAAACTAACCCAATTAAAATTCATGGCCATACAACCTTCTTCTAAGTCGTCCAAAATCCTATATATGGGTTATGTGAGTATGTAAGATGTCAAACTCAAAAAATATACAAACTGACCCAATCGAAATACAAGCCAACACAAAAGTAGCCTGCTTTGATTTCTACCGTATCCAAAATTGACCCGAACTTATAATTGAAACCTGCCCGAACCGACTTCGACCCGACCTGTATCCAAATCGAGCCGAACGAGCTCGATCCAAAGTTGACCTGATCCGAACTTCACCGGAACTGAATTCGATAAACCTGAACTTAACCTGAATAAAACCCAAAGTCAAACCAGAATTGTTCAACCCGAATATAATCCGAACATAACCCGACCAGAACCCGAACCGAATGACCTTTTTGCCAGGTCTACAGTTGGCAACTAAGTAACCAATTAGAAGATTGAACTGATACATTGGGCAATAATGTGGACCTAGGTTTATCACATCCAACATAATTTCTTCTATATCACACCATAATCAAGGATTCAAAATACAGTTTCGGTTGCGATTGCAGTTTCGGCCATGATATTGAAAAATCACTCTAATGCAAAAATGTCGTTCCATATTGCGGCAAAAATGCGCTTCGCCCAACTCAAAAATCTTTCCGATATGGCTGTTTGTCACGGATCAGCCGTACTTTGAATCCATGACCGTAATGCATCAACTTCTATTTCTAAGACCTAAAGAACCAATCGGTCGTATTATTCCAAATAAATTCATGATTGAGCTCATAGCATCTAATCATCACCCATGTCTACCAAAAACAATGATCATGTTTACAATCCGCATCTGGGTTAACAGGAGATAGAAACAGTTCACTTCAAGAGAGAGGTAGACAAGGTTGATCATATTATTGGAGACAACAATCTTTCTGTCGACTAGATATAGTTTGACAAGAATAGTACATTACATTGAGGGAAAACACCCAGGTTACTGTATTTCAAGGAACTATTGATATTAAAATACTAAGATCCAGGCATATCTGTGTACATAGTTCCTCTCCAAGAAAGCACAATAGACAGAAAAGCCCAACCCCGAGTTTAAGTGCGTGATTTTCCATAGAGATTAGCATAAACAACCTTAGTCCTACGTACAAGGAACAAGCTGAGGAAAATTGCAATAATGCAGAAAGCAGACATGATCATGGAAGTAACAAAGAAGCATATAGAACCTTCACACTTAGGCGGGTCCTTTCGACCAAGAATTCCGGTGAACATAGACACAGGATGAAGATGATGATGACGTCGTTCTGCTTGCTTCTCTGCTTCATGGTCATATATCCCGCTTGCTATTACACCAGAGAACACGAGCGAACCAGCAGGGTTTGCCAAGGTAAAGAAGTTGTACAAAGCCCCAAAATTCTTCAAGCCAAACAGCTCGGAGGCACTAGCTGGAACAACTGCCCAGTGGGCACCATACCCAAGGCCAATCAACAACGTTCCAACATACATTGCTCCGGGCCACCCCATGCCAATAAAGAAGTGCCCTGCTGCCATTACAACTTGAGCCACAACCATTGCCACTGGCCTGGGATAAGCATAGTTCCTGATGAACATATAAAACATGGAATTACAAACAAGCACAAGGAAGAATGTGCAGCCAAAGCAAACCATGAAATCCTACATGGGGCAAGACAAGGGGGTGATGAATCAAATGTATACAGCCTTAACTCCACAATTGAATTGTAGAGAGGAAAATTAGTGAGGCATTCTGTTTTAGTAATCCCACAATCCAAAGTGTTGGAGTATGAAAGTGGGCATTGTCCGACATTGATAAAATTCAAAGAATCTAATAGTGGATGCTGTCTCACATTGATGAAATTAAAGGGTTTGAGTATGGATATAAGCTTGTAAGTTACTCCACCTATTGTCAATTGATTTTGGAATGGAACATTATTTGGGCTTACATGCATGACTCTTTGTTGAATGCCCAATTAATATAAAAAATTTAACATGGTATCAGAGCGGGTTGCTCAATCTTGATTTGCCACCGTATCCCTTTGGTTAAAATTGCGTGCACGTGTTAGGTGATTAAAGGGCTTGAGCATGTATATAAGCTTGTTGGTTACTTCACCTATTGCAATTGGTTTTGGGTTGGAACCCCATTTGAGTTTTTATGCATGACTTTTTGTTGAACGCCAAATTGATATAAAAAATTTAACACAAAGCAAAAAAAATTGTCCAGTCAAGCGGACGAAAGTTATGTAGTCCTAAATAGGGTAAGCGCTCAAGCATGGACCAAGTGATACATACCTAACAACATTCTCAGATAAGTAGCCCCCTGCAATACGACCGAGGAAATTCCATATGCTGATCATGGAAACAAAAATATGAGTGTTCGCATAGCCTAGAGATTGGCTCATCTGTCCCAGATTGTCAATCACAGTTAAACCAGATCCAGAGGCAAGCAAGAAGGGGCAAAACAGCAGCCAGAAGTCTGCCTTAACTAAAGCTTGCAGCAAAGTGAAGTCTTCTCCTCTACGAGGACCCCTCCGTCTTTTGACCCTGACTGCTCCCTCTGCTGCAGCTTGGGCTAGCATAGCTTGCAGATGGGCAATTCGTTTTTTCCTCTCAGCTGCTGTAAGCGAGTTTACTCTCGACTTCTCGTCCTCAAGCTCACTAAAAATTACGTCCGTATCAGATTCTGTTCTCACAGGTTCCTGTTTCCCATGCTCTGGCAGAAGAACTTCCTCCAATGAAGAAGATCTTGGCTCTTCTGTAAGAGCCACTGAAATTGGAATGCAGATTGGAACCACCAAAACTATGAATAAAAAAACAGTGAAAATTATGACGGCAGTGTGACTGATGTCAACTAGATCTTCAACCAACATGACCCCCATCAGGTAAGCTGCCAGAACAAGGCAAGTACTATAGACAAATGTGAAACTCGCTCCATCAGATGCTCGACCTTGTCTGTGACCTTTGACGGGTCTAATGATGAACATCAGGGCAATGACTACCATAGATGGTCCAACAGCAATCATGGAAATAAGAGATGCATGGTCAGGGCTGTTGATGATAGCGTAAACTTGGGTTAAAATTGCTCCACTTAACCCAGCAAAACCTTTCAAAATACCCACTATAGGACCCCTGCTTTTTGGGAAGTTTTGCACACAGGAGACGAGAGCAGCTGTATTAAAGTATGTTTCACCATTTGTTGCAATGAAGATAAGAACACACATCTGCAACACAGTCAGATGACAAATATTTAGCGACAAGGCACTCGGAGCAACACAGTTGTGGCGAAATTCACAAAGCCAGGTAAGCACTTGAAGCGTCAAACATATCAACAAATACGGTACTTGTCCATCATTATGTCAGAAGAAGCCCACGAGGAGGGAATATAAGGATTTTCTCCCATGAAATACTATGAGGCCTTAGTGTTCGCTTGATTAAAAAATCAATCGTTTGGTCCGAAGCATTAACCAATTCCACAGTTTCTAATCTCCATTATTTTGCTTCACAATGGAGGAAGATAAGCACTAAAAGTTAGAGGTCATCTCTCAGTAACATATCAAACAGAAGTCACTGATAAGATTAAACAAAGGAATCCAGTTTAAAATTTTTTAAAGAAACTAAAAATACTGCATGGCCCCGGATTTATTGATTAAAAAGCTAAATAAGAATAAAATATTTAATGATCCCTTTAAAAACGACAATCGATAATGAGATGAATTGCTTACAGAGTGAATAAAACTAAAAACTTTTTTAATCATCCAACAAAGATATCAACACAAGTAATCTGAAGAGTTAGAAACAGTCCTATTAAACAAAAAAGGGGAAAAAAAGTAAGAAACAGAAAATATCCATAACTGAAGGCGGTGATTGATAAATCAAACACCAAAATAAGCAACCAAGGATCCAGAGAATCCTTAAAAGACCAGCCCATTTTGACTATTTTAATCACAACTTCTAAAAAACAATAAAAAAGAGTCCCCCACCCCAAAAAGAAAATAAACAAAAATTGAGCAGTTAAAAATAAAAAGTTTGAAATTGAGGAACTTACAGCCCACAGAGGCAAAGGTGGAACTCTACCAGTGATCATGAGCCAAAGCCAACCATGCCCAATCAAATTCTGAAGGGCACCAATAAAAAGGGCAGCCCATAAGGGCAAAATTTCACAAAAATAGCCAGTCAAAAATCCAACACTGTCCCCTAAGTCTTTAGCAACACCCAGACTTGCAATTTGTCTCTGATTGTAGCCCAAAGAGCTCTTTATCACTGGGGATATGCTCCCAAACATGTACCCTATCCCAGCACATGATTGTATCCAAATTGCTGCTACAAAAACCAGCCATCTACAGCCGATAAAACTGTTGAATCTTTGCACTAAATGATCCATTTTTGAGGCCTTCTGTTCTGGGTGCTATTGACAGGAGTATTTCTGCTCAGTTTCAAGTTTTTCCGGAGTATTTTGTTGCAAATTTGCTGATTCTGTCAGGGGTTTGAGATGTGAATTTGTAGCAAATTACTAAGCCTCTCTTATTAAAGTTGAGACGCATAGGAAAGATATAAGGGGGAACAAGGGGAAACGAACGTAGAGTGAGATAGATAAGTGATGCAGTGGGGACTTGATGGGGAGCTGTTTTGTACGTGCAATCAAGGCTCCCTCCGAGTTTTTGGTGTACCATTTTAGCTGAAAGATCTTGTCGTGGCCCCCGCGATCACAATGCCACAGAATTTTATTTAACAAATATCAATTCACAAAACGCCCCTGTGCTTGTATACTGATCGCTATGTGATGGGTTTTTCTCTTGAATTTTAGAATATACTTTGTACCCATCGAGTCATGACAATACAAAATATATATTTTCCCAACCTCTTATGTGTGCGCTCTATGTTTTGCTTAAGTCTAGTTAAGCACTAATATAAAGGCTTATCAGTAAACTTGACGGGATAAGCAAGGTTTTTAATATCATGCAAGATCTAAGTAAGCAAAAGTCAACACTTGATGCATTATGTATCTTGCACTTGAGTGTATGAATTAAGTTCAATATAATAGATAAAACGTTTTGATTTTCCTACAAAACCAACCTAGTTATATGGCTTAAGGACTATAATATAATTTGTCCAAACCAACAATTCTTATGTAAAGAAAGTGTAAAACATTATTGTATGAACCTTATATAAAGTTTTCAAAGAATGACCACATAAATATTGCTTAACATTATTATAAGCTACTGAGATTCGAACTCGAAACCTCTCGATCGGAAAGGCTATGCTACCATGTGCAAGCACCAATTCAACCAAATGCTTAGTCTCATGGTTGAAGGGATAGGAATAGGTTTATACTCTAATAGTATGAACCTTATATAAAGTTTTCAAATAATCACCATGTAAATATTTCCTAACATTATTGTATAAACTTCATACAAAGTTTTCAAAGAATCACTACATAAATATTGCTATAATTAGTCATACGAAAATTATGTTATTTTTAGATTTTGAAAACTATAGAAGAATTAGAATTATGCACTTTTTGGAATATGGTTATAATTTTTAAGGAGTGCTAAATAACTTGAAACTGTTTCAGTGAAAAAATGGGTTTACTGATTTACATGATTTGTACCTCATCCATTTGTATGATTTATATGTTGTCCACTTTGTAAGTGTTGCTGGACTCGACAAACTCATTTAGAAGTTAGTATTGGGAAAGTGGGAATGAAATACTCTTTTTTCGGGCTACTTTGTGTTAGGATCGGTTAAAAAATTTAATGAATAAAACAAATAAATCACGAAGATAATATAAACGAGTGATAACAAATCAACACCAGAATTTACATGGAAAACCCAATGTGGGAAAAATCACGGACGACGATAAGTCACAAATCCACTATAGAGAAGAAGAATACAAGATCGATCTTTGAACGATACGTTCTAGCAGAAAGATCGATTAGATATTACAAAACTCTCTATAACGCTCTTTCATAAATCTAGAAAAATGGAACTAAATACTCAAATGGTATTTCTATTGGTGTGTTGAGAAAGCAGGAGGTGTGCCTTTTATAATGAGTAGGATGAGCGAGGAACCCGCCAGAAACCCTAACTGCCACACCGAAACAACCGTCGTCCAACATGGGTCATGGAGTACAAATTGGGCCAAAACCTAACAATCTCTACCTTGGACCAATTTTCACCAACTCTGGGACAACCACATTGTCTAAGGGACCCCAAAGGGTAGTGCCCCGCAGCGCGGAACCCGAAGGGTCTTAAGAGAACTTAATGCTGGTTGAGTTCAAGTGATACTTGAACTTAGCACTGGGAGGTGGCTTGTATAGACTTTTCTTCATATAATCTGTCATAGCAGATCCTTGCAAGATATAGAGGCTTACTTGTCTCAAACCCTTTAACAAAATCCGAGCGCCCTTGGAAACCTTCTGAACTCCACCTTCAGCTGAATATTTGCACCCCTTGAATTCAAGGGTGCCTAAAAAAATGAGGTTACGCTTCAAGTAAGGAACGCGATGAGCATTTGATAAAGTCCTAACAACACCATCATGGATCTTGATTTTAATAGTGTCGATTCCAGTGACATTACCTTGGCCATTGTTGCCCATGTGAACAACAGTTGAGTCAACTGGATCATATGTTGAAAATCAATCATTGTGACGACGTACATGATATGTACACCCAGAATCAAGAATTCAATAAGAAACATTCCCCCTTTCAGTAGATGTAGCAAATAAAACGTGACTGTCAGAATCAGATTCAACAAAGGTAGCTTTAACAGGTTCATGAGGCTGTAAACACGAATTATCTTCTTCTTTCTACCTCTTGTTTTTCAACCTAAAACACTCAGAAATTACATGCCCTGGCTTTCTACAATAGTGACAGAATTTGTTGGATTTACGATTCTCAAACTTTGATTTAGAGGTGTTCCCTCTATCAAAGGATTCACCCTTTATTGATAATCCTTCACCTTTTTCAGCACGAACTTCAGGGTCAAATTTTTCTTTGGGCATTAAGTTAGTCTTAACATCCTCAAAAGATAAAGCATCATTGTTACTCTATAACAAAATTTTCTCGAAGTGCTTATAGGAGGGGGGTAACAAGACAACTAACAAAATCGCTTTGTCCTAATTCTTGATTTTCACATCCGTACTTTCCAGGTCAAAAATAATAGAATTGAACTTGTCAAGGTGGCTTTGAATAGGAGTACCTTCTGCTGTGGAAAACGTGTACAAACATTCCTTTAGACGAGTCTTGTTTGTTAGGCTCTTGGTCATATATAACGCTTCTAATCGAAGCCAAAGATCTACCATGGTGGTCTTTTTCAGAACTTCACGGAGAACATGAGTTGCCAAGCACAACTAAATCGTTGAGAAAACCCGACACTTTGCTTTCTGTTTTACTATTTCTTTCTATCTAGTAGATGTCATTGATTTTGACAATAGTTTTTTTATTTAAAAAGGAATTCTAGATGTCATTTATTTTGACAATTCTTTTTTATTTGAAAAATGACGGTAGTTTGAACATTTTTAAAAGTTATAGGCACTTAACTTTGTGGAACATTAATTTTTACATTCAAAATGAATTAAGGGACATTCTTTTTTTTTTTAATAGGAAACATAAAAAATAGTAATTAATCAACCAATTTGGAACAAGAGTCTAGCATAGCGAGATCAAGAACATTGATTTGGAAAATCAACCAATAAAATCCCACATTAATATCAGAAGGCTGGAGAGAGGCTAAACTGTAAGTTACTTTATCACTGTCCCTCCTAACAGAAGTGAAAGCAAGGAGCTCAAACAAAGAACGAAGCAAAAAATGTCATCAATATAAAAGACCAATCTCTGAAGCTAGCTGCTTTTTCTTCAGTTTAGAATAAGTGGAGGACAGTCACCCTTGATCGCTACCCTCGTCAACTCCAAGCTGATACCTTCCTTCAATGCAAATAAACACGCCCGAGTTTCTTCCAATTCAAGACCCAAGAATTCTACACCTTGATGAACACCCATTAGTGTAACATTCCCTACCTGATTACTAATGACAGCACCCAGACCATACCACCAATCACCTAATTCAACCACTTTAAAATTATTTTAAATACACTAGAACAAGGTGACGTGCAACTCTTCTTGACTGGTTCAGAGGAAATTTCCTACTTGTCGTGTACATCCTTGAACTTCTTCAACATACTCCAGACCCTTTCACAAGCTGCCAACATACTCCGTAATATCAGCAAACCTTACCTTCCACAAAATGTCTAAACCGACTATTGACCTAGATGTGAGAGGCCATGGAGCACTTCGAAGATAGCGTGAATGTCATATCTTCTAAAGCCCTACGCATGTCACACCTCATAGATAAATTGGGTAGTCGGCTAGCAATACAAACTGAAGAACATCTTAACCTAGGGGAAACACGTAAGCTCAAAGCCCCCTCCAACAAGCACAACTTTCTTCATCATTAACATGAGCCTCTCCCTCCCATCTCGTTGACACAATGCAGTACTAACCAAACTTTATCATAAGCTCACCTCTAGAAGAATAATGCCAAAACAACCCTATTATTTGGTCAAATCAAGCTCGAAGGGATAAACTTAATTATTTCTGCATCAATAGGTAACAACACCAAATTCATCATGTCCACATTCCAAGCCTCATTCTCCTAATTAATAAAATCCCCAACCGTAAACAAGTAATAAGCAGGATTGGGCGAAGTGATTACCTTGAACAAAGACGGACAAGGCACGCACCTAGACTCCTAAATGTTCAGTAAAAACCCATCCCCTTGTGCCGCCTAGTTATTCCCTTTCTCCAGAATCCACTAGACCTCCCACAGGCTTTGTCAAGTGAAAATTGGGCTCTGACCATGATTAGTATAGATACCACAACGCTGAAAATGATGTGCTTTCAAGAGGCACCACACTAGTGAGTCCTCATTATTTATAATAATCTGCCGCAACCTCCAAGCAAGAAGAGCTCTCTTGAATGCATCAATGACCCTAAAGTCACTACCCCTTTTGAGCTTACTCTTGAAGAGGTAGTCTTTACCAATAAAATGCAACTTCAAAGATTCGAGACTGTCCTCACCAAAATCTATTGATCATCAAGTCAATGTCATTACAAAACTCCTTAAGAAACCCTAAATACTTCTCATGGGACAAGATTTCCTTTATGTCAAGGGTGATGAGAATACTATCTTTACCTTTGTGATAAGTATCTTTGCTAAATACAACTAAGGGTTTTACCAAAGTTAACTTTTTCCTTGGAAGGTTATTCATAATGCTCCAAAATCTCTTTCACAACAACCACTTAGAGCCACTTCAATGGGATTCACTTTGCAAAAAATGATTATATCATCTATAAATAAAAGATGAGGAAGTATACGGGCTTTGGGATAAATTTGGTGCCTAATTAATTAACCTACCATTGTAGACAATGTTAGAAAGCAAGTAGGACAAACCATTTGCACAAAAAAGGAAAAGGTAGGGGAAGATAAGATTTCCCTGCCAAATCCTATAGAATGCTTAACAAAACCCTGAGGTTCACTATGAACGACAAAGGAAAAATTTACCCGCTTCACAAATCCCAAAATAAATTTAACTCGTCTTAAATATAATCCCATCTTAATCACAATGCTGCATAAAAATTCCCATTCAACTTGATCATAGGCCTTACTCATGTCGAGCTTCATTACTACAAAACCATTAGTACCTGTGTAGCCATTCATAGAATGACCCTAAGGCAATCAGGGTGTTATTGATGATCAATAGCCTCGAGATGAATGCACTCTGGCTGTGAAAAATGTATCTGGCAGAAACTCTTTTAACCAATTCATAATGACTGTAGTGACCAATTTATAGACCACATCACGCAAACAATCGGTCCAAAGTCCCTAATCTCCTAGGGCTTGTTCTTCTTGAGAACAAGGGTAACATATGTATGGTTCATACCATCAGAAATAAGAGACCCATTAAGAATAAAGAGCACAACGCCAATAACATTGGTCCCCATGATTGGCTAAATTTTTTTGATAGAAGGAAGGATTCATACTATCAGGGCTAAGAGCCTTTCTGGGATGCATTTCCTTTAAAACTAACTCTACTTGTTCCACCAAATATGGCTAGTTATGCTAGTCATTCATTTCTGGGGTAACTTTTCAAAGAGCCTTATCAATAACCATGTTGAAATTGGATGAAATTAATGTAGGGAATAACAAGCCAAGGAAGTGACCATACCAGACACCACCTCGACCCTTGAGCTAAGTAATAGTGTTTGCGGCTTTCCTCTGAATCAAGTTAAGTGCTATCTGCAAGTTTTAAGAAATAGACTTGAGACTATTACCCATTTCCATTACGATACATCCTCTTTTCATCTCATCTGCTAAAGATCATCGACTAGAGCTTTCTTTTGTAGAATGTCCCTGATGGATGTGAGATGACTTTTATTTGATTAATAGTATACTGCACATGTCAAATTCTTGCTTATTCCACGTTATCGGAGACGCTAAACACCTATTAGTTTTTGGGCGTGCAAATTTGAATTGGACTCGACAAACCCACTACTTTTCGAGAGTTCCTAACGACCTCTTCACATCAATGGTCCTCTAACCACATGGTTTCAAACCTCCTTCTTTTCCTTAGTTAAATAGTATTAATTACCCTATTCCAAATGAGCACTAATAGGAGATTATCAGACAATTGTTCATCGCGGTGCTTTACTTTGTGGGCAGGAAATAAAGTCATCTACTCTAGTGACCTCTCTTCTAGCGACCTCTCCTCCCCTCTACCATTGTACCATGTAAAATCACTACCTGCATACCCCAAATAGAACAAATCACAAGATGCAATAGGAGCTTTTAAGCAATGCAAGACTCTCTAGTTTTTTAGAGGCCAATGTTTCTTATCAAAATTAAATAAAATCTCATCAAAGTCAACTCTGACGAGCCATGGAAGGAGGTGATTGAGGCTTTAAGTCTTCAATTAGGTCACAAGTCTTTAATTTGTACATTGTCTCCAGCCAACCTAAGTTGGCAAAACTATTAGAGGGAATTGAACTTAGACCATTCAACACTCACATTAATGTGATACTGGCAAAATTGTCAACAAATAAATTCATATGTCTTTATCCCAAGGGAACACTAGCTCGCCTGAAAACCCATACAGATTAGCAGAGGGGCCAACATTCTCAACTTCACTAATAGCTAAACCTCTTTGGCTCAAAATTTTCATTTCCTGCCATCTATGCTCGATTCCCGATAGGAAAACTAGTTACAATTAATTCTTTGTCACCAAGTTCTAAAGATCAAATTTGTCCTTGCGTTTCTCAATGCCTCAATAATTAAGGAAAATGACCCTTATTGAGATGTGTGGGGTTCCACTACAACCACTACACCTTTAGACAAGACTTGATAGTCACCACCACCTCACTTTCCTCTCTCCTGTTTGCAGTCCTTAGCCTCAGCAATATTCCTCTTCGTAGCCTCTCAACCCACCGCATCTACAACCATATCAATATTCCCCTCCTTGCTACGCCCGGGGCACCCATGTTGCTTACCCGTAGCATGAAGCTTGTCCAGCTTCAATTTATTATGGCACTACTCCAATTATGAGACCCCTTAAGCTGAAGGACCTTCTTCCTCTCTTTATTTAAAACATGCTCTCAACCCTTCTGTTAGGAAATTAGAGCAAACTAATAACGGAAGCAATAAGATGAAACAGATATTCAGAAACTTAAAGAAAGATAACAAGAATAAAACAATGACACACAAGATTTACGTGGAAATCCAATGCGGGAAAAAACCACGGATGGTGACGAGCACAATCAATCCACTATATAAATAGGGAGAATACAAAATGATCACAATCACAACAAGTGATTTGATCCAACAGCAGAATTATAACCTTTCTTGTAATCTCTCTCACAATTCTCTACCTCTCAATGTGTTTAGGGATTCAGGGATGATTCTGGAGTTATTTTAGATCCTAGGTATGGCGCCCCTTTATGGGGTCTAGAAAACCAGGATTTTATCCTTAGAGACAAACCCTAGCCGCCAAGAGAAACTGCGCTTCAAGACAAACCCTAGTCGACTTTGATTTTAGGCCACGAAACCCAACAACCCAACAATCTCCACCTTGGACCGAAATCTCTAATCAACAACTCTGTAACACCGTCATAGCACCCCGAAGGGTGATGCCCCCCCCCCAAAAGGGCAATGCCCCGAAGGGCGCTTAGATACTGTGAATGCCAACTAAGTCCAAGCAATGCTCGAACTTAGCTATAGGTAGAGACTTAGTTAACATATCTGCAGGATTTTTCGAAGTATGAACCTTCCTTACCACTATTTCCCCTGCAACAACTGTATCTCTGACATAGTGGTACTTGACACTTATGTGCTTGGTCTTAGAATGGTAGGCATCATTCTTGGTTAGGTGGATAGCACTCTGATTATCAGAAAACACCATAGTGGCAGCCTGTGGAACTCCAAGCTCAGTAACAAGGCCCCTCAACCAAGTAGCTTCCTTCACTCCTTCAGTAGCAGCAACATACTCAGCCTCTGTAGTAGATAGAGCTGCAATTGACTGAAGCGATGCTTTCCAAGAGATAGCACCTGTACACACTGTGAAGATATACCCAAATATGGACATTCTCCTATCAAGGTCACCAGCATAGTCAGAATCAATAAAACCTGTCACATCATATGTAGCAGCTTTGTTCGTATCAAATACCAACCCCTTTTGACAGTACCCTTCACATAGCGAAGGATCCACTTTACAGCTTCCCAATGATCCTTTCTAGGATTATGCATATACCTACTTACCACACTCACAGCATGTGACAAGTCTGGCCTAGTGCATACCATGGCATACATCAAACTACCAACAACACCAGAATAAGGGACATTAGACATTCTATCTATGTCCTCCTCAGATTGTGGATAACACTCAGTAGACAATTTGAAATGTGCAGCAAGGGTTGTGGAAATTGCCTTACAGTTATCCATACTAAATCTGTCTAGTACTTTTTCAAGGTAATGTCCTTGAGATAAGTACAGCTTATCAGGCTTTCGATCCCTCTAAACCTCCATGCCTAAAATCTTCTTTGTTGCACCGAGGTCCTTCATCTCAAACTCCTCACTGAGTTGAGATTTCAACTTGCTAATCAAGGATTTATCCTTAGAGGCAATCAGCATATCGTCAACATACAATAGCAAGTAAATAAAAGAACCATCAAAATATTGTCTAAAATACACACAATTATCATATCGACTGCGTGTGTATCCTTGTGCAATCATGAAGGTGTCAAACCATTTGTACCACTACCTAGGAGCATGCTTAAGTCTGTACAAGGACTTTTTCAATCTACATGCCAATTGTTCCTTCCCAGGAACTACAAAACCTTTGGGTTGCCTCTTGCAGATCTCCTCCTCCAACTCGCCATGAAGGAATGCAGTCTTCACATCAAGCTGCTCCAACTCTAAATCAAACAATGCAACAAATGCAGGAAGCACTCTAATGGAGGTATGTCTAACAACAGGTGAAAATACCTCATTATAGTCAATACCTTCTTTCTGATTGCAACCACGAGCAACCAGGCGTGCTTTCCACCTTCCATCTTCAACTCCAGGAATACCTTCCTTTTTCTTGTAGATCCATTTGGTAGTTAAGGCTCTCCGACATTTAGGTAGCTCACATAATTCCCAAGTCTGATTCTTTTGCAAACTCTCAATTCCCTCTTGCATAGCTAGGATCCAATTAGATGAATTTGGGCAGGAGATTGCTTCAATATAGGTAGAAGGTTCCACACCTTCAGGCACCTCCTCTGCAACTGAAAGTGCATACGCTATCAATCCCTTATCGTCATTGTAGCGAGCAGGTCTCCTGATCTCCCTTCGAGGATGATCACGAGCTATAGAGTGAACAACCTCCACCTGAGGCTGATCAAAACTGATAGTGTCAGGTTCAGTACCCTGGGCCTCCCTATTGGGGTGATTAGCAGCTCCACCTTGAACTGCAACGGTCTCCACTTCTATCTCCATACTGGTATCCTCCTGATCACCTGTACCGGTAGAAGAAACAATAGAATGCTTCCCAAAAGATAATATAGCAGTCTCATTGAAAGTGATATCCCTACTCTGAATGACTTTCTTAGACTTAGGACACCATATGCAGTATCCTTTAGACTCAGATGCATATCCAAGAAACATACATTTGGCAGCCGTATGGGCTAACTTTTCGTTATTCACATAGGCATACACAAGACATCCAAATATTCTCAAACTAGAATAATCAATAGGATTACTTGACCATACTTCTTCTTGAATCTAAAAATCAATGGAGGTGTGTGGTGAACGATTCACCAAGTATCAGGTTGTAGAAATAACCTCTGCCCAAAAAGCTTTGGGATCCCAAAGCCCAGCATTTGAAAGCATACATCGAGCTTTCTCCGGTAGAGTCCTATTGATTCGTTCTGCAATCCCATTTTGCTATGGTTTACCAACCAAAGTCTTATGCCTGGCTATGCCATTCATCGTACAGAACTCTTCAAACTTTGACTCAACGAACTCAAGACCATTATCAGTCCTAAGTTTCTTAATCTTTCTCCCATTCTGGTTCTCAACCAGAGCATTGAACTTCTTGAACATGAAGAATGTCTCATTTTTCTATCTCAAGAAGTAAACCCAAACTTTGTGTGAGAAATCATCAACAAAAGTTAACATGTAGTGCTTACCTCCAAGAGAAGGAACTGTCGAAGGACCCCACAGATCAGAATGAATGTAGTCAAGGATCCCCTGAGTACGATACTTCGCTTTAGAGAAACTTACCCTCTTCTGTTTCCCAAAAACACAGTGATCACAAAAATCAAGCTTACCCGGACCAGCGCTACCTAGACAACCTTTCTTACTCAGAATGGACATCCCTTTCTCATGCATATGGCCTAATCTCATGTGCCATAACCTTGTATCATTAGTATCTGCTGATGCTGTACCAACTACAGCTACTCCTGTAACTGTAGTTCCTTGTAGGATGTAGAGACTGCCCTGCCGTAATCCCTTCATTACCACCATGGCTCCCTTTGTCACTTTTAGGACACCATTCTCCATAAAAATCCTATAACCGTTAGTCTTAAGAGTACCTAAGGAGATCAAACAACAAGTCATATCAGGTATGTGACGAACCTTAGACAAAGTTCTAACTATACCATCATTGGTTTTAACCCATACAGTACCTATTCTTGCAGCTTTGCACTCAGCATCGTTGCCCATAAGTACAACCCCAGTATCAGCAGGCTCATAAGTGACAAACCAGTCCTTACGATGACACATGTGATACATACAACCAGAATCTAAAACCCATTCATCGCCTAACCCCTTTTTAGAGGTGGTGGCCAAAGACATGGTAGAGAGCAATACATCACCATCAGAGTTTGACTCTACTACACAATCAATTGTAGCAGTTTTCTCCTTTTCCTCTTTCCCTTTCTTTTTCTTTAGTATCCAGTAGTTAGCCTGAATATGACCCAATTTACCACAGTAATTGCAGGTCTTATTGGAATGAGCATTCTTAGACTTAGATCGGTTCTTTTTCTTATTACCGCTCCCCTTTTGCTCAGTTCTACCCTTAACAACTAATCCCTTAGCCGGATCAGCATGGATATCATGGTCAAATTTCTCCCTAAACAGCAGATTAGACTTGACATCCTTAAAAGATATAGTATCAAAATTACTATATAGCATAATCTCCTTAAAGTGTTTATAAGAAGGGGGTAGAGACACAACAAGCTGAATAGCTTTGTCCTCATCCTCAATCTTTACATCCAGACTCTCCAAATCAACCACAATAGAATTAAATTCATTCAAATGTTTTTGGACAGGGGTACCTTCAGCCATACGAAAGGTGTACAACCTTTCCTTCAAACGTATCTTGTTGGCTAGACTCTTCGTCATGTAGAGTTCCTCCAGCCGAGTCCACAGGTCCACTGCAGTTGCCTTATAGAACACCTCTCGCAGGACATGTGGTGCCAGGCACAACTGAATGGCTGAAAACGCCTTCAACTCCAGTTCTTCCCATTCCTCGTATGTCAGTGATCCACGCCTCTTCTTTTGGTCTGTTGCCCATTATTCGCCAGTCATCTTCTTGGGTTTCATGTGAGGTCCTTGCAGAACCTTCCACAACCCATGCTGGATGAGAACTACTCTCATCTGCCCCTTCGAGAGATTAAAACTAATCTCCCCATCAAATTTCTGAATATCAACCTTCATAATTGAAGACATCCTAAACCAAAGCTCTGATACCACTTGTTAGGAAATTAGAGCAAACTAATAGCGGAAGCAATAGGATGAAATAGATATTCAGAAACTTAAAGAAAGATAACAAGAATAAAACAAAGACACACAAGATTTACGTGGAAACCCAATGCGGGAAAAAAACCACAGACAGCGACGAGCACAATCAATCCACTATATGAGTAGGGAGAATACAAAACGATCTCAATCACAACAAGTGATTTGATCCAACAACAGAATTATGACCTCTCTTGTAGTCTCTCTCATAATTCTCTGCCTCTCAATGTGTTTAGGGATTCAGGGATGATTCTGAAGTTAATTTAGATCCTAGGTATGACTCCCTTTTATAGGGTCTAGAAAACCAGAGTTTTACCCTTAGAGACAAACCCTTGCCGCTTGGAGAAACTGCGCTTCAAGACAAACCCTAGTCGCCTTTGATTTTGGGCCACGAAACCCAAGAACCCAACACCTTCCTCTTCCTTTGTGATAAGGGAACCTTCTATTTAGGACCATACAACAACTTAGATTCAGCAATATCATCATTGTAGGAATTAAAGCCTTTGAAAACATGGCTAATTAGCATTTTGAGTTTTTATAGGTTGAATAAGAAAAAGATCTAAAATTGAGCTTCGTTTGCACACGTGTAAGCGTAGCAAAAGAGAACGTGCCAAAAAGGAGCCAAATGTACTAGTGCAGTCTAGACCGTGGCAAGCAAAGAAAAATTGCAGGGAATAATGAAACACCAAAATGGCATGGGCTTTGACAAGGGTCTGAGATTGAACCCTATGGGACCGTTCGTGCCACATGGCTCCACCATGTAAGTGTAAGAGCATGGGAGTATTTAAAGAGCGATTATGCCCATGAAAATGGGGCTAGTTATTATTTTAGGGGTCTATCTTTTAAGTAGTAGCTTTTTCCTCTAGAGTCCCTTGTAGACTCTTAATCTTGATCGGTGAAAGACAATCTTTTTGTTCAATTCTAGAATTAACTTAACACTTTTCTTTCATTACATCTAATTTCACTTTATCTTTCCCAAATCCCCCCCAATTATCCGTTTTTATTAAATCAACATCGCTTCCAAATCATGAGTTTTGATGAACAAGTGTTGAGGGGAGATTAATGGTTTAGATCCAAAGGATTTGAACCTCTTATCTGCTTCTTAAAACCATAGTCATCATTTCTTTCAAAATCCCCTTGTCAATCACCGTGTTCATTGGTTCCACAATGGATTTGGCATTTCAACCTTCAAGTGTCATCAATGGAAGACAAATTAGAGTTGATTATTGTTTTGTGGTGAGTGATTGGTGAATGAATAAACATTGATTAAGGAAAAGCCAACGTCAAGATGAAATGGGTTTGTGGGAAATGTCTCGTCCCCTTCTATTCATTTCCTTCCTTTATATTAAGTAATTGTTAGTTTTAGGATATATTTTGTTTTTGGGTGATCTTTTTAGGATAATTTGGGAAGTTGTGGTGGCCATGTCAAGCCGTAGACCACGTCGTGTGCCTTATAAATACTCTTTGATGTTCTAATGTGTTAATTGCTTGATTCCTTGCTTAATGATAGATAGGTTATTTTCGGTTCATTTGCTTGTGTTGAACTTGAGCCTTCCTTAGCTGTGTAGTTGATTTTGGATTGCATTTTAGAGTAATTTTTATATTAGTTGATTGAACTAGAAACCATTATCATAATTGAGTCAAAGCTTAAGCTAATCTACCAACCTTTCAATGAATAGCATCCCAATTTCTCACTCAAACTCAAAACTTAACCAAATTTCGGCATTGTTGTTCGAGATAATGGCGTTGGATTCACATTAGTGTTAGGCTTATTGTTGGACATAGTTTAGTTTTGGTTGTCATTAAGAAAAAATTAAAAAAATAAAAAAATAAATGGTGAATAAGTGCTTGGACATGGTCGCCTACTTGTGGGAGACTGGTTCATGTTGGAGTCTCACAACCGCACATCGAGGTAACCCAACCCCTAGTATTCAACTTAGCAAAAATGGTGGATGGAGAGTGTCAAGCTCTACCCCCTCTGAAAAGGTGTTCAAGAACCCAACCCCTAGTATTCAACTTAGCAAAATTTTTGGTCCCCCAAAGTCCACCAGTTTGCATTTAGCCCATAGTGCATGATTGTACTTCCTTAATTCTTTGGAGATGGTGATACCTATTTGCTCCTAAGTGAATTGGAGGAAGTATGCTCGATGATGCAATTCTCAAATATTCCTTAAGACATTGCTAGGTTGCGTTTCATCCCATTTGCTTTAAAAGACACACATAAAAAATGGATGTCTCGCCTCCCCTCAAACTCTATTTCCGTATAGGATGGGGTTACAACGGTATTGTTAAGGAAATAATTTACAAACGGTAAAATTGTTAAAATGAAATTAACCGATTTGTGTAATGAGATAGGGAATCGTTCTGGAAGTGTTTTGAGAGGTTTAAGATCTTGTTGGCTTAATGTCCCCATCATAGTTTAGAATAATGGTGTCTGTGCTAAATCATCTACAATGGGCTTGGCCAAACAAACCGAACCATGGTTGAATCTATGTGTTAAGGGGGTTCTTGAACAAAAGTGAAACTTGTTACAATTAAAACACAAGCGCACGCTGTAACTGTAACTAGCAAGCATCGAGTACGGGTCGATCCCACAAGGAACTCGCTTTCAATTACCAGAACTAATCTGAACACTCAATCTAGGCGTATCAAATTTCGAGATTTAACTAACAACTAAGAAAGCAGTAACAACTAAGAATGGAATGGAATTAAGAAATCAAAGGATTAAAATACTCAGCTTGGAATTAATAGCACGATTATGCTAGCGAATCAATTACTAACCCCATTAAGTAAAACCAAGCATTGCATCATGAGTGCATAGATTGCCAACTGAGCCCATGTCCTCCATCTCTTAAGGGCCGAAGACTAATCCTAACACTATAGCTACATTTTTTCGTGGGACTAAGTCAAAGGCTTACAAGATCACAATCTCGAATCCCAATTAGAACTTCAACTATTTTCATATCAAAATCCTAGTTGTCCACTAAGTCACGCCAGTTAAAGGTTTTGTCTCAACGTTCCTCTAAACCCTAATAACAATGGATGAATGCTCTTTCAAGCAATTCATCGAACATTTGGTGCACATAGTAGAAATCATAGACATAAACATAGGAGAAGTAAGAGCTCAGGGCTAAATTATGATTCAGGTAAACATAAATGGCATTAATCCCAACCTAAGTTACGAGATTTAGCCTAGAATCATACTGCAACACCAATCACAAAGCCCAATTCAACAAAGACGATAATCATAAAACCCTAGAATAGCAAAGATGAACTAAGAGAGAATTAAGAGACAAAACTTGAATTAATCATTGCGAGAAGCTAGAACAATCTTCAATGGTGGCAAATTCAATCCAAAAGCACTAATAAAATCCCCTCACAAAACCTTAGAAATCGCCTAACAAAAGTGCACTCAAAAGAAAAACAAAAGATGTCTAAAAACATCCCCTGAAAAATAATTAAGTCGAGAAAAACTGAGGACGCAGGGTTGTGCAAAAACGCAAAACCAATTGTGCAAAATTTATGGGCAGGACTCACGACTGTGCAACTCTGCAGGAACTTTCTACCTCAGGTTCATAGTCGTGTAAACGTGCACAACCAGCCCTGCCATATATTCCTGGGTTCAATTTCTGACTTACACAACCATGCTTGCATACGCAGCTAGTCATGCAAGTGTCTTCCTATTAAGTCATAATTGATGCATTATTTTTATAATTATTTTGAGTATATTATATATATTATTTCGTTTAATTTGATTTGTTTTATATATTTTTCAGGATCAGTGTTAAGTTAATAAAGAGAAGGAGAAAGGATGTAGAAGCTCGATTTTATACACTTGGCCACAAGACGGTCCAAGAATAATTATGAAGATAATATTATTTTCATAATTATTATTTTGGGCTAGGAGTCAAGAATTTTGGAAAAGCTAAAAGACTTGAAGAGGAAGAAAACTAAGGAAGAAGAGGAAGAAACCCTAAAACCTAACCCACCTTGTTTTAATAACCCCCACCCCACGCAGCTTCAAAACCATCTTCAACACCCTCTTCTCTTCCCCTCTTCTCACGCACATCAGCCCTATCCCCTCTTCTCACGCAGCAGCCATTAAAGGTTCAGCTTCCTTCTTCCTCTTCTCACGCCCATCTCCCCTCTCCCCTTACATCACCATAATCCCTCATCATCACGCCACCCCCTCTTTCTTCTCTATCTCCATCTTCATCTCCATGCATTCATCCCCATCATCTTCACTTCTCATCATCTTCCCCTCAAAGTACCACGGCAACATCACCCCTCCTTCGCCTTCATCCCCATCTCACCATCAACGCCCAACCCAACACGTATAGCATCTCTCCTTATCTTCTTCTCATCATCACTCCACCCACCCATCATCCTCTTCCATGATCATCACCTCCCTCTTATTCCTCCACGCAAACGCCCCCCCCTTTCTTCACGTACTCTTTTTTTTTTCCATAATCACCAACATCATACTTCATCTTCTCACCTTCTTCTCCTTCATAACCAACCACGCAGCCACATCCTCAAAGCAGGATGAATTTTTTAGTATGATTATTATTATTAGTATTAGTACTTATTTTATTTATTTTTGTGTTTAGTTTATTGATTAGACATGAAATATTTGAGTTATTATTGGAATTTTAATTTTATTATGACTGAGTAATTTTTTTTATGCTTAGTATAATCTTCTTGAAGCCATGCTAAATTAATAATTTTGAAACAAGTTTTGTGCTTTAATGCCTAGTTGATTTCGATTCATGATTCTTTAGCGATTAGTGTTTATCGTTTATGAAATTTGTGTTAAATTGATTAGAATGCATGCTAGTTGATTAAATACAATTTCGATTGATAGTTTAGAAGATTGTAATACGTAAAAGTTATAATCTTTTAGGCCTTGGTATCACCCTAATTAATCATGGATGGCTCAAACCCATCTCTTTTAATTAGGTAATCTCTTTAGATCTTTGTTAAATCGATTTGCTGGTAAATTGGTTACAAAGTGTTAAATGATGTTTTTCTAATTCTTCATGCTCTAGTTTGGTTAAATTTTTGCGCTGGTGTGAAGATTATCAAACTAGTAGGGTTTATGTTAGGGCTGGACCTAAGTAAACTAAAATCTAAGGAAAAATGGGGAAGAACCGCTGGTGGATCTCTTCTACAGTTTAACTCATGAAAGGAATTAACTTGTGTGTTAATGATAAATATTAATTTGCATGGTGGATTGAGATTATACTAAGCATCCTTCATAAATTTGATAACTTTCGATTTTTATTTGTTGCGTAAAGTTAATTTGATTTGTTTGTTAATTTTTGTTCTATTTTTACTAGCTTGAATATAATTTCAATCAACCCCCCCAAAGTATAGTCTTTTAGAAGTGTCTAGGTATTTTTAGATAGTTTAGAGTTTGATTTTTGGAGTGGTTACAATTTTAGATTGAGTCTTAGTAATTAATTACCGGTTTGTTTGAACTTAGACTAAAAATAGTTATTTCTGTTATTTTTCGGTTTTAATAAATTCCTAGGGTTTATAATGTGTCCTAGTCTGCTCATATTCAATTTCGTGATTTTTGGAAATTATTTGATAATTTTTCAGATTTATTTTGCGAAATTGACATGTGCAGGTTTTTAGGCAATTAATTCTGAAAATTTCGATTTTTAATTTTAATTTACGATTATTAACTATTTTTTGGTTCAGAAAGTTGTGTGCTAGAATTAGGGTGATTTTCTTAAT
Organism: Selenicereus undatus; assembly: GCA_017589665.1. NCBI lineage: Eukaryota > Viridiplantae > Streptophyta > Magnoliopsida > Caryophyllales > Cactaceae > Selenicereus > Selenicereus undatus. Next base: position 60,745,539 of record JACYFF010031958.1, read on the forward strand.
TATTTTCGTATTTTTAGTCATCCAGATTATTTTATTTTTAATTTCAGATTCAATTTTCTGCTTGTTTATTCTGCAGTAAATTTCTGATTTAATCTTCCTGAAATTAATCTGACAATATTCTGAAGTTCTAAACCTGTCCAGATTAATTATAATATTTTAGGTTACTGTTTGATAATTTTAATATTTATTTTTCTGATTATTAGTTGCTGTTTTGAGTTTTTATTAAAATTTCAGTTACTATTCTGATTTTATTTTTCTGGATTATTCAGGAAATATTTTTACTGTTTTATTTCCAGAATATGATTCATAATATTTAGGAGCGTTATTAGGTTTTTTTCTAGATTTTTATTCATTAGATTTTAATTGTTTTAGAATTATTAAAATTAGACTTAACAAGTTGATTAGTAAAATCACTTAGGATTAAGCTAGCGATTTACAACAATCTTTCCTCGTGGATCGATCCCTACTTCCCTACGCTATAAAAATTATATAATAACCGAAGTAGTGGTTAAATTTGTAGCCCTCGACAGGCTTTATATTTCCCTTTGATTCCTTCAGTTTTTGACCCTTTCATTCGACCCTCAAACCTTGTTCCGTCCCATAGTATTGGTCGCAGTTCATTTTTGAGCCAATAAGTGCGGAAATGTTTCCAACTAAACCCAACACACTTACAAAAAGGAGAGGCAGTCCAAATAAGATAATCTTGAACAAAGTGGAGCAAATTTTTGCCAAATCTTCCACTAATCTTAGGAAATATATAAAAAAGAGGTTGCTGGAATGAAAGGGTCCAAAGATTGAAACTAGAGATTTATGAACTCCCGCATGCTTATCTCTTTCTTGTCCCCAAGCAAGATTACTCTTGAATGATCAGAAAGGAAGATGAACCTCTAAACACGTCCTCCTTAAGAAAGGGATAATAACTGACCGATTAAATAATCATGCATCAAAGGCAGCCCAATCAAGGTGTCCCAAATACTTTCAACACAACGCATACACCACTGTATAAACTACTTCACCTAGATGAAGGACACCAAATACCCCAGTATTGATTCACATAACAAGATAAGATATTCCTCAAGATGTGGTAAGCAAGCGTGACCAGTGGAACCTCACTTTGGAATTAAATGGGACACGCCTCTTAATGTGTTTGGACTATCGAATTCGGGTACACTCAATACTCATACCAGTCATGCAAACTACCATATGCTTAGCAAAGTTCTCTATTTTCCACCACTCATGCAAAATGCAAAGATGTTAATCATAAGAACTTATAAGAGGGTTCTAGTGGGGCTAAGGTTATGGGTGAGAAGCGGAATCATTATAAGAAAAGTGGAGTTACTAGGAAAAGGACTAGGGAGTGCAACACTTCTACAACAATAAAAATTCCACTTTACACCTCCATTAAGACTAAGATCAAACCCCACAAATAAAACCATATACAAGGAGTTTATCAGACTTATTGAACGAATCACCATGCCAAACACTTATTCACGACTTCTCTTTTTCACTTTTTTTCTTTTTTTTCTCGAGAGGCAAAAACAAAATGTATGAATGACATGGGAAATACAAACTCTTAATGCATACTCCATTAAATCAAACACTGTCATTGGAAAACACCCAGACAGATGGAATCGTCCTTAAAATATTCCTAACAAAATGTAAAAGTATTGCTCCACTGGACTTTGGCTAAAGTGTGAAGATTATGCATAGGCCAAAGATGTAGTGAATAGGGTGTAACAAAAAAATAGGGAAAGGCTCAAAGCGTTAGCCAGAGGAATAATTCATATCAATGGGTGGCTTTTAGGCTCATTTGGTTAAGCAAAGCAAGGGGGGCTCAATCACGTGTGGGGTTCCACCGCAACTTGAAAACCCATACAAATAAGCAGAGGGGCCAACATTCTCAACCTCATTAATTCCTAAACCTCTCTGACCCAAAATTTTCATTTCCTGCCATTTATGCTTGGTTCCCGAGAGGAAAACCAGTTACACTTAATTTGTCTCCAACAAGTTCTAAAGATCAAAATTTGTCCTTGCATTTCTCAATCCCTCAATAGTTACGAAAAATGACCCTCATTGAGACGTGTGGGGTTCCATCGCAACCTCTACACCTTTAGACTAGACTTGATAGTCACCACCACGTCACATTCCTCTCTCCTATTTGTATCCTTTAACCACAACAATATCCCTCTTCGTAGCCTCTCCACCCAGCACATCCACAACCATATCAATATTCCCCTCCTTGTCACTCCCTACACCCACGTTGTTTACCCGCAGAGTAAAGCTCGTCCAGCTTCAATTTTATTTTGACGCTACTCTAATTATGAGACCCCTCAAGCTGAAGGACCTTCTTCCTCTCTTTATTTAAGACGTGCTCTCAACCCTTCCTCTTCCTCTGTGAAAGGGGAACCCTCTATTTAGGACCATACAACAACTTAGATTCAGCAATATCATTATTGTAGGAATTAAAGAATTCAAAAACATAGCTAATTAGCGTTTTGAGTTTTTATAGGTCGAATATCAAAAAGATCTGAAATTGGGCCTCGTTTGCGCATGTGGAAGCTTAGCAAAAGAGAACGTGCCAAAAAGGAGCCAAATGTACCAGTGTAGTCTAGACCGTGGCAGGCAAAGAAAAATTGTAGGGAAATGATGAAACACCAAAATGGCATGGGCTTTGACAAGGTAAGGGTTAGAGATTTAACCCTATAGGACTGTGCCACTTGGCTCCAACATGCAAGTGTACGAGCCTGGGAGTATTTAAACAACGATTATGCCCTTGAGAATGGGGCTAGTTATTAATTTAGGGGTATATCTTTTAGTAGCTTTTTCCTCTAGAGTGCCTTTGTAGACTCTTAATCTTGATCGGTGAAAGACAATCTTTTTGTTCAATTCTAGAATTAACTTAATACTTTTCTTTCATTACATCTAATTTCACTTTATCTGTCCCAAATCCCCCACCAATCATCTGTTTTATTAAATAGACGTCGCTTCCAAATCAAGAGTTTTGATGAACAAGTTTTGAGGGGAGATTAATGGTTTAGTCCCAAAGGATTTGAACCTCTTATCTGCTTCTTAAAACGATAGTCATCATTTCTTTCAAAATCCCCTTTTCAATCGCCGTGTTCATTGGTTCCACAATGGATTTGGCATTTCAAACTTCAAGTGTCATCAATGGAAGATAAATTAGAGTTGATTATTTTTTTGTGGTGAGTGATTGGTGAATGAATAAACATTGATTAAGGAAAAGCCAACATCAAGATGAAATGGGTTTGTGGGAAATGTCTTGTCCCCTTCTATTCATTTCCTTCCATTATATTAAGTAATTGTTAGTTTTAGGATATATTTTGTTTTTGGGTGATCTTTTTAGGATATTTTGGGAAGTTGTGGTGGCCATGTCAAGCCACAGACCACGTCGTGCGCCTTATAAACACTCTTTGATGTTCTAATGTGTCAATTACTTGATTCCTTGCTTAATGATAGATAGGTTATTTTCGGTTCATTTGCTTGTGTTGAACTTGAGCCTTCCTTAGCTGTGTAGTTGACTTTGGATTGCATTTTAGAGTAATTTTTAAATTAGTTGATTGAGCTAGAAACCCTTCTCATAATTGAGTCAAAGCTCGGGCTAATCTACCAACATCTTAATGGGCAACATCCCGATTTCTCACCAAAACTTTAAACTTAACCAAATTTTGGCTTTGTTGTTTGAGATAACGTCGTTGGATTCACATTGGTTTTAAGCTTATTGTTGGACATAGTTTAGTTCTGGTTGTCGTTAAGAAAAAAATCAAAATTTCAAAATTTCAAAAAAAAAATCGTGAATAAGTGCTTGGACATGGTCGCTTACTTGTGGGAGACTCGTTCATGTTGGAATCTCACAACCACACATCGAGGTAACCAACCCCTAGCATTCAACTTAACAAAAATGGTGGATGGAGAATGTCAAGCTCTACCTCCTCTGAAAAAGGAGTATAAACAAAAAATTTTATCCCCCAAAAGTCCATGACCACTGCTGCAAGTGTACAAGCAGTCGTAGTATGGATAAAAGATATTGTTCCTCAGGGACTAATGTAATCTATCGAGTCTTGTCTATCAGAATATGCTAAGTGAAATTCTAATTCAAATGGTTTCGATTTAACAACTTCTAATTCACTAACTTTTAAATCAATTAAGGGAACATGCCGAGGAATTTATGAAGTTATGAAAAGTGATTGGATCAAAACGACGAACGTGTGTTTTTTTATCTAATCGGTAATTAAGGGAACATGCCGAGGAATTTATGAAGTTATGAAAAGTGATTGGATCAAAACGACGAACGTGTGTTTTTTTATCTAATCGGTTAGTCGCGAGGAATTGCAATCTATCTAAAAATTTAGTCTATTCTTTCGAACTCAACCAAAATTTGCCTAAACTAAGCAAAAGTCTTTTTTTTCGAACTAATTTGTCCTAATCCAAGTTAAACATCTTCGATTACTTACTATGTCCTCCTAACATGCAAATCCCTTTTTCGAGATGACTCAACGTCAGGTTTTATCAAGCAGTCCAATAATCAAATGTCACTTTTCAGCTTTTCACCCGATTGTTTCAAGTGTGCAAGCAAACTTTGGCCAAAAATCTACTCACAACATGATAATCACTTGATAGAACGAAATCAAACCAATCTTGAAAATAAGCACAATTCTTTAGATTAAAACATGAGCCAACAATACTTTCATAAACTACTAAATCCCTAGACAAAAATTAAACTACTTACGCATGATTAAGGATTAAACAACTAACCAACGTTTTATGAAATCTAAGCGAAAGGGCTTGACTGAGAATACCCTTCAACCAAGGGCTTCAAATCGCCTCAAGATCAAACACTCATACTCAAGATTCCTTACCAATACAAATACCAAACTAAGATTTAAAATTTGAGAAAGAGAATAAACTATGCTAATCCATATTCCTATGCATCTCCTCTCTGCTGCTACCGGAACAAAGTCCTTTTGTAGAGCTTGGACATTTTCAGCCACATAGCCAAAGGAAAACGAAGAGGCAACAGTTTCTCTTTTCACCACGGTCCATGGCAGACACCATGGTTCGACCGTGGATTGGGCTGGAACGGTTTTCTGCTCTTTTCCTGCTCCACAGGCTTAGCATCACATAGGTGTCCATGGAGGAGGTCAAAATACATCTACTAAGGGTCAAATGCTGGGTAAAAAGGCCTAAAATCTTGTAAATCACATCAAACAACCATACCCTGCATAAATCGAGAATAGGAGTATAAATAATAACATTAAGCGCATAATTCTCCTAAAAATGAAGCAAAATGGCCCTAAAATGATGTATACGTTAAGCACTTATCAAACTCCCCAATGCTTAAACTTTTGCTTGTCCTCAAGCAATGCTAAAATAAAAAAAACATAGAACCTCCTCAGGACAGATATAAGTAACACTCAAATGGCAAAACTGATCCAAAGGTAGCCCAAAAAGATACAAAAATCATTAACAAACATATTAGGTAATGAAATTTTCAAAAACCTTTTGATAGACCACAATGCCAAACTTGAATCAATCTCCCCAAATTGGCAAATACAATCATTTCAACATATGAAACAAGTAAGCTAGTAAGGTTGGTAGAACCTCACTATAGTTATGTGGCTCTTAGTACTCATGTGTTTAATAATAATGAAGGTTCTCTCAATTCTCATTCCTTATACTCAAATCTACTATAAGCTTGAGAAGACTCTCAAATTCACCATCACTAATATGCAAACACACTAGACAATTATGAGGACTTTCATAGGGTTGTAATGGGGCCATGGGCTAAGGTAAGAGAGGAACAAATATTTTGGAAATGATGAGCTAGAAGCCAAAGACTAAGAGTTAAACAATTCTAATGCATCATACTACATCCTTCTTAGACCATTACATTTTATCAAAATACATCCCCAATTGAAGAGAGAAAGAGTTGAAATTTACAAATAACTTACAATCCCAATAAGGCTAACACTTTTTTCCATATTTTTTTTTCTTTTTCTTTTTTGTTTCTTTCTTTTTTTCTCAATTTTTTTTTTCAAAAAGGGATAGCCAAGGGAAAGTCCATAACGAACTTTAAATTCCAACTCTCCAACTCTCTTCAAAGTTTGCACAGTGAAATAAGGGATTAATCTAAATCTCACACCCTTCACCAAATAGCCAAAATTTACTAAAAGATAACAATCCACCTTACTAGTGCCCTACCAAATTTGATGTAAAGGAATGAAACGCTCCTCTAGTCTTCGCTTAAGGGTAAGATAAATATTTGGCCATGGGCTATAATAGGAGGTTCAAATCAAGAAAATTTGATATAGGCTCAAAGGGGCTAGCAAGGGATACATTACACAACAAAGGTGACTATTTGGCCGTGGGGTTTAACAAATCATAGGAAAAAAAAATGACTCAATCATATAACCTAAATGCATGTGCGAATATGATCTTGAATGAGAATCAAAGCAAGTTCTAGAGAAATGATGTCAAGGAAGAGTCACAAATGAAAGAAACATGAGAATGAATTGATAAATAGCCTCTAAAAGTTTAAAATCTCACTGGACATCTACCAAGGTCAAAACTAGCTCACTAGTGAACATATGCCAAAATTCATGTAAAGACTTATGAGGTCACATCCAACATGTGGTCAAAACATGGAGATCATTTTGAAAGCTCATTCGCAAACATTTTTATGCACAATTTGGGTGAATTAAAGGAACAAACTAAACCAAAGAAGTCTACCAAATCTAAAAAGATCATTATAGGAGCATTTTTTTTATTCTTTTTTTAATTGTTTTTTTGTGTTTTTTTAATGCATGCTCATAGTAGCAATGCTTCCTAACATGCAAAGGAAACTAATAAAAGAAAAGCTAAAATGCAACCTAAAATGAAAAGAAAAATAAATACCCTACCAAACAAAACTAAAACTTAAATAAAAAACTCCAAAACTACCACTAACTACATATACAAAGCACAATCACACCAAACCAAAACAGGCATCAGACGCCACATATAACAACTAACTCCCCCATGCTTGAATCACACATTGCCCTCAATATGGGCATACAATAGAAAAAAGGGAAGAGGAGTAGCATAGAGCAATCAGAAAGGAGGTAGTGGTGGAGGATGGGTGGTTACCCATAAGAGATATGCCAATCCCACCAGGTCTCTAGACATGCCCTATAGTCTCAAAGAACGGTGTTTGCAAAGAACGGTGTTCTTAGAGGCAACAAATGCTCAAATGGAAACTTGGTCTTCTTGAATGGATATAAGGATGTCTTCGAGGACGGTATAGTTAGGAGGGGGTGGTTGAGAGGAAGAAGTAGGTCTTGCTTGACTAGAATGAGAGGTTGGATGATGGGGTATAGGTCGAACAACCTCCTCATCACCCGGTACCCAATAAAGGTTAGCCCTGTGAAGTAAGGTGGCTCGATAGACATTGGGAAGAGGCAAAAGTCGGTCCCTAGGGTAAATCCAACACAAACGCTCAACCTCAACTTTGCGGAAGTTCAAAATTTCAAAAGCAGCTTGATCAAGCCGCTCAGACCCAAAAACTCTATCCTCAGGGTTAGGGTCAACACCTAAAAATCTAGCAATAGTAGCTATAATCCCATCTGTGACTATCCTACCTTTAGTATTAACAGCAGCACTATGCAATTGCCTGGCTAAAAAGGAACCTAGGTTAAGCTAAACACCATCAAGTATACATGACAAAAAGTACAATGCAGATAATCTCGGGATATTCAGACTATCATCCCGAGCAAAAAGAGAACAAGCCAAGATATGTTGAGCTACTCTAATGCAAGGGTTTCTAATATGGGTGCACTTTGATGAACTAGTGTTGTACCTAACACTCCCCGAAAGGTCACCCCAAAATGCATTCGAGTTGAATTCGTGGGGGACTTGGAGGTTCGGTAAATCCATACTAGGTGGAAAACAGAAGATATTGTTAAAGGTACCTAAGTTCAGTTTATACATTTGACCCTACAAATAAGACGTTATGTATCCAGCTTGACATTAACGTCCTCTAGTGACCTCGACATGGAATGTACATAGGAATTCTAGGGTCAAGTGCCGATATGTATGCTCTTTGATTTCTAAAAAGTGTCCCATACCACCTCTTGCAAATAACCATCTAACATCATCTAACATTCCTAACCAAGCTAACAGTTCCTCATCATAATATCTAGTTGTTACAACCATGCATTCATTCAAGCAATTATATCCAGCAACAAGATCAGGATGTGTCAAACCAAGACAATGAGGAATGTTACCTCTAGCACGCGCGTTTGAAGATGTCCTTTGAGGTTGAGTGGTGCTTGGCTTCAAGAGCCAACCTCCTTGGTGCTCCATTGTCTATTCGTTGGTGCCATTGTGGAAAAATTAAAACAAAAATAAAAACTAAAACCTAATAAGAAAATTTGAAGAAGAAAATGAAGAAAAAAAAGTAAAAAGAAGAAGAATAAGAGAGAGGAAAAGATGGATATGGTGGATAAGTGAAGTGAGATGAATTTGACGAAAAAAGAAGAAGAAAGAGATGAAATTTATGGGGAAAGAGAAAAGATTGAATGAAAGGGAAAGATTTTGAGTGAAAATGAATGAAAATGGAGAAGAAACAATGGAAGATTGAAGGTATTAGCTATGGAGGGTTTAAAGAGAGAAAATGGAGGTAGAGAGAGAGGCTTGAGGTTGAAGATGAAATGTGAGGAAGATACATGGGCGCCGCGGTCAAAAACCCAGATTGCGGGTCGTAACCATACACCACGGACCATGGGGTTCACCACGATCTGACCGTGGTGTGTACCGGTCCTTTTGTTTTCCTAGGTGGCACCCCGCGGCTGTGGTTTTGGGGATCTGGCCATGGTGGCTAACATTTTATTTATAGTTTTTCTTTTCTCCTCTCTCTCTTTTTTTATTTAGTGTTTTTGAAAATAGGCACCAACTACAAAAAATAGAAAAAATAAAAGCTAAGAAAAGAAAGAGGAAAAGAGCTTAGGTTGCCTCCCAAGAAGCGCTCTTTTAAGGTCAAGAACTTAACCCTTCTTCTATGCTTGGTCCGGATGAGAAAGTGTATGGACATTCGCTTTATCAATAGGTTGTCCCACAAGATATGGTTTTAACTTTTAATCATTGTACATTAACTATAAACGCACCGGTGGAATCACTCCATATTTCAACTACTCCATTTGGGTGAACCTTGGTGACCTTAAATGGTCCTGATCATCGGGATTTCAGTTTGCCCATAAACAATCTCAATATGGAGTTGAATAATAGGACCATGTCACGTTTTTCGAACCTCTTCTTCATGATATGTTTATTGTGCCACTTCTTAGTTCGTTCTTTGTAAATACGCGAACTTTCACAGGCATCCTTCCTCAGTTCATCTAGTTCGTTTAGTTACAAGAATCTCCATTCTTTGACCGCCTTTAGATCAAAGTTGAGAGTCTTTATAGCCCACTATGCCTTATGTTCTATCTCTACTAGCAACTTACAAGACTTCCCAAATACCAACCGGTGTGGAGTGGTGCCTTGAGAAGTCTTGTAAGCGGTGCGGTATGCCCAAAGAGCATCATCAAGGTTGAAGGCCCAATCTTTGTGGGACCGATGCATTGTTTTCTCCAATATTCTCTTCAATTCTTTATTCGAGGGTTCCACCTGCCCACTTGTTTGGGGATGGTAATGCGTAGCGATCTTATGAAATATCCCATATTTTTTAAATAGTAACTCAAGTGGTTTATTGCAAAAGTTTTTATCATTGTCACTTAGAAGAGTTCTTGCCGTGCCAAACCTTGTAAAAATATTTTTCTTGAGAAACTTAAGGACAACCTTGGAATCATTTGTTGGGGAAGCAATGGCTTCCACCCACTTAGAAACATAGTCAACCGTAACAAGGATGTAAAGGTTGTTATGAGAAGGAGGAAAATGACCTATGAACTCAATCCCCCACACATCAAACAATTCTACCTCGAGTATGCCACTTTGAGGCATTTCATGCCCTTGGAAATGTTCCGTATACGCTAACATCTATCACAAGTCATGACATATTTCCAGGCATCTTTAAAGAGCGTGGGCCAATAGAAGCCTGCTTGAAGTACCTTCTTAATTGTTTTATCTGGTCAAAAATGTGGCTACCATAGGTTGAAGCATGGCAATGGTGCAAGGCACTATGGACCTCATCCTCAGGCAAGCACCTTCCATAAATCCCATCTCCACATAACTTGCAAAGGAAAGGTTCTTCTCACACATAGTAGTTGGCATCGATAAAGAACTTCTTTCTTTATTGGTAGGACAATATTAGAGGTAACACTCCACACACCTTGAAGTTCACCAAATCAGCATACCATAGGGTAGCTTGTTGGGATATAGTGAATATCCGTTCATAAGGGAAAGAGTCATCAATGGGAAGCTCTTCACTAGGAGTGGCCTTAGGGCCTAAACGAGATAGATGATCGGCAACCACATTTGCCAATCCGACCTTATCTTTGATCTCCAAGTCAAATTCTTGAAGAAGGGGGACCCATCGGATAAGTGGAGGTTTGGATTCGGATTTCTTCATTAAATGTTTCAAAGTGGGATGATTTGTGAAAGCGATGACCTTAGAATTTATCAAGTAGGATCTAAATTTTTCAAAGGCAAAGACAACTACTAAGAATTCCTTCTCAGCCGTGGCTTAATTCACTTGTGCCATGTCAAGAGTGTGGCTAGCATAGTATATGACATTTGGCTTATTGTCCTTTCGTTGTCCTAGAACAGCACCCACTGCATAGTCACTTGCATCACACATTACTCCAAAAGGTAGCTCCCAATTAGAGCTTGCATAACTGAGGCGATGATCAATGCCTCTTTTAACCTGTGTAAAGCACTCAAGCATTCTTCATTAAATTCAAAAAGCACATCCCTGACAAGCAATTGGGTGAAAGTTTTGCAATTTTTAAAAAATCATTAATGAACTGCCGGTAAAAACCGACGTGCCTGAGAAAACTTCTCACACCTTTTAAAGAAGTTGGTGGTGGAAATTTCTCAATCACCTCCACCTTTTCTTTGTCAAGTTCAATGCCTTTACTAGAGACAAAATGACCAAGACCAACCCCCCTCTTGCACCATAAAAAATGACATTTCCCCCAATTCAAGACCAAATTCACACCTTCGCATCTTTGTAAAACCTTAGATAAGTTATTCAAGCACTGGTCATAAGTCGCACCATACACAGAAAAATCATCCATAAAAAATTCCATGATGTCCTCAATAAAATCAGAAAAAATGGCCATTATACAATGTTAAAATGGGGCAGGGGCATTGCATAGCCCAAATGACATTCTTCTATAAGCATATGTACTATATAGACATGTAAAAGTAGTATTTTCTTGGTCGCTAAGACGGATAGGGAATTGAAATAATCTCGAATATCCATCTAAGTAGCAAAAATATGAGTTTTTAGCCAATCGTTCAAACATTTGGTCAGTAAAGGAAGGGGAAAGTGATCTTTACAAGTGGCTTTATTCCGTTTCCGATAATCAATGTACATACACCAGTCTGTGATGGTCCTAGTAGGAATTAGCTCATTATTCTTGTTTTTAACAGCAGTCATCCCTCCTTTCTTAGGTACAACATGAACCGGGCTTACCCATGCACTATCAGAGATATGGTAGATAATACAGGCCTTAAGCAACTTTAAAATTTTCTTTTTAACTACCTCTTGCATGCTAGGGTTTAATCTTCTTTGGTGTTCAATTGAAGGCTTATGATCATCTTCCATTAAGATTCGATGCATACACAAAGAAGGATGAGTTCCTTTTAAGTTATCAAGGGTGTATCCTATAGCTTTACGATGATGCCTAAGTACTCTAAGCAAAGAGTCAATTTGGGTTGCATTCAAATTTGCATTCACAATTACTAGGTATGTAGATTTTGGTCCAAGAAATTCATACCTCAAGGATGAAGGGAGAGGTTTCAATTTTACCTCAGGAACTGTTACCTCATCAGACGAGGGCTTACTTTCATCTTGTAATGTTTCCTACTTAGCAAGGGAAGGCGGAATTGGTGGAGAGGCTTCCAGAAGCTGAGCATACTCGGCTACGTCAGGATTTTCATCCTTAATAGTGCTATTATTCAATGTCAAGTGCTCAAGTGGATCATTAGAATTAAGGTTAGATATAATTTCTTGTACTAAACCATCAACCACATCAATCTTATTACACTCATCAGAAATTGAAGGAAACTTAGCAGCTTTTAGTAAATTAAGCACCACATGATCATTTCCCACATCAAAAGATAGTGTACCATTTTTCACATCTATATGACACTCTATGGTGGCGAAGGATGGCCTTCCAAGAATGATGGGAGTCTGTGTATCCTCCTCCATTTCTAGAATCACAAAGTCTAGTGGTACATATAAATCCCCTACTTTTATTGGAACATCCTCTAAAATTTCCACAGGTTATTTTACAGAACGGTCCACCAATTGTAAAGAGATAGTAGTTGGCCTTATCTCTCCGAGTTTCAATTTTTCACACATAGGAATGGGCATTAAGCTCACGCTTCACCCTAAATCACGTAAAGCACGGTCTATAGGCACATTCCCTATCATCCAGGGAATTGAAAAACTATCAGGATCGTTCAACTTAGCTCAAAGCTTGTTTTGGATCGTCGCACTGCATTCGTCAGTCAAAGCTACAGTTTCATGTTCTTCAAGCTTCCTTTTGTTAGATGGAATTTCTTTCAAAAATTTAGCATATGGAGGCATTTGAGTTAGGGTTTCAGTAAATGGAATGTTTATGTATAGTTTCTTAAGGACCTCTAAAAACTTCCCAAATTGTGAATCGAGTTTAGCTTTAGCCATCCTTGGAGGAAATGGTAAATGTGGGGTGTAGGGTTTTGGGGAAATGGTCTTAGGGTCCTTAGGAACCTCATTCAGACTTATGGACGACATTATCAATCACTTCCTTAGAGGGTGAACACATCTCTCTTTTGATATTCTCAACATGCTCATTCTTATCATGCAAAGATTCATCATTGGTAATCTCCTTAGGTCCCTCTAGTTGTTTTCCTCCTCTCAAAATCATTGCATTGCATTGCTCCCTAGGATTAAGCTCAAGTTTACTAGGAAGTCCATCTGAGGGCGTAGATGAAAAACTAGTTTTTTGGGCAATCTGGGCTTCCAACATCCTATTATGAGTTGTAAGCACATCAACCTTTGAGGCTAATTGCATAATATACTCATCCTATTTTTTTTGTGCCATGAGCATACTTTCCATCACCACTTCTAAATTAGACTTTTGGGGCATTTGAAAAGGGAATAGGGGTCTTTGAAAGCCAGGGGGTGGTCTAACATTCATAAGGGGCATATTCGATGAGTTTAGATTAGACCTATAGGAGAAATTCGGATGATTCTTCCAATCCAAATTATAGGTACTAGAATAAGGGTCATTGGTCGGTCTTAGGTAGAAGTTTTGAACATAGTTAACTTCACTAGAGTCTTGGGAAAAATGACTGCCAACTTGACAATTCAAAGTTACATGCTTAATAGAACCACAAATTTCATAAGGGGAAGGGGCATTGGAATTCACAGAATTAACACTTATTCGGTCCAGTATTTGAGTCATAGCATCCAGTTTAGTAGAAAGTAAAGTAACCGCATCAACTTGAAGCTTACCTCCAACCCATTTGGGTTGGCCTCATTCAATGGACCATTGAAAATTATCAAGTGCCATCTCCTTAAATTAGGGTATAGGCTTCGGCGTCAGTTTTGTTCATCAAGGTTCCTCCTGCCGCAACATCAATAGTAGACCTTACACACTGAGTCACACCATTAGAAAAGGCTTGGATAATCATCCAATGCTGAAGACCATGATGGAGGCATAAGTGCAACAAATCTTTAAATCGCTCCTAGGCTTCGTAGAGCGTCTCTTCATCTTTTTGCATGAAGTTGGTGATCTAATTTCTCAAGCTTACTGTTTTGCTCGATGGAAAAACTTGGCAAGGAAGGCTCTTGTCAACTCATCGCAAGTGGTAATGCATCCAAATGGCAAGGAGTGTAACTAAGCCCTTGCTTTATCCCTCAATAAGAAAGGACATAAGCGCTGGCGAATCGCGTTAGTGGAGACTATATTAAGCTTTAACATATCGCAAACCTCTAAACAGACCGAGAGGCTTAGATTCGAGTCTTCCAAAGGCATTCCTCCAATCTGGGATGGTTGCACCATCGAAATGAGTGTCGGTTTGATCTCGAAATTGTTGGCATCAATAGTAGGGCGAGCAATTCTTGGGGCGATCCCTTGGACTCCAGGGGCAACGAAATCTCGAAGCGTTCTTCTTTGGTCACCCTCCATGTTTGTTAGATTCCTTCTAGCCTTGCGTCTTGGTTCTTCAATCCTTTGCTTCTTCCTCCTTAAGCGGAAAGTCCTTCCAATCTCAAGATCGGGTTCGTACAAGATTGGACTTCACATAAATAGGAAAAGTTCCTGCAACCACTATCACCAATACTACCAGCGCAATCAAACAAGAAAATAAAGTAAAAGGCAATAAAATACTTAATCACTTTCGCAAGACTAACTCAATAGTTAACAGTTTAGTCCCCGGCATCAGCACCAAAAACTTGACCACTACCATAAGCGCACGGGTAGTCGTAGTATGGATAAAAGATATCGTTCCTCATGGACTAATGTAATTTATCGAGTCTTGTCTATCAGAATATGCCGAGTAAAATTCTAATTCTAATGGCTTCAATTTAACAACTTCTAATTCACTAATTTTTAAATCAATCAAGGGAACATGCCTAGGAATTTATGTAGTTATGAAAAGTGATTGGATCAAAACGACAAACATGTGCTTTTTCTCTAATCGGTTAATCCCGAGGAATCGCAATCTATCCAAAAATTTAGTATATTCTTTCAAACACAACCAAATTTGCCTAAACTAAGCAAAAGTCGTTCTTTCGAACTAATTTGTCTTAATCCAAGTTAAACATCTTCGATTACTTACTATGTCCTCCTAACATGCAAATCTCCCTTTCGAGAAGACTCAACGTTAGGTTTTATCAAGCAGTCGAACAATCAAATGTCACTTTTCATTTTTTCACCAAATTGTTTCGAGTGTGCAAGCAAACTTTGGCCAAAAATCTAGTCACAACATGATAATCACTTGATAGAACGAAATCAAACAAATCTTGAAAATAAGCATAATTCTTTAGATTAAAACATGAATCAACAACACTTTCACAAACCACTAAATCCCTAGACAAAAATTAAACTACTCACGTATGATTAAGGATTAAACCGCCTCAAGATTAAACACTCACACTCAAGATTACTCACCAATAGAAATGCCAAACTAAGATCTAAACTAAAGAGAACCAAAACTTGAGAAAGAGAATAAACTATGCTACTTTATATTCCTCTGCAACTCCTCTCTACTACCTGAATGAAGCCCTTTTATAGGAGAGCTTGGACATTTCCAGCTACACAGTCGAAGGAAAACGAAGAGGCAATAGTTTCTTTATTCACCACGGTTCGTGGTAGAAGCCACGGTTTGACCGTGATCTGGGTTGGAGCTGATTTTCTACTCTTTTCTTGCTCTACAGGCATAACATCACATGGGTGTCCATGGGGGAGGTCAAAATACATCTATTAAGGGTCAAATGCTGGGGAAAAAAGCCTAAAATCCTGCAAATCACATCAACAACCGTAGCCAAGCATAAATTGAGAATAGGAGTATAACTAATAACATTAAGCACATAATTCTCCTAAAAATGAAGCAAAATGGTCCTAAAATGATGTATACGTTAAGCACTTATGAGTCCACCAGTTTACATTTAGCCCACAATGCATGACAGTGCTTCCTTAATTCTTTGGAGATGGTGATACCTATTTGCTCCTAAGTGAATTTCAGAAACTATGCTCGATGATGCAATTCTCAAATATTCCCCAAGACATTGCTAGGTTGCATTTCATCCCATTTGCTTTGAAAGACTCACATAAAAAATGGATGCCTTGCCTCCCCACAAACTTTATTTCCACATAGGATGGGGTTGCAAGGGTATTGTCAAGGAAATAATTTACAAACGGTAAAATTGTTAAAATGAAATCAACAGATTTGTGCGATGAGATAGGGAATCGTTCTAGAAGTGTTTTGAGAGGTTCAACGTCCCCATCATAGTTTAGAATAATGGTGTCTGTGCTAAATCATCTACAATTGGCTTGGCCAACCAAATTGAACCATGGTTGAATCTATGTGTTAAGGGGGTTCTTGATTATAAGTGAAACTTATTACAATTAAAACGCAAGCGCACAGTGTAATTGTAACTGGCAACCGGCGAGCATGAGTCGATCCCACAAAGAACTCGATTTCAATTACCATAACTGATCTGAACACTCAATCTAGGCAAATCGAATTTTGAGATTTAACTAACAACTAAGAAGGCAGTAATAACTAAGAATGGAATTAAGAAATCAAAGGATTAAAACACTTAGCTTGGAATTAACAACACGATTATGCTGGCGAATCAATTACTAACCCCATCAAACTAAACCAAGCATTACATCATGAGTGGATAGATTGCCAACTGAGCCCATGTTCTCTATTTCTTAAGGGTCGAAGACTAATCCTAACACTATAGCCACCTTTTTTCATGGGACTAAGTCAAATGCTTACAAGGTCACAATCTCAAATCCCAATTAGAACTTCAATTATTTTCATATCAAAATCCTAATTATCTACTAAACCACGCTAGGTACAGGTTCTATCTCTCAACGTTCCTCTAAACCCTTACAACAATGGATGAATGCTCTTTTAAGCAATTCATCGAACATGTGGTGCACATAGTAGAAATCATAAACACAAACAAAGGAGAAGTAAGAGTTTAGGGCTAAATTATGATTCAACTAAACATAAACGACGTTAATCCCAACCTAAGTTACAAGATTTAGCCTAGAATCAAATTGGCAACACCGATCACAAAACCTAATTCAACAAAGACGATAATCATAAAACCCTAGAATAACGAAGATGAATAAAGAGAGAATTAAGAGATAAACTTGAATTAATCATTGTGACAAGCTAGAACAACATTCAATGGTGGCAAATTCAATCCAAAAGCACTAATAAAATCCCCTCACAAAACCTTAGAAATCGCCTAACAAAAGTGCACTCAAAAGAAAAACAAAAGATGTCTCAAAACAGCCCTTAAAAAATAATTAAGTTGCGAAAAACAGAGGACGCACGACCATGCAAAAACGCACGGCTAGCTGTGCAAAATTTCTGGGGAGGGCTACAACCTTGCAACTCTGCAGGTACTTTCTACCTCTGGTGTACAGTCCTGCAAAAGTGCACAGCCGGCCCTGCTATATTCCTGGCTTTAACTTCTGACTTGCACAACCATGCTTACATGAACAACTGGTCATGTAAGTGCCTTCCCTATGATTCCTTCATTTTTTGACCCTTTCATTCGTTTGTCAAACCTCGTTTCATCCCACAATAGTGGTCATCTTTCATTTTTGAGCCAATAAGCATCAAAATTCTTCCTACTAAAGCCAACACACTTACAAAAAGGAGATGCGGTCTGAATAAGGTAAGCATTGGCAAAAAGGAGAGAATTCTTGCCAAATCTTCCACTAATCTTAGGAAATATATGAAAAAGGTTGGTAAAATTAAAGGGTTCAAATAGTGAAACTAAAGGTTTATCAACCCCCCTACTTATCTCTTGCTTTTCCCTTAGCAAGACTACTCTTGAATTATCAGAAAGAAAGATGAACCTCTAAACACGTCCTCCTCAAGAAAGGGATAATAACTTACCAATCAAATAATCGTGCATTACAGGCAGCCTAATCAAGGTATTCCTCAAGAAAGGGACACGCCAGTATTGATTCCCATAATAAGACAAGATATTCCTCAAGATGTGGCGAGCAAGCATGACCAGTAAAACCTCACTTTAGAATAAAATGGGACACGCCTCTTAATGTGTTTGGACTGTAGAATTCGGGTACACTCAATACTCATACCAGTCATGCAAACTACCATATGCTTGGCAAAGCTCTTTGTTTTCCACCACTCATGCAAAAGTGTAAAGATGTCAATCATAAGAACTTGCAAGAGGGTTGTAATGGGGCTAAGGTTATGGGTGAGAAGGGGAATCATTATAAGAAAATTGGAGTTACTAGGAAAGGGACTAGGAAGTGCAACACTTCTACAACAATAAAAATTCCACTTTACACCTCCATTAAGTCTGAGATCAAACCCCACAAAGAAAACCATATATAAGGCGTTGATCAGACTTATTGAATGAATCACCATGCCAAACACTTATTCACGACTTTTCTTTTTCACTTTTTTTCTGTTTTTTTTTTTCCTCGAGAGGCAAAAACAAAATGTATGAATGACATGGGAAATACAAACTCTTAATGCATACTCCATTAAATCAAACACTGTCATTCGAAAACACCTGGACAGATGGAATCGTTCTTAAAATATTCCTAACAAAATGTGAAAGTATTACTCCACTGGACTTTGGCTAAGGTGTGAAGATTATGCATAGGCCAAAGATGTAGTGAATAGCAACAACAAAATAGGGAAAGGCTCAAAGCATTAGCAGGAGGAATAATTCATATGAATAGGTGGCTTTTAGGCTCATGTGGTTAAGCAAAACAAGGGGGACTCAATCATGTTAAAATATTGCACATGCCAAATGTGATCTCGAATAGAAATATGCCAAGTTGTAAAGACACATCGATGGATAGTCATTGAAGAAAGGAAATATGCAACTATATGTAGCGAATAGTCATTAGGCTCAACATCTCAGTGGTCATTCTACCACAATAAATGCAACTTGAAAATGCCAGTTATCGAGGTCAATCAAATTGAACTACAAGAATCTCAAGGGTGAATGGTACACAACATAGGGCACATCAATTTAAGATGGTGAAGTCAACACAATTGCACAAAATTTACGCCAAGACAATCCACGCCTCAACACATAATCCATTAAATTGACTAATCAGCACCCCTAGCATAATCATTATAGGACAAGTTTTCCCAAACTCTTATTTCAAAAAAATTTCAGTTTTTTCAAAAGTAGTAAATCCCACTAAGAAAGTAATAAAACATATAGAGGATAATGAAGAGAAGGGTAAGGATGGGTACATGGAAAGCTTAAAAGTGCCGAGCTTGATCATTTCTCCTCTTGTGATACAACATCAAGCCCATATGCTCTAAATTACATGCTTAAGTAAACGAAAAATGCAAAAATAGCCTAATAAAATGACATGAAATTCTATCTATATGATGCAAATGCAAGAGATGTCATTCAAATCCCGTCCTATACTCCACAATTTCACCCAAATGAGCCACAAGCTCACTCCACCGTGCTTCAAACTTTCACTGCCCTCAATCTAAGGACAAGCAAAGGAACAAGGGGGTAAAACCCTATAGGGCAAACGTGAGAGTAGAGGAGGGGGGAAGGATGACACCTTGCTTTTTGTGTTAAGTGAGAAAATAATTAAACACCTGGATTGCCCCCTAATAAGCGCTTATTTAAGGTTCCTAGCTTGACCCTTACCTTAGGCAGTGGGAGGAGGTGAGAAGGAGGGAGGTGGGAGAACTAAAGTGGTAAATAGTAATGCATCCACCAGCTCCCCCGAAAGGAAAGTAGTGCCTCTAGATAGGTCAAGAGTGGCGGAGGCAAGTCATAGGGTGAAGAATACCCTGGTTCAAGTACCCTATCTCCTTCAAACACCTTTATCCCAAAGACGGCTTCAGAAACCGAAGGAGAGACAGGAGCTGTAGGAATTGCAGGTGTTGGAAGTGGAAGGGTGGGGGTGGTGGAAAGTGGAAAGTGGAAGTCTATCTACTCTCACACAAATGAAAAGATATCCTCCCTACAGCTACATCAACCACAACTCCTACAATTGTTAAGAATGACCTCCCTAATATAATAGGTACCTGGGAGCTGTCATCTATGTTTATCACTACGAAGTCAGATGGGATGACAAACTTACCCACCAGGACTGGAACATCCTCCAAAATGCCTACAGGCCGCCTGATGGAGCGATCTGCTAGCTGTACGGTCATGTGAGTGGGCTTCATGTCCTGAGGCTGAAGCTTCCTATAAAGAGAGAACGACATTAAGCTTACACTAGTTGCCAAGTCACAAAGGGCACTCTTAATCTACAGATCCCCTATAAAGAAAGGAATGGAAAAGCTCCCTGGATCTTGCATCATCGATGGCGACTTGCTCTGAAGAACAATGTTGCACACCTCTCCCATAGGGGTTATTGAAGCCTCTTTAGCCGTGGCTTCCTTGGAAAGAAACTCTCTTAAAAATTTCATGTGGGACGGTGCCTCCTTAAGAGCTTCCAATAAGAGGACATTAACACATACCCTCTTCAACAGATCCAGGAACCTCAAAAACCGGGGGCTAAGCAGGTGGCCAATATGGGTGGGGTAGAGGTGATTGAGTGCCCTTTTCCTGTGAACATTGATTCCCTTCTTTTTTTCATCTCATCTATTCCTACAGACATAGGAACTGAAGCTATCTCCTTAAGTACCACCATCGTGCTCTCTACTGACCCCTCACCTATTGTTATAATGGTATTGATATGACCCCTAAGGTTGGTCTTAGGCTGGCTCGGTAGCAACCCTTGGGGTTGGGACAAACTGCTAACTTGTTGAGCGATTTAAGCAATTTCGGTGTCTATCACTCTATGGTGACAGGCCATAGCATCGAGCATGGAGGTCAACTGATTGATCGATTCACTAAGAGTTTCATTAGTCTTGGTTTGAGTCTAAATAAAGTGTTCCATAAGACTCTCTAAATTAGAGTTTACCTATGGGAGCTGAAGGGGTAGGTTGCAGGGAGCTCTATACTAGAACCCAGGTGCCTACATAGTATTATGAGGCTGAGGATTACGGTCTTGTAAGAAGGGTTAGGGTAGCTCTTCCATCCAGAAGTGTAAGCATTGGGGTAGGAATTATTCAGTGGTGGTGATGGATTGAAAGCATGCATGGCATTTGGGTGCTCAATGGGAAGAAGGCTATTATAGCACTCAACATATGTGTGCCCTTGCACACCATAAGTCTTGCATACAGCATATACCACAACTATTAAGCTTGAAGAATTGCTTGGAGCGGGATAGGTGCCAACTCTATCAAGTATCTATGCTAGTGTATCCACCCTGCTGGCTAATAATGTTACAACGTCGACCTCATACTTGCCATTGCTTCTCTTCAGGGTCGCCCTTGTTGTACATCAGTGGTAATTGTTGGAAGCCATCTCTTTAACTAGAGCCTTTCCCAGTTCGATGGACTTCCCCATGAGAGCGCCTCCCGCTGTAGCATCTGCAAGATCATCATTGACTGTTCTAGCCCATTTTAGAATGCCTCGACTAGAAGCCAGTCAAGAACACTATTATGAGGGCACTATTGATAGCATGTCTTTTAATCTCTCCCACGCTTCATACAAGGAGTCCCTATCTCATTGAGCAAAGAAAGTGATATCAGTCCTCGGCTTTGTAGTTATTCCCAATGGTAAATATTTGCTAAGGAACGCTTTAGAGATAACTTCCCACGTGGTGAAAGAGTTGGGCGCCTCATTCTGTAACCAGTCACTACCCCTATCCCTCAAGGAAAATGGGAAGAGTCTTAGCTGAATGGCATCTGTAAAGATGTTATTTAACTTAAGTGTGTTGCATTTCGCAAGGAAGTAACGAAGGTGCATGTTGGGGTTCTCTGAAGGGTGCCTCTCCACAAAGGTGAGTAGTGCTAGCTTGAGCTCAAAGTTGTGTGCCTTTATAGTAGGCCTCATGATGCAAGATTCGGCCCCAGTAGCTCTGGGCATGGCATAATTACGGAGCACCATGTGTTCCTCTCTACTTGCCATCTCTACCGCTCTCTTCTTCTTCTTTACTTAACCTCCTCACTTGTGTGCAATTGCTTTAATCTTAGGGTCAAAGGGGATAAGGTTTTGTATGCCCTAACTTCTCCCGTGCATACAAAGCATACACTATACCCAACGTAAGCAGTGTCAAGAAAGAATAATGAAGACTAATAACTGCTAAAACAAAGAGAAAAGCCTAGTCTAGAGTATTCTAACCTGCTCTAACATTGAAAGAAACAAGCTTCCCGGGAACGAAGCCAAAAGTTTGTTATAGTTAAAACCGCAAGCTCATAGTGTAGCTATACCTAGCAACCAACAATTACAGGTCAATCCCACAAGGAACTTGCTTTAAATTACCAGAACTAATCTAAACACTCAATCTAGGAAAATCGAATGTGGAGATTTAATGAAAAAAGTAAGAAAGCACTAACAACTAAGAATGGGATTAAGAAATCAAAAGATTAAAACTCTTAGCTTGGAATTAACAACATGATTATGCTAGCAAATCAATTACTAACCCCATCAAACAAAACCAAGCATTAAATCATGAGTGGCTGGATAGATAGCCAATTGAGCCTATCTCCTCTCTCTCTTAAGGGTCGAAGACTAATCTTAGCACTATTCCTGCATATTTTCATGGGACTAAGTCAAAGGCTTATAAGATCTACAATCCTAAATATCAATTAGAACTTCAATTATTTTCATATCAAAATTCTAATTATCTACTAAGTCACGTTAGGTAAAGGTTCCATCTTTTAATGTTCCCGTAAACCCTAATAACAATGGATGAATGCTGTCTCAAGTAATTCATCGAACACGTAGTGCACATAGTAGAAATCATAGACACAAACATGGGAGAAGTAAGGGTTTGGGGCTAAATCATGATTCAACTAAACATAAATGATGTTAATCCCAACATAAGTTGGGAGATTTAGCCTAGAATCATATTGGCAACACTAATCACAAAAACCAATTCAACGAACATGAAAATCATAAAACCCTACAATAACAAAGATGAATGGAGAAAGAATTAAGAGACAAATTTGAATTAATCATTATGCAGGAAGGTAGAGTAAACTTCAATGGTGGCAAATTCAATCCAAAAGCACTAATAAAATCCCCTCACAAAACCCTAAAAATTGCCTAAGAAAAGTGCTCTCAAAAGAAAAACAAAAGATGTCTCAAAATAGCCCCCGAGAAATAATTAAGTCTCAAAAAGCTAGGGACGCATGGCCAGTCGTGCAAAATTTTTGGGCAGACACACAAATGTGCAAAAGCGCACGGCCAGCCGTGCAACTCTACAAGAACTTTCTGCCTCAGGTGCACGACCAGCTATGCGACTTTCCTAACATCAATTTCTGACTTGCACAACTATGCTTACATGCACAGCAAGCCATGTAAGTGTCTTCCCTTTGATTCCTTAAGTCTTTGACTCTTCCATTCGATCTTCGAATCTCACTCCTTCCTGTAGTATTGCTCCTCATTCATTTTTGAGCCAATAAGCACTGAAATTCTTCCAACTAAGACCAACACACCTACAAAAAGGGGATTTGATCCGAATAAGACAATCATGAGCAAAGAAGAGAACATTTTTGCCAAATCTTCCACTAATCTTAGGGAATATATGAAAAAGGTTGGTGAAATTAAAGGGTCAAACAGGTGAAATTAGAGGTTTATCAACTAAAGCTTGGAAATTTTTGGACAAGCTTGCGAAAAAGACTTTACAATGGCTTATTACTATAGATAAGAGCTTGGGTGCCAAGATTAATAGTCAAAGGGGAGGGATACATGTGATCATAAGAGCCACCTACATTGGCACACGCTTACCACCCTCTGGAACATGTTTAAGGGTATAGTTTTGTCCCAATCCCCTACCAATTCTCCCCCACCCTAAGTGATTTCGTGTTACCAATGCCAAGCCTCAGACCATTCATTGAGTACTTGTCGACTATTTGCTCAACAATTGGCTACAAGTCGAGAGTAAGTGCAAGTGAATGCAACCTTTCAAAAGCTGAATTTTGGTCCATATTCTCCTACATTCAACCCAGGTTGGTCGAGGCACCCCTATTTTTTATGAACTGGCCAAAATGCTTTAGTGCCTAATGCTCAAGGAAACACTTCCACTTCTTTTCAAAGGCCACATTTTTAAGGGACGTATAGGGCTCCTAGAAGGCCTTCTCAATTGGTTGTTGCTCAATCATATCCCCTTCTCGGTTACAATGAAATTGATGAGATGACAAGAGAGTGCATGATATGGGAAGGATGATGAGAGAGCTCAAAGAGTCCAATAAAAGGATGATGAAAATGATGAGTGAACAATTTGCTTAACTTGCTATGTTAAGAGAGATGAACTTTTCCTAGTTAAACTAAAGTGAACATGAGAGAGGGACCTTCTTCTTCTTGTTTTGACCCTAATGATCTCAGAAAAGTTAATGTCATGATCTCTTCATAGTTGGGTAATAAAATGACACCTATGTGGGAAAACATGATGTGGATGTGTCCCCTCCCCTATCTTCTTCTCTTTTTTCTTCTTAAGAATGTGACTCTCATGGTGTGTCTACTTCTTCATCTTTGACCATCTCCAATGATAGATTGGGATGCTCTTTATATTAATTAACAATTTATAATGGAGGAGAGAGAATAAAATAATGGGACAGGAGAGAGGAGAGAGAAAGAGAAGACGTTTTTAAGAGCATCTCAATTTGCATAAACTAATGTGATAGGAACTTTTTTTGGTTCCCTTAATTATTGTTATTCGTTAAAATCACTATTTTACATATAAATAATAGTTATAATTTATTTAATCCAACCAATTAAGTAACTTAATTATTATATAATATCAATAATAATAATTACTAATGTTATTGTTATTATGACAAGCACAAATTATCATTATTATTATTATTTTATTATTATTATTATTATTATTATTATTATTATTATTATTATTATTATCATTTTTATTATTATACAAAATATAAATTACAACCCATAAATATGAAATATAATTAAATGACAAATACTAGTTGAATGGGTTCCACAAAAAGTATTAAAAATTAGAAAAGTATCCTAAAGTAAATCTTGCATTGTGGGAGAGAGATGCTATTTGATTTGATAGGATGTTGTTGTTGCTGGGGTGGCAACAATAGCATTACAAAAAGAGCATTTTGCATTGGGGGTGGTCTTATCCCCCTCTTTCTAAGGATGTGGAAGACACCGTCGACTCTACACCTTCTTTCGCCACTTCTACTTGTCCTCATAAGACTCCTAAGCCTATTCCCCCTTTTCTTAACTGAATAAAAGGGAAAAAGGTGCAATTCCATGTTGACAAGATAAGGGTGACCTTCTCCCAATCAAGGTCAACATTTTCCTCCTTGATGCTATTCAACAAATGTCTCCCTATGGTCATTTTTCCAAAAAAATTTGCGTCACTAGAAGGGCTATTAATGTTCCCAAGAGAGCCTTTTTGGCCTCTAATGTGAGTTTAGCCATCTCGAATTAAATACCATCAAGTATACGGACCCGGAGTGTCGCACAATTTTAATTGTTATTGGCAATCATAATATACATTGGGTCTTATTTGATCTTGGTGTAAGTGTCAATCTCTCACCCATCATGGTGTATAAGAGATTACGGTTAAGGGAGCTCAAAACTACCAAAATGGTCCTTTATTGAACAACCGTTGCACTAGACTTCCTAGAGGAATGGTTGAAGATGTGTTAATAAGGTGGGAGAGTTCATATTTCCGATAGACTTTGTTGTGCTAGAAATTGAGGTTTTTGTGTGTCCCAAAAATGAAATACTAGTGATCCTAGGTCAACCATGCCTTGCTGCATGAATGCACTCATTAATTGTAAGGAAGGAAAAATAAAGTTAACTTTGGAAATATGATAACGGCGTTGAATGTATTTAACCTACAAAAGCAACATTCGGGATTTGATGATGTGGAGCACTCAACCATCAATTGGATAGGTAACTTTTCTTTAGAATAAATGAAATTTGATCATAATAGGGAATTGGTGTCATCTGTGTATGAGCTATTTTGTATTGAATATGAGCCTGAATATGATACATTTGCATTTGATAATCAGTATGATGACCTGTTACGTGCATACATTCCTGCATCCATCTCTTCTCTCTCATCTCCTTCTCCTAAGGCACTACTTAGTGTGCCTTCATGCTCATCCATTGAATTAATTGCAATACTATTATAGAATTAACCTTGGGTCCGGATGAGTCTTTTCCTATGATAATTACTAATGATTTAGATCTGGGCTAAGAGACCAAAATGGTTGAATTGCTTAGGGAGAACAAAGAGGCTTTGGAGTGGACATTAGAAGCCATTAGAAGTTTAGTCTTACCATTACGCAATATAGAATTTATCCTAAGGACAATGCTAAGCCTTATCGTGATAGATAAAGAACGTTCAAACCTATTTTACAAGAAGCAGTGAGGAAGGAAATTGTTAAGTGGCTTGGATCATGATGTTATTTACCCCCTATTTGATAGTGAGTGGGTAAGTCCCGTCCAAGTCATTCCTTAAAAAAACTAGTATTACTATGATTGAGAACAACACAAATGGACTTCTTCCCATAACAATTCAATCCGGATAGAGGGTATGCATTGACTATTGAAAATTAAACTCTGCCACTAGAAAGGATCACTTTCTTCTACCCTTCTTGGCCCAAATACTAGAGAGTTTAGTCGGCCAAGCTTTTTATTGCTTCCTTGATGGACACTTTGGCTGTACCCAAGTTCCCATTGCCCTTGAAAACGAATAAAAGACTACATTCCTATGCCCTTTTTGATACTTATGCATTTTAGAAGAAGCTATTTGGTCTATGCAATGCTTTAGCCACCTTTCAAAGGTGTATGATATCCATATTTTTTTACTTAGTTAAGCAATGTCCTGAAATTTTCATGGATAGTTCTCCATTTATGAAACTCTTTTGACGATTGCGTGACTAGTTTGGCGAAGGTCTTAAAAAGATGTCGAAACAAGCATGTGACCCTTAACTAAGAAAAGTGTCATTTCATGATTAAAATGGAGATAGTTTTAGGTTACATCATCTCTAATGAGGGAATAGAGGTAGATAAGGCCAAGGTGGATTTGATTGCAACTTCCCTATCCCCACTTATATGAAAGACATATGTTGTTTTCTTAGAAATGTCAATTTCTACCAGAGATTTCTTCAGGGATTTTAAGAAAATTACTAAGCCCTTGTCTTCACTCCTAATCTATGACATGCCATTACACATCTTTAAGGAGTGTGAAGTCACATTTACGAAGCTCAAGGAGGCATTGACCATCGCTCCTATCTTCCGTCCTCTCATTTGGGAGAATAATTTGAGCTTACGTGTGAGCATCCGATTACACAGGGTAGTTGTGGGTCAAGGAATTGATAAGGAACCCCATGTAGTTTACTGTACGAGTCATCCTTTGAATGAATCGCAAGTAAACTACACTATGACCGAGAAGGAGTTTCTCGCAGTTCCATTTGGATTTGAATAGTTTAGGCCCTACCTTATAGGGTCTCATGTGGTTGCTTTTACTTATCAGGCCACTTTGAAACACCTTCTCGAGGAAAAAGGACGTAAGGGTCGAGACCCATTCAATGAATAATCCCTATTCCAATAGTTTGATTGTGAAATTAAAGATAGGAAGAGTTCTGAAAACCTTGTAGCAAACCATTTTTCCTGGACTATGATGGGTAATGTATATGAGAACGCCAATTTTGAATTTTTCCCATCAAATAACTCTATGGGGCTTAATTAGAACCATGATATGCTAATATTGTTAATTACTTGGCTACAAGAGACACGCCTAGGGAATGGGCTAAAGATGATAAAGCAACTTCCTTGCAGTGGTTAGGTTCTTCATATGGGATGGCTATTATTTGTTCAAGTATTGGAAAGACCAAATCATTAGGAGGTGTGTACTTGATAACCAAATTCTTAGTGTCCTATCCTTTAGTCAAGATCATGCATGTGGAGAACACTATGGTGAAATGAAAACCGGAACAAAATTTTTCAAATGTGGTTCTATTGGTCAACCCTAGTTAAATATGTTCATGAATATTGTAAATGTTGCATGCACCGCCAACAATTAGGCAAACATAGTATGAAGGACATGATGCCCCCATCAACCCCATTATTAGTTGATATATCGGAAGTCTGGGATTGATTTGAGGGGTCAGTTCCTAATTCGTTTGTGAATGAATATGTTTTTATAATCTTGTGTGTCCATTATGTGTCCAACTAGGTTGAGGCAATTCCTACGAGGACAATAAAGCTAGAGTGGTCACTACATTGCCACATAAAAATATATTCACCTATTATGGCAAGCCACTTTCCATTATAAGTGATCAAGGGGCCCATTTTGACAATACCTCCTTTGATGCTTTATCGAGAAGATATTACATCATCCACCAACTTATTGTCACCCTATACCAGCCTCAAACAAACAGTTAAGTAAAAGCATCTAATAGACTAATCAAACAAATCTGAGAGAATACTGTAGCAAAAATAAGAAGGATTGCTCATATGAATTGATTGATACTTTATAGGCCCAACAAATGGCTTTTAAGAGTCTCTTAGGCATGTCCCTCATAGGGCAGTCTATGGCCGCCCTTGTCTTTTAACCATCAAGCTTGAGCGCTGAGCTTAGTGGGCAATTATGACTTGAATGCCACCGGTCAAGCGAGGAAGTTGAGCTTTGAATGAACCTGAGGAGAGTAGGTGGGATGCTTATGAAAACACTAGGTTGAGCAAGGACCAAGGCAAAGTTTTCCATGGTAAGGGCATTAATAGAAATGAGTTCTCTCCCGGGCAAAATTGTTTTTCTATTACTCTAGACTTCATCTATTTTCTAGTAAACTTATGTCTAGGTGGACTGGTCCTTTTGTTGTTGTGAGGGTATTTCCCTATAGAGTGATAAAGATCAAGGACCCCACTAAAGACCAGACATTTAAAGTGAATCGAAATAGGTTGGAGCAAGTTTTAGAAATGTCTAGTAAAAAGAGGATGTGGAGTGTCTCTTGCTTTACTAGGCCCCCTAAGTTGTGTAGTAAAGATCCCATCTTTGTGTACATCAGTGCATATTTGTGAATATGTGTGGGATGTATGTGTGTCGAAAAATGTAAAAAGAGAAATGATGTTGAAAAAGAAAAAAAAAGAAAATGAAGAAAAAGAAATAGAATTAAAGAGAGCGAATATGGACTGAATAAAATGTTCGAAAAAAGAGTGGAAAGAAAAGAGGAGAAAAACAAAAGAAGAGTTGGGTAGGTACAATAGTTGAACAAAAATTTGGCACTAGGAGCCCATGCCAAGTTGCATTACCATGTCAGACAATGTCATTGAGAAACAGGAAGAAAGAAAATACCATGATGGCACCATGCTATGTGGCACAGCTATGCCAGCTCGCACATTTTGAAAAACTGAACAGTGATATGGCACAGCTACCTATGCCACACCTAGTTTGCACACAAAAGCCCGATTTTCCCCTTTTGTCTTCATTTGTCATCCCTTTTTCTTTCCATCTATTCATTCTACCCAAGCCCCTCTTCACTCCCTTCTCACTACCATGTCAAATCCTCACTAAAAACTCTCATTTCTTCACAAAATCCTCCAATTTCACTTAGAAAAACTCATTTCCCATGGGAATTTAATCCAAAATCCCTCTATTTCCTTACACATCTAAGCTCCAAGAGGCAATTTTTTCAAAACACATCCAAGCTCCTATGGGCCTACAAAGAACAATTTCACCAATTCACTTATTGAATCCTTCAAAAAATGGGTAAGAAGAGGGAAGATGAAACTTCCACCAAGTCATCGCTCTAAAGAACTCAACAAGGGCTTCTTGTTCCTCAAATGTAACCTCTCAAAGCAGAGGTAAATATGATGTCCATCCTTTAGCTCTTCCTCTTACTAATCGTGGCTTGCATTGAAAATGAGAAGTAAAGGACCAAATTCGAGTTGTGAAGTTGTTGGTTTACATGTGAACAAAAATTTTGGCATGTGGATACTTTAAGGCTTTTGGGAATGTTGGATGATGTAGGTGCATTGCTTGGTAATTTGGGATGGTTTGAGTATGTGGAGATAAAGTGTGTATCGTATGATAGGTTGGTGCTTGAATTTTTAAGCTCCTTACATGACGATTGGCCCAATTCTTGTAGGGTAAGGAGGTGCTGATTAAATTTAGAATGTTCAGAAATGATCATAAAATGAGCTTGAGGGGTTTAAATGAACTTCTTCACCTCCCAGCTCAAGCTTATGCTTTTAGAGATGTGCCCACTAGATGGAAAACTGACCCAACTTAGTTGACCATCACACGTTCCAAACATAAAACATACCGTGATAGGTGGAGTAGGCCTTAAGTGTTTGATTCTAGGCAAGCAAGGCCACAGACATTTGTAATATTAACATTTGCTACCTACGATGTTTAATGGCAAACATTTACTTTTGGGCGTCGTGATAACCAAATGTTTGTAGCAATGTGGATTTAATTATCATTTGGTGTGCCATGAATGGGAAACATGTTGATGCGGGGTCCTTCATTATTTCTCATCTTGTGGAAGTGGCAAAGACGACCCATATCAATGTCATTGGTGTTGGGGGCATATTACCGCTATAACCCAAGGGTTGCATTATGAGCGAAGGTTTGGATCATTTGAACCTGATTTCTTGAGTGGGAGCCTTGACATTACCACTTTAGGTCACATGAGCATTATTGATACAAAGGTTGGCTCCTATAAGTAGCCCTACCACAAACAAGTCCTTTTCACCTTCCCTAATGTGCGACACACAACACTCGCTTACAAAGAGAACTTGACTTGTGATGGGGGGTGCACAATGAAGAGGTGATGGCCAAAGAGAGTGATGAAGGGCTCGAGGATGATGATGATAAAGAACGTGATAATGTGGGTAATGAGAGAAATGAGATGCAAAAGGAGGATGAGCCCACATAACATCCTCAATTCCAATAACCTCAATTTCAACAACCACCTCCATTTGAAATTAGGTGGTTCCTTTTCATTGGCTCACACCCAATTTAGATAGTGCCTTCCTCCAACTTGACTATGATGACATGGGCTATGATATGCATTGCATGGCTGTTCACATGGACTCTATGTATGAGGGATTCACCTACTTTCGTGGTTTTAGTAATTGCCAAGAGGAGACAAAGTTGGTGAGATATGAACTGAGAAGAAAAGAGAGGTATTAGAGAGGCCCGAGAATTATACGAGAGGAGAAGGACCAATAATTTTATTTGGAGACAAACATAACTTGAAGAGAAGCATCACGCTTTCATGGGCAATCATGGGAGTTTATTTCATTCTGTTCTTTCCCTCCGTACTTTTGGCTGCCACCCCGGCCTAATTTGGCCCAATAATTATTAGTTGTACCCTCATCTCCTCCCTTGCCCTTTATAGCATATTTACTTTCTTGGGGAGGAGGGCAGGAGTTGCATGTGGATATTTGATGTGGGTGCTATCATATACATCGTAGCTTATTTCTTATGTTAATTTCATCTTCCCTAAACCCTTACTTTGTTATGATATGGTGTTGGTATGAAGATAAGGACATTTGGGGTGAGATTTGGCTGTGATTGGTCATGTGCAGAAGGAAATTATGTTTATTTGATGAGATTGGGATTTTCATGGACTGAGAGTTATGTGTGCATCGCTAATGGACTCTTAGGAGCATAGCAATGTATATAGTTGCATTTAAGATAGTTATTGCATTTAAATTGTAAATATGCATCCATGCTTGAAGATTCTATGCCTTTCACCTTTTTAAGATATTTTTCTTTCCTTATTTGTAAGTACCTCTCCTTTTATTTTTTTACTTTTTCTTTTCCTTTTTTTAGGGCTATTTTTCCCAAAACAAGGATATCATACATTCTAAGTGTGGGGGCTGAGGAGGTCATTCCTTTAAAATTTTTTGAAAAAGAAAAAAAGAGATAAATGTTTAGAAAACTCAAAAAAAATTTCAATTTTTTCTGGTAAATCGTGAATTTTCAAGGGGGAATGTGCAATTTTAATGATTCCTTTGGACTTGGATTCAAATGATATGTAATTAGGGGATATATGATAGGTTATACGTCTAAATTTGTGGCTAACTCCTGCATTGCTTTAGCCTAATAGATAATACTAGGCACAATAGGTAAATCTGTGAAAACTTGAGCCTAATTAGACCATTTCATCACTTTTAATCATACGAATTCTTTCATGAAAGGCTAATTCTAAGTTGTCATTCTCTTGAATTTTCTCTAATTCTCTTCAAAAGCACATATTGCATTTGCATGTATGATGAGAGGAAAGAGACATTATTTGTGTGATTACGAAACTACATGTGCCAAAAAGCCACCCTACGTGCATAATCGAAGCCCTTGCTAGACCATTGAGCCTTAACTATCACTATTCGTTGTGAACTAGTCCTTAACCGTTAGCAAAACCCAATGTTCACACCCCACTAAGGCTAAGGAGTATCACGTTAAACAGGGTTAAGGATTGGTGGTGGGTGAAAGCATTTTGTGGCATGTTGACATAAGCAAAGAGATGAATAATGAGTTAAGGTTGCCCTAAGCTTTTTGTGACTTGCGAAAGAGTTAATTGAGTGAAAAACATTCCCAGGTCAAGTGTTTTCTGGACAAAGGAAAATCATTCCAAAAAAATAAGAAAAATAGGAATAAAAAGGTATGGCGTAGAAGTTTCATCTTGTGTTCAACTCACTCAAGTCATTGCTTCATATTTAGGGGGGGGTATTTGCATTGTGTATTTAGATGAGGGATGGCAATTGATGGTGGGAGGTATGTTAGCTCCTTTGTTTTTGGCTAATTAGCTTCTCATTTTCCAAAGCATTAGTCCCTTTCAAAACCCTTAACCCAAGTCTCGTTACAATCCAAGAAAATCCTCTTGATCATCAACTTGCTTTTGCAATCTAGTGGTGGAGAATGAGAACTAGGTCAAACTTATGGTGCAGTGCATCTTTTTTATTGAGCATGAGCAGAACCTTACTATTTTTTTTAAACACACAAGAGGAGAGCTTGACCTATCCTAAAGTGAGCTAACCATCGCTTACTCATCATTTAAAGGGTTGGTATGATTGCATCACTATCATTTAGGAGGATTGAGGATCTAGATTATGTATCCTATACATGTTTTGCTTTGTGAAAATTGGTAAAAAACCAAAAAAAAAATCTATTTTTTTTCTCTTTTCTTTTTCATCTTCAAAGATATTATAGGTATATCTTTCATAAAACCTAGCGCGATCACACTCATCCACTTGGGGGACCAAGGGGTTTAAAGGGATTGTTCATATGCAAAATGTAACTGTTGCACCTACAAAAAGATGTTTTCCTTGTGTTATACTTGACAATGAGTAAAATCTAATTGTGAGGGGCATTTGTTCAGTCTCTAACCAATACATTTTTTACACCATTAACACTTGATTTAACTCAAACATAATCCTTATATTAGTAATTAATTAGTGTTTTGTGTTTTTGTAGGCCGAATGTGAAGAAGCGCAAAACTTGTGCATCATTTTCTCGCTTTTAAGCTAAGGAGAATAGAACGTGCCGAAAAGGAGCCAAACGTGCCATTGTAGACCGTGCCAAACCAAGAAAAAATACGAGGAATGAAGAAACAGTGAAATGGCACAAGTTTGCCATGGAACGTGGTATGCCTGCGCCGCTTTCATTTTCTAAAATTGAAGAAGCTTGGACAAGGTCCGATCAGAGGTTTGGCACAGTGGGATCGTGCCACATGGCATGACCATGCTAACGTATAGGGTTGTGGGTGTTAAAAAGCGATTAGGCTAATGAAAAGGGGGCTAGTTATTATATTTAGGGTTTATCCTTTGATTAGCAATTTTACTCTCCAAAGTACCTCTGTATACTCTTAATCATCATCAATGAACGTTAATCTTTTTATTTAATTCTAGAATTACCTTAACGTTCTTATCTCGTTAGCATCTAATTTCACTTTCTCTCTCATAAATCTCCACCAATCCACCATTTTTATTTAATCAACTTCACCCCCAAATCATAAGTTTTGATGAATAAGGGTTAAGGGGATATTAATGGTATAATGTCAAAGGATTTGAAACTCTAATATACTCCTCAAACCCTTAGTCATCCTTTCTTTTATAATCCCCTTTTCAATCCTCTTCTTCATTGGTTCCACAACGAATTTGCATTTCAAGCTCCAAGTGTCATCAATGGAAGATAAATTAGAGTTGACTATTGCTTTGTGGTGATTGATTGGCATGAATGAATATTGATCAAGGAAAAACTAGCATCAAGTTCAAATGGTCTTGTGGGTAATTTTCTCTTTCCTTCTATCTATTGTCTTCTATTAGATTAAGTAATTGTTAGTTGTAAGACAAATTTTCTTTTTGGGTGATTTTTTAAGTATAATTTGGGAAGTTGTGGTGGTCATGTCGAGCTATGGGTCATGTGGCACCCTTTTAGATCACCCTTCGTTGTGCTAATACATTAATTGCTTTATTCCTTGCCTAATGATAGATAGGTTATTTTGTTGAACGTGAGTCTTCCTTATTTGTGTAGTTGATTTTGGATTGCATTTCAGAGTAACTTTTAGATTGGTTGATCGAACTAAAAACATCTTACAATGGAGTCAAATTTTGAGCTAATGCACCAATATCTCGATGGAGGACATCCCAATTTCTAAGTCAAAGTCTACCCCAACACTTCTCATCAACATCCATGTGCTTCCCTAATTTCATGCCTAGAAATTTAGCGAAAGGGAAATTTTCTTCTTCACGCAAAGGTCAGAAACCTTTGCCCAAAGTCTAGTGTGAAAAATGGTTGTTCATTATATTTTAATTGTTTAAGAAGGAACAAGCACCCATCAAAAGCCTAAGGGCGATCATTTAGTGTTAAGTCCTTCGCTGAGTGGGAGAAAAATTGAAAAGAGAATATAGGGTATAAATCAAACAAGGGTCTGTGCAGGGTCTCGAATTGCATGGTTTTGATTAAAGAACTAATTAGGCTAGCAAATGGATGAATTAAGAAATAGTATTTATTAGACAGCTAATGGATGCTTCTAGAAGCCGCCCTGGAGAAAATCTCCCCATGACTCATCCAATTGAGGTTATGGATGACTGATCCAATCTAATACTAATGCAACCTATTTCAACTCATCTTATATTCTAGATGTTTCCTTTAAAATTCCACCACTAGTTAGGATTTCATTGGTTAATTTTCCTGTAATCCTATTGGTTAGTTAATGACTTGGGGAAGGGGGTATCCTTCTATTTATTTGTTTGATCCCTGTAATAATACTCAAACTTGATTAATGATATGAGACCTTAATGCTTAGTATTTTCTCAAAATCTGAAAAAAAAATTATCTCTCTAAGGAGGGTGGTGGAGTTGAGTTCATCCCTTTAATTTGATACTTGGTGCCTTGGCTTTAGAGGATTAAAGGGTGGGTTGATTTATATCTTTTGTTCAATTGTTCTCAAGTTTGATTCAATCATTAGAAGATTTTCTCTCTTTTGGTTTATCTTGGAGCAAAGATCTTCATCAACATTTGGGGTTCATCATCAAGGATTTATATTGGTCAATGGATTTTCACCATGGTTCATCCTGTGACCATGGCATACCTAAGGCATTGGTAACTAATGAAATTGTAGGTCAATCTTTTGAAAAAGAATGTCCCTCATGTTGTGATAATGCATAGCCTTTCACTACCTTGGTTGATGTGTCCATGCACATTAATGACCTCAAGAAAAGGGCAAATGAAGCTCTTATTGAGAAAGTAAATAGATTAGAGAAGAGATCATGCAACCAATGTAAGACTGTAGTGGATCAACCTTAGACATTTTGTATCAGCTCTGAGATGAAGGCTAGCATAGCCGACCAGAAGGAGCGATCTTTACAAAAAGCTTTTGATAATTTGGGAACTTTTGAGGAGAGCGAGCCACATTTTAGTGTTAGATCTCTTTATTCTAGTTTGAATGTTATGGCATGTGTGGACCCAAGTCCTATAGAATTAGAATCCCTGGCATCTTTGCTATGTGTTGAAGGAGTAGAGAAGATTGATTCTTCTACCCTGTAATTCTTAAGGAAAGGAAATCTAATCACTCTCTTTGTTTATGTCCCGCAACTTAAAAGGAGTTTTGTGCAGGAAAATGTGACTAGTATGAATCTTGGTATAGGTCTCATGATTAATTGCAAACATTCATAAAATTTATACTTCCATAGTTGAGGAAGCAGAATAGTTGATTGATCATCCTATTGATGCATCTATAATGGATGATAGGACATATAATGTTGATATTAGTTGCCAAGGATTTGTTGACGGTATTCCTATTTTAGGGGTGAATATGGTCCCTGTTGTGAAGGTCCGGAGGATGCTGAGCATAAGTTGCGGTTGGGAGGAAGCCAAGGGTCCGTAAGAAATGTGCGACACTACTACATCCACCCAAAGACGTTACCAAGCATCGAGGAATGTTTGTACTAGTATCCAACAAGTGATCGATGGCAATCAACGGGATGAGCTTGACAAACGGAAGGTTGTGTGTCTTTTTGGTTAGTAATAGTCAACTAAGTACGCATATTTGTAGTGTTCTAAGTCTAACGTCTTATCTCAAGCAAGTTTTATAAAAGAAGTTCAAGTGGTTAGCGAAGGACGTTCATCATCAAGTAATGATTCATTGAAGTTGGAGCATTAAATCCAACACATCTGAAATTACTTACGGCCAGAGAACAAAAGCCTAAAAAAAAAAGAAAAATTTATTACAACTTTCAGTGAGACGTAAAGCGGTAAGGACATGACAAAGTTGAGTGGACCTCATGTGAGGTAATGCAAACCACCATGAATTAATCATGTTTGACTTCCTTCACGTGAAAGCCAATACTAATGCACATATAGCTTGCATGTTGTCTTTAAAAAGTTGATCACAAGCCAACCTCGCGCACAGTTCTTCAAAATGGCTATATAGCCTTTAGTATGACAATTTTTTCACATTGAGATTGATCTAGAGTTTTAACAGTTGTTTTCCTTTATTCTTAAGAACACTTTAGATCTACATAGATCTTTTGATCCATGATATTGAGCTTTTCAAGTTGGGAGTAAATTTTCAACTAAGACTTGTTGTCATTACATTAATTTCACAAGGCTCTTCATATGGAGCAAACTGTTAGATAAAAGTCTAAGCTTTACCCTCTCCATTTCTCTAATGCCTTCTCCTACATGGTTTTTCCATTAAGGGTGTGTTTGGTAGGGGGGAAAATCATTTTCCACGAAAAATATTTTCCCAAGGAAAATCATTTTCAACTTACATTTGTAACTGTTTGATAGAATGGAAAATCATTTTCTTTCCACTTTATTTTTTGCTATTTGATAGAATGAACCTCCCATCCTCACTTAATTTCTTTTTACCATCAACCATCTTCCCTGCTCACTATTCTGACCCGGCCTAGCCAACGAATTCTGTTTCTCTCATCTTCAAAATCAAACCCAAAGTATCAGTAAGAAATATACCCAATAACAAACCTAGCAAAAGAGAGAGTCAACATTAATAAATCTCAATTTTTTCACTATTCCCAAGGATTATCCAGTTGACTTTAAGTGATATTAAATCAAGATTAAAGAAAATGATGAACAGGGAGACGATAGGTGTCTTAGATTGCAAAGTTCTTCAAAAGGGCAACTGTAACGAAATAAGAGAACTCAAAAAATAATTACAGGGATTAACGATGGAAATCATCGATGAACATAATGAACATGAAGAAGATGAGAAGAATGGGAGACAAAATGAGAATGAAAATAGAGTGATTCTAGGCACAATTAAAAGAAAATAGAACGAGAGATAAAATTGGGCAACGAAAATCGGGCTTGGAAAATCATTTTCCCTACTTTTTCAAGGGAAAATAATTTCCTTCAAATGGGGTAAAATGATTTTCCCCTGAAAATGATTTTCCCCTCCTTGTTTTACCAAACGGCGTAAAATGGGAAAATTATTTTCCTGGAAAATGATTTTTCCCCCTACCAAACACACCCTAAGAGTAAGCCTATTCTGAAGGACTTAATTACTACTTAAGTTAAAATATTCAATTTCTTATAGACTTTTCTAATTACTTATAGTTCTCCAACTAAACTAAATTTTCCAATTTATTCCAATTTTTTTCCGAACTCTTTTCCTATATATTCCAATCTCTACAAGTCTCTCGCAGTCCAATTTAAGGGAACATGTTCCAAATGAACAATCTCAAAAAAAACATGAAAAGGCGTCAGCATTCAGCAATCTAGCCTAGTGAAATTGGAACACATGTGGCCTAGTGAAATTGGAACACATGTAACCTAGTAGCTCCACCTGTCAGCCGCATACCTAATTGAAGGAAAGAAGGAAGACAGGCAAGTTGCGTTAACTTAAACTGTTAATCCACGAGAGTCGTACGCAAGGGATCCCAGTAGCTTGATTCTCTCACCCTTACCTTTCTCCTTTCATTCCATACCACTTTCCTTGCTCTCGAATCCTTTTGACCTTTTTTCTAGTGTTTCTCAATCAATCTGCTCCTCTGACATCATAACTCTACCACCACCCCAACCCACATCATTCATTCTGGTTCACATCCTCCGATCCTAGCTTCATCTATCTTGTTTGGTTTATCGATCCATTGAGTGTTCGAGAGAGAATGGCAGACTGGGGACCTGTGTTCGTGGCAGTGGTCCTGTTCATAATACTAACTCCAGGGCTCCTTATTCAGATTCCGGGGCGTAACAGAGTGGTCGAGTTCAGCAACTTCCAAACCAGTGGGCCTTCCATCTTGGTTCATGCCCTTCTCTACTTTGCCTTCATCTGCATCTTCTTATTGGCTATTGGCATCCATGTCTATATCGGTTAATAACTCTTCTCCCCCAGCCTCCTACTCAAGCTTCTTCTTGTTGCAAAATTTTCACTACTTTGCTTTCATCTGCATCTTCTTGTTGGCTATTGACATTCATGTTGCAAAATGTATCTTGTAAAAGAATGGTCCACAACTGCGGTACCAAATCACGGGCAGCTTCTTTGTTTTTGTTTTTT
Source organism: Selenicereus undatus (assembly GCA_017589665.1). Lineage (NCBI taxonomy): Eukaryota > Viridiplantae > Streptophyta > Magnoliopsida > Caryophyllales > Cactaceae > Selenicereus > Selenicereus undatus. Next base: position 60,784,461 of record JACYFF010031958.1, read on the forward strand.
CTTTCCCCCTTTTTTGGGTTTTTTTTTTTTTTTGAGAGGAGGGAGGCTTATTGGGCCATTCTTTTGCCACATATCTTCATTAAACTGTATTTTTTCCGTTTCTTTTGCAATTGTGAATAAGTTTGTTCTTGTTTGACGTGTTGCATATGTTGGCTGTTTGATATGTTGCTCATGGAAGCTCTACTTGAAATTCCAAAACTCATAATGTCAGAACCCGGAAGTGACTCCATAAGAATGACAATCAAGCAAACTAGTTTTGATCAGAAGTTCCAATCGATGCAATCTATATTAAACTGAATTGAGAATGAATTAAATAGTATTAATGGCATTTTTTACAGACATGAGGGAGAAGTAATAAAAAAATGAATGACTGACAACTAGATTTGAAATACGTACAGGAAAATATTGAATAATAGACCAATTTTAATGTGATTTAAATATAACATGACGCCTAGAGCTCGACATAAACAGATCAACTTCTTATGTTCATTTAGAAAAATTAATAAGATAAATTGCATAAGAACAATAAGATACCTTCCCAAAAAAATTAAGAGCATGAGAACTGGACACATTTTCCCAATTTTATTCCCCCTTTAGTATTTTTTTTATAAAAAAAATCCCATATACCAAATATGGAAATTGAGAGCTTCTAAAATCCATTCCTACTCCTATAGCTTGAAACGTTGACATACCAAAGTACCAAACACCCTCATTAGGTGAATCTCTCAAATTTCCAATTCAATAATATAGTCCTGAGAAGATTCAGAGTTCAGAGCAATGTTGTGTAAAGCTCAGAGAAGATTCACAACCAGTCCACCACCACCATCACCACCACCACCATTACAAATAATAATAATAATAATAATCATAATAATAATAATAATAATAATAAGAATAATAATATAAATACTAATCAAATACCAGCGACCAGCAACAAGCATAAGGTACAAATATCACTGGCTAGTATGGCTATCCATGGATCAACAGCACAATAATGTTGAGCCTATAGTACAAATGCTTATTCAACTGCATCACTCTAATGCAACCTAATTTGCCCCACTTTACCGCTTACATCCCAATCTCGATCTCCCTCTGCCCTTAAAAGGCTAACAAATTAGGGCAGTGCTGCTAGTATATTTCTCCTACTGCACCGTAGATCTCAATCCTCTTAGAAAACTGCCACTGCTGCTCGTAATGTCATTCTGTACATCTCTGATTTATCCAAGCAGTTAACAGCTTAAATGAAGGTCAGGAAACCAAACAAAATTGCGTATCAATTTTCGTGACTAATGACCACTCAGGCGCATATTTTAGCTGAAGAAGTACAAGAAAATTGAAAGAGTAATAGGTCCATAAGGCCTCTCTCAGCGTTGAGCCTAACAGCTAACTCTAGCTCTCTCAAAATTAGGATAAAAAGGCACTTTAGACAGCAATCTATTAGGAATTTGTATATATTTTAGGAATATATTGTGTAAATATATTTGTACGATTTATGATCTTGCATTTTAGTTAGGATGGAACTCCTCATGCGGCTAGTGTGCTATGTTAGGAAAAACAGAGGATAAGAGGCAGAGGAGGCACACTAACTGAGCAATAGATCTGATATTCTCATTAGAGGGGCTTTTTTTTTTTTTTTACGTTAGCTTCCAGGACAGCATACTCCACACACACTTATAGCACTCTTAGGACACTTCTAGACTCATAATAAACTCCTAAACATAATTCCAATGACTTACACAATTCACATAGAAACCTTAAACTTAATTACTCAACTTCTCTCGAAATCTCCTTATCGAAAATCACAAATTAACTTTTAACACGCCCCTTAATTTGTAATTTCATTATGTCTTTGAACTTCTCGAGCTTCCCCTTCGAGACAGGCTTCGTGAGAACGTTTGTTGGCTGCTCGTTGGTCCCGATGAACTACAACCGAATCTCTCCTTTCTTCACCAAGTCTCGAATGAAATGATGACGGAGTTCAATGTGCTTGCTTCATGCATGAACACTGGATTCTTCGTCATTGCAATCGCGGACATATTATCGCAGAAAAAATGGTGGTTGGGACCTCTTCCTTCTGCTGCAGATCAGACAGAATTCGCCTAAGCCAAACATCCTCACAAGCTGCACTTACTACTCCAGCATATTCAGCTTCTGCAGATGATAAAGCCACTGTGCTTTGCTTCCTCGAACTCCAGGAAATAAGCTTCGATCCCAAGCATAAAAGATATCCCGAAGTGCTCCTCCTATCTTCGACAGATCTTGCCCAATCGTTATCTATAAAACCAACCATCTTGTTGCTCGAATCTTTCACATATCTCAGCCCCGTCTTCTTGGTTCCGAGCAAGTACCTAAGTACTCTTTTTGCAGCAGCATAATGAATCTTGCTCGGCTTGCTCATGAACCTCGAGAGCACACTTACGGATTGAACAATATCGGGCCTTGTGTTAGTTAGATAAATCAGAGATCCCACTAAGCTTCGATACAACTTCTCATCGGCCATCTCTGCTCCATCATCTTGCTGCAACTTCTCGTTAAATGCCATTGGCATCAGCAGTGACTTGCAAGTCGACATCTGAAACTTCTTCAACAGGTCCTCCACGTACTTTTCTTGCGAAATAAAAATATCACCACTTGATTGCTTGACCTGAAAGCCGAGAAAGTACTTCATGAGGCCAAGATCAGTTATCTCATACTCTTTCATCATCGCCATTTTGAACTTTTCAACCATCTTCATATCGGTTCCTGCATAGATAATGTCATCAACATAAAGGCAAACTATGAGAAAGTTCCACTTTTCTCCTATCTTCACATAGAGGGATGGCTCGCTCGGGCTCCGTTGAAGACCGAAATGCTGAAAGTATGAATCGATCTTGCTGTTCCAGGCTCGAGGGGCTTGCTTTAACCCGTAAAGAGCCTTTTGCAACCGATAAACCTTATCTTCCTGCCCCTTCATGACATATCCTTCAGGTTGGTGTACATATACCTCTTCTTCCAATTCTCCATTCAAGAAAGCTGACTTGATGTCAAGCTAGTACACCTTCATCTCCAACTGAGCTGCCAATGCGAGACTGGTTCATATCATCTCCATCCAAGCTACCAGTGCAAAGGTTTCATTGAAGTCGACCCCCGACTGCTGCAAGTAGCCTTTGGCGACCACTCTAGCCTTGTACTTCTAAATGCTCCCATCTTCATTGTATTTCGTCTTGAATATTCATTTCAATTCGATTGCATCCTTCCCTTCCGACAAATTGACCAACTCCCATGTCTGATTTTTCCCGATGCTTCTAATCTCCTCATTCATGGCTTTTCTCTATACCTACTTATTAGCAGCCTCCTTGTAGTTTTGTGGCTCACCAACAAACAAAACAAAATTACTTGCACCATATATGTCAGTTAAGGAGTGATACCTACAAGGAGAATTCGAGTATGAGTCGTCACTTGATGTTGCAGCACTAGAACTTTCTCCTTCTATTATGTTTTGTGTCTCCCGTGGTGTAAGCAGAGGGGCAACAACCATTATTGAGACCCCAGTAGGTGCTGCAACGACTTGAGGTTCATTGTCATCCCAATTCCAAGTAGCCAACTCATCAAAGATTAGATCCCTTGATAGAACCAGCTAACTTGTTCTCGGGTTAATAAGTCGGTACCCTTTGGATTCATCACTATAGCCATTAAAAATGAACTTATTTCCTTTTTCATCTAACTTCTCCCGGTTTTGTGGCAGGACATGAGCATATGCGATGCATCCGAACACTTTCAACTGACTTGCAACTAGCTTCCAATCATGCGATGCCTCGAACAGAGTCCTGTCCAAAACCGCCTTTGTTGGAGAGCGATTCAATATATACACCGTCGTATTCACAGCTTCTGCCCAAAACTTGTTCGGAAGTCCTTTTTTCTTCAGCATGCTACGAGCCATGTCTTCAATCGTCCGGTTCTTCCTCTCAGCAACTCCGTTGTGCTGAGGAGTGTATCGCAAGGTGAGTTGCCGCATAATCTCATTCTCCTACAATACTCAAGAAACAGCTTGTACATAATCTCTCCTCCTCGGTTTTGATGGGGACCATCTCCATAATCCTTCCAACCTCTCCCCCTCCATCATACAAGAGTCCAGCACCACCAAGAAGGTCAAAGAAGTGCAAGCAATGGTCAAGAACATCATGAACAACACCAATGACCCGTTGCTCAATTTGGACAGAAATTAGCCCGGTTTTGCAAGCCTAATTACCCAAGCTTAAAGTGGATTTAAAGGGCTGCAAAATTACTTTTTGGAACCCTTAATATGTCAACTTCAAGGGCATATAAAGATTTCTAGGTTAGGTATTTAAGAAATAAGTCAATGGGAGCCTTTTTCTAGAATCAGCAGAAATTGTCCCAATTTGCATATGCTGCACTTTTCACCTCATATCTCCCAAACGGCTACTCCAAATGGCGTATAACTTAAGGGTCGTGAAAGATGACTTCCAGAGCTTTCCAACAAGACCTATTGCAACCAATTTGGCCAACAAACCTATGCAATATAGCTGATAGAAGTTGACCCTAGAGCACTGAAAAGTTGCTGACATAAAGTAAAAGCACTTTTCAGCTTTTGTTCTTTTGCTTTTTGGTCTCCCATGCTTATGAACGTGTATGTACTTGTTGTTTCCCTCCTTTTCAGCTTGTTAAAGGTTCCCCCACTATAAAAGGGAGGTCTAGGGATGCCAAAGAAGAATTGATGAACTTGTATTCACCTTTGAGTTTAGTAAACTCTCTCAAATTCTCTCCAAAATTCCTAGTGTTGCATCTTCGGTGTTGGCAACTCCAAGTGGATCTCTAGGCCTTCTTAATTCAACTAAGAAGGTGATTAACTTCTGTAACTTAGTTGAAGGAAGAAGATTGCCCAAGTGTGCAAACCAAGGTGGGTATACATCACCCTTGCTAAGTCCACTTGTTCTATCTTGGTTCTTATTTTCCTTTTCATCTTTTCTACCCAAATGCATTCTTGATTCACTTTTGCAAACCTTTACCTTAGTGAAGCTTGAATACATCAAGTGGTATCAGACCTTAGGCTACCCTCTTGGCTAAGCTTCCATCACCAAACATATCCCCAAACACAAGAACTATAAAATCAGCCCAAACACATTCCCCACAAACTCCCACCCGTGCCCAACCAGAATTGTAGCACGGCCACCCCGTGCCATAGTGGCACGACCGTGCAACATTCCAACCCCTGCCATCCCATTCCCACAGCACAGCATGGCCAGACCGTGCCTATAAGCACGATCGTGCCTACCCCTTCCCGTCCCAAAACACCAATTCTCCATTCCAAAGCCATCATGTCCACTAGCCTTAGTTCCGAGCAAGTGGTTGAGCAAGCTTTAAGAGAGAAAGCCGAGTTGGAGGCCCAAGTCAAGTACCTACAATCCCAACTTGGTAAGGTGATGCAAGAAAAGAGAAGGAACTTGCAAAGTTCTAGGAGTGCAAGCAAGCAAGACTTGGATGATTTCGAGGAAGAGGAAAGCAACTCCCTTGGAGACTCCGATGAAGATGTGTACTCAGGAAGATCAAGGACGCATCATAGGCCTCAAGACCGAAGCTACAATGACTTCAAGGTGGATATTCCCAACTTTGAAGGTCAACTTGACCCCGATGTGTTCTTGGATTGGCTTCAAACCGTTGAAAGAGTCTTTGAGTTCAAAGACATCCCCGATGAAAGAAAGGTAAAGCTTATTGCTTTAAAGCTTAGAAAGTATGATTCCATTTGGTGGTCAAATGTTGTGACTAAGAAAGCTAGGAAGGGTAAAGGGAAGATAAGAACTTGGGAGAAAATGAAGTCCAAACTTAAGTCCAAGTTTTTTCCACCCCATTACTTGCAAGACAACTTCCTTAAACTCCACCACCTCAATTAAGGGTCTAAGAGTGTAGAAGAATACACAAGAGAGTTTGAGCAATTGTTGTTGAAATGTGATTTGACGGAGGATGAGTCTCAAACTTTGATTAGATACTTGAGTGGTTTGAATGATGAAATTGCTCATGTTGTTGAACTCCACCCTTACACTTCCTTTGATGAGCTTAGTGTCTTAGCTCACAAAGTGGAGTCACAAAAGAAAGCCAAGGGCAAGGGCATGGCCTCCAAGCCTAACTCCCATCCTTACCCACTCCAAAAGCCCTCATACTACCCTCCCAAATCAACTCTAAACTCAAACACAAGACCCCCTCCACCAAATCCCCCTCAAACCCCCTCAAAACAACCTCCCAAACCCATTGACAAGAAGAGATGTTTCCATTGTCAAGGCCTTAGACACTTTGCTTTCGAGTGTCCCAACAAAAGAGTTGTCACCTTGGCCGAATACCAAACTTCTTGTGAGCAGTTAGATGATGAGAATGATGGGGAAGAAAATGAGCTTCTCATGAGCGAAGCTCTTGAAGAAGTTGAAGAGGGACCCGATGAAGGAGAAATGCTTGTGATTAGAAGAGCCTTGAGCGATATTGCTTCCCAAAATGACATCGAACAAAGGGAGAACATCTTCCACACCCGGTGTACCGTGAAAAGGAAGGTTTGCTCTCTTATTATTGATGGTGGAAGTTGTGTCAATGTTGCTTCCAAGACTCTAGTGGACAAGCTCAAGCTTTCGGTCTCTCCACACCCAAGCCCTTACACCATACAATGGCTCAATCAAGGTAAAGGCTTGCAATTCTCCTCTCGTTGTTTACTTGGCTTTTCAATTGGCAAAAGTTACAAGGATGAGATTTGGTGTGATATTGTGCCCATGGTTGCTTGTCATGTCCTCTTGGGACGTCCATGGGTGATAGAAGTGTGATGCATGATGGTCAATTAAACACATACACATTTGCCAAAGACCACTAAAAGATCACCCTTACCCCTCTTAAATCATACTCACAAAAAAAGCCTCAAGACACTCCTAGCATGGATGTCTTTCTCACTACCCTACTCCATTCCCAACTTCATGAATATGATGATTTCAAAAAATGGATTTTACTTGGCCAAGAACCGACCGAAACTAAGGATTTTTCCCATCCTTTGCTTTCTCCTCTCCTCAAAGATTTCTAACATGTCCTCCCAAGTGAGGTCCCCCAGGGCCTCCCTCCCAAAAGAACCATACAACACAAAATTGACCTCATCCCCGGTGCCACCCTCCCAAACAAGCCGGCCTACTGAATGAACCCCCAAGAGACTCAAGAGGTGCAAAGGCAAGTAGATGATCTTCTTGCTAAAGGCTTGATCCGTGAGAGCCTTAGTCTATGTGTCGTGCCCGCCTTGCTTGTTCCAAAGAAAGATGGGTCAATGAGAATGTGTGTCGTTAGTAGAGTAATAAACAAAATCACCATCAAATATCGCTTTCCTATTCCACGGTTGGAGGATCTCCTAGATGAGCTTCATGGAGCCACCATCTTTTCTAAGATTGATCTTAGAAGTGGCTACTACCAAGTCAGGATTTGTGAAGGAGATGAGTGGAAGACGGCCTTCAAAACCAAAAGTGGTCTCTATGAGTGGCTTGTTATGCCATTCGGTTTGACAAATGCACCAAGCACTTTCATGAGGCTTATGAACCAAGTTCTAAAGCCCCTTATTGGCAAGTTTGTTGTTGTCTAATTGGATGACATATTGGTGTATAGCAAGAGTGAAGAAGAGTGTGCCTATCATCTACACCAAGTCTTGAGTATCCTATCTCAAGAAGAGCTCTATGGAAAATTGGAGAAGTGTCACTTTTTCACTTCTCAAGTCATCTTTTTGGGCTATGTTGTCTTAGCCCAAGGGATTCGTGTCGATGAGAGCAAGATTCAAGCAATCCGAGATTGGCCCGTTCCTACTTCCATTCACCAAGTTAGGAGCTTCCATGGCCTAGCCTCTTTCTATAGGAGGCTTGTGAGAGATTTTAGTACCATTGTTGCCCCCATGACCGCAGTGCTTAAGGCCAAAAGATTTGAGTGGACCCACCAAGCTCAAAGGTCCTTTGAAAAAATCAAGTGCAAGCTCACAAGTGCACCGGTTCTAGCTCTACCAAGCTTCTCCAAAGTCTTTGAAATTGAGTGTGATGCTTCCGGTGTTGGGATAGGGGTTATCCTATCTCAAGAGAAGAGGCCCCTAGCCTTCTTTAGTGAGAAGCTCAATGATGTAAAGAGAAAGTACTCCACTTATGACAAGGAGTTCTATGCAATTGTCAGAGCTTTGGAGCATTGGAGGCACTACTTGGTGGGAGGAGAATTCATTCTCCATTCGGATCATGAGGCTCTCAAGTTCATACAAGGGCAACACAAGCTCAACCCAAGGCATGCAAAGTGGGTTTAGTACCTCCAAGCCTTCCATTTTGTGATCCACCATAAGTCGGGACAACTCAACAAAGGGGTGGATGCATTGTCAAGAAAGTACCTCTTACTCTCTACCTTGGAATCCAAAGTCCTTGGTTTTGAGATCATTAAGGGGTTGTATGTCCAAGATGAGGATTTCAAGGAAATCCATGAGAAGTGTACTAGTCATCCTCACGACTTGTTCCACTTAGATCATGTTTTCCACTTCAAAGGAACCCGGTTATGCATACCAAAGAGTGGATTTCGAGAGCTCCTCATTCAAGAGCTCCATGGTGGGGCTTTGGCCGGACACTTTGGCATTGAGAAGACTTGCTCCATGCTCAAGGAGCACTACTATTGGCCAAGCATGTCCAAGGATGTAGAGCACTATGTGAAAAGGTGTTCTATTTGTCAACAAGCCAAGAGCCACTCTCAGCCCCAAGGTCTATACACTCACCCCATTCCTCAAGGTCCTTGGGAGGATGTGAGCTTAGACTTCATCACGGGTTTGCCAAGAACACAAAGGCACAAAGATTGAATCATGATAGTGGTGCACCGTTTCTCAAAGATGGCACATTTCATATCATGTCATACCACCAATGATGCTTCCTCCATTGCCATCCTCTACTTCAAGGAGATCGTTCATCTCCATGGCATTCCAAGAAGCATGGTGTCAGATAGGGACACCAAGTTCCTAAGTCACTTTTGGCTTACATTATGGAGAAAGTTTGGCACTCACCTCAAATTTAGCACCACATGCCACCCCTAAACCGATGGTCAAACCGAGGTAACTAATAGGACTTTGGACACTTTGCTTAGAGTTCTAGTCAAGAAGAGTATCAAAGGGTGGGATGAGTTGCTTTGCCATGCCGCGTTTGCCTTCAACCGAACACCAAGTAAGGCTACAAGTCTTTCCCCCTTTCAAGTGGTGTACGGTTACAATCCAAGAACTCCCTTAGACTTGGTCCCCATTCCAAATCAAACCAATTTTAGTTGGGAGACCGAAAAGAGGGCTAAGGAAACCCAAGAGCTTCATGCCAAGGTGAGGGAATGAATTGAGAAGTCCAATGAGCAAGCCAAGTTGCATGCCAACAAGCACAAGAAGGAAGTTCATTTTCAACCCGGGGACGTGGTTTGGATCCATTTGAGGAAGGAAAGATTCCCAAGCAAGCACAAGTCAGAGCTCATGCCAAGGTCGGATGGCCCCTTTGAAGTGCTTGAAAAGATTGGTCGAAATGCCTACAAAGTGAACCTTCTGGGTGAGTATGGAGTCTCCGCCACCTTCAATGTGGCTGACCTAAGCCCTTATTATGAGGAAGATGGAGAGCTTCCAAGTTTGAGGTCAAACTCCAACCAAACCGGGCAGTATGATGGGGACCATCTCCATAATCCTTCCAACCTCTCCCCCTCCATCATACAAGATCCCAGAACCACCAAGGAGGTCAAAGAAGTGCAAGCAACGGTCAAGAATATCATGAACAACACCAATGACCCGTTGCTCAATTCAGACAGAAATTGGCCCGGTTTTGCAAGGCTAATTACCCAAGCTTAAAGTGGATTTAAAGGGCTGAAAAATTACATTTTGGAACCCTTAATATGTCAGCTTCAAGGGCATATAAAGATTTCTAGGTTAGGTATTTAAGAAATAAGTCAATGGGAGCCTTTTTCTAGAAGTAACAGAAATTGTCCCAGTTTGCATATGCTGCACCGTTTGCCTCATATCTCCCAAATGGCTTCTCCAAATGGTGTGCAACTTGAGGCTCGTGAAACAGGACTTCAATATCTTTCCAACAAGACCTATTTCAACCAATTTGGCCAACAAACCTAGGAGATATAGCTGATAGAAGTTGACTCTAGTGCACTGAAACGTTGCCGACATAAAGTAAAAGCACTTTTCAACTTTTGTTCTTTTGCTTTTTGGTCTCCCATGCTTATGAACGTGTATGTACTTTTTGTTCCCCTCCTTTTCAGCTTGTTGAAGGTTCCCCCACTATAAAAGGGAGGCCTTGGGCTGCCAAAGAATGGTTGATGAACTTGTATTCAGTTTTGAGTTTAGTAAACTCTCTCAAATTCTCTCCAAAATTCTTAGTGTTGCATCTTGGGTGTTGGAAACTTCAAGTGGGTCTCTAGGTCTTCTTAATTCAACTAAGAAGGTGATTAACTTCTGTAACTTAGTTAAAGGAAGAAGATTGCCCAAGTGTGCAAACAAAGGTTGGTATACATCACCCTTGCTAATCCACTTGTTCTATCTTGGTTCTTGTTTTCCTTTTCATCTTTTCTACCCAAATGCATTCTTGATTCACTTTTGCAAACCTTTGGCTTAGTGAAGCTTGAATACATCAGGTTTGCTAGGAGAGTTTTGATCAGACATCCACTTTGCGTCTCTACAAGGGCCTTGAAGTGCAGGAAGGTGTTGAAAGCATCGGATTTTCTATCGGGAAAACAGACCCATATCATCCTCGTAAAATCATCAATAAAGAGAATGAAGTACTGCTTGTTACCGAATGAAGGAGTTTGAGTTACACCGCATATATCAGCATGGACAAGCTTTAAGGGGCTTTGATCTCTCCACGACGTCTTCAAAAATGGAAACCGATGCATCTTTCCGCACAAAAAGCCTTCACAAACTCGATCTTTCTGCTTAATCGTGGGAAGTCCAACCACCATCTCCTTTTGCTTCAATAGCTGCAAACTCTTCATATTCAAGTGCCCATATCTCAGATTCCAAAGATAAGCCTCATCGATATCGCCACATCTAAACGCATAGCTCTGCACCTTCACCGTATCGAATGGGAACAAACAATTCGCATTCATCTTCACAACAGCCACTCTAACATTACTCTTCTTATCAATGATATCGCAACGATCAGCATAAAAAATCAGCTTATCACCATTCTTCATCATTTGCCCGACAATCAACAAGTTATGCGCAATCTTCGGAGAATAATAAACATCATAAATATGCTTTTTGTTACCTCCATCTGTGGAGATAGCAACAACTCCTCGCCCTTCGATCTTCACATTCTTGTTATCACCAAGCTCCACTTGTGTGGAGATTTTCTAGTCTAGTGACACAAAAGAATCCCGATCTCCAGTGATGTGGTGGCTACAACCACTGTCAAGAAACCATGTGTCCTTGACGTTGCCCTCACCATCCATAAATGAATAGAATAACTTCTCGACATCATCGTCTCTCGTAAAATTTTCCTTCAATTCTCCAGCTCCAGCTTTCTCCTTAAACCAGTAGTCCCGCTTCGAATGATTGGGAATTTTGCACCGAGTGCATCGATGCTAACAATCTCTTGATTCATGACTAGGCTTTTTGCATATACGGCATTGCATGTCAGATTGCTGCTCACCCGAGGATGAATTTCTTCCCTGCCCTCGGCCACGACCTTGACCGAAGCTGCCACGTCCTCTGCTTGACGATCCTTTGTTGGATGGACCGCCTCCTTGTTTCGGATCATATTTCTTCTCCCCGAGGTCCGCCTTTACTTGAAAAGCTTGCTCCAATGGCTGACTCGAATAGTCATTAATTCTATCTTCATGTGCTTGCAATGAGCTGAACACGTCATACTGAGTGAGCTGCGACATATCCTTTGTCTCCTCAATGACCGCAATGATATGCTCGAACTACTGCGGCAGAGATATGAGAATTCTTTCAACCACTTTCTTCTCTGTGATTGTATCATCGCACTCCTTCATTTGGTTGACAATCTTGGCCACCCTCGAAGAAAAGTCTTTAGCGGATTCATTTTCTTTCATCAACAAATTGTCAAAACTTCTCCAATAGTTCTGCAGCCTAATGGAGATTACTTTATCAGCCCCTTTGAACTCCTGCTTCAGAATGTCCCATGCTTGTTTGGCACTATTGATGCCGAAAATCCTGGGGTAGATGGATTTACTCACCCCATGTTGAATTATACGTCAAGCCGTTGCATTCTTCTTTATGTTCTCTTTCAAATCGGACTCGACTTCATAGCCTTGCTCCACCATGTCCCACAGATCTTGAGAAAGGAAGATGGTCTCCATTTGGGAGCTCCAATACTGGTAGTGTTCTCCATCTAATATCGGTATTTGGCTGGGGAAAGTTAAAGGGTTTGTTGAGGAGGAAGCCATGCTAGCTCTGATACCAAATTTGTTAGGAAAAAACAGAGGATAAAAGGCAGACGAGGCAGACTAACTAAGGAATAGACCTGATATTCTCATTAGAGGGGCTATTTTTATTTTTTTTTAACGTTAGCTTCCATGACACCATACTCCACAGTCCACACACACTTATAGCACTCTTAAGACACTTCTAGACTCATAATAAACTCCTAAACATAATGCTAATGACGAACACAATTCTAAGACACATAGAAACCTTAAACTTAATTACTCAACTTCTCTAGAAATCTCCTTATCAAAAATTACAAATTAACTTCTAACATGCTAGGGTTTGACATAAATCTTGATGTATATATATTATTTTGCATATCAATGAAGAAAACAGTGAACAGGGCAACGGTTGCATTAGCCCCAAAAGATCAATCTCTCACAAATCTTTTACAGTATTAGAGAACCATTGAAGCATACCTGAAACCGAAGTTATGGGAGACGGAACACCACCAAAACGGTTTATTATTGACCCTCAATCATCCTATTATTTACATCCATCAAAGGGTCCCGGGGTTCTGATCACCGCGCTAATCTTCAATAGTAAAAACTATGATCTTTGGGAAAAGGCCGTACATGTGGCATTAAAAGCAAAGAACAAACTTGCTTTCGATGATGGGGTCACTAACTAAACCCACAGTAAAGGATGATGACTCACCCGAGCTATAACCTTGGGAGATGGCGAATTCGGTGATTTCGTCATGGATACTCAACATGATTCAACCAAAGCTTTGAACTAGGTAGCCTAGAGTGAGACACCTAAGGCTATGTGGGATACATTGAAAAGGAGGTACGGTATTGCTAATATACCTAAACTACACCAGTTGAAGACAAGCATAGCGAATTGCAAACAAGGGGGGTTGAGTGGGGTAGAATTCTACTCAAAAATCTCAGATTTGTGGATAGAGCTTCAAAGCCACAACAAAATACCCCTCTGGACTTGTACCGGTTGCAAATGCGAAGTGGTTAACAAGATGGTGAAGAAATATGAGCAAGAGAAGGCACATCAATTCATGATGGGCGTCAACGATGACATGTACTTGTCGATAAGAAGCCAAATACTCATGCTCGACCCACTGCCCTCTCTGGATTGTATCTTCAATATGATAGTCCAAGAAGAAAATCACAAAAGTGTGATGCTGGGACGTGAAGATAGGAACGAGAATGCTGCAACTTTTGTCGTGATAAATGGAGATCGAGCCAAGGGAGCCGTGACTAAGAAAGGGAATTGCACTCACTGTGGGAGGTATGGCCATGAGGAGAGTGCTTGTTATGAAATTATCTGTAACCCGCTTAGCTGGGGTAACCGCAACAGAGGAAGGGGTCGAGCGAGAGATAGCATAGGAGGTCGAACAAGCAGTGGCCATGGACGCGGAATGGGCAGAGAAGCACCATACGTTACTGGGACGACTAAGCAAGTCAGTCAGGACTGCAGGAAGTGGCGTGCAAGACGCCGGTCATGGGGCACTGTCGGGATTGAGTCCAGATCAGATACAGAAGCTATTGTCTCTCATTGAACCAACTAGAGTAGGGTATGAAGTCCTATCAAGTAATAATGCTTAGATTTTTTATATCGATGCATCGAGGCATATGATGGGTAATGTGAACTTGCTTAGACAAGTTGAGAATATCAATCCAATTTCCGTTGAGTTGCCTAATGGGATGCTTCAAGTTGCCAAAGTGCAGGAAGAGACAAATTTGGGCTCAAATGTAAAATTGAGCAATGTTTTATACGTTCCAAATTTTCATTGCAATTTGGTTTCTATTGCTCAGTTGTGTAAAGAATTACGTTGCGTTGTGATATTTACTTATCAACTATATGTGATACAGGACCGCACTCAAGGAACTTGACTGGAGTGGGTGAATTGAGAGGAAAGGCATACTACTTCAACAAGTTGGCAATTGAGAAGGTATAAGCTAGTGCAGTGGGCTCTTATAGTTTATGGCACAGTCGTCTTGGGCACCCATCAGGTCAAGTGCTCTCTATGTTTTCTAAGGATTTTAATGTAGGTGATTCTTCTAAAGAAAATAATTTGGCTGTTTGTGACGTATGCCTGCATGCAAAGCAAACCAGTACTCAGTTTAATCTTAGTGAAATAATAGCATATACACTGTGATATTTGGGGTTCGTATAAAGTACCCTCTCTTTGTAGCGCTCATTGTTTTCTTACCATTGTTGACGGTGCTAGTAGAGCTGTTTGGATATATTTGATGAGGGACAAAGGAGAAGTAGGAAGGATTTTACAAAGCTTTATCACTATGGTGGAAAATTAATTTGAAAGAAGTGTGAAGATTGTACGTGGTGATAATGGATTGGAGTTCAAATCTGGACCAATGCTTCAATTCTACTCAAAAAAATGTATTATTCATCAAACTAACTATGTGGATACACCTCAGCAGAATGGTAGGGTAGAATGGAAACATCACCACATATTAAACGTGGCTAGAGCACTTCGATTCCAAGCCCATTTGCCTTTGAAATTTTGGGGTGAGTGCGCCTTAACTACAACCTATCTTATTAATTGAACACTAAGTAAGCTGTTGAAAGGGAAAACTCCATACGAAGTATTGTTTGGGATAAAGCCTAAATATGATCACATAAAGGTGCTTGGTAGTTTACGCTTTGCATCTTATAGGCCAAAACCAAAAGATAAATTCGCCTCTCGAAGTCAGAAGTGCATATTTATAGGAATACCAATACGGAAAGAAGGGTTGGAAATTATATGACTTGGAAACTAGCAAAATATTTGTAAGTTGGGATATGGTATTTTATGAAGACATATTTCCGTTTTCAATCCCGACTAGTGGGAAGCAACCGCAGACCAAACATATTGTGTCACAAGTGCCACTGGTTTTCGAAAATGATGGACAAGCAGAGAATATTGACCCACTTGAGGCGAGTAAGGAGTCCAATCCAATTAGTGATGAAGTCAAAGGCCTGGGACTTGGGCCACGATCGTTCAGCATGGGTTTGGGCCCAAACACGGCTACTGGGAGCATATTGGAGTAGACCGTGTGTGAGACTGACCAGAGCTGAGTTGGGCCAGTTGAACCTAGGCCTCCCACGGTATCAGCAGCAAGGGGGAAGTCTTTTGAAATAGGGCCCAATCCTGAGCAAGAAGCCAGGGGGAGTAGCCCACCTTAAATCACCCAAGACGATGCCAGACCAGTGGAAACCATTGTGGGCCCAGTACTAAGACCGACCCAACAACGTCGTAGTCCATCACATCTTGAAGACTATGTGTGCTATGAAGGTCGTGTTCAAGACCCCTCTCCTCAAGACACTTCATTACACCAAGGTTCCTCAGGTACGCCATATCCCGTACTTAGTTATATCTCCTGCAATCGTTTTTCTAACTCTCATAAGGCTTTCCCAGAAGCCATTGCAAAAATTATTGAGCCTAGGTACTATCATGAAGCTGCAAAGGATGAACGATGGTGCCACGCTATGGGTGAGGAGATTCGAGCACTAGAAGAAACAAACTTGGACTATTGAGGATTTGCCTCACGGAAAGAAACATATAAATTGTAAGTGGGTTTACAAGGTCAAGTACAAGTCCGATGGGAATATTGAGCACTTCAAGGCTCAACTTGTTGTTCGCAGAGATCATCAGTTAGAAGGGTTTGACTTTAATGAGATGTTGGCTCCAATGGAAAAAATGGCTAGCGTAAGGGTACTCTTATCAGTAGCTGTGGCAAAAGAACGGGAATTACACCAGATGGATGTTAATAACACCTTTTTGCAGGGTGATCTCCATGAAGAAGTGTATATGCGGTTGCCTCCAGTTTTCACTGCACCCTCACCAAACAAAGTCTGCAGACTTTGCAAGTCTCTATATGGTCTAAGGCAGGCTCCACGTCCACGTCAACGGTTCGCGAAGCTGTCCTCTAAACTATGTGAGTATGGATTTGTGAGATCTTTACAGGCTATTCTCATTTTACCTATCGAAAAGGAACTACGCTCCTAACATTATTGGTTTACGTTATGATATTATCCTTGCCGGTAATGATGCACAAGCATGTAGTCAGTTTAAGGACTATCTCAACTCTTGCTTCCGCATAAAGGATCTAGACACCCTTAAATACTTTTTGGGTATCGAAGTGGCTAGAGGACCATTGGGACTGTTCCTCTGTCAACGAAAATATGCTCTTCAGATTGTAGACGAGTGCGGACTATTAGGAAGCAAACTTGTGGATTTTCCCGTTGAAGAGAACCACAAGCTGGCACTTGTTGCAAGCAAGGACCTGGATGACCCTACTCATTACCGACGTCTAGTTGGACATCTAATTCATCTAACCATTACGCATCCCAAATTGAGTTATGTTGTCCATATACTATCGCAGTTCATGCAAAACCCGAAAGAAGCTCATATGGATGCAACTCGTCGAGTGTTGCGATATTTAAAAGCTACGCCACGATATGGCATCCTATTGAGGTCTAGGAGCTCTCTTCAGGTGAATGCATTTTGTGATGCTGATTGAGGTGCTTGTCCACTCACACAACGCTCTCTCACTGGGTATTTAGTAACTCTTGGAGAATCTCTGATTTCCTGGAAGACTAAGAAACAGATCATAGTTTCTCACTCCTCTGTTGAGGCGAAATATCAGTCCATGGCTGCAACTACTAGTGAGTTGATATGGCTCAAGTCCATGTTGGGATCATTGGGTATTTTCATACCATGCCGATGCACTTGTATTGTAATAGCCAGGCAACTCTTCATATCGCGAAGAATCATGTTTTTCACGAGAGAACCAAACATATCGAAATCGACTGTCATTTTGTTCGCAAAAAATTAGAATCAGGGATCTTGCATTATTCTACTTGATGTCCAAGGAATAGCCCGCTGACATCTTTACTAAAACCTTGGGCAAGAAGCAATTTGTGTACCTTCGGGGCAAGCTAGGCATGATTAACCCTCATGCGCCACCTTGAGGAGGAGTATTAGGAATGTGTATAATATATTTTAGGAATATATTGTGTAAATATATTTGCATATGATCTTGTATTTTAGTTACTAAAGCTTGATGTATATATATTATTTAGCATATCGATGAAGAAAATAGAGAACAGGGCCACAGTTGCATTAGCCCCAAAAGATCAATCTCTCACAAATCTTTTACAATTTGATAGTAAGCTTTAGCCAACATAGAAATGGACTATTACAAATTCTGAATGACATACAACAGAGCTCATTTAGAGTTTCGACAAAATGGTCAACAGTGGAAGTCGGACTACCACATGAGGGAGATCAGGCTGGGTTCCAACAAATGCGTGGGAGTTTTTCCCTTTATAACGGGCGAGCTACTCCTACATACCTTCTTCCTTGCTATTGTACAGCTACAATGGATCCGGCCAGTGAACATGGTCGTTAGCTTGTGATTAACTCACTAAATAGAGTAACTGGACAAACCTTCCCCCACCCCCCAAAACAAAGAAAAAACCCTAATTTTTTTTAAAAAAATAAAAAGCAGCAGACTAAAGGAAGCAAAGACAAACGGGAAAAAAAAAACTAATTTGCAATATTAGTAAAGCATTAAGAAGATTTGATAGTTTAGAGTTCTGCACAAAAGAACACCCTAACACCATATTGTAACTAAATATATCGCTCCGAAGATACTAATCTGACAGATCAAATTATTGATCCTAGTGCTTTATACATTTGTCTAATGGTAAGCATATATGCATGATGATAAGATCAGACTAGACATGAGGTGAGGTGAATAGAAACCATCCGTCTACAAAGAGGAATCTCAAAGTCCCAGAACATCTATGGCATGTACTGTGGTGCAAATTGCGAAAGAAGAGGGTAAAACAGCTTCTACATGGACCACAAATTATTATATTGCAGCCTGCAATTTTAGAACAAGGAGCTATCCAAATGCAAAAGCAACTGTTGATATGAAATCGTTCGCTACCAGAAAACAGGTCTCGCATATCTGGAAAAAAATCACGGGCAGTAATGCATCAATCTATATCAATCTATATCTAGATTCCTTAGAGCTGAAAACAGAGTAAAACAGAATCGTGTCAGACAAAATTTAGAAAGTCACCCCCCCCAACCCAATGCAGTCTTCCACAGTGTATATTGTTGAAAGCTATGCACCTCGAGTTGCAGCAGATATTGCTGCCTTCTCAGACGTAGACATGGATATCGAGAACAATAAGAAACAACATCAGGAGCAAATCATAGATAACAACATGAAAAACAATGGACGCTACACTAGTCATCATGTTCACGAAGCCTAATGGTTGTTCCTAGACCTGGCAAATGCGTCATTCGGTTTGGGTACGGGTCATGTTAAGTTTGGGTCGGTCATGTTTCGTGTCAAGTGACATTTCGGCTCGGTTCGGCTTGTGTTGGGTGAACTTCGGTTCAGGTCGAGTTCAAATCAATTGATTTTTGGTCCAATACTCTTGTCAAGCAAAATGAAGCAACTTTGTAGAAAATTTCGGATCAGGTATGGTTCAGCTCATGTTAATTTGGGTTTTGCATCCACTTTTAGGTGAACATATTTCAAATGTCGGGTCAGATTTGAAGTCTCGGGTCAGTTTTGTCATGTCCAGTTGTTTCTTTCCGGGTATTTGAATGATCAAGCCTGGTGAGAGGAATCCAAGCAGCGCAGAAGCTATGAGTGGTGCAGCCCAGTCGTTCATTTTCTTGTTGTGTTTAGAGGAAATGTCTACACCTTTTCAGCCACATGACGGCAACTTGTGGGGAAAACGAAGAGGATGAAAGCAACGAAAGAAGAACGGAAGGAAAGGCAAAATCGCCAAAGAGGATCCGAAGCAAAGTACAAAGCCAAGTTATAATGGACAAGTTCCAACTTGAGGCTAGGGAATAAGATACCCAAGAACGCTAAATTAGGAAGAATCAATCGCCAATTTTCCCCATTTATGATGTTGTGGCGCTACACAGGTGACCAAACAAACCTCTTGTTTTAATTGGGAGAATGGAATCTAAGCACAAAGAGGATTTGTGTTATATTGGGGAAGCTGCAGCTTGCTTGCAATAGTTGAATTTGCGCCAAACCTACGCCTTCACAGCTAACATGACTCTACTGGTTTGGATCTTGAGGGGCCCATTTTTGAAAAGCTTAGTTTACTTGGGATCAAATAATTCCCCCCCCCCCCCTCCCAAAACTAATCCACTTGGCAAGATAAAAAATAAGATTGTCTGCAAGAATTTCTGGACTTCTCTATCTACGCTGCTCCACATAATCAGCTAAACAGAAATTTCTGGAGTTTTCAGTTAGACCTGCTAAATGGATCATTCAGTTCGAGTACGGGTTAGGTCAAGTTTAGGTTGGGTCATGTTCGGGTTAAATGACATTTTGGGTAGCTTCAGTCTGAGTATGACTCGTTTTGGGTCGATTTCGGATTAACCAATTTTTAGTCAAATACGTTTGTCATGCCAAGACAAACAACTTTGTAGAAAATTTCTAGTCGGGTATGGTTCAATTCGGGTTACGGATCCAGTGTCGGGTGAGCATATTTCGGATGTTGGGTCGGGTATTACTCTGGATCGTTCGGTTCGGATTTCGGATCTCGGCTCAATTTTGCCAGGTTTATTTTCAATTGGTAGTGAAGGTAGGCCCTTGAAACAGAAGCTTTGGTCTAATGCAATATCATCAATCAAACCCATGTAAAGTAGAAAGCTAGTCATGTTATAACCTTTTTCGTCAGAATTTGCACACTTGCATAATGGATGTTTTGGTGCAGGAATTATAGGGGCAAAATGTTTGCTGACAATATGAAATAGCGGGACTACAAAAGATGGATATCTTTCCTTTTTGATCCCTGGGACCCCTGCATGATTGAAGGGAGATGGTAAAAAATTTATTAAAAAAAATATCCGAGAAGGGATTTTCTACAATTCTAGCTATTGATGAACCAGAGAGTAACTTGGCACACAGAAGTCTCATCGTTCAAAAAAAAGAGGGAAAAAAAAAGAAAAATTCACATGGAACAGATGATGTGGGAAATTCATGTGCCTAATTCAATCTTCAGTACAGGCATACAACAATTAGGCGACGTATCATTGATATTTTGTACACTTTATGCTTCATGAGTAAAAACAGGTTGCTTGGGGACAGTGCAATATGTTGATGTGTCTCTAGGATGGACTCAATTAAGTGATGTCGTTCCATCAATCTCGCTGACAGGTATATGTTATGTTTGTATGCAGTCTATGGACCTTTCGATCATTTTACTTCGAGAACCTGCATTGGATAATTGACAGTTTGACACTGCAATCCTGCGCAGTCTAGACCTGGCAAAACTGACCTGAGAACCGAGACCCGAACCGAATGACTCGGACCCATACCCGATCCGACACCTAAAATATGTTCACCCGAAAGTGGATCCGAAACCCGAAACCTGAATTGACCCAGCCCGAACCATACCCGACCTGAAATTTTCAACAAAGTTGTTTTGGCATGACGAGCATATTTCACCCAAAATTGATTGACCCGAAATCGACCCAATTGGAACCATACCCGTCTCAAACCGAAACGACCCGAAATGTCACTTAACCCGAACATGACCCGACCCGTACCCGAACCAAATGACTCATTTGCCGGGTCTACTGTGCACGAACACTTGGATAGGGAGATTCAGACTTAGCGTGCACAGATCCTTGGGTGAAAATCATGCAAAATATTTGGAAATTGCTGGATCTGGGTCTACTAATTAACACATCCCCGTGTTTGATGACTGTAGCAGAGTCCATCTAAAAATGAAGTACAGGGCCTAGGGGAACTTGGTTAGTTACGCTGGAATCAAATGTGATCTGTATGAGAAAACCTGAAAAAGATGATATAAATGAATGTGCCCTTATTCAACATCTTCTTTACCTGGAATCCATCACAGCTAGCACAGAATCTTCAATTCTCCAGCATGGGTATGTATATTTTATGAAAAGCTTATGCTTTTACATGCAAAAAAGTCAAATACTTGCGTAGTTTTGTGCCTACGATTTCCAAGGTACAACAATCCCATGCTCCCAACCAGAAAAGTTTTATCAATTCTGAGCACTTAATTACCAAGAACCGGGCTTTCAGCCATGACATCAGTTCAGTATGGGTATGTTCCACCTTGGCTGACAAATACACTGGAGTTGGAGCAATTTTCATAATGGCATTCACCTCATTTGATCGACATATTTTCAATTTCTGCTTTCTGCACAATGGTGTGCCCTTCTTGTCGTGATCTATCACGAGCCCATAGCTCAAACATGTAAATATAGTGCTCCAGAACAGGCACTATATTGCAACTTTCTATCATGTACTTGAAATACTCCAAACCTTCATCTACCTTTCGCGTTTGAACACAAGCACTCAAAACCCCAACAAATGTGATTGCATCAGGCACCATATTTTCCTCCGTCATCCGCTCAAAAAGCGCTAATGCTTCCTCCCCACATCCATGTACACCCAAGCTAGTAATCATAGAATTCCAAGTAGCTAAGCTTCTCTTTCTCATCATGTCAAATACCTTTCTTGCCTCGCCTAAACTACCACACTTACTATACATGTCAACAAGCGCTGTTCCAAGATATACACCCAATTCAAACCCATTCTTCAAAGCATAATCATGAACCCTAGCCCCCAGCGTGATGCTTCCCAGCTGTGTACATGCTCTCAGTAAACAAACAAGGGTGAACTCGTTCGGCTTCACCCCTTCCATCTGCATTTTGGAGAACAACTCAAATGCCTCTTGCGGCCTCCCTTTGGTAACATACCCATCAATCATTGCAGTCCAAGAAACCACATTCCTCTCAGGCATTTGGTCAAAGAGCCTTCTAGCAGAATCCACCTCGCCATAGGAAACTAACCCAGCAAGCATAGTGGTCCAAGAAATAACATTTCTCACAGACATTTCATCGAATACCTGCCTGGCAAGCCCCAAATCACCGCATTTCCGGTACATATCCAACAGGGTATTCTTGACAAACATATCTTTACCATAATATCCTGTTTTGACAGCAAGGGCATGGACTTCCTTACCCTTCTCTATGGCGCAAGCAGCGGCACAAGCCTTGATGACGAATGGTATGGTGAATTTATCAGGGGAGACACCCGAACACAGCATGAGACTGTAGAGAACGAGGGCTTGGCGGGAAGAGCCGCTGATTGTGTGACCCCTGATCATGAGATTCCAGGCGAAGGTCGAAGGGCTCTGCATTTGGTTGAAGATTGAAGTGGCGCAATCCAATCTACCATAGAAAGCATAAAGGCCTAGCAGTCTGGTACAGAGGAGGTCATCGTGGGGGAGATCAGATCGAATGACCCTGGCATGGATTTGGGTGAGATGTTTGTAGTTGGTGCAGCGTTGGAGGAGTGAGGAAGGGTTGAAATTCGGGGACGAAGGCGAGTCGAAGGAGCAAGAGACGCACGAGGCCATGAAAGCCTGAGTTGAACCTCGGTGGCCACCTGGCAAGAGATTGTAGCCGCGGATGATGAGGCTGCTTCTTCGCCCACCCAAACGTGCACGTCATATGGATTCTCGTCCACTTACAAAACTTTTACGGAAACGATAACTCTGCTTTTCGTGCGACTTGTTTTTTCCCCCTATTTCGGGAATTGATAGCCCAAATTTGTACTTAAGTCATCATACTCTTTCTATTACCGTCTAGTTATATATATATATATATATATATATATATATATATATATATATATATATATATATATATATATATATTATTAGAGTATAAAAGTGAGTATTATCTCATATTGATAAAATTCAAAGAATATGATACTGTGTGTTGTCCCACATTTGATAAAATTAAAGGGTTTGAGTATGTATATAAGCTTGTAAATTACTTCATCTATTATCAATTGGTTTTTGGATGGAACCACATTTGATCTTATATTCATGACTTGTTGTTGAAATCTCAATTAATATAAAAATTTAACATGGTATCAGAGCGGCTTGCACAATCTTGATTTGCCACCGTTCCTGTTTAATTAAAATTGTGTGCAAGTGTTCGGCCTTACTAGTAGCCCACATTTGAGGGGCACATGTTGGAGTATGAAAGTAGGTATTGTCCCACATTAATAAAATTCAATCAAAGAATATGATATTGGGTGTTGTCCCATATTGATGAAATTAAAGGACTTGAGCATGTATATAAACTTATGAGTTACTTCACTAATTCCCAATTGGTTTTTGGATGGAATCTCATTTCAACTTGCATACATTACTTGTTTGTTGAAAGCCCAGTTGATATCTAAAATTTAACATGATATCAAAGCAGGTTGTTCGATCTTGATTAGCCACCATCCCCGTTTGATTAAAATTGTGTGCACGTGTTGGTCCTTGTCAATAGCTCACATGTGAGGGGCGTGTTGGAGTATGAAAGTAGGTATTATCCCATATTGATAAAATTCAAAGAAAATGATAGTGCGCATTGTCCCATATTTGAAGAAATTAAAGGGCTTGAGTATGTATATAAGCTTGTGAGTTACTCCACCCATTGCCAATTGATTTTGGGATGGAACCACATTTGAGCTTATGTCCATGACTCGTTGTTGAAAGTCCAATTAATATAAGAATTTAACATATATATACATATATATATATATATATATATATATATATATATATATATATATATACACACACACACAC
>JACYFF010031958.1:60813539-60877228 GCA_017589665.1 Selenicereus undatus
CCCCCCCCCCCCCCCGAGCCCTCTCTCATCTCACGACAACCGTAGCAGCACCCGCCACTGCCTGCTGCTGGCAAACCCAGACGCCGTCTACCACTGGTGACCCTTGCCGTCTTCTATCGCTCATCCTAATAGTCAGCAACCACTACCAGGCAAGTCTCGATTTTTTTTCTAAAAAGAATTGATTTTCATGATGTTCTCTTCCTCTCTTTCACTGATCCCCTTCGGTTTGCAGCCCACTACAGCTGCCGTCGTTGCCCTATGTCACCGCTGGCTTCTCGCCTCCTAGCTATAATCGTTGTGATCTGTCGCCCAGCGACTATCTCCTCTCCCTCTATGGTTGAGCACGGCTACACTTTTTATGAAAAACCCTAACCTTGATTCTCTTTTTTTCCATAAATTATATTTTAAATTGATAAATTTGACTTTTGGTTTTAAATTTATAATAAAATCTGATTGTTTAATTTCTTTAATTATTAGATTTACATCCTCTTGTTGGCTAAATAATTAAAGCCACACAAGCCACCTCCTTTTCTTTATACTTTTCAAGGTAAATTCTCAATCTTTAAATTTCATATTTTTTTAGCTTGGTTTGAACTGAATTAGTGATATTAAACTAGTAAGCGCACAAAGTGGAGATTATATAACTTGCATGCTTGAGGTTATGCTTGATAGATGATGGTGTTTTAGGATAAAAACTTAGGAAGTATTATCACTGTTACAATCAGAAATAGTGTAATTTAGAAAATGCAAAAATAAATATTGGTTTGTGAAAAAATTATGAGAGTTTCAGGGTTTATATATTTGGAAGTCCTTCATATCATATATTTTGAATCGCATTAATCGAATTATAGATTAAATATTGAGACTGCACAAATCTAGACTGTTTTGGGCTATTGTGGGAACTTTATTAAATTTATGTTAATTACTGTTGAAATTTGCTAATTTGCTTCGAATAAAAGCTAAAATAGACATTTAAGCTTTCTAGAATGGGATTGATCTCTTGGATCTAATGTCTAGATCTTAAATTATGGCCTCTAAAAATTGGACCTAGACTTTGTCCATAACCTGAAAACTAGATGTGAAGCTTTAATAAGAACTAAAATTTTCGAAATCAATGAAAATTATTTTGAGGATGTTAATATGTTATTTGGGCATAAAAATGGACTTTGAGGTGAAGTATGGGCCCTAGTCTAAATAAGTTTAATTTTGGGCTAGGTATAAGTATTAATAAGGCCGTGTTGGACCTATATAGTCTAAAGTTAGGAAGTCGAGCTAAAGTTTAGGCGTCGTACCTTGCCAGGTAATAATCATGTCTTAATTCCCCTAAATGTCCCTTTAAAATGTGGTTTATGAGGGTCTATCTTGTACTTTCTTTTGACTTGATGTTTAGGGACCTTCTTAAATAATTTCATATGTTTGACGCTTTATTGGTACTATCCGAAGCTAGATGTGGAAATCTTTGGGCTGCTATTCAAAAGTTCTTTTTAATATTATTGGACCTTTATTGGGTCGGGATGGCTACTTGAAATTTGGACCAATGACCTATTCTTAGGAAAATAATAATTTCAGTGGAAGAACTAGGCAAGAGGTGTTGATAGTAAATAAGATATTATAGTCTTCCCTGGGTAATTGCATGCATGGTTAGCGGCTACGTGTCATCTAATTGATGGGTGTACATTAGGTTATCAGTGATTATCCAACTAACGGTAGGTTATGAAGTACACAAGCGGCTGCAACCAAAACGATTGCAGGTCATGAGACCTGGTGAGGTCGCTCACCTTCTTTAAACCTAAACTAAGAGAGACATGGATGAACTTGGATTTTGGGACAAGTTCCTAGGAAAGTATTTATGAAATTATTTGGGTTATCTTCCCTCTCACCCTTAAAATTGTTTGAAATGAATTTCATATATTTTGATTGTTAGGGGTGATTGTTATTGAGTCCTGTCTCACTTTTCTAAATGTTTTGTTTTTAGGTGATAATCATGAGCATGAGGATGGGACTCAAATCTAAAAGTGAGGCCGAGTGTTACACAGTACTTTGAAATATGTTTTGGATTGATTTCCTAGATTTTGAGTACTTTGACTTTTGATTGTTACACTTTGACTTTGACTTTTTTTTACACTGTAGTAATGACTTCTTACTTGTAGATTTTGTAGTACTTATCCTTGTATTTCATCACAGGAAATATGACAGTAACACCCCATTAAGTTGTCCACTGCATCTTAGTGTTAAATTTTAGTAATTAAATAAATTAAAAATTTTAGAGCATTACATGTTGATTCAAAAACAAATAGTCTGAATAATTTTTTCACTGTGGTAAACGATACAGTCTCCCTGTAGCCCTACGCTGTAATGCTTTCATTTGTGGTTGCATGATTTGATCAATCAACACTTTACGTGTTTCTTTTTGCTTGCTACTGAATTACATGATTAGAAAGCATAAACATAATTTGACACAATTTGGAGCATATGAATGTGAATGCTAATACTGCATTTATATCTCAAAACAATTACATGTTGGTCTTGGGAAGCTATGTAGTAATGTTTCATGTGGTGTTGGACTTTTGCTGTAAAGGATCCTAACACTAGAGAGAAAGAAGGAATGGTAGATTCATATCATTGTTGAATATGCACAAGTGAAAGAGGCAGCCATGAGGAACTAGTTGTAGAAACACTTTAGATTGCCCTATGTCATGTCTTGGCTATCTCTTTGACCTACGTCCCCCTTGTGAAGGGCCTACGGGTGTTACGATAAACCTCGTAGTCAATCATCATCGGCCGTAGCCCTAGTTTTCCATTAGGACTACTCCTCATATCCCACTCTGAAGCCAGAGTCTGTGAAGGAAGCTTAGGCTATCTGACCCAACCAAAATTGATAACCAATAGACTTACACAATTGTTTTGATAAAAGACAAAAGATAAATGTTAGAGACAAGTCTAAGATCAGTCAAAGTCCTCTCTTACTAATATAAATAGGGAGAGATTTATCATATAGCATATTCAACTATATGTAAACCACGCCCAACATCATTAGAATGACTCATTCAAGTCAATGCCAACAAAACACTATATGTTGTCTATTGCCCAAAGTATTCATTTATTGATGTCCTTGTTTCGTGTTGAATTCATGACATTGAGACATCGTTGAGTATTATATAATGCATCATTCTCTTAGAGAAAAATATTTCCTAACAAACTATTATCAATGTGAATCTCATTTTGGATGCTATTTATCAAGGAAAAAGGTTAATTTTATTTAATCTTTTTCTTGTCATATTTATTAGGATTATTCATAGGTTAGTTTTATTATGTTTAAGAAAGATGTTGCATCAAAATAAAGGGAGAAATCTATCCAAAACCAGCCAAATAGATTGAAATTCAAATGTCCCCAAAACAATTAGCTATCAACATCAAGCATTAAATGATGCCAATGCACTTTCCTATCAGACCCCTTGATTAAGCCGTTCACAGTGCAATTAGCAAGAAGATTAAGGATTTGTGACTACTTCAGTAGTCATATTCATCAGAGAGAAGATAGAATGATCATTCCTCTTATGGAAAGGATGACTAAGTTTGAAAAAAGGGATTTACCAAAAGAGGGAAATAATTAGACTCCCTGAGACAACTATTAAAGTCCCTAATTCAAAGAAGCACATAACAGCTATGTCTCTTACATGCAATGGTTCAAGCACTACAAAGAGGATGTATATGTAGAAGAAACATAAGAAGAATGAGGTATAACCCTAGAGCAAAGAAAAAGACTGTCTTGTGTTAAAGCTTGTAATCGTTTACTCATTTAATTCAAAATTCTATACTACTATAGTGCCTTGAGAAAACTTTATCTATTGACAAGGAGTGAGGGTGCCCCTGTTGTTTGGTGTATAAGATAGAGTTCTTAGGGAAAATTACATAGGTAGCAAGGACCAATGAGACTCTTGTTAGTCAGTGTACTTTTGGTGGTTGGGGAGCTCTATAAGGCCTGTCAAAGTGCCTGGAGAAAACTCTAATCGCAACATGGTGTTAGAGGACCTTGTTAAACTATCTTAGAAAGATAGTGAATTGATTAACTCTAAGGTTAAAGAAGAACGTTAACTGGGACATAAACTAAGGTTAATTTGTGTGAACCTCGTGAAAAATCTTATTTATGTTATTTCTTTACTTTCTGCTCTAATTTTACTCTAAATTTTGCTTGCTTCTTATGGTTTAGAGCATTTGTGCAATTAATTGATATATGCTCTAACTTAAAATTATGTTTCGTCAAACTCTTGCTGTGAAACCCTGAAAATTCTAATTCATTTTTATTGCTAATATTTAGCCTATTTAATGCAGTGGAAATATCATAGTGGGCGTCATTGCCGTATTTCATAATGAAATGCAAGGCGTAAGGTATCAATTAGAATAAATAAAAGTGTAACTCAAAGTCAAAGGTCAAGATCTAGTGTCAACTAGAACTTCAACGTTATTCAACGCGAATAAAATTTTAATCTAAACATCTACGTGGCCTCACACATATCCATCCCCATGTAGCACATCAGTACCTGAAAACAAAACATTTCACATAGTGAGACAGAGCTCAATAATGTCTACCCCTAACCGTAAAACACCTACTTAAATTCATTTCAAATATTTACAGGTAAGAGGGAACATTCAAATAGTTCGAAAATAATTCCCAGCCAGTTCAAAGTCTTTAAACTTCCACATTAGCCATTATTCAAAATCAAAACACGTCAATTTCATTGGCGAGCGACCCCACCAGAAGGTCTCATGGCCTTCCGTCGAACACCCTTATGGGTTATCAGAATCCATCTTAGCATATGGCCATTTACAATAGCACCTACCCGAAAATCGCAGGCTATAACCCGAATAGACTAACTTGTCTCAATACCAAGGTAAACCTACCCTAATCTCAGGAGGCACCCTCTTACAAACTCACCTTTGTCTTTCACTTTTGGATTCGTATATTATGAATAATCTATTTGGCTTCCCGAAAACCCAACCCATCTTAAACATTCTTCTATTACTTAACAAAACCACTTAAAACATTAACTACTCAAATAAAACAATTAATCACAACAAGATGTTCCATATTCATAAAATCATAGAATTGTCAGTTGCAGTTCACAGTTTCCATGTAAGGTTCCCTTGGCATCACTATAAGAAAAGGGTATAATTATGACAACCTAATTACGACAGGGTGAAAATATTGTCATTGTTGCTTACTAATTACGACAAGAATATATGTTTGTCTTAATTAATTAAGAAAAGTTAGGTTATTTACGACTGGTAAAAAATTCTATCGTAATTATTGTGAGATGCCTGTCGTAAAAGCTCTAAAACTAGGCAAAGGTACGCATTGGGGATTAAGCCAAAAAAATTTGGTGGGAGACTTGACCGGGAAAATGAAAATATGTGCGAAATTTGTGAGAATTGAAAATTACAAAAGTCAAATAATAATATGAAAAACCCAAACGCACAAAGCCAGATAATTAATTGACTGCCAATTCTCTCTCCTCCTCCATCGCGACCTCCCATTCTCTCTCCAAAGTCGCGACCTCCAATTCTCTCTTCTCTTCGTAACTCTTCCCTTGAAAATCGTCAGCCATGGCTTCTTCAAAATCGCGATTTCTTCAATCGTGATCGTAACGGCAGCGTACTTTTATCTGGGTGTCGTCCAAATTTCTACTTCGTTCAAATCAAAGTGGAAATTTGGAATCACTGAGCAACCCTGCGAAATGTGGTAGCCTAAATTTTGGAGCACAACTTCATCTAGCCCTCTGCATCTTACCGGTATACTATCTTTCTCAGTTAATTTGTTACTTGTATTTGTTTGTGTGATTCCATTCTTTTGTTGTGTAGTTACGTTTAACCTAGAATTTGAGAGCTCGAATTGGAGATCTCTGTTAGCTTCAATGGGATCAATACTGGTAATAGATACTACTGGCTTTGATGTATTGTCAACTGGGATTAATTTACTTAATCTTCCCCTGTTTTTATGTTTTCTGTTTTGTTTTAAGGTGTATCGAAACCTTTAGGCATAATTGAGTGTGGTTTCTGCTAAGTCGTTGAATGGGATTTGAGCTGCTAAGAAATATAAACAGAATTGTCTTGTTGAATTCATATGTTAGTTTAGATTTGTTAAGGTTAAAATGATTTGATATTTTCTATCACCCAGTCCCAGTGTAAGGTTATATTTTGCTGTAGTTCTTGTTCAAGTTTTCCTAGGTCATATGAATCTTTTTATTTTTTTGGGTATGTTGAATTATTTGATACCAATGCTTTTAACTTCTTTGTACATCTAGACAGCCTAGGAGTCATCTAAATATGAATCTAAAAATTATTTTGATGACAAAAGGATATATGTGACAGCATTGAGCATGAAGGTGGAAGCTTTATGAGTCTAAAATTAGTTTATCATTGAATTGAAATTGTTTGATGCCTTTTGTTGTGTGTCAATGTCCTTTGTACTATATGTATTAGAATTTCTGTTGGTGCTATCAATATTCATCTCCAGCTTAGTTGTTTTTAGGAGTCAATGATGGTAGGCTATTGCCTGGTGAGGTGTTTCTACCTAAGGTTATTGTACGATACTCACTTCTTCTCTGCCTTTCAGTGTCTTGACAACGATCAGAGTTTTCATCTCGTTTGATTTTGTTAAATTTGCTGTTTGTCTCCACATGGATGCTTCTGTTGGATCGTGCTTGTTCGAAAGAAATAATAATCAGTTACTACTTACAACTTGATGCTTTCTATTTTCTTTTTGCATTTTTGTGTAATGTTTGATAATCTACAACACTAAGCACTTATTATATACTGAAGATTCTGAACTTCTATGAAGGCAATGAGAATGGTAAGTTAACCCAGAATACATGAATATTCTCTAATCTATTCACCTTCTCCTTTTCTACCCCCCCTAAAAAAAACCAGAAACAAGTTGCCATATAGCTGGCAACAAGAGGTTGCGAGTCTTCGGTGTAGGTGATGATGTGATTATTATAAAATCATGACATAAGCATTGGAATTGTGTATAGATTGCTCATCGCTTGGTCTACATCTCACTGTATTTCTTCATGCATCCTCATTTATGGACTTCAGACATGCTACATATTGGGTGTATTGAATTTATCCAATTTTTTCATTTATATGGACCGCCCCCCCTTTTGGAGGCCAATCGGGGGGTAGGGGTGGGTTGGTGATTTTCATCCCTCACCAAGCTTACTCATTCCTACAATTCTCCATAAGTCCATGAACAAAGTGCTGAATGGTAGTTTGGATATGAGGACCTTCTGGAGTTTGGTTTGACTGCTTCTTTGCTTGGGTAAATTGTAATTATTTTAATTTTTATTTTGGGTCTCAAATATGGTGTAGTAATCATATTATACTGTCCCCCCTATTTATGGTGTTCTTTTTTTGGGGGTTGTCCACACTATCTTGGTTTTCATGTAGTTTAAGTCTCCGTGTGTACCCAACCTTCACTATGTATTTCCCTTCGGGGTTGTTATGCCAAAACCAATGTCTATTATGTTTGTTCTCCTATTTAAACACTTCCTTAACTCTGCAAAGCTTTTTCTAATACCAACAACAGTATTTAGGGGGGGGGTAATCCCACCAGTCCTTTGATTTAATGTACCTACCATGCACCCACTTTAACCACAACTGCTTCTTCTTTAAAGCTACTTGTCACACCAATTTTGCTACACGTGCTTGATTCCATATCCCCAAATTCTTCAGCCCTATGCCCCAGTGAGGTTTTGGCTTGCAACAATTGGCCCATGAGACTGAGGGCACTTTTTATAGGCTACATCAGCACTTCATCTATACTTTTTACAAAGTTTGATGATCTCTTTCATAACTGTGGTAGTACAAAAATTATAGCCAAAAATTGACAATGACTAGTATAACTCAATTGATCAGATCAACTATGCCTGCATAAGATAGTGTTCTAGATGATCATACCTTGATCCTTGCTATTATCTTATCTAAAACTATTGGCACTCAATTTTCCTATTCATACTTGTAGTTATAGGTACTCCTAGGTACCTAAAAGGGAAAACCCCCTCTATAAACCCAGTTTCCCGCAAGATTTCATTTCTTCTTTGGTCAGTGTAGCTTCCAATAACTATCTGTTGTTTGCTGAGATTTGCAGCTAATCCTGAGCATACTAAAAACTTTTAAACAGCTTGCATTAAGCGTCTTACACTTGCTATATCTGCAACACAGAACAAGATTAAATAATCTGCAAATAAGAGGTGTGACAGTTTAAGCAGTCTGCCGTTTGGATGATAGTGAAAGCCTGAATTTGTAGAGGCATGCCCTATCGGTCTTGATAGATATTTCATAAATAACACAAAAAGTAAAGGGGGCATAGGATCCCCCCTCATATAAGTCCTCGTTTCCCCTCAGAATAGCCAAAATTTTCCCCATTCAGTTGAATTATGAACGTAGTGCTTGAGATGCATGCCTTTATCTATTTGTTAAATCAATAGGCCTTTGTTAAATCAATCTTCATCATACATCTAGGAGTAGCATGCTTTCTTGCATATGCTCTAGCCAATTCTTGACAAACCAAGACATTGAATAAAAGCTTGCTCCCCCCAATGAATGCTCTTTGTTTAAGACCTACTAGGTGGGGTAGCACATCCTTAAGCCTGTTAGTCAGCAACTGTAATGCATTTGTATATTGCATTACAAAAAGCAATAGGCCTAAACTCAGTTGAGGAAGGAGATTGTATCTTAGGTAGTAGATCTAGGTTGGTGGTGTTGCACAATTTGAGCATTTTCCCAGTTTTAAAGAACTCCTATATTACAGTACACACCAGCAAGCCTACCTCTTACCAGCAGCTCTTATAAAAACTTCTACTATAACAATCTATCGTAGGTGACTTCACATTAAGTATTGAGAAGATTGCTTCCTTTATATCCCTTTTTGAAAAAGGTCCATACAAGTTGAGTTGTTGTTCAATGGACAATTTGGCCCCTCTATACATAATATCTCTATCAATATGTGCCATGTCATGTGACTGTGTCTCCAGTAGCTTGTTGTAGAACTTTACAGTCACCCTAGCTACTTTATCAAACCCATAGACCATCTGGTCATGTTCATCCTTTATAGAATAGATGTATGAGTTAATTTTTAATTTTTTCATATTTGCAAAAGAATCATAAATCTTGTTCTCCATCGTTAAGTTATTCTAGCTTGCTCTACTTCCTCATCAACATGAGTGAGGATTTAAGAATCCCTGCATAATCTATTCTGCATTTCGTCTCTACATGTTGTAATTGCACATTACTTGGAACATTTTGTAACATCTGTTGCGCATCATCTAGTTTCTATTTGAACAAAACTTGCTGACTTTGAATGTCTGAGAATTTATCTCTATTCAACTGTTGTAGGGGCTTCTTCATGCTCTCGAGCATTTGTAATAGTTGAAACATTTTGTATATCGTAATATTCTGGTGCATTTTGTCTCTCACTGTATCATTGAATTCTAGATTTGACACCCACATTTCACAGAACTTGAAAGTATTTTTGGGTTTTGGATAGGTTTGAAAACATATTATTAGGGATGTATGGTATGATAACCTCTTCTCCTTATTACTCACCTGCACATGGTCAAAAGCATCATACCATAGAACATTACAAAGTACAATATCTACTCTTGACTAGACTGTCTTATTTGTCCAAGAAAAGTAGGAGCCAATGTAGTTCATTTCCTATAACTCACAATTAAGTTAGAAGTTGGCAAAATCTCATCTCACTGTCAACCACCTCATTCCCTTCCATTCTATCACCTGGGTACATGACAACATTAAAATCCCCTGCTAGGCACTATGCATCATCGATGCTAGCAGCTATGTGATTGATTTCATCCCATAATTTCTTTCTCTTAGCTTCTTTGTTGTGCCCATATACAAAATTGATATAAAACATCACATAATTTACTTAATCTTCCCCTCTTTTTATCTTTTTTGTTTTTTTTAAGGTGAACTAAAGCCCTTATGCATAATTGATTGTGGCTTCAGCTAATTAAGTCATTGAGTTGGATTTGAGAGCTATGGGTATCAGTTCGATTAAATGGTTTCAATTGTTTTGCTCACCCCTACTTGTAACATTGATAAATAAATGATAATGACGCTCCTAGACCAAAGGCATACATAGCATTTATGTATGTAAGCCTGAAGGTTACATAACATTGATAATTAAATCGGTAATAAGGTTTCGTCCACTACAAATATCAATTGATATTAGTCAATATTAGACAGCATAACATTGTCTTGTTCAATTCATATGTTAGTTTAGACTTGTTAAGGTTAAAATGATGTGATATTTTCTATCACCCAATCCCAGGGTCAGGTTATATTTTGTTGCAGTTCTTGTTCTGGGTCACATGAATCTTTTTTATTTTTTTGGGTATGTTGAATTATTTGATGCCAATGCTTTTAACTTCTTTGTACATCTAGACAGCTTAGGAGTCATCTAAATATGAATTTGAAAATTATTTTGATGACAAAAGGATATATGTGACAGCATTGAGCATGAAGGTGGAAGCTTTATGAGTCTAAAATTAGTTTATCATTGACTTGAAATTGTTTGATGCCTTTTGTTGTGTGTCAATGTCCTTTGTACTATATGTATTAGAATTTCTATTGGTGCTATCAATATTTATCTCCAGCTTAGTTGTTTTTAGGAGTCAATGATGGCAGGCTATTGCCTGGTGAGGTGTTTTTGCCTAAGGTTATTGTAGGATGCTCACTTCTTCTCTGCCTTTCACTGTCTTGACAACGATCAGAGTTTTCATCTCATCTGATTTTGTTAAATTTGTTGTTTGTCTCCATATGCATGCTTCTATTGGATCATGCTTGTTTGAAAGAAATAATAATTAGTTACTACTTACAGCTTGATGATTTTCTGTTTTATTTTTGCATTTCTGTGTATTGTTTGATAATTTGCAACACTAAGCACTTATTATATACTGAAGATTCTGAACTTCTGTGAAGGCAATTAGAAGGGTAAGTTAACCAAGAATACATGAATGTTCTCTAATCTATTCACCATCTCCTTTTCTACCCCCCATAAAAAAAAAACCAGAAACAAGTTCCCTTATAGCTGGCAATAAGAGGTTAGGAATCTTAAATCTTGTTCTCCGTCATTAAGTCATTCTAGCTTGCTCTACTTCCTCATCAACATGAGTGAGGATTTAAGAATCCCCACATAATCCATTCTGCATTTCTTCTCTGCATGTTGTAATTGCACATTACTTGGATCATTTTGTAACATCTACTGCACATCATCTAGCTTCTATTTGAACAGAACTTGCTGATTGTGAATGTCTAAGAATTTATCTCTATTCAACTGTTGTAGGGGTTTCTTCATGCTCTTGAGTTTTTTTAATAGTTGAAGCATTTTGCATATCTTAATATTCTGGTGCATTTTGTCTCTCACTATATCATTGAATTCGAGATTAGACACCCACATTTCACAAAACTTGAAAGTATTTTTGGGTTTTGGACAGGTTTGAGAACAAATTATTATGATTTAGAGAGGGAGATGGGTGAACATGTGTCATAGGCTTTATAATGATTCGAAGTTAATTATGCATATGATTTTCCTTTGAAGTCTTTGAAGTGCCTTATTATCTTGAATTGTCGGAATTGAAGCTTAACCGTATGTAATAAAACCATAGGTTGCATATCACTTTTGGTTATTGTAACTTGCATATCAGTCACTCCAATTACTTGGGCAGCTATATAATTTGTATATTATCGCATCTATCTTGTGTTTAATATTGTCGAAATCGATTTAATATATTAGTTGTTTTATCTATTATATGCAGATGGGTTTAGATTTTAATATTACACTTCACTTGCACTATGGGGGAAAATTTGAAGAAATTGACTTCATACAATATGCGGGGGAGACTGGTTGTAGGCAGATTGAATATGATTGTGATAAGTTGTCTTTGCCTGAGTTAGGAAGCATATTAAAGGAAGATTGTAGGTATGAGGGTGATGAAAGGGAGTTTTGGTG
This sequence comes from Selenicereus undatus, assembly GCA_017589665.1. Classification (NCBI taxonomy): domain Eukaryota; kingdom Viridiplantae; phylum Streptophyta; class Magnoliopsida; order Caryophyllales; family Cactaceae; genus Selenicereus; species Selenicereus undatus. Next base: position 60,825,568 of record JACYFF010031958.1, read on the forward strand.
GCAAAGTTCTCGAAAGAGCAATGAGTTAAAGAGAATAATAGGAGACAAAGAGGTGGTTGATATGATATCCAGACTTGCCAAGTCCAAAACTGTCCATATATTTACCATTGATCAGACACTTGATGGTCTTGTACTAGTGACTCAACGATTTGTTGATCGGCATGCAACTATGACCCAACCTACAAGAAAACACATGGTGGCTCAATCATTGTTTACTCCAAGGCTTCTTTTACCTGAAACTATAGATAATGAAGGATAAAATTCAAGTTAGTTGACTCCAGTTTGCGGTGGAAATGGTAAGATAGTTTTAAATAAAAGAAGTTGTATTTCTATTGCTAGGTTTTCATATTTTTCTTTTGTGTTAGCTTTGATGTACTTTGATGTTGTGTGTATGTTTCAGTTTGTTCAAGACGTGACTTGAATGCTTTCTTAGGCATCCTGTATTTAATTGATGCAAATTTGGTTGTTTCCATTTTTCTTGGACACACATTTTTAGTTAATACAGAACAAACCTGGTCATTTAATTGAAGACATTAGTTAATTATCATATTTGATTATGAATTCTGTTATGCAAATGTATCCATATGACAATAAGTTGGTGGCTTTTAGATGCTAACTGGATTTCTGCCCTAATATGTATGTACTAGTCAATGGCACCTAGCAAGCTTTGGATGTGCCTTGTTAATGAGCGCCTTAATCCAGAATATAAGAAAGGCATCAGGGAGTTCATAACATTCGCATTTGGCCGGTTAGGAAATGAGAGTGAGGTTGTTAAATGTCCTTGTGTAAGATGTAAAAACAGTAATGACCATCAATATTCAGCTGAAACTATTGAAGATCATCTTATTGCATATGGAATCCTTTCAGGTTATACATTTTGGTGCCACCATGGAGAAACAACAGGCGAGAATCAATTAGAGTCTGAGTCGTTAGGGTTTCATGATGGGAATGAAGATGAGTTTAATGAAATGGAGGCCGAAGAAAATAAAATAGATGATGAGATTGATGTCATGTTAATGGAGAGGTTTCAAATGTTCAATGATTTGTGTATGGGTGAAGTTGGTGTAGACTCATTCAGAAGCATTGAGTTTGAGAAAGAGGCCAATGATGAAGCAAAGAAATTCTATAGGTTATTGGAAGAATTGCAACAACCTTTATATGAAGCATGTAAAGCTTCTAAATTGTCCACAGTTGTTAAGTTACTTCACATTCAATCTCTTGGTAGGTGGAGTAATGAATCATTTACAATGCTATTGGAGTTCTTGAAGAATGAGTTGTTACCAATGGACTCATCGTTGCCTAATTCTTATTATGAAGCAAAAAAGATCATTAAGGATCTCGGTCTTTCTTATACCAAAATAGATGCATGTGTGAATGATTGTATGCTGTTTTAGAAGGATGATGAGACACTAGATGCTTGTAATTGGTGTCATGCCTCTAGGTGGAGGGATGATAAACATAGTGGAGAAACCAAGAGAAAGAAAATGGCAAAAGATACCAGTAAAAATGTTGCGTTATTTCCCACTAAAGTCAAGGCTTCAAACATTGTTTATGTCTTCAAAGACGGAATCTCACATGAGATGGCATCATGAATGTCGTGTTAAGGATGACATTTTGAGGCATCCAGCCGATGCTAAGGGATAGAAACACTTTGATAAGACTCATAAGAAATTTGCTTCAGAGCCGCGCAATATAAGGCTCGGTCTTATAATTGACGGTTTCCAACCTTTTTCAAATGCAACTACCCTGTATAGCATTTGGCCAGTGATGCTTGTTCTATATAATATGCCCCATTGGATTTGCATGAAGCAATCAAATTTTATCTTATATATGATCATCCCTAGTCCAGATGGTCCTGTAGATGCCATTGATGTTTATCTCTAACCTTTAGTCGAAGAATTGAATGAACTATGGGAATTTGGTGTGGAGACATATGACGTGTCAATAGCTTAAAATTTCAACATGCATGCTGCTTTGATTGGCACAATCAATGATTTTCCGGCTTATGGAATCTTATCTGATTGGAGTACAAATGGAAAATTGGCATTCCCTTGCTGTCACAAGTTCACTTATTCCATTAGATTGCTAAATTCTTCCTAGCAGGCTTATATGGGCCATCGAAGATTTCTTCCTAAGAAGCACACCTGGCGGAAAAAGAAGGATTGGTTTGGAGAGATAGAAATAAGAGATGCTCCTGTGCCATTATCTGGGGATGATGCCCTTGAGCAAGTGAACGATCTTGAAGGTATTCCCCTGTCCAAAGCTGCACATGTAAAAGTGAAACTTTCTCATGAATAGAGGGGAGACAATTGGAATAAAAAGAGCATATTTTTCAAATTACCCTATTGGAAAACCCTTTTGTTGAGGCACAATTTAGATGTCGGGCACATAGAGAAAAATGTGTGTGATATCATTCTTGGGACTATCATGAACATGAAGGGAAAGACCAAAGACAATGCATATCTTTTTCACGTATCTTGATTAAAATTCATCATATTTGCTTCTTTCAACTTGTCTTCATTTGTTGCCAATTCAGATCAAGAGTACCCAAAATTCAGAGAATAGTTCAAAATTGAAGTTGCCTCATCGCTCAAGTAGCAAGCCATTTAGGTAGATCATCTATGTTGAACTGGTAAGAGCATATTTAGTCTTGTTTGATTGAGGGTAATATGTACATGTCCTGAACAATTTTATCTTATAAAGGGGGGCAAGGAAGGAAAGTAACCAACTGTAACAGAGATCTTCAAGGCTACACGAAAAGCAAAAACTGGAAATTTAGAAGGCCAAGACGCAGAAAAATATGTGTAAGCTCTTTAACTTGGCTTATATAATGGGTAGTGTCTATTCTTCTTACTTTAACTAGGGTTAAGATATTGTTTTTCAATTTGCAAAATAGGAGGAGATTATTTCTACAGTAGACAAACACCCTGAGTTCTCCCAATTTGAGCTGATTGAGAAATGTTTTGGGCCCCAAGATCATGATGATGTCATTTGCTTTGGTCATGGAGTGACACCTAAAGATGTTCAGGGATCGCAACCGAGTAAAGTTGACCTGATGATAGAAATTCAGGAAAAGAATCAGCAAATTAACTCATTAGTTGGTCGTGTGGATGCTTTAGAGTCAAATCATCAAAAGAAAATTGAGGAGATGAAAACGGCTCATGAGGTGCAAATTATTGAAATGAAAGAATCTCATCAGCAAGATATGGCTAAAATAGAAGATGCTCATCACAGGGACATGGCTACTGTAGGTTGATAAACTTGAATTACTTACCAAATTAGTTCTTCACCAAAGGCCTCATGAGATGCACTTGTAAGGTATGTACCATTGGCTTGTTTTTCTCATTTTTGGGTTAGTTTTCTTAATTATTTTCTCCTTCTTTCTGCTTCTTTGTACTTTAACACCCCATTATGATCTTCTCTACACTCTTACTATTTTTCTTTTGTCATCCTCTTCTCCTCCATACTCAATTTTTCCTTTTTCAATTTAATGGGGGCCTTGCTATTATACACATGAATGCAGGCCCTATCTTTGTTGTGTTTGGTAGTATTTGGAAAAACATGAGTATGGTATCATTGTGATTTCTGTGTATATGCCACTCAAATATTTCTGGTTGTTTCACTTAGGTTGAGCATTTGATCTTCGGGGATGTTTCACTTAGTTTGACGATGGTATTGCTGTTAATCATAGTTGCCAGTCAACTGGTGGCCAAGCAGTGATTTTAGTGTTATTTAGTTGGTATATGTTACATGCTATTTAGTCAATGCAACATAGTTCATGAAGCTTCTTTAAATTTTGATGCAGTTGGTATTGCTATTTTAGTGTTATTTGGTATTCACTTATAGTCAGCATTTTTTATTTTGTCCGCTGTCCATTGGTTGAGGCAATGCTATCCTGGCCTTTGTCATCCAAGTCTTGGTGTCGCACTCAGTCACTATCACTCTCCTCATTTCTTTCTCCCCCCTCCTTACTGTTCATCTTGGTTGATGCATTCACAGAATGCTAATGTTCGATGCCCTGCACTGAAGGCGATATTCCACCAGCCACCACTGCCTGAGCACGTTGGAATAACAAGTCTTGAATCATAGTGAATTGGAGTTATAATTGGTAAAATAATCGCTATATATGTGCTTTTCAAATTTGTTGAAAAGCCTGGTTTTAGGCATTCAAAGTTAGCTGTATGTCCCTATCTTAACTAGCATTCTTCATGAGGGTTACATGAGACTATTATGAGTTGTGCGTGGATAGATGCAGATAAGAGGGTTAAGTTGAAATAATTTTTTGTGCATTTATGCCAGAGTCTCTTTACAACAACTAATATGGACATCAGTTTAAAGAATGAATAACACTTATCAGTGATTTCTTACGGAATGACTTTATTAGTTAAGGAGCATTTACTTTATAGTTCAGTTCTACAATCATGCAATTTTGTATTTTCTTCAATGGAGGAGCCAAAAAGTGGTAGATGAGAGAAATGAATTTTGCTGATTGAAGGTGATATTTTGATAATGAATGTCCTTTGTAATTGCTATTTAGTTCGTAAGTTTTTGCATGATATCTACTATATGTTGTAGCAGCCAATGCAACATGGTTCATGAACCATAGTGTTGCTGAAAGTATTGGGGTGATTTTATTGAGGAATCATAGTTTAAATATTTTGTAATCTTAAATATGACAATTCTGCTGGAGCTTTATTGAATTAGGCAGTGGGGTTGTGCTTGCCTTGCCTTGATTTTTCCTGCCTCAATGAGTAACTGATGCCATCAAACAAATGACTCCAGAATGGTTTGGGGGGGGGGGTTACAAACTGAATAGTGCTAGCTGTTAGAGAGCTTTAGGTGGCTTCTTATATCCAACTTGTCTCTAAAAGCAAAAATGATAGCTCAAGTAGAACATCTGCTGCATTTCCCACAATTGGAAGCAACATTATGTTGATGAAACTCATAGATAATACCCAGGATTAATTATGACGGGAGAAGTAGTTGTATGTGGATTTCTTATTTACGATAGGAATAACGGTCTATCATAAAAACTTTCACTACTTATAACAGGAGACAAGACCCGTCATAAAAAGATGTCATATCTTTTACGACGGGGTTGTCGCAAAAGATCATTTGCTTCGACCACATCTACGACAGGACAATTTCCTGTCGCAAAAAGCTTTAGTGATAGGATTTGAAGTCATTTACGACAGTTTTTCCTTTCATAAATGACCACTTTTCTTGTAGTCCATACAACGTCACATAACAATTCATAAACATCCAGAATCATTTTAAAAGAGCAACCAATGGAAGTTAGGGCATGGACATTACCTCGAAGAAGCGTAAGAACCTAGCTTGAGTTTGAACTAAAGTATTGGGCCTAAACTATAAAATAAAACATCACAATATAGACTAACTTAAGGGAGTTATTATACCTCAAAAATCAATATTTTCCAGCCCAAAGGTCAAGCAAGCTCTTTAAGCCACTTCACTAATGTTACTCACCCAAAGAGTGATTCTCCAGCACTTAAGCAAATTTTAAAAGTATATTTATTAATTAAAAGCTAATATTGAGATTTAATTCCTTTAGAGATGGTGAAAAGTTTCGTGTCAATTTCTGACCTAACTTGCAGGACTTATAACGCCACATAGAATTATTGTACTAAGGTGTATGAGCCCAATCTGGGAAGATCCTTTGATCTACTACAACTTTCCTTTTATGAGCAGCCACAAATAATCACAAGGACTATCTCAGAAACCCCTGTTTTTCAGCCAAGTTAGTTTTCATTCAAAATTGTGCAATCCCAGAAGAAAATTCATTTCTCCCTTGTTTATATCCAAAATTGATGATTCAAAATTCCTAGTAATGTAAATGCATAAAGCTACCTTCCCACATTTTTTCACGTTTTATGGTTTAGTTAATAAGTACAGTTTAATCCCCGAATTTGGGTCAGTGCACTTCTAATTTCTGTTGTCTTCAAAACCTAATTTCTCATGCATGAAATCATATAACCACTTAAGAAAACCACAAAAATAAATATTGAATCATCCTTAACCATCAATACTATCACTAACATCCATTAAAACCTGACAAGCCCCTTGAGGAGAGGTTTTGGAGAAAAGTTCCGGTTTTTACTTTGAAAATGGAAATGAGAGCAAGGTGGTTGTGCATAGGCTTTCAAGCAACACCAATGTTGAAAATTTGACTACAAACGTTCAAAAGATTAATTAGCCGATAAGGGATGAACTAAAACTACTATAAAAATTATTTTTTTACAAATTTAAACATGATAGGAACAACCGTAAAAGCATTTCACCAAGGAACCCAAAAGAGAAAGGAGGGATGGCTGGTGGCCAGAGGGCGGCGGTGCAACAGTGGCCGACAGTGCAAGTGGCTGCGAAGGGGGTAATAGATGCTAAGGTTATGGGGAGAGAGAAGTAAGATAATGTAAGATGAGGGTTAGAGGGGAGGGGCTTTCACACGTACAAATAAGGTGCCAAATTCTAATTCATTTTTTTTTCTTTGTGTGTCACAACTAGTGCTTAAGGGGGCTAGCTACGGTATGAGAAGAAGAGAAAAAAATATTTACAAATATCTCCCAATAAAAAAAAATAAGAGTTGAAAAATCTAGACTTTTGAGAGAGAACTTCTAAATAATAAAATTCGAATTTCTCAAATAAAATTTGAAAATCAAAATCCAAAATTTTTGTTTTATAACTTATTGATCTAAATTTTAAATTTTAAATTAATAATTCTTCAACAAAAGCCTTGAATTAGGCCCAAAATGAAAAATGGGCTAAATTGTAAATCCTAACTAAATGAATGACCACCCTAAAATGCTGTCACCAGGCTCAAGCAACTAAGGATCATCTTAACCCTTCTTCGAGAATTATAAATATAAATTTTCAGGGTTTTACATTCTACCCGCTTTAAAAAGAAGTTTCATCCTCGAAACTCGAGAAACAACTCAATTGAAAAGCATCCAAATTCCCAGGGTTTTATATATAGTCCCCCTTAAAAGGAGTCTTGTCCTCGAAACTTACTCATACCTGGTCCCATGAATAAATGAGGGTACTTAGATCGCATTCTTTCTTCCGGTTCCCATGTTGCCTCGGTTGTGGTGTGGTTTGTCCAGAGGACTTTCATAAGTGGAACTACTTTATTATGGAGCTACTTTTCTCAACAGTCTAAAATCTCAATAGGTTGCTTATCATAAGTTACTCAGAGTTGTCGGGGTTCCAGCTCAATCATAAGGGTCGAGTCAGTAATGTACTTACGCGGGTGAGACACGTGAAACACATTTTGAATTTTGGAAAGCTCATCTGGTAGTTGTAGCCGATATGATACTCCTCCAATGCGCTCCATGATAGGGTACATGCAAATATACATTGTGGTGAGCTTGCTCAATTGCCTAGCCTGAAAGGCATGACACCCTTGGTGGGGGAGACTTGTAGGAAGACTTGATCTCTTACCTCAAACTCCAAGGGTCTTTATTGCTTGTCCGCGTAGCTCTTTTGCCGACTCTAGGCCACCTTCAACTTTTCTTGGATCACTCGAATATTCTATGTGGTGGCCTAAATAAATTCAGGTCCAATAGTGAGTGTCTCATCAATCTCTTACTAGCACAAGGGCGTTCTGCACCTTCTAGTATACAAAGCTTCGAATGGGGACATTCATGTGCTAGAGTGGTAGGTGTTGTTGTATGAGAACTCCATCATTATCAATCGCTCATCGCATGCCTTATTTGTCTGGATAGTACACTCGGTATCTCCATCTGTAGAAGGGTGAAATGTCGTACTAAAGTTCAACTTGGTCCCGAAAGCCTTTTATAGCTTCTGTCAAAATCCTGCTTGGAACCTCGTGTCCTAATCATAAACTATGGAGCTAGGCATCCCATGTAAGCAAACAATGCCACTGAGGTAAGCATGAACGAGTTGATCCAATGTCCAGGTGCTTACCATGGCAATAAAATATGCAGACTTGCTCAACCTATCAAGCATCACCCTGATGGTGTTATTCTTACTCCTTGTTTTGGGTAACCCTATTACAAAATCCATAGAAACCGAGTCCCATTTCCACTCAGGTACCTCCATGGCATTGGTGCTCCCCCTTCAGTCGCTGACAAGTCAAGCACTTGGACATATATTCTGCTAATCCCTGCGTCATATTGCTCCACTAGAAGGTTTGCTTCAGATCCTTGTACAACTTATTTCCACTAGGATGCACAAAATGTGGGGTATTGTAACTATCATTTAGGATCTTCCTTTTGGGCACGTCCACTAGAGGGACACGCACTCGATTATGGAAACTTAAAGTTCCATCCTCGTGGATCACAAACCCCGGTGCTTTGCCTTCTAGAACCTCCATCTTTATCCTCACTAGGTGCCTGTCGATTTCTTAGGTGGCTTGAATCTCCTCAGTGACTGTAGGTCATACTTCCATTACACATAGCAGAGATTTCCCCTTCCTTACAGCAACGCTGATTTCAAACCTTTCAAACTCCTTACACAACTCCGTCAGTATGGAGAGTAGGAGGTTTAAGGTAGGATAAGGTTTACGACTCAAGGCATCAACCACTACATTCGCTCTCTTAGGGTGATATTGGAAGTATACGTCATAATACTGAAGAAACTCTAGCCACCCTGACTGCCTTAAGTTCATGTCCTTTTGAGAGAATAGATACTTTAGACTTTGATGGTCAGTGAAGATCTTACAGTGCACTCCATACAAGTAATGCCTCTAGATTTTGAGGGCAAAGACCACTGCTGCTAGTTCCAGGTCATAGGTTGGATAATTCTTCTCGTGGGCCTTCAATTATCAAGATGCATATGCTATAGTCTAGCCATCTAGCACCAGCACGCACCCAAACCATTACGTGATGCATCACTGTATATCACAAACCCTTCGTTCCCATATGGTAGAGGCAATATAGGTACAGATGTGAGTCTTTTCTTTAGTTCTTGCAACGCTTGCTTATACTTTTCTATCCACTCATACTTCATCGCCATTTAAGTCAAATTAGTAAGGGGTGTTGCTATCTTTGAGAAATCTAGAACAAATCTCTGATAGTACCCTTTTAGCCCTAAGAAACTTCACACTTCTATAGCATTTTTCAGTACTGGCCAATTCATGACTACCGCTTTCTTTGTCGATGAACTGATACTCCATCCTTAGATACCATATCACCTAAGAAAGCTACTTTCTCTAGCTAGAACTCACACTTTTTCAACTTGGCATATAGTTTGTTTCTCCTCAACACCTCAAGGATGGTCCTTAAATGTTGGGATTGCTCCTGTAGAGTTTTTGAATATACCAATATGTCATTAATGAACACTACTACAAATTGCTCTAAGTATGGATTAAAGACCCAATTCATTAGATCCGTAAAGGCGCTAGACCATTTATGAGTCCGAAGGGCATCACAATGAAATCAAAGTGCCCATATCGAGTTCGAAAAGCAGTTTTTGGTATGTCCTCATTTTGGATGCGAAGTTGGTGATAGCCAAATCTGAGGTATATCTTTGAGAAGGTTGCAGCTCTATGTAGTTGACAAAAAAGATCGCCAATTCAAGGTGGGGGATATCAACTTTTTTTACGATCTTGTTCAGCTCCCTGTAGTCTATGTAAAGCCGCAGGCTACCATCCTCCTTCTTCACGAATAGTGCAGGTGCTCCCCAAGGTGAGGTACTTGGCCTAATATATCCCTTCTCCAGAAGTTCATCAAGTTGGGTCTTCAGATCCTTGAGCTCTAATGGGGCCATTCTATATAGGGCTTTAAAAATAGGGGCAACCCCCAAGGCTAAGTCAACACAGAAATCCACTGCCCTAGGTAGGGGCATGCCAGATATTTCTTCAGGTAATCTAGATAATCACACACTATTGGTGTATTCTCTATCCATGGATAAATTGTTTCTAAGTCAACCACATTACATAGATAACCCTCACTTCATCGTTTCAAGAGTTTTTGTGTGCCTTTAGAGCGGAGATTAGCTTGAGTCCTAATTTTGTATTGCTTCCTTCATGAACTACCCTATCTCCTGTAGGCCCTTTTAAGGTCTTTTCTGCTTAAGGAAGTTCATTTGTGAATCATGTTTTGATACCCAATCCATACCTAAGATCACATCAAAATCGATCAACACAAAATGATATAGGTCAACTATGAATTCTTGGCTAGCAATTAGGATAGGGCACTCTCTAAACAACCTTTTATACCATACAGAGTCTCCTGGAGGTATAGTAATAGATATAGCAATTGATCCAAGGGAAGGAACTAATTTTAACTTATCAACAATACCGGGTGCAACAAAAGAATGGCTAGCCCAAGATCAAACCACACAGTTGCTACGTGAGAGTGAATAGAGAAGGTATCCACAACTATATCGAGAGTGTCCTCTGCCTTGTCCCTCATCATCACATACACCCTGTTTCCCATGTTGCAGGGCGGTGGGTTGGGTACCCGTTGCTAGCCCTGTTAAGGTGGTCGAGTGGGTTCAGCTAGTTTCCTTGGTTTCTCTCTCAGCGGTTGTTAGGAGGTTGTGCTCCACCTCAGTTGTTAGGTCTCCCTTAATTAGTTGTCGATCTGCTGACTTCCACATCTAAAGCATCCACCCCTCTTTTAAGGGCCCTACAGTTGCAGACAAAATATCTAGGCTTCCTGCATGCTCGACATATCACTCCCTGATGGTCCCCTCATATCCGATACAGTTGTGCGCCATCCTATTGTGGCCTCTTGTGCTGGGGTTGTTGATTTCGGTGGTCTTGCGACCTTGTTTTCCTCTTGTCCCCTTGCTTGTTGAAGAAAGCTCCCCTTTCATTCTAAGCCCACTTTACGTTGATGGCAGTGTGTTATATCTCATAGTGAGAGCTGTACGTGCATATAGAAATTGATACCTTCAGCTTGTGGCACAACCTGGACTCAAATTAGTTCACCTTCATAGTCTCATTTTCCATATAGGATGGGGAAAAGCGGGATAGCTTCATGAACTTGGAAACATATTAGAGAACACTCATCCTTTCCTGCTCTAACTCGAGGAACTCCTTCTCATTTGCCTTCTAGAGGGACATAGGTTAAAAACAGTTCTCCATAAGCTTTTTGAAGTGTGCCCACCCAAATCTCGGCTCATTCTATTTCTCCTTTACTATGGTCCACCATAAGTTGGCTTCCCCTTTAAGATAGAACCAAGCAAATCCCACTCTCTATTTATCTAGACACTGGAGAGTATCAAGCAGTTTCTCCATATCATGGATACACTGCTTAAAGGCTTGAGGGTCAGTTGCCCCATTGTAGGTAGGTAGGTGCTGGCTGATCAGCTTATTGAATAGATTGGAGTTAGCTTCATCCTTGGTTTCTTTCTCCTCGTTCAGCTTACACACTTGCTTACCCTGCTTCAATAGCAGCTTGATAAGTAGTAGGTTGGTAAGGTTCACCCCAGTAGGTGTAGGATTCCTCCCCACAACACTAGCCGAGGCGGATTCATTTCCAGGATGAAGGGCCTCTAAGCGCCTCCTTAGGTCTGCCATTGGCACATGTCCTTGGTAGCGAGATTCCCTGTTGTTATCAAACATCTTGAGGGAAATAGTTTTAGACTTAGGTTCTAACAATATGATATTCTTTGGTTCCACCCTAATAGTTCTTTAACATTGTATAAGAACATAACTGGCATGCTTAAGCATTTTATATGGGTTTAACTGGCCCTACTTGCAACATACTACAATGCTTGATCTTGGACTTATAAGCCCACACATATTGGGAACAAAATCAAACATGGAACAGGCATTAAATCATATGGCTAAATCATGTACACAACTAAACAACTCAATACCGTTCAACTATCTATCAATTTGAATGTCATTCAATACTCATCCAAGTTTATAAAAAGATCAAATAAAGTTTCAACTAACACTTATAACACCAATATAATTCACCACCAAAGTTCACCCCTGCATTGAGGTTATCAAGAAAACATGTTAGACAAAAATAACAAGCACTTCAGGCTAAATCCACTAATCAAATCCTTACACTAATGTTCTAACGAATCCTACTTTGCATCCTCTGATCATCGGAGGGTGATAAGAATGCAAGTGATTCTGAGGCTGGTTCCTTTGTGGTTCCCTCTTTCTTAAGCTCTTCTTCCTTAGGCTCTTCTTCAAGGTCCTCTTCAGGGTCCTCCTCAGAGTTCTCTTCAGGGTCTTCCTTAAGGTCTTCCTCAGGTTCTTCTTCAAGGTCCTCTTCAAGGTCGTCCTCAGGGTCCTCTTTAGGATCTTTCTTAGGGTCTTTCTCAGGGTCCTCTTCAGGGTCCTCCTTAGGGTCTCCCTCAGGTTCTTCTTCCTCTATAGTTCCTCATCATCCTCCCTAGGTTGTATGGGTTTCTTAGGGGCTAGAACCCTCAATATCCTCCTCATCAAGGGGTGGTGGGGTATCCTCCTTGGCTGCATGTGCAGGGGGTTGGTCATACGGGCCCATATCAAGTAACCGATCAACTAAGTCTGCTAAGTGCATACCAATAGGATCCCAATCACGCAAACAACACATCCTCCACGCATGAAACGCTCAAAAATTAGGGTCTAGCTCATCAATTCGATAGTGACATTTTGGGTCACCTCAAACGGTCAAGAGGAAGAGAAGGGCTTGGTTTTCCCAAAGTCTTAGGCAACTATTTGGCACATTTGCTTGGTAGGTATGTATGACCTCCTCAACTCGCTGGATATAGTCAACCAAGTCAACCCCCGGTTTCTTGGCTATTCTCTCGTGGAGGCAACGATGCCCCATGCAATGAGACTATTGTGTACCATTCATCCTATACACAAATAATTACTAGTAAGACACATACCCTAATATACTTATACTAATGCATGCACCTCGCACCCTTTTTTCCCGTCTTACACTCATTTTTCATGTAATTCTTAAGTCTATAGGCTTTAAACTATTTATTTTTGGGTTACAGCATCCTTAAGTGAGCTTTCAGGTCCTTAAACCTGGATCAGATACCACTTTGTGATGCCTCGAAAATTCTAAATAATTTTTATTGCTAATATTTAGTGTATTTGATGCAGCAGAAATAACCTAGTGGGTGTAATTGCCGTATTTCATAATGAAATAAAAGGCAAAAGGTTAACTAATTGGAACAAACAAAAGTATAAACCAAAGTCAAAGGTCAAGATCCAGTGTCAACTACAACTTCAACATTATTCAATGTGAGTAAAATTTTAATTTAAACATCTATGCGGATCGCTCATATCCCATCTGCATGTAGCACATCAGTACTTGAAAACAAAACATTTCAAATAGTGAGACTGAGCACAATAATGTCTACCCCTAATCGTAAAACACCTACTGAAATTCATTTCAAATATTTATGGGTTACCACTTAAACAGTTCGAAAATGATTCCCAGCTAGTTCAAGATTCGTAAACTTCCACGTTAGCTATTATTCAAAATCAAAACACATCATTTTCATTAACGAGCGACCCTACAAGAGGGTCTCTTGGGCTTCCACTGAACAACTATGGGTTACCAGAACTCGTCTTAGCATACGACCATTTATAATGACACGTACCCGAAAACGCATGCTATATCCCAAGAAGACTAACTTGTCTCAATATCAAGGTAAACCTACTATGATCTCAGGAGGCACCCTCTCACAAACCCTCCTTAGTCTATCACTTTAGGATTAGTATATTATGAATAATATGTTTAGCTTCCCGAAAGCTCAACCCATCTCAAATAATCTTCTATTACTTAACAAAACCACTTAAAACAAGAACTACTCAAATAAAACATTCAATCACAATATGATGTTTCGCATTCAAAAAATCATATAATCACCAGTTGCAATTCCCAGCTTACATATAAGGTCCCCATGGCGTATAACGTCACATAACAATTCATGAACATCCAGAATCATTTCGAAAGAGCAACCAAGGAAAGTTAGGGTGTAGACATTACCTTGAGAGGCGAAAGAACCTAGCTTGAGCTCGAACTAAAGTATTGGGCCTAAACGATAAAATAAAATGTCACAATATATACTAACTTAAGGGAGTTCTTATACCCCAAAAATCAATATTTTCCAACCTAAAAGTCAAGCTCCTTAAGGCCACTCACTAACATTACTGCCCCAAAGACTGATTCTTCAACACTTAAGAAATTTTAAAAGCACATTTATTAATTAAAAGCTATTATTGAGATTTAATTCTATCAGAGATGGAGAGTAGTTTTGGGTCAGTTTCTAACCTAAGTGTCAGGAGCTACAATTTCACATAGAATTATCGTGTTGAGGTGTATGAGCCTAATCTGGAAAGGACTTTCGGCCTACTACAACTTCCCTTGATGATCAGTCACAAATAATTATAAGAACTATCTCAAAAACTCTTGTTTTTCAGCCTAGTCTATTTCCAGTCAGAATTGTGCAGTATAGAAGAAAATTTTGTTCTTCCTCGTTTTAGATCCAAAATTGACGATTCAAAATTTCTGATAAACTAGACTTGTTAGTATACATTCCCAATTTTTTCATGATTTTTAGTTCAGCAAATGAGCACAATTCAATCCCTAAAGTTGGCTCAATGCAAGTCCGCTTTCTAGTGTCTCCAAAACCCAATTTTTCATGCATGAAATCATATAACCACTTAAGAAAACCATAAAAATAAATCTTGAATCATCCTTAACCATCCATACTACCTCGAACATCCATTAAAACCTAGTGAAGACCCTTAAGGAGGGGTTTTGGGGAGAAAGTTCTGGTTTTTACCATGAGGATGGAAGTGAGAGTAAGGTGGTTGTGTATAGGCTTTCAATTAACCCCAAAGTCTTAAAATTTGATTACAAATGTGCAAAAGATTAATTATAGGGTAAAGGATAAATTAAAATTACTGTAAAAATTATTTTTTTACAAATTTAAACATGATATGAACAACCTTAAAAGCATTTCACCAAGGAACCAAGAAGAGAAAGGAGGGATGGCTAATGGCTGGCAGCTTGTGGCCGGAGCGTGGTAGCATGGCAGTGGTCGGGTAGTGGCTAGCAGTGCAAGCGGCTGGGGAGGGGGTAATAGGTGTTAGGGTTGTGGGGATAGAGGAGTAAGATGAAGCAAGGTGAGGGTTAGGGGAAGGGGCTTCCACACATAGAAATAAGGCTCCAAATTCTATGTCTTTTTGCTTTTTGCTTTGTGCGTCATAGCTGGTGCTCAACGGGGCTAGCTAGGGTTTGAGAAGAAGAAATTTTTTTTTTTTACAAATACCTCCTAACGAAAAAAAATAAGATCTAAAAAATCTCGACTTTTGAGATAGAACTTCTAAACAATAAAATCTGAATTTCTCAAACAAAATTTGAAAATCCAAATCTAAATTTTTTTTTATAGCTTATTAATCTAAATTTGAAATTTGAAATTGATAATTCTTCATCAAAAGCCTTGGATTAGGCCCAAATGAAAAATGGGCTCGATCGAAAATCCTATCTAAATGAATAACCGCTCTAAAACATTATCTATGACCTCAAGCGGCTAAGTATCATGTTAACCCTTCTTTGAGAATTATAAATATAAATTTTCAGGGTTTTACATTCTAACCCCTTAAGAGAAGTTTCGTGCTCGAAACTCCACAAACAACTCAATTAAAAAGCATCTAAATTCTAGGGTTTTACATCTCACGCCCCCTTAAGAGAAGATTCGTCCCCAAAACTTACTCATACCTAGTCTGGTCAATAGATGAGGCTACTTAAATCACATTCCTTCTTCCAGTTTCCATGTTGCCTCAGCTATGGTGTGGTTTTCCTAGAGGGCTTTCACAAGAGAAACTACTTTATTACGGAGCTGTTTTTCTCAGCGATCCAAAATCTCAAACGGTTGCTCCTCATGAGTTAAGTCCTCTCGGAGTTATAGGGGTTCTAGCTCAATCATGTGGGTCGGATTGGGAATGTACTCATGCAGTTGAGACACATGAAACATATTGTGAATTCTGGAAAATTCATCCGGCGGTTGTACCCGATATACTACTCCTCCAATGCCTTCTATGATTAGGAACGGACTGATATACCTTAGGGTGAGCTTGCCTGATTGCCTGAGCTACAGGGCACCATTGGTGAGGGAGACTTGTAAGAAAACTTGGTCTCTCACCTCAAACTCCAAGAGTCTTTGCCACTTGTTCGTGTAGCTCTTATTTCAACTCTAGGTTGCATTCATTATTTCTTGGATCACTCGTATTTTCTGTGTGGTGGCTCGAATGAGTTTAGATCTAATAGTGAGTGCCTCGCCAATCTCTTGGCAGCATAAGAGAGTTTTGCACCTGCTACCATATAAGGCTTCAAATGGGGACGTTCCTATGCTGGAGTGGTAGTTGTTGTTATACGAGAACTTGATTACTATCAATTGCTCATCCCGTGCCTTCTTGAAGTCCAAAACACTGGCTCACAGCATATCCTCTAGTGTCTGGATACTACGCTTGGTCTGTCCATCCGTAGCAGGGTGAAATGTCGTACTAAAGTTCAACTTGGTCCCAAATGCCTCATATAGTTTATGCCAAAATCTTGCTTGGAACCTCATGCCCTGATCAGAAACTATAAAACTAGGCACCCCATGTAGGCGAACAATTTCATTAAGGTAAGCATGAGTGAGTTGATCCAATGTCGTTCTTACTCCTTGTTTTGGGTAGCCCCATCACAAAATGCAATGAAACTGAGTCCCATTTCCACTCACGGACCTCTAGGGGTCGCAAGAGTCCTGCAAGGCATTGGTGCTCCGCCTTCACTTGCTAACACGTTAAGCACTTGGATAAGTACTCTACTACTTCCTAATTCATATTGCTTCACCAGAAGGTTTAGTTGTGGCCCTTGTACAACTTATTTCCACCAGGATACACAAAATGTTGGGTGTTGTGACTCTCATCTAGGATCTTCCTCTTGAGCACGTCCACTGCAGGGACACACACTTGATTATGGAACCTTAAACTCCTATACTCATTAATCACAAACCCTACTGCTTTGTCTTCTAGCACCTCCATCTTTATCTCCACTAGCTATGGGTCGATTTCTTAGTCGGCTCGAAACTCCTCTAAGAGTGTAGGTTGCACTTCCATTGCACATAGCAGAGATTTCCTCTTCCTTACCGCAACGCTTATTTACAACCTTTTAAACTCCGCACACAACTCTGTTGGTATGGAGAGTAGGTGTCCAGGTCTATTACATTCGCTCTCCCAGGGTGATATTGGAAGTGTAGCTCATAATCCTTAAGAAACTCTAGCCACTTTATCTGCCTTAAGTTCAAGTCCTTCTGAGAGAACAAGTACTTGAGAGTTTGATAATGGGTGATGATCTCGTAGTGCACTCCATACAAGTAATGCCTCCAAATTTTGAGGGCAAAGACCACTACTGCCAATTCTAAGTCATGGGTTGGATAATTCATCTCGTAGGTCTTCAGTTGTTGAGATGCATATCCTATAACCCGCCCATCTTGCATTAGTACACACCCCAAATCACTGCAGCATGTGTCACTATATATCACAAACCCTTCATTTCCAGATGGTAGAGCCAATATAGCTATAAATGTGAGTCTTTTCTTAAGTTCTTAGAACACTTACTCACATTTTTCCGCCCACTCGTACTTCATCTTCGAGAAATCTTGAACAATTCTCTGATAGTACCCTGCTAGTCTTAGGAAACTTCGCACTTCTATAGCACTTTTCGATGTTGGCCAATGGGTGAGTGCCCCTATCTTTTGTGGATGATTGCCACGCCATCCTTAGATATCGTATAACCCAAGAAAGCTACTTTCTCTAGTAAGAACTCACACTTTTTCGACTTGACATAGATTTCTTTTCTCCTTAGTACCTCAATGACAGCCCTTAAATGTTGCACATGCTCTTCTAGAGTTTTTTAATACACCAGTATGTCATCAATGAACACTACTGCAAACTAGTCTAAGTATGGCTTAAAGACCCGATTCATTAGATCCATAAACGCCGCTGGAGCATTTGTGAGTCCGAAGGGCATCACAACGAACTCAATGTGCCCAAATCGGCTTCAAAATGTAATTTTTGGCATGGCCTCTTTTCAAATGCGAAGTTGATGATAGCCGAATTTGAGGTCTATCTTTGAGAAGTTCACAACTCTACGCAGCTGATAAAAAAGATAATCAATTTGAGGTGGGGGATTGATTTGATTTTGGATGGTAATCTTGTTCACCTTCCTGTGGTCTATACAAAATTGCAGGCTACCATTCTTCTTCTTCACAAGTAGTACTGGTGCTCCCTAAGGTGAGGTACTTGGCCTAATATATCTTCTTTCTAGAAGTTCATCAACTTGGGCCTTTAGTTCCTTGAGCTTTGCTGGGGCCAATTTATATGGGGCTTTACAAATAGGGGTAGTCCCCATGGCTAACAGAATACAGAAATCCACTTCCCTAGGCGGGGGCATGCCATGGATTTCTTCGAGGAAGACATCTGGATAATCACACACTAACGACATATTCCTTATTGACGGCTCAGTTTCTACTGAGTCAACCACATTACCTAGATAACTTTCATATCCTCATTTCAAGAGTTTGTGTGCATTTATAGCAGAGATTATGTTGACTCCTAATTGCATAATAGCTCCTTCATGAACTACCCTATCTCCTGTAGGCCCTCTTAAGGTCTCTTTCTGCTTAAGACAGTCTATTTGAGCATCATGTTTTGATAGCCAATCCATACCCATGAGCACTTCGAAATCGATCAAGTCAAAATAATGTAGATCAGCTATGAATTCTGGGCCAGCTATTAGGATAGGGCACCCTTTAAACAACATCCCACACCACACAGAGTCCCCCATAGCTATTAACAGATATAGCAGGGTGATCTAGGGGAAGGAACTACTTTTACCTTATCAACAATACCAAGTTCACCAAAAGAATGGCTAGCCCAGAATCAAAGAACACATTTATCGGGTAAGAGTGAGCAAAGAAGGCTCCTGTAACCACATCGGTAGCGCCCTCTACCTCGTCCGTATTCTTCACATACACCCTGCCTCCCATGTTGTAGGGTGGTGTGTTGGTGGTCGCTACTGGCCCTATAGAGATGGTCGAGCGGGGTTTAGCTGGTTTCCTTGGGGTTTCTCTCGACACTAGTTTGGAGGTTATGCTCCAACTTCGTTGTCAACTCTAACTTATCAGTCGCCAGTGGTGGCAGAGGGCAATCCCTTACATGGTGCGCCTGACTCCCACATCTAAAGCATCTACTCCTCCTTTAAGGGGCCTTACCATTGCGGGCAAAATGTCCAGGCTTTCTACATACTCGACATATCACTTCCTGATGGTACCCTCCTATCCGATTGCCTTGTGTGCCCTCTTATTGTGGCCTCTTCTGCTGGGGTTGTTGATTCCGGTGGTCCTATGGCCTTGCTTTCCTCTTGTCCCCTTGCTTACTAAACAAAGCTTCCCTTTCATTCTAATCCTACGCCATGTTGACGGCAGTGTCATTTATCCCCTGGTGAGAGCTATATGTGTATACAGACATTGATACCTTCAAGTTGTGGTTCAACCTATACTCAAACCAGTTTATCTTTAGAGTCTCAGTTCTCGTGTACACTGGGGCAAAATGCGATAGCTCTATGAACTTGGGAGGACATTGGAGAACACTCATCCTTCCCTGCACCAACTCGAGGAACTCCTTCTCCTTTGCCTTCTGGAGCAACATAGGGTGGAAACAGTTCTTCAAAAGCTCCTTGAGGTGTGGCCACCCAAACTAGGCTCATTTTGTTTCTTTTTCACTATGGTCCACCATAAATCTGCTTCCCCTTTGAGATAGAACTTAAAGAATCCCATTCTTTATTTATCTGGGCACTAAAGAGCATCAAACTGTTTCTCCATATCATGAATCCAGTCCTCAAAGGCTTAAGGTTTAGCTACCCTATTGTAGGTAGATATGTGGTGGTTGGTTATCTTATTGAATAGACTGGAGCTGTTATCTTCATCCTTAGTTGTCTTCTTCTTATTTAGCTTACATAGTTGCCTGTCTCTGCTTTTGTAGCAGCTTAATGAGTAGCAGGTTGGTAAGGTCAGCTGAGTAGGTGTAGGGTTCTCCACCACAGCACTAGTCGAGGCGACCTAATTTTCCAGACAAAGGGCCTCTAACTGCTTCCTTAGGTCAACCATTGGCACATGTCCTTGGTAGTGAGATTCTTCATTGTTATCAGACATCCTGAGGGAACAATTTTAGACTTAGGTTCTAACAGCATTATAGTCTTTGGTTCCACCTTAATAGTTCTTTAATATTACATAATAACATGAGCGACGTACTTAAGCATTTTACATAGGCGTAACTACCCCTTCTTGTAACATACTATAATGCCTGATCTTGGGCTTATAAGCCCATACACATTGGGAACAAAATCGAACATGTAACATGCATTAAATCATATAGCTAAACCATGTACATAATTAAACAACTTAATGTCTTCCATCTATCTATAAATATGAATTTTATTCAACACTCATCCAAGTCTATAAAAAGAACAAATAAAGTTTCAACTAATACTTACAACACCAATAAGATTCACCACCAAAGTTCCCCCCTACACTAGGGTTATTAAGAAAACATTTCAGACAAAAATAAAAATAACAAACACTTCAAGAAAAATCCACTAATCAAAACCCTACCCTAATGTTCTAACAAATCCTATTACGTTTCCCTCGATCATCGGAGGGCGATGTGAGTGCAAGTGATTCTGAGGCTAGTTCCTTTACAGGCCTCTCTTCCTTAAGCTCTTCTTCGTTAGGCTTTTCTTTAGGGTCCTCTTCAAGGACTTCCTCAGGGTTTCCCTTAGGTTCTTCTTCAGGGTCTTCTTCAAGGTCCTCCACAGGGTCGTCCTTAGGGTCCTCTTTAGGGCCTTCCTTAGGGTCTCCCTCATGTTCCTCTTCCTCAATGGGTTCCTCGTCATCCTTCCTAGGTTGTATGGGCTTCTTAAAGGTAGAACTCTTAGTATCCTCCTCATCAAGGGCTTGTGGGGTCTCCTCCTTGGTTGTAGGTGTAGGGGGTTGGTCATAGAGAGTCATATCAAGTGACCGATCAACTAACTGTGCTAAGCTCATACCAATAGGCTCCTGTTTAGACAAACAACTCCTCTTCCAATCACAAAACACACAAACCCTATGGTCTAGCTCATTAATTTGATAGTGCCATTTTAGGTCACCTTAAAGGGTCAAGAGGAAAAAAAGGGCTTGGCTTTCCTAAAGTCTTAGGCAACAATTTCGCACATCTGCTAGGTAGTTATGTTTAGCCTCCTCAACTCGATGGATGTTGTCAACTGGTCAACCCCCTATTTATTCGCTATTCTCTCGTGGAGGCAATGATGCCCCATGCAGTGACAGTGTTGTGTACCATTCATCCCTTTTACAAATAATTACAAGTAAGACACATACCATAATATGCTTACACTAATGCATGCACCCCCTTTTTCCCGTTCTACAATCATTTTTCATATAGTTATTAAGTCTATAGGCTTTAAACTCTTTATTTTTTGGTTATAGCATTCTTAAGCAAGCTTTCAGGTCCATAAACCTGGCTCTGTTACCACTCTGTGACGCCTCAAAAAATCTAATTCATTTTTATTCCTAATATTTAGCCTGTTTAATGTAGTAGAAATAACCTAGGGGGTGTCACTGTCTTATTTCATAATGAAATACAAGGCGGAAGGTAATTAATTGGAATACATAAAAGTACAAACCAAAGTCAAAGGTAAAGATCTAGTGTCAAGTACAACTTCAACATTATTCAATGCGAATAAAATTTTAATCTAAACATCTACGTGGCCTCACCTCATATCCCATCCCCATGCACCACATCAGTACCTGAAACAAACATTTCAAACAGTGAGATGGAGCTTAATAATATCTACCCCTAACCATAAAACACCTACCTGAATTCATTTCAAACATTTAGGGGCGTGAGAAAACACTCAAGCTAGTCGAAAATGATTCCCAACCATTCAAGACTTTTAAACTTCCACATTAGCCATTATTCAAAGAATAAAAACACGTCAATGTCATTGCCGAGTGACCCCACTAGAGAGTCCCATGGCCTTCCAACGAAGTACCTTATGGGTTACCAAGACCCATCTTGGCATACAACCATTTACAATAGCACGCACCTGAAAACCACACGCTATAACCCAGTGAGACTAACTTGTCTCAACATCAAGATAAACCTACCCTGGTCTCAGGAGGCACCCTCTCGCAAACTTGCCTTAATATTTCACTTTAGGATTAGTATATTATGAATAATCTGTTTGGTTTCCTGAATGCCCAAACTATCTCAAACAATCTTCTGTTACTTAACAAAACCCCTTAAAACATGAACTATTCAAATAAAACAGTCAATCACGACACGATGTTCCAGATTCATTAAATCATGGAATCACCAGTTGCAATTCACGATTTACATATGAGGTCCCCTTGGCATACAACATCACATAATAATTCATAAACATCCAAAATCATTCCAAAAGAGCTATCAAGGGAAGTTAGGGCATAGACATAACCTCAAATAAGCGTAAGAACTAGCTTGAGCTTAGACCAAGTATTAGGTTTAAACGATAAAATGAAACATCACAATATAGACTAACTTAAGAAAGTTCTTACGCCCCAAAAATCAATATTTTTCAACCGAAAGGCCATGTAAACTTATTAAGGCTACTTCACTAACATTACTGCCCCAAAGACAGATTCTCCAGCACTTAAACAAATTTTAAAAGCACATTTATCAATTAAAAGCTAATATTGAGATTTAATTCCATCAAAGATGGTGAGCAGTTTTGGATCAGTTTCTCACCTAAATTGTAGGAGCTATAACGTCACATAGAATTATCATATTGAGGTGCATGAGCGCAATCCAGAAAGGTCTTTCAGTCTATTACAACTTTTGTCTTATGAGCAGCTGCAAATAATAGCAAGAACCATCTCAAAGGCCCCCGTTTTTTAGCCTAGTCAGTTTCTAGTTAGAATTGTGAAGTCCCAGAAGAAAATTCATTTCTCCCTCGCTTTAGATCCAAAATTGATGATTAAAAATTTCCAGTAAACTAGACTTGTGAATCTACATTCCCAAAATTTTCGGGATTTTTGGCTCAACAGATAAATACAATTTAGTCCTCGAGTTTGGTCGATGCAGGTCTGCTTTCTGGTATCTCCAAAACCCAATTTTTCATGCATGAAATCATATAACCACTCAAGAAAACTACAAAAATATTGAATCATCCTTAACCATTAATACTATCTCTAACATTCATTAAAACCTAGCCAAGCCCCTTGAGGCGGAGGAGAGGTTTTGGGGAGAAAGTTTCAGTTCTTACCTTAAAGATGGAAGTGCTAGTAAAGTGGATGTGTATAGGCTTTCAAGCAACATCAAAGTCTAAAATTTTGATTACAAACATGCACAAGATTAATTAGAGGGTAAGGGATGAATTAAAGTTACTATAAAAATTATTTTTTACAAATTTAAACATGATATGAACAATCCTAAAAGCATCTCACCAAGAAACTAAAAAGAGAGAGAAAAGATGGCTGGTGGCTAGCGACTAGTGGCCGGAGGGCTGCGCAGCAGTGGTGGACATTGCAAGTGGCTAGGGAGGGGGTAATAGGTGCTAGGATTGTGGGAAGAGATAAGTGAGATGAATCAAAGTGAGGAATAAGAGGGCTAGCTAGGGTTTGATAACAAGAAAAAAATGTTTACAAATACCTCCCAATAAAAAAAAAAACTGTTGAAAAATCTAGACTTTTGAGAGAGAACTTCTAAATAATAAAATCTAAATTTCTTAAATAAAATTTGAAAATAAAAATCCAAAATTTTTGTTTTATAACTTATTAATCAAAATTTTAAATTTTAAATTAATAATTCTTCATCAAAAGTCTTGGATTAGGCCCAAATTGAAAAATGGCCTTGGCCGGAAATCCTAATTAAATGAATGACCGGTCTAAAATATTATCTGCGAGTTTAAGTGACTAAAGATCATCTTAACCCTTCTTTGAGAATTGTAAATGTCAATTTTTGGGGTTTTACACTTGCTTTCAATCTTAGCAAATAATAATTTTCAATGTACTAAGCTTGTTATTTGTCTCCCTATTCATCCCCTTCTAAGGCCACCTAGTGGTTGTAAGTACAAGTCATTCAAGCCTGGTACAACTTAGCATTGACTCTAGCTTAATCTCTGGCTACCTCGAGGTGGTCAACTACTTCCAAGAGAACTCTCTCATTTTCCTCTATTTGGCACATTGAAAGACAAAGGTGGATGCTTTCCATTTTCACCAGGACTACCACTCTTAGTTGTAACTAAGAGCGAAAGGGCTGTTCTTGCAAGTTCTTCGACTAGGTTACTTTAGCATCCCGTGTTTTCTTTCTTAAGGCATTAGTGATCAACTTATTGAGTGCTTCTTGTTTGAGTATTTATGCGAGAAAAGGGATATTTTCCTCAAGGGCAGAGGTAATTCACGCTTGTTGTACCTTAAATTGCTACCTAAAGAGTGATGAGTACAATATCGACTTGATCGTAATAATCTACTGAAACTAAGCTAACCTCTAATGGTGACATCAAAAAGTATAAGTTACTATAAATGAAACTAGAACTATTAACTACTAGATTGCTCCACCTTTAACCAAAATGATCAAGCTAATTACCGCACAAAGTCAAACTCATCACAAATGACACGGAAAAACACATAAGGTTATAGGTAGGCTCAACATGGCCTCAATATGAACCTGAGGCTCTTCCTTAAATTTGATCAAATAAAAGAAATCACAATGTAAATGTACACCACGAGCTATTCTAATCAAAGTAATAAAAGAGGGAGGTGAAGAGAGAAACCATTAAATTCATGATCACCAAATGATAAATTCTTGCTTGAAATTTCTTTTTCACCCTTCCAAATGCTACCAATTATAAATCAACTTCTAATGACTTTTTTGTATGAATTTTTCAGCTGCGGAATAAAGCAATAAAGAGAAGAGCAAGGGGGAGAAAGAGATTGAAGGAATGAAGAAAAAGTGAATTATGGGGATTGTGAGAAGTGGACTAAAGGCTTAAACCCTCTAAGGGTGTGTCTTTAATCCCTCTCTCACCATCCTCATCAAAGTTATGTTTTTGAGGAAGAATTTCATGATTAAAAACAAAATATTGTGAGTGATTTAGGAAGCAAAAAATGTAAATAAGCTGTAACTATGGAAATCCAATCAAAGCAAAGCAAAATCTAATTCAAAGGTTAAACTTTTTATTTCTTGAATGAGAAGGCTACAAAGGAGTTTTTGAGAGAGAAAGTTGCTTAAAAGTTGTTAAAACGGCTAAATTCTATTCCGGCCTCCAAAGTTTGGCGTAAATAATTTTCGGGACCTATAAGTTTAGAAACGATTTTCTGGCCCATCCACCTTCGGTACAAATAATTTCTGGAACCAAACTTTTCAAAAGTAGTTTTTTAAATTGCAAAAATGCCCCTTAGGTTTTTAAATTTTTATTTTAACCCCAATCCTAAAAAATTTACTTTTGAAAAAGTTAATTTTGTGCATGTACCTTTCTGCTCATAGATACTACTCGAAACCTTCTTCAAATTGGTATCAAAGCAACGTGACCAACAATAATTAAGATAATTAAGCTAATTAATGACTAACTATGATTAATGCTTGAATCATCACCTGCTACTCTAGTCCGGATTATTCCCATATTGTTCATTCACCGGAAAGAATCTCTTCAATAGCGCCACAATTAAACTATATCACAGATATAGTTTTAGAATTAAAAGCAGAATTAGTTAAAATTAATACTGAAGTCAAGGAGCTTAAAAACCAATTATCTGTAATTCACCTTTCTCTAGTAAATGAAGTTGGACATAGTAGAAAATCTACTTCTAGTATTAGTACTCCATTTCGGTGTAAGTATCCTTTCCAAAATCCAAAAAACAACAATCCATTTCCTTTGCATGATATAAAAATCCAAAAAGAAGTAGGGAAAAAATTAAGTGAAAAATCGGTTGAAAAAGTTGAAAAAGAAGAAGATGATGGAGAATAGGCAGTATACTCTTGAAGAACTATAGCATATGTTCGAGAATGAACAAAATGCATAAGAATTAAATAAGATCATGAGCGCAATTAGTGATATACATGATGTTTTATCTGATGATAATAGAGAGACTAATAATGTCCAATTAGAAGAAGAAATATATCAGCAGATGAGCGTTATTAAACTAGAAGATCTGATTGTATTACCTTTAGAAGAAATTAGAAGAAACCTGGATAAAAAATAAGGTAAAATGACTGTGGAAGATGAGATTAATGAAATTGGAGAAGAACTCTCCTTCAGTGAAATAGAGACCAATCTGGTTAATAATATCATCACGCTTGAGAAATTCGGTTAATCTTCTAGAAGAAAGACTCATTATATGAGACCAAGATACATTCCAGCCAGATGTACTACCAATTTTTCCTTTGGGTTTATCCCAAGAAAAACCACTACCTTTAAGAAATTGGCTCTACCCCAATTAGTCAAATCAGATATATCCTAAATATCAATGGAGCTCGTAATAGAGAGAAAATATTTGAGCATTGGAAAAAAGGCATGAATAAAAAAAAAATTAAGTACAACCTAGACTGCACCAAATTTCCTAAACTACATCGAACATAGTTTTCTAGCACTGTAGCTGACTAGTATAATTCGTTAAATAAAGACGATAAAAACACATTAAGAATGAAGGAAACCCCGACTGCTATGTTCAAAAATCTATGTAAGGAAATCAAAACCAAATTCATCGGAGCTAAACTTTATTCCGAAGAAAAAGCATGAGAATAGCAGAGAAAGATTAGTAATGTATAATTATGAGATATGAGATATCTAAAAAATTATATTGCTAAATTTAGTCATTTATTACAAAATTAGGCATAATGAAACCAATCTTGGTACGTTCCACGACAAATTTCCATATCCAAGAAATTCCATAATTAATGAAAAATACATTGCATGGCTTGAGAGAGCAGAAGTTAGTGATACCCTTGGTTCAAGGATATCTTATTTAAGAAAATGGGTCAATGAGGAATGTTTCAATCTCCAAAAGCAAAAGAAAATTAAGAAGTAGTTCCTAACTTGTTGGAATTCGCCTCACCAATGGAGAAAAGAACCTAAAAGGAGAAGGAAAAGAAAATTTTATAAGAAAGAAATCTTTAATAAGCAAAGGGGAGAGAAATATAGAAGAAAATATTATAACAAACCAAGCCCTAAAAAACAAAGATTTTTTAAAAAAACAACTTATTGTCCTACATGGTAAAATAACTGCAAAGGTTGGGCATGTGGGGAAGTAGGACACTATGCTAATGAATGCAAAAATAGGAAGAATAATAAGCTGATTGAAACCCTAGGAAGCCTAGATTATATTGAGCTTAGTGAAGATGAGGCATTAGATCTAGCCATAAATAACAACTATGGGATTATTAAAATTATACGAGACAGTGAATATGAAGGAAGTGATTATGAAGAAACAAGTTATACGATGAAAAGTAGCTTGATTAGTCTTGGTGACCTTCAAGGAAAAGAGTTTGTTATAGATAATGATAACGAGGAAGTCAAAAGGGATTGGGTCCTTCCTATAATTCAGAAAGATATGATCTATAAAAAATCTATCTTTCAGTTAAAGAGTAAATATGTGTGTGAAATGATGAAAGGAGATCTAGAAATCAAAGACTACAAGTATGATATAGGAGAAGTTAATCCCATTAACTAGGAAAACATCCTTAAACATAACAAAGATAGAAAGTATAGATATATCCGTGTTGGAAGTGCCCAAGTTCAAATCCTCAATTACAATATTATAGCAACAATATTGATCTTTGTACTTTACTCTGTGATATTAGGCATACCAAATTTAATAATCAAATTCTCACACTGATTAAGACCAATTTATGTAATGGATCCCTGGCATTCAATTGTCGAGCTGGATATTATGTAAGCCTAAAGGATGAGTTTGCCAAAAAAACTCCTATCCCTTAAGATAAAACTAGTTGGGATGGACATGAAAAGAGGGTGATACCCATTAAGGATATTTTAAAAAATTATCTGCAAATTGAATAATACTATAGATCCAAAGACTCAAGTCACAATTGTAACGCCCAAAATGTACATAAATAGCTATTTGCATTTCTTTCACTAGTTTTCCCAAATTAGAAATGATAACCCAAATGATTAGGCGTTACCGCCGTCCAACAAGGACAAGGCTATACTTGTACATGATAAACTTAGCCATAATACTCAATGTTTACCATCAAAGGCATTCACACCATCACAACCTATCAGACCATTTCGATAAATATAGAAATTGTTCTAACATCAAAAACCATTCAAACATCTCAAGGATTACACCAAAATATAGAATTCTGATAAAATATACAGTCTCAACACCAAAATAATCACAATCCGGTATTATAGACATCTCAACGATAATACACCCCCATTCCATAAAGATTTTCCAGCTCACTTATCATCTTCAGCCGTCCTGCCTGCCTGAGGGCGATTCACTAATCACTTTCCTAAAACAAAACATTAAAGCATCTCGAAATGTGAGCCGAAACTCAGTACATGCATTCCTGTATTGTTAAACATTCATGAAAGAAAACTGGTTGGGCCCATGTGGCAATTCATTTTTAATTAAACACAGAGAATGAGATAAATATGAAATTGCATTGTTAATTATTATCTGATAGTGAACCCCTAGTAATTGCTACGATCTGAAGATAGGTATACACCTGCTAAGCCGATTGGGACCAGGCATGAAGCTGCGCGGGTAACTGAAGGGCTATACCCTATAACTGATAATTGATGGGGTCACTAATTATATGATAAATCACTCATTAAACTGATCCATTGATGTACTTACCAAAACATTGTAACTTTGATAAATACGTGCTGATTTCTAAAGATACAGACAATGAACGTACTTGAAAGTTTTAAATGTAACCTCACTGAATAATATTATTCACAAAAGTGGAAGGAATGATAGATTAGGCCCTTATTCTGTAAAAAAATCATCATTATAGGAACATACGGTTAGCAAAAATATTTATTTCATAGCTAATAATTTAGTAAAAGAAAAGTAAAAGCATAACATGGCTTAGAAAGAATAACTCATAACTTAGTCATCTGACCTCTGATTGTAACTCAAAACCCCAATATAGAAATCTTATGAAGTCCCAAAAAATTTTCATTTAGAACACCAAGCTTGATTCCCACAATAAAATTCTAAAAATGAGGCTAGAACACAAGCATGTCAGTTTTGGTCCATTCTGTGTAGTTTTGGTAAAACGACCATAACTTTTTCCACATGCCTCAAATTAAGGCGATTCAAAAGGCATTTGAAAGCTCACACACTGAACTATCTACCCAACAAAAAGCATACTTTCCAATGGGCCAATCATTACCAGTTTAATCGTGAACTCTATCCTATTTTTCTGAAATTTCTAGCCCTCACTGTTTTGGCTTTTCCCTCTCTTTTTTTACACAAATTCTCAACTTAAACCATTCCTTAAAAGCATGTAAACAAGCTTTGGTCCATCCCAACATCATGAAAAATCACCACACTCAAATTTACTTCATAATCATATCCAATAAAGATCATTTCTCAATCAAATATACACATAAACCAAGCTTAAAGCTAGATTAATCCAAACCATGCATTATTTTCCAAAACCCTAGCTCATGGCCAACTTGGACTCACTCTAACTCATTTGAAATCACCAAAAACATCATCATAAACACCAATAGATTAGAAGATGACCAAACTAAAGATAAAACAATCAAAATCCAACACTTTAACATCAAGCTTGCATGATCGACATCAACCCTAACCCTAGCATGATCCAACCTCAACTCCACCATGATCAACAGCAAAATAACTCTTATTTCTATCAAAATGTCATGATCAAAGATCATAAACATCAAAACAAGAATCAAAACTAAAATAAAAAGCAAAACCAACAAAATTAAGTTTCAAGAATACTCACTTTGATTGAAAATAAGTAGAGATGGAGATGAGGTTTAGTGGTTTTGATGATGGAGGATGGCAGCTTCAGGTACTAGGATGTTGGGGAGGTTGAAAACCACTTGGGCTGGCCGAAAAACTGGCTGAAAACAACCCAGAAGCTGCTGTTGTGCCGCTGTCGTGAGGGAAGAGAGAGAGGAGAGAGAAAGTGGAGCTTTGGATTGAGTTGTGGTTTGTTGACTAATCTAACTCTCTCTTGGCTGAGTTTTTATCTAGTAAAGTCACTTTTTTGAGCTAACCATGGTTAAGAAAAACCATGGTAATTAGTTAGATTAATAGGCAAAGTTGTTGGGCTTCAAATCGGCCGAAATAAGTTGGGTTCGAGAATAAAACGATTCGTAACGATAACGTTTCTACGAAACTCAAAATTTAATTTTATTAATGTTACGGAAAATAAAATAAATTACTTAGATTAAACTTGTTAGGGCCTACTATCAATTCTTCCAAAGTTTTCGTTAATCAATTAAATAAACAAATAAAATCCAAATTGCCAAGTGAGGGCCCAAATAAAATTTTTCCACCGGGGTGAATAAATGCGATAAATAATTATGAGAGAATAAATAAACATAATTAAATAATTTAGGGTTGGGCTATTACAGCCTTCCCCCCTTAAACAGTTTCACCCTCAAAACTTATGACTTTACCATATAATGCAAGATTACCTCAAATAATTGTGGGTATTTGGCTTTCATTTCCTCTTCAGTCTCCCAAGTAGCTTCTTAGGAGGTATGATTTGACCATAGTACTTTAATTAGAGGTAACTGCTTATTGCGCAGCTGCTTAATCTTGCGATCTAGTATTTGGATTGGCTGCTCTTGATATGCTAAATTCGCAGTGATTTCAATAGGTTCAGATACAATGGTGTGGTTTGGATCTGGGTATACTTTCTAAGCTGAGAGATGTGAAACACGTTATGCATGTGTTCTAGTTCTACCGGAAAATCCAAACAATAAGCTACAGGTTCAACTTTTCAATGATTTCATATGGTCCAACATATCTTGGACTCAATTTGCCTCTTACCCCAAATCTCTTGATACCCTTAGGTTGCAACACCTTTAGAAAAACTTTATCGGCTACTTGAAACTCCAAAGACGTCCTTCTCTTGTCTGCATAACTCATTTGCCGACTCTGGGCAACTTTAATATGCTATGGAATCCTTCTTATTGTTTCCACGGTTTCCAGGATCATTTCAGGGCCTATAATCAATGCCTCATCCAAATCACTCCAAAACAGTGGGGTTTTACATTTTCTCCCATATGGAGCTTCAAACGGGGCCATTCTGATGGTGGACTGATAGTTATTGTTATAAGAAAACTTTACCAAAGGTAAATCATCTTTCCATTTCCCTTGGAACTCCAATACCCAAGCTCTCAACATGTCTTCTAAAATTTGATTCACTCTTTCAGTTTGCCCATCTGTCTCAAGGTGATAAGAGCTAATAAAGTTCAATTTGGTCCCAAAGGCCTTTTGAAGTGCTTGCCAAAAATGAGCTTGGAATCTTTGATCCCTATCTGATACTAGATCTAAGGGGATTCCGTGTAGTCGGACTATCTCTTTAACATACAACTGGGCTAGTTTTTCCAGCTCCCCAGGTATCTTTGATTGGTAGAAAATGGGCTGACTTGGTAAGCCGATCGACAATAACCCAAATAGCATTCTTCTTCGAGGCAGAAAGGGGTAAACCCATAACAAAGTCCATTGAAATCGAATCCCACTTCCAAGTGGGAATCTCTAGGGGTCACAATTCACCCACAGGACACTGATGCTCTACTTTAACTTTTTAGTAGGTCAGACACTTGTCCACATATTCTGCAACCTCCTTTTTCATATTATTCCACCAGAAGTATTGCCTCAAATCTCTGTACATCTTGGTGCCTCCTGGATGCACCGAGTAGCATGTATTGTGAGCCTCCTCTAGGAGCTGTTTCCTTAATTCCTCAATTTGGGGTACACATGGACGATTCTAGAATCACAGGGTCCCATCCTCATGTACGACAAACCCGGGAGACTTTTCTTTCCCTAGATTTTGCTTTATCCTTTCGAGTTCAAGATCACTTTCTTTGTTCACACGAATTTCCTCCACTATGGAAGGTTGTAAGGTAAGTGTTGATAATTGAACATGTGTTTACCCATGGGACACTAGTTGAATGCCCAAGTCCTCAAATTCTTTCAAGAGACTCAATTGAG
Organism: Selenicereus undatus; assembly: GCA_017589665.1. Classification (NCBI taxonomy): domain Eukaryota; kingdom Viridiplantae; phylum Streptophyta; class Magnoliopsida; order Caryophyllales; family Cactaceae; genus Selenicereus; species Selenicereus undatus. The sequence continues at coordinate 60,857,758 of JACYFF010031958.1, forward strand.
TAATCACCACAGTATTTGAGCTATGTTGCGCTTTCCTACTCAGGGCATCTGCTATGACATTTGCTTTTCCTGATGATATTGAATTTACAAATCATAATCCTTAAGCAACTCAAGCCAACGTCGTTGCCTCAAGTTGAGTTCCTTCTGGGTGAAGATATACTTCAAACCTTGATGGTCAGTATAAATCTTTTATGGTACTCCGTATAAGTAATGTCTTCAAATTTTCAGCGCATAGGCCACAGCTGCTAACTCCAAGACATGGGTAGGATAGTTTTTCTCATAGGGCTTGAGCTGTCGAGAGGCATAAGCTACTACCTTATCTTCCTGCATCAGGACACACCCCAATCCATTCTTTGAAGCGTCACTATAAACGGTATACTCCTTACCTTCCATTGGTAGCGTTAGGATTAGGGCGGTAGTTAATCGCTGCCTTCGCTCTTCAAAACCTTTATCACATTTTTTGGCCCACTCAAACTTGTTCGCTTTCTTCAGCAGATTGGTCATGGGTGAAGCTATTTTGAAAAGTCCTTGACGAACCTTCGATAATAACATGCTAAACCCAGAAAGCTTCTAATCTCAGTGATGTTAGTAGGACTTGGCCATTCCATGATTGCCTTCACCTTTTGGGGGTCAACTTTCATTCCTTCTTTTGTAACTACATGTCCCAAGAACACCACTTCTTCCAACCAAAACTCGCACTTCTTTAATTTGCCATAAAGTTGATGCTCCCTTAGTGTTTGTAACACCATCCTCAAATGATCAGCATGTTCATCTCTGTCCATAGAATAGATAAGAATGTCATCTATGAACACCACCATAAATTTGTCTAGGTAGGGTCTGAAGACTCTATTCATAAGATCCATGAAGGCTGCGGGAGCATTGGTGAGACCAAATGGCATCACTATAAACTTATAGTGACCATACCTAGTTCTAAACGCAGTCTAGGGGATGTCTTCAGGTTTAATCCTAAGTTGGCGGTACCCTGACCTCAAATCAATCTTAGAGAAGACTCATGCTCCTTGCAATTAATCAAACAAGTCATTGATTCGCAGCAAGGGATTTTTTTTTTTTTATGGTGATCTTGTTCAACTCCCTGTAGTCAATACACAGCCTTAAGGTTCCATCTTTTTTCTTTACCAACAACACTGGGGTACCCCATGGTGACACACTTGGCCTAATAAAGCCTTTCTACAATAGCTCATCTAATTGAAACTTCAGTTCCTTAAGATAAGTTAGGGTCATACGATATAGGGCTTTAGAAATAGGTTGGGCATAAGGGATTAATTCAATTCTAAAATCAATTTCCCTCTGTGGGGGTAATCCTAGTTACCCTTCAGGAAAAACATCCTCAAATTCACAGGCTACAGGAATATTTTCAGCTTTCTCTTCTTTTGCTTGGGTGTCAATAACATAACACCAATAGCCCATACACCCTTGACATAATAGCTTACTTGCTTTTATATCAGAAATCAAGGAATAGGATTGTTCCTCTCTCTACCCATAGAAGAATACTTCTCTCCCTTGTTCATCTTTCAAAATAACCTTAAGATCCTCATAGTCAATCTTAGCTCCATAGGTGTGCAACCAATTCATCCCCAGAATGATGTCAAAATCAGACAAATCAAATTGAATCAAATCCACAAGGAAGGTGGTTCCACTAATGGTAACGGGAACAAGTTTATAAGAGATAGGGCATTCAATCACACAATCATTTGGTAGCTTGATCCTATAATTGGCTTCCATCCTCCTATCCTCCAGGTTTAATTGCATGACAGATCGGGTGGATATAAATGAATGAGTAGCACCCGAATCAAATAATACACAAAATGCCTTTGAATTTAAAAGAGAGTTCTAGTGACTACCGTAACAGAGGTGGCAGCTTCCTTCTTGCTCATTACATACGCCCACCCTACTGCTATAGGACTTAGTGGCAGAGCCCCTTGAAAAGGTGGGGCCAACAGTTTTACTACACCTTTGTCTATAGCCTTTATCCATAAGGGGCATGCAGCAATCAGGTGTTCAGGGCTTCCACAGCACATGCACTTATTAGTTCCTACTCGGTATTTAAGGGTGGTGCGATTTGTTCTGCCACATTTCGCACATGTCGCTATTGAGCCTGTAGGACAGCTCTTGGGGGGAGCAGGAGTAGGTTTCTTCTGGTTCATACTCTCACTCAGAGTTCCTCGCTCAAACCCCTTTCTCTTTTGGTTGATTGGATTCAGTGCTCTCAACTCTGACTTTACTCATTCCACTTCAACTGCTCGCTTATATAGTTCTTAGTAAGTCAAAATTGGTTGTCCGGCTAACTGATTCTAAATATAGAAAGCCAAACCCTCTTCAAACCTTGTCATCTTCAACCTTTCAGATGATACAAACTCAGGAACAAACCTAGATAATTCTGTGAACTTACTAGCGTACTGCATCACAGTCATGGTGTCACTCATCTTTTGCCCCATAAACACTTTTTTCTTTTGCCTTTGGACCAAAACTAGGTAGAATTTTGCCCTCAACTCACTCAGGAATTGATTCTAGGTGAATTCAGGCCATATGAACTTATCCTTAACAGTATTCCACCAAATGTCAGCTTCACCAGTCAAATAATGCGTTCCAACACTTACTTTCTTTTCCTCTGACACTTCTACCACTGTAAAGATTTTCTCCATTCCCCTTATCCACTCCTCCAATACTACTGGATCATAAGTTCCATCATAAACTTTAGGGTTGCACCGTGCTACCCTATTTGCTATTTTATCCTCATTAGGAGGGGTTTCAGCAGGTACTTGGGGAATTTGCTTCATCAATTCAGCTACTAAGGCCGACCAGTAGTTCGGGTCCCCAATATTGTTAGCTAAGTCAGAAGGAATTGGTGGAATTTGGCCAAAATTTGGTGGCACATGATGGGAGGCTTGATCACCAGATCCTTGGCCATGATCCTAGATTTCTTTTATATGAACCTCTTCATTGTGGTGCACTGATTCGGACATTCTGATCATACATTAAACGAAACAATTCAATCACTGGAATACTCAAACATATTACTTTCCCAGCTTATGAGCATAGTAACCATCTATGCTCTGTCATCCACAACCCTATGAAGTCGATCAGGATCATTGAATATAACATATTGCTTTCCCAACAAGTGGTATTGCAATAGTTCAACTGACGGATAATGTTGCGTGATCTCAAATTCAAATATTCTCCAAACAGCATCCACTGGTGACACATAACGACAATCCAAGTATTGTTTAATCTCTTTGATGTCTTCATAGCTAGGAGGACCATTCCCCTGTTGAGGATTGTGGACACTGTCTTCGATCACTGTGGTAGCTCTATCAGCACCCTTATGCATGTATTTATGAAGGTACTTAGTAACCTTCTTTTGAGCACACCGCTCAACATTAATATGTGCATCATATTTGACACATAGATCACGGTTATATGGTATTACCCATCTATTGTCCATTGTCTTACCACAAATAGTTGCACTTCGACCATCATCCCGATGCCTGTATTTCACAAAACCACTTTCTTCAATAATTGTCTTATCACAAAAACTCCAAGGGCAATGCTTTGTGCACGTGTTACCATCCATGTATGGATCATACGGGATGTCAGTGCCACACGGACCATGTATCATATGTCTTGTAATAGTTTCGAATGCGAGTGGGTCAGTGTCTTCATAAGAGAGCCCTGCGCATATAATACAGTTGATGTCTTCAATGCACGTAGGCTTGTCCTCAGTTGCAAGGGTTAATAATATATGGGCATGTGGTAATCCCCGTTTCTGGAATTCAATAACATGTATATCTACAGATGTAACAGATGAGTATAGGTTGTGAGGATTAAAATAAATGCCAATAAATAAAGTGAGATTGAGATTTAATAATATGCTAAATACACGACATAGTTAGATGACAACATTACCTACAATGACTTTGCCAAAAAGATTTCTCTTTTTTAAATCTCGTTTTAGCTCTTTTAGCCTTAATCGAAATACTTGAGCACTAATGTTTGGTCGATAATTCGCATATTGGCCTAGTTGTTGTGCTAGCACTTCATGGATTTCTAGCCAATTAGGATTGAAGGTGAATGTGAAAAAAAAAATTTGGATAGCCCATTTGATTGCAGATGGCCATTGCATCCAAAAAATGTTGACTCATATAACGTCGCCTGCCTGTGAATGATGCAGGTAATATTAACCTTTTTCCCACTACATGAGCACCATTTTCACCATCAATAATAGCATCTTGCAAGCCGCTATATTATTATGCTCGCAATGTGCTTTGGTGATTTTTGATATATAATAACCTCCAAGCCTCAATCGCAGCATAACAATCCACAATAAATTGAAAGAACAATCTGCTGCATCGAAGTAGAATGTTTCCTTCGTCAAGCCTATATTGTATGAGGAATGCATAAAATTCTCTCATTCTCACCATTGCTCGATTAGTGCTTGATCGCCCCACACATGGAATGTAAGCTGACAACCATTCGTTCCTTAAGGAAATAGCAGTGGGTATTGAAGAGGCATATACGATGGTTGCATTTCATATACTCGTTGTAAATTTCTGCCTATTTTTCGAACAATAATATCTTGATGCTCTTCACCTCCAACGTCACCCCCGACTATGAGAGCTGCAACTTCATCCACAGTGGGTAGTGTGTATTGTCTTCCAGGACGTGCTTTAATAATGCGAATGCTTAAATTAATCACATCATCAGCCTCAAAGATATCACGTGCATTGCGAAAGAACTTCACATAAGGGTCCACAGCATTACGCATACGTTGTAAAGCCTGTAATGTTTCCTCATCAACTCCACGTACACTTTGTTGACTATTTAAAGGCCAAAATCAATTTCAGACTTCGCCATGTGTGTCAAAGATATATAGCTGAGCAAATTTGGGTCATTGTCCTTCTGCAAGGAGTAATAAACCAATTCGGTGGTAATTCTTGTCACTTATTCTGAAGGAGTAAGGACAACACCCATCCATTACAGAGTGGTCGATAGCTATTCCCATTGATGTGAATGATAACATGGAGCTATACATCCTTATATTATCAAGAAAATTAGGTTGATTCAACAATGTGTTTAGCACTGGTGGAGGAAAGGGCAAATCCGGCAACATAACACATCCACTTTGACAACATATCATGAATAAAGGTTGTGACACACTACCTCTTGGGACTCTCTCATCCAACCACATGGTCACTCGATAGTGGCCACCAGAAACCAAAGTTCCCGTGAAATTCCAATGGCTTAAGAACCTTTTTGTAGGTGGAGTGTTACGTGTAATTGCTATTTGAATTTCTCTAGATTGTGACTAATAGCGCTCGTGTTATGCAATGAATTGCGATTGTATGTGATTTGGATTACGCCGACTAAATAGCCTCCATCTTGCGTTTTTTCGAGCAAGTCTCGCTCGAAGCCTATTTACAGTGCTCTTACCACTTCCACTTGGAGTTTCCATCACTACTTCAGAAAGATCATGTGCTTTATTAGGTAAAAGTTCATCATTTTGTTGATCAGTGAAGCAGATGTAGTTGCATACATAGACTATGTAGTAGCATATTTCCCCCCTATACAGTATGATTTTGTATAGATTTGTGAAGGAATTTTAGGAGTGTCACAAAGTTTCATAATGTAAAGGGTGTTTTTAATTTGCTTGGTATGTAAATGTATCTAACTGTTTGTCAAAATGTGACTCCCACAATATGATTTTGTATAGAAGTTTCCTCGATTTCATTCTTTTTAAGGTTCCATTATGTTGTACATTATGTTTTGTGTATATAATATTTAGGAAATGAACTATGCAAACTATTGAGAATTTGATGAAAAACATGTATTAGGGGATAAATCAAAGGAAAATCATACTACCTCTTGTTTGACAAAGGATTTATTATTTATTAAAGGAATTTTAAGAGTGTCACAAAGTTTTTATAATGTAAACGATGTTTTTAATTTGCTTGGTATGTAAATGTATCTAACTGCTTGTGAAAATGTGACTTCCACAGTGTGATTTTGTGTAGAAGTTTCCTCGATTTCATACTCTTTTAGGTTCCATTGTGTTGTACATTATTTTTTGTGTATATAATATTTAGGAAATGAACTATGCAAAATATTGATAATTTGATGAAAAATGTGTATTGGGAGATAAATCAGACGAAAATTATATTACCTCCTGTTTGACAAAGGACTTATTATTCATTGAAGGCTTTCCATCTTAACCAAAGGTAAAGTTAGCTTGTCTATAAAATTTTTGTTTAAATTCATGTGTAGATGTGCTCAATCAATAATATCTAAAGATGGGTAGAAGTTCCCGTGTTAATATCTCTGTCTTTGGTATAACGTATAATGTACTTCATCTCTGGGGAAAAATATGTCCATAATAGTACCCAAAAAACCAAACAAAAAAAAGACCATACGTGCATAATATTGAAGGGGATCCTTGGAGCAATGGTAAGGTTGTCTCCGTGTGACTAAAAGGTCACGAGTTCGAGGCGTGGAATCAACCACTAACAAAGTCAGGTTAGACTGCCTACAATTCACCCCTTGGGGTGCGGCCCTTCCCTGGACCTTGCGTGAACACGGGATACTTGTACACCGAGCTGCCCTTTTTTTATACGTGCATAATATTCCTACAAGAAAATTTTAACGGAAAGGAATAGAAAAATTAATATGATATGCACACATAATAAATATAGTAATATGACAGATTAACCTCGACGAATATGAATATGAAGGGCAGATCTGCAGAAAAAAGCTACAAATGAAGCTAGGGGAAAAAATTAGTTAGCTCACTTAATACTTATTGGGAGTAAACTGTAGTTTAAGAATATAAAACGAAAATGTGTGCGAGTAGGATATCAATAGCTGTGTGTAAGAAATTCTAAGTGTATTTGCATATGTTGCCCATAATTGGGATTTGGATTGGAAATATGAAATAAAGATCTCTATATGTACACTAACAGTTGAACAATTACCCCTAGAGAGTAAAAGTGGGCTCAATACATCCTGCTATAAATAAATAAATTTAAAAAACCAAATTCAACCTAGTGTATCATCTCGAAACATATTTATAATCTCGAATAGTATAAAAGTGAAATCAAAAATTTCGAACATTCACATGAATCTCCACCATCACATTACTCTATAACATGTAGCCCACCCACCCCCCCCCCCCAAAAAAAACTATATAAGGTCTAAAGATGAATAGAAAGAATTATGTTATTGTCAAATGTCAAGCACTACAGAAGCAACTGTAATAGAGAAGGGACTAAATTAAGTGAATGGTCCAAGCCCATTGTCCACCTTCATGAATATTTAATATGTGTACACCATTCGCTACGATAAATGATTTGAGTATTTTGTAATTAGACACAAAATGAAGAACAAAATGGTCTAACAAAATAAGAAAACTTATCAATATTTTAAAATGTAGCCCCAAAATCATGCAAATTATATGCTTTTCTCAAATTTATAAACTTGAATTGGCATATATATTAATTTATTTTAATTTTTTTAAACCCACAACTTGTTTCATGGTTCCTCCCCCCACCCCCAAAAAAACTAACTTCCCCCCCCCCCGGCCCAAAAAAACACTAACTAATGTCCATTGAAATAAGTGACGTCGCTGATTCCATAGACTCAAATTTATAATATAAATGTTGCGAAAATAATATTTACACAATCCTGTATGAAGTTGCCTATAATTTATTGTTGTATGTAGTATATATTTTGCAATTGTAATTAGTTACATGTGTTTCCAATTGGGTTGGACATATGGAATGGAGATCTCTATATGTGCATTAACAGTTGAACAATTACTCCCACAGAGCGAAAGTGGATTGAATATATTTTTCTATAAATAAATAATTAGCAAAGACAGATCTAGTGGTTGGAAATATAAAATGTACATTGTTTTAAAATACTACAATGCATTAGAAATAATAAATGTCTAGAAGCCACAATCATTCTAGACAAAATGGTATTGAAACATATGTGAAACAAAGCATGAAGATATGTTTAATGTAGGAGCCTTAAGAAGAGGTTTTGGGTTTTTAAGTATGAACATATGTTAAGGCAAAGGGTTTTTTTTTAAAAAAAAAAATGAGTGTTTGAAGTGCATTACAAATGGAAAGATAGTGGAAAGAAAAGGAATGTGATAGAATAGTAGATGATAAATGGGTGTTGACTGTGACTTCTTCTAATTAGTAATCAATTTCCTTTAGTATAGGTAACTTTTACACACACATATACATAGAGTCCAAATGAAATTGTAACTTGGACCTCCCTAATGAGAACCAAGCATCCAACCACTACAGCCCCAAAGAGGCCTAATTTGTAGAAAAATGATCATAACTTTAAAGCAAACGATTGATAAAGAAAAGGAATGTGAGAGAATGGGAGATGATAAATGGGTGTTGACTATGACTTATTCTAATTAGTAATTATTTTCATTTGGGGAAGGTAACTTTTACATACAGACACAAACACACTGATTCCAAATAAAATTGTAACTTTGACCTCCCTCATGAGAACCAAGCATCCAACTACTACAGCCCGAAAGATGCCTAATTTGCAGTGAAATGAACACACCTTTAAAATAAATTAATGTTAGTCCTATGCTGACATTTTCATGGCATCATTGCACAGCCCCCAACCCCTACTCCACAAGAAAAAAGCTCCAATTGCCCATTGTTAGCTTGAGCTATACGCAATTCGCTTAGGGATTCACAAATGGCTCATGTCATTAAATTGATTTTATAAAAACAGAGAACACAATGTTACCATTTTAAAATTGGGTTTGCTACCAATAATAATGAATTATCCAAAATGTATAGAATATGGCAGCAGAAAATCCTTTGAACCAGTCACAGGAAATGCTGTTAGAATATCTCATATTGTGCTATCAGAATATCTCATATTGTGATGGGTAAGTCCAAATATCAGAACATGCAAGAATGTAACAATAAGTCGAAATATGTTAAATTCATAGCCATGAACCACCTCTATGATTTGGATTGGGGAGAAGCTCCATGGGTACAAATACGGATTCAATATGGATAAAGGAAACATAATAATTTCATGGAGAACCTTATATCAAATACATACCAGGAGATTGTTGAACCTCCTCAACTGCAGAGAAAAAAGCATCACTTTGCCACAAATTAGAAGAATTTGCAGCCAACATAGAAAATCTGCTTCAAAAAACTCTAGAAATTTTAAAGGAAACAATTTGTTCTACTATGTATATGTTATATGCATGCCACCGTCTCCACCGAATTCTTCCATTGTTCAGGTTTGCTTCTGCTCTAGTGTACTGCAGATCCAGAAATGGAGAGGTGGAGGGGGAGATAGAGAGACAAGGAAGGTTGTAGAACAGTGGGAAGGAGATGGGATGGCTTATCGTTGTTTCGTCTTCTTCTGCTCGTCTGGGCCGGTGTGCAAATCTAGGCATGGAAAGGTAGAGGGGGAGTGAGATAGAGAAGAAGGAGGTTGCAGATCCGTGGGGAGGGCATGAGTTGGCTTGTGGGAATGATGAATTGGTCATCCATAATTTCAACAAAGAGATTTGGTGAGCAAGCTGAATTTTCTCTGAAGGGAGACATTTCATCAAGCCGATTCTGGACTGTAAAGAATATAGGGGTAGAGGAAGAAACATCCTGGGGCAGTAATCAAGGAGGAGGAATAATATTGAAGTGGTTTTAAAGTTGCTGAGTTGGTTGTTTGTTTTTGGGTGCCAGAGCAATTTTGGGGACTGAGATTGCAGGATGTGAGAGAGGGAAGAAGGGGAAGCACCGACTACTGGTAGCTTTATTAGTACAATTTTAGAATTATTTTTGTTAATCAACGATCGTGACTTAACTTGAAAATTGATCAACGGTGTCAGTTAACTCAAATTCCTAAACTCACTCTCCTTTTAGAAAATGACAGTTATTAAAAGATTAGTATTATGTATTAGTCCCCAAAATTATTCCCCATCCTCCCTCTCACACATCCTGTCATCTCAGTCCCTAAAATTGTGCTAGCACCCAAAAACAAACAACCAACTTAGTAACTTTATTACCACTTCAACATTATTCCTCCTCCTTGGTTACTTCCCCAGGATGTTTCTTCCTCTCTACCCGTCTGTTCTTTCCAGTCCAGAACCTACTTGATGAAATGTCTCCTTTCAGAGCAAACTCAGCTTGTTCACCAGATCGCTTTGTTGAAATTATGGATGATCAATTCATCCTTTCCACAACCCAACTCATCCCCTCCCCATGGATCTGCAGCCTCCTTCTTCTCTATCTCCCTCCCCCTTTATCTCTCGACACCCAGATCTGCACATCGGTGCAAGAGGAGCAGAAGAAGATGGAACACCGGCAAGCCATACCATTCCTTTCCACTGTTCTACAGCCCTCCTTGTCTCTCTATCTCCCCCTCCACCTCTCGATTTCCAGTTCTGTAGTACACCAGGCGCAAAAGGAGCAGAAGCAAACCTGAACAACGGAAGAATTCGGTGGCGATGGTGCCATGTATATAGCAGATATAGAGCATAACATATTGTTTCCCTTAAAATTTCTTGAGTTTTTTGAAGCAAATTCCCTATGTTGGTTGCAAATTATTTTGATTTGTGGCAAAGGGATGCTTTTTTCCCTGTAGTTGAGGAGGTTCAACAATCTCCTGACATGCATTTGATATGAGGTTCTTCATGAAATTATTATGTTTCCTTTATCCATATTGGATCCGTATTTGTACCTATGGAGCTTCTCCCCAATCCAAATCATAGAGGTGGTTCGCCGCTATGAATTTAACATATTTTGACTTATTGTTGCATTCCTACATATTCTGATATTTGGACTTACCTAGCACAATATGAGATATTCTGACAGCACAATGTGAGATATTCTAATAGCATTTCCTGTAACTGGTTCAAAGGATTTTCTGCTGCCATATTCTACACATTTTGGATAATTCATTATTATTGGTAGCAAACCCAGTTTTAAAATGGTAACACTATGTTCTTTGTTTCTATGAAATCAATTTAATGACATGAGCTATTTGTGAAACCCTAAGAGAATTGCGTACATCTCAAGGTAACAATGGGCAAGTGGGGCTTTTTTCTTGTGGAGTGGGGGTTGGGGGTGTGCAATGATGCCATGAAAATGTCAGCACAGGGCTAACCTTAATTTGCTTTAAAGTTATGTTCATTTCACTGCAAATTAGGCCTCTTTCGGGTTGTAGTAGTTGGATGCTTGGTTCTTATGAGGGAGGTCAAAGTTATAGTTTATCTGGACTCTGTGTGTCTGTATGTCTGTGTAAAAGTTACCTACCCCAAAGGAAATTAATTACTAATTAGAATAAGTCACAGTCAACACCCATTTATCATCTCCCATTCTCTCACATTCCTTTTCTTTTTCAATCGCTTGCTTTAAAGTTATGTTCATTTTACTGCAAATTAGGCCTCTTTAGGGCTGTAGTGGTTTGATGCTTGGTTCTCATGAGGGAGGTTCAAGTTTCAATTTTATTTGGACTCTGTGTATATGTGTGTGTAAAAGTTACCTATCCTAAAGGAAATTGATTACTAATTATAATAATTCACAATCAACACCGATTTGTCATCTCCTATTCTCTCACAATCCTTTTCTTTTTCGATCACACTCTCCTATATCTTTCCTCTGTAATGCACTTCAAACACTTCTTTTTTTAAAAAAAAAAAAAAAAAACCTTTGCCTGAACATATCTTCATGCTTAAAAACCCAAAACCTCTTCTTAAGGGTCCTACATTGAACATATCTTCATGCTTTGTTTCACATATGTTTCAATACCATTTTATCTAGAATTATTGTAGCTTCTAGACATTTATTATTTATAATGCATTGTAGTATTTTAAAACAATGTACATTTTATAGTTCCAACCATTAGATCTATCTTGCTAAGTATTTATTTATAACATAATATATTCAGTCCACTTTTGCTATTTGGCAGCAATTGCTCAACTGTTAGTGCACATGTAGAGATCTTCGCTCCATATGTCCAACCCAATTGGAAACACATGTAACTAATTACAATTGGAAAATATATACTATAAACAACAATAAATTATATACAACTTCATACAGGATTGTGTAAATATTATTTTTGCAAAAATTTATATTATAAATTTGAGTCTATGGAATTAGTGACGTCACTTATTTTGATGGACTTTAGTTAGTGTTTTTTTTTTGGGGGCAGAGGGAAGTTAGTTTTTTTTTTGGGCGGGGGAAGGAACCATGAAAACAAGGTGTGGGTTTAAGAAAATTAAAATAAATTAATATATATGCCAGTTTAAGTTCATAAATTTGAGAAAAGCACATAATTTGCATAATTTTGGGACTACATTTTAAAATATTGATAAGTTTTCTTATTTTTGTTAGACCATTTTGTTCTCCATTTTGTGTCTAATTACAAAATGCTCAGACCATTTATCATAGCTAATGGCGTACACATATTAAATATTCATGAAGGTGGACGATGGGCTTGGACCATGCGCTTAATTTTGTCCCTTCTCCATTACAGTTGCTTCCGTAGTACTTGACATTCAACAATAACATAATTCTTTCGTCCATTCGTCTTTAGTCCTTATATAGGTTTTTTTTTGCGGGGGTCCGTGTTATAGAGTAATATGATAGTGGAGACTCCTGTGAATGTTTGAAAATTTTGATTTCACTTTTATACTATTCGAGATTATAAATATGTTTCGAGATGATACACTAGGTTGAATTTGATTTTTTAAATTTATCTATTTATAGTAGGATTTATTGAGCCCACTTTTACTCTCTGGGAGTAGTTTAACTGTTAGCACACATATAGAGATCTCTATTTCATATTTCCAATCCAAATCCCAATTCTAGGCAACATATGCAAATACACTTAGAATTTCTCACACATAGCCATTGATTTCCTACTTTCACACATTTTCGTTTTATATTCTTAAACTATAGTTTACTCCCAATAAGCATTAACTGAACCAACTAATTTTTCCCCCTAATCTTTGTTTGCAGCTTTTTTCTGCAGATCTGACCTTCATATTCGTATTCGTTGAGGTTAGTATGTCATATTACTATACTCATTATGTGTGCATATCATATTAATTTTTCTATTCCTTTGCATTAAAATTTGCTTGTAGGAATACCATACGCTTATGGTCTATTACTTTTTTGGGTACTATTACGGACATATTTGTCCCCAAAGATGAAGTACGTTATACGTTATACCAAAGACAAAGATATTAACACGGGAACTTCCACCCATCTTTAGATATTACTAAGTGAGTACATCTACACATGAATTTAAACAAAAATTTTATAGACAAACTAGCTTTACCTTTGGTTAAGATGGAAAGCCTTCAATGAATAATAAGTCCTTTGTCAAACAAGAGGCAGTATAATTTTCCTTCGACTTATCCCCCAATACACGTTTTTCGTCAAATTCTCAATATTTTGTATAGTTCATTTCCCCAATATTATATACATAAAAAATAATGTACAACACAATGGAACCTAAAAGAGCATGAAATCAAGGAAACTTCTATACAAAATCATGTTGTGGGAGTCACATTTGGACAAACAGTTAGATACATTTACATACCAAGCAAATTAAAAACACCGTTCACATTATCAAACTTTGTGACACTCCTAAAATTCCTTCAATGAATAATAAGTCCTTTGTTAAACAAGAGGCAGTATAATTTTCCTTTGATTTATCCCCCAACACACGTTTTTCATCAAATTCTCAATATTTTGCATAGTTCATTTCCTAAATATTATAGACACAAAACACAATGTACAACACAATATAACCTAAAAGAGCATAAAATCGAGGAAACTTCTATACAAAATCATACAGTGGGAGTCACATTTTGACAAACAGTTAGATACATTTACATACCAACAAATTAAAAACACCGTTTACATTATCAAACTTTATGACACTCCTTAAATTCCTTCACAAATCTATACAAAATCATACTGCATAGAGGAAAAATATGTTACTAAATAGTCTATGTATGCAACTACATCTACTTCACTGAACAACAAAATGAACTTTTACCTAATAAAGCACATAATTTTTCTAAAGAAGTGATGGAAACTCCAAGTGGAAGTGGTGAAAGCACTGTAAATAGGTTTCGTGCGAGACTTGCTTGAAAAAATGCAAGATAGAGGCTATTTTGTTGGCGTAATCCAAATCACACACAATTGCAATTCATTGCGGAACGCGAACGCTATCAATCACAATCTAGAGAAATTCAAAAAACAATTGCACATAGCACTCCACTTGCAAGAAGGTTTTTAAGCCATTCGAATTTCACGAGAACTTCGATTTCTTGTGGCCACTGTCAAGCGACCATGTGGTTGGATAAAAAAGTCGCAAGAGGTAGTGTGTCACAATCTCAATTCATGATATGATGTTAAAGTGGACGTGTTATGTTGTTGGCATTGCCCCCACCTCCTCCAGTGCTACACACATTGTTGAATAAACCTAATTTTCTTGATAATATAAGGATGTATAACTCCATGTTGTCATTCACATCAATGAGTAGAGCTATCGACCACTCTGTAATGGATGGGCATTGTCCTTACTCCTTCAGAATAAGTGGCAAGAATTACCACCAAAGTGGTTCATTACTCCCAGCACAAGGACAATGACCCAAGTTTGCTCAGCTATATATCTATGACACACATGACAAAGTGCGAAATTGATGTTGGGCTTTAAATAGTCAACAAAGTGTACGTGGAGTTGATAAGGAAACATTACAGGATTTACAACGTATGCTTGATGCTGTGAACCCTTATGTGAAGGTCTTTCAAAATGCACATGATATCTTCGATACTGATGATGTGATTAATTTAAGCATTCGCATTATTAAAGCACGTCCTGGAAGACAATACAAACTAGCCACTGCGGATGAAGTTGCAGCTCTCATAGTCGAGGGTGACGTGTGAGGTAAAGAGCATCAAGATATTATTGTTCGAAAAATAGGCGAAAATTTACAGCGAGTATATGAAACGTAACCATCGTATATGGCCCTTTAATACCCACTCCTATTTCCTTATGGAACGGATGGTTGGTCAGCTTACATTCCATGTATGGGGGGATCAAGCATTAATCGAGCAATGGTGACAATGAGAAAATTTTATGCATTCCTCATACAATATAGGCTTGACGAATGAAACATTCTACTTCGATGTGGCAGATTATTCCTTCAATTTATTGTAGATTGTTATGCTGTGATTGACGCCTGGAGGTTACTATATATCAAAAATCACCAAAGCACACTGTGAGCAGAATTATATAGCGACTTGCAAGATGCTATTACTACTTGTGAAAATGATGCTCACGCAATGGGAAAAAGGTTAATATTATGTGCATCATTCACAGGTGGGCCATGTTATATGAGACAACATTTTGTGGACGTAATGGCCATTTGCAATCAAATGGCTATACAGATTTTTTTTATTACATTCACCTGCAATCCTAATTGGCCAGAAATCCAAGAAGCTCTAGCACAACAACCAGGCCAATATGCGAATTACCAACTAGACATTGTTGCTCGAGTATTTCGCTTAAGGCTAAAAGAACTAAAACGAGACTTGAAAGAGAGAAATCTTTTCGGCAAAGTCATTGCAGGTGATGTTGTCATTTAACTATGTCATGTATTTAGCATATTATTAAATATCAATCCTCCTTTATTCATTAGCATTTATTTTTATGCTCATAACCTAAACTCGTTACATCTGTAGATATACATGTTATTAAATTCTAGAAACGGGCATTACCACATGCCCATATATTATCAACCCTTGCAAGTGAGGACAGGCCTACGTGCACGGAAGATATCGACTGTATTATATGCATAGAGCTCCCTGATGAAGACACTGACCCTCTCATGTTCGAAACTGTTACAAGACATATGATACATGGTCCATGTGGCACTGACATCCTGTATGCTCCATGCATGGATGGCAACATGTGCACAAAGCATTACCCTAAGAGTTTTTGTGATAAGACCATTATTGAAGAAAATGGTTTTGTGAAATATAGGCGTCAAGATGATGGTCAAAGTGTAACTATTCATGGTAAGAGAATGGACAATAGATAGGTAATACCACACAACCGTGATCTGTGTGTCAAATATGATGCACATATTAATGTTGAGTGGTGTGCACAAAAGAAGGTCATTAAGTACCTTCATAAATACATGCATAAAGGAGCTGACAGAGCTACCATAGTGATCGAAGACAATGTCCACAATCCTCAACAGGGGGATTGGTCCTCCTAACTACGAAGACGTCAACGAGATTAAACAATACTTGGATTGTCGTTATGTGTCACCAGTGGATGCTGTTTGGAGAATATTTGGATTCGAGATCACGCAACATTATCTGTTAGTTGAACTATTGCAATACCGCTTGTCGGGACAGCAATATGTTATATTGAATGATCGAGATCAACTTCATAGGATTGTGGAAGAAGGAGCACCGAGGGCTACTATGCTCATAGGTTGGTTCATTGCGAATATTGAAGATACTGAAGCAAGACGTTACACTTATGCAACATGCCCATCTTATTATGTATGGAATAAAGGAATGAGGAAATGGACTAAAAGAAAACAAAGGGTATGCATCGGCCGACTTCCCTATGCTCACCTAAACATGGGCGAGAGATACTATCTATGAATGTTGTTGCACATTGTTCAGGGAGCTATATCATATGAAGATTTAAGAACCGTCAGTGGAATATTATATTCAACTTTTATGGAAGCTTTCTTGGCACAAGGGTTGGTTGATGATGCTAATGAATGGCATTAGGCATTAGCAGAAGCATCACTATCGGCAACAAGGGCTGAACTTCGGAGTATATTTTATTCAATGCTTATGTTCTCATAAGTGTCTGACCCCCATTGATTGTGGGAGCAACATTGGGAAGACCTTACTAATGATTTACAAAGACGAATGCAAAGTTATCTTAGATACCATAGTTTACAGATTAGTGTTGAACAACAATAGGACCTTGGACTTTATGAAATTGAGATGATTTTAAATAAGAATGGTAGATCATTAAGGGACTAACCTCCTATACCTTTGCCGTCACCTAATTTGGTGCTTCAACTTGGTAACAAACTTATTGAAGAACAACTTGATAATGATTAAGAACAAGAGAAACATAACATAGAAATGTTGTTACCAACATTGAATTCAGAATAAATACGAGTTTTCCAATCAGTTATTCAAGCATATGAACATGGAAGAGGAGGTTGCTTCTTTATTTATGGCAGTGGGGGAACTGGTAAAACATATCTTTGGAAAACTATCATAACACATTTTAGGTCAAAAGGCTTGATAGTGCTATCCGTAGCATCCTCTGAAAATAGTTGCATTATTATTACCTTTTGGGAAAACAACTCATTCGATGTTTAAGATACCAATTGATGCGGATGAGACATCTACATGCTCCATTTCTAAATAGTCTAAATTAGCATAGCTAATTAGGGAAACATCATTTATCATATGGGATGAGGCTCCCACGACCCATCGCTACACGGTAGAAGCAGTTGAATGGTCTTTACGAGATCTATGCAATCAGAATCAAGTATTTTGGGGGGAAATTGCCATTTTTGTTGGTGATTTCAAGCAAGTACTTCCCATTGTTACAAAGGGTAGTAGAGCAGATATTGTTGCATCTTCAATATCGAGGGGAACCTTTTGCTCTTACTGCAATATTCAACATCTTAGAACTAACATGCTCCCCATGCATTCAAATTTAAGTGACAGTGAACATGAGCAATTACGGAGTTTTGTAGAATGGACTTTGAATGTTGGTAATGGTTGTGTGCAAGGATACTCATTTTTAGGCGGTAGTGACTGGATTGGATAAAGTTTCCTGAAGAATTTCTTATTAAGAATGACAACAACGGCCTCACAAACTTGATCGAATTTGTGTATCCAGATTTAGTGGAAAGATACAGAAACGAGTCATACTTTCAAGACCATTGTATATTAGCCCACCTAAATACTGATGTAGATGAAATAAATTCCAAGATTCTATCAATGGTTCCCGGTCGTAGCCGTACATACCTGAGTTCTGACACATTTGTTGAGATCGTGAGTATTCTACCACAAGAGGGGGGTGAATTGTGGTGTCTGATTTTCGCGTTGTAAATAACAAACACCCTTGTGACTTGTTTGCAGAGGGTGTTCTCAACTATTGCAAATGCGAAAATCACCAAGATAAATGCGGAAAATAAAGCACACACAATTTTTTACGTGGAAAACACCTCTAACCCAACTGAGGTGTGAAAAACCACGACCTACCTCGTGTAGGATTTAACCACTTCACTAAACCGGGCTTAACTCGTTACAAATGTAACACACCTTGTTACAACTTGCAACCACGTAACCTCCTTCTCTAAGACAGGTTACACCACGTCCAAATCTCACTAGATTGGACACGTCCAAAGTCCACACGACTAGGACACACTTTCTCACTTTCGACTGATCTGAGATCAAGGTCAACAAACACCTTACTGGGGGTGCTTCTTACTAAGCAGATGTAAGGTACAATGCGAATCCTATTATGCCAATATATTGAAAGCTCAATTTAAGCACAACTTGTGTCGGTTTTCTTTTCTCAAGTGTAGCTCGAAAAATTCTTCCCACTAGAAAACTACTTTTGAAATTTTCCTTTTTGCGTATGTTGTGTGTTTCTAGTTTTTCTCTTGCTTTCTTTTCTTGCACCTTGTGGGAGTGAAAGAGCTGAGATTTTATACACAAAAATCCAACGGTCAAGACCAAAAGAATCAGCTAAGTATGGAAAACGATTTTCAAGAAAAAATACTCCCCAACGGCTAGTGACAAGTTTTTCCCATAGTATAAGGGATTTGTTATCTTAAGAGATAACCCTTATCTTCCCATAGCCGTGAAGAGGATTCAAAAAAAAGCAACCAGAAATCTTCATCTTTTGAAACTTTATCATATCTGAAAATATAGGCAAAGGGAATCTTTTAGTTTTGGCAAATCTCCCAAAACCTATTTTCGCAAATCTCCCATAATATTTTCAAGAAATATCCTTTCCAGAAAAATAGCAATCTTGGAGTTTAAAGAAAGTATTCTGGAGATCTTGGCCAACCGAAATAAATTTTCAAAGATAACCGGGTATGGCCACTTCAGTTCAGAAACACCCTAGGCACCCTGTTTGCAGGGTTGTTCGCAACTGGTGTTCTGAAGCACTTAGCGCAAATACCGATTCAAGAGGTGTTTAAAAAGCGTTTTCAATATTGGCATATTAACAAGAGTCTAAATAAATAAAACCTATATACCCAAGACTTCTTGTTTTGAACCAGTCATCTTGTCCAAGATTTGTAGAGCTGCTGTGAACACCAAGTCCACCTTGTTTGCTGGGGTTGTTCTTTGCATTGCTAGAGATCAGGAACATGCCTTACAATCAA
>JACYFF010031958.1:60899184-60933555 GCA_017589665.1 Selenicereus undatus
TATTTTTTATTTTTTTATGTTTTTTGTTGTTTATGTTGTTTATGTTTCTTTTTTTATTTCTTATTTCTTATTTTTTATATTTTATGTTTTAAGTTTTAATTTTAATTTTTAATTTTTAATTTTTAATTTTTAATTTTTTAATTTTTTAATTTTTTAATTTTTTAATTTTTTAATTTTTTTAATTTTTTAATTTTTAAATTTTTTATTTTTTATTTTTTTGGAATTTAAAATCAACAAAAAACAAAAAAAAAACTTAAAAAAAATAAAATATAAAAAATTAAAATTGAAAAAAAATTACAAATAACAAATAAAAAATAAAAAATAAGAAATGAAAAAAATATGAAATAAGAAATAAAAATTAAAAATTAAAAAATTAAAATTAAAATGTAAAAAAAAAGAAAAAAATTAGAAATAAAAAATAAAACATAAAATATAAAAACAGAAAAACAGAAAAACAGAAAAATAAAAAATAAAATATAAAAACGTGAACAATAAAAAATAAGAAATAAAAAATAAAAGAGTAAAAATATAAACAAGAAGAAATAAGAAATAGAAAAATAAAAACACAAAAACATAAAAAAACATAAAATTATAGAAAATTAATAAATGAAAAATAAAACACAAAAGATAAAAAATAAAAAATAAAGAACTAAAAAACTAAAAAAAATAACCAGTGAAAGTAAAAAATAAAAAATAAAAAATAAATAAAAAAATTGGAAATTATAAATTAAAAAATAAAAAATAAAAAACAAAAACATAAAAATAAAAAATAAAACTTAAAAATTATGAAAGAAAAAATAAAATTAAAAATTAAAAATTAAAAACAAGAAATTTAAAAAACAAAAAAATAAAAAATAAAAAAACTAAAAAATAAAAATATATAAAGATAAAAAAAATGAAAATTAAAAAGTGAAAAATGAAAAATAAAACAAAAAAAATAAAACATAAAAGATAAAAGATAAAAAATAAACACATAAAAAATAAACACATAAAAAAATAAAAATTAAAAAATAACAAAAAGAAAATTAAGAAATAAAAAATAAAAAATAAGAAATTTAAAAAATTAAAATTAAAAATTAAAAATTAAAAATTAAAAAAATACAAAATACAAAATAAGAAATAAGAAATAAGAAATAAGAAATAAGAAATAGGAAATTAAAAAAATAAAAAATAAAATAAAAAATAAAAAAATGATAAAAATAAAAATAAAAAACAAAAAAATTAAAAATTAAAAATTAAAAAAATAATACAAAATTTAAAAATTTAAAACAAAATTAGAAAATTAAAAATTAAAAATTACAAAAATAAAAAGTAAAAAATAAAAAATAAGAAATATTAAATGCCAAATTAAAAAATTGAAAAATTAAAAAAATTAAAAAATTAAAAAAAAAATGAAAAATGAAAAATGAAAAATAAAAACTTAAAAATTAAAAAAAAAAAGAATAAACAAAAATTTCATAAAATTTCGATAACTTTGTAAATTATCACACATTAATTATGTCCTTATTATTTTAACCCACTTCAACCCACCACATAAAAAATATACTAACTTCAATCCTCTTCAACAAATATTAACTTACTTCAATTTACTTCAATCTGTTTCAACCTACTTTAAAAAAAAAACTAACTGTAATCTATCTCAATTCTTCTCAATCTAATTTAATCTTCTTCACTCTTTTACCTATCGAATTTACCTACAAAAAGAGGAGGCCCTAAATTGTCGACGCCTTCACATGGCCTGTCTAATCCTTTCCTAGTTTCAACGTAACAGCCTCCCACACTTTCCCCTCTTTCTGCAAACTTCACTTTTCAAGTCTCCATCCACCGACCCTTGCAGAACTTAACAACAGCCTCGACCAGATTCCAATTCCCCCTTCTCTCTTCTTGCTTAGTAAGTCTTACCGGACACCAGCAAGGGAGCGGATGGCAGACTGGGCGCCAGTGCTGGTGGGAGTGGTGCTCTTCGTGCTGCTTCAACCGGGACTTCTGGTCCAGATTCCTGGATATAACCGATCTATTGAGTTCGGAGGTATGAAGACTAACGGCAAGGCTATTTTCGTTCACACTCTCATTTTCTTTGCTCTTTATGCTATCGCATCGTTGCCCTGCATCTCCACATCTATACCGGCTGATCTCCATAGATCCGACAGCTCCTGATTTAATTCCTGCCGATGGACAACACAGGTGAGATTATCTTCTTTTTTTTTTAATTTTCTAATAAGAACTTTGGTCGAGGAAATGTACGATTCTGCTCAAATACACAAAATAAATAAATAAATAGGAAGACCTCCTCCTTTTTTGTTCTTGGTAGTGAAAATGTATTGAAGGTGAAGTTGAAAAGCTGAATGGCAAAAGACTGATTTCCTTTTTTCGTCATTGATTGATTATTGGCTTTTGTATATCTTTATTTTAATTTGTTCCTTTTCGGTTCTCGTGGTTCGGTGTTGAGTTTTTTGTTTTTGTTTTTTTTAACTTTTTGGGTTTCTTCCTGTTGTGAGATAAATTTTGCCAATATCATCTTTTCACCACTTAATTGTCATTATTTTATTTTAAGGACTATAATGAGTAACTTTGGCATTAGGGGGTTGTAGTCAAGTCGTATGCTTGGGTTCCACTTGGTGTGATATGGCCGTGCTCGGATTTGGCTCAAAGGTTGTTGAGCCAGAGCCATGGACTACAATGCTTGACCTGGTACTTGGCTCGTTATTCTTTTTGGGGGGGGGGGGGGGGTTGGGGGGGGGGAATTGGGTGGACAAGGCTTTCAGGGCGTATTCGTGTTTGGAATTTTGAATCAGGTAGGAGAATGTTAAAGCAGGTTAGGGGGTCAGAACAGGTTGTAATAGGTCTGAGCAGTTAGAAGTATGTATAAGCAGATTTGGAGCAGTTTTATGAGAAAGTTAGAACAGGTTGGAGCAAGTTTAAGTAGGGAAAGCAGGTCTGATCAGGTTGGGTTAGATTGAACGACATCGAAGTAAGTTAAAGCATGTATAAGTTCAGCATGCTACATCGAAGTGAGTTAAAGCATGTGCAAGTTCAACATGCTAAAAATGGGAAGACCCTTAATGTCAAGGTGGGCTTAAATTTAGTTATATATGGATTATGAATGCAAAAATATGTGAAGAAGAGACCATGAGAGTTAGGGTGAGTGGTTCCAGATTGTCATCTAAAAATTTGAAGCTTCAGAATTGAAGCTGATTAAATCAGTTATTAACTTTTGGAAACTGAAATCGAAACCCAGTTTTGGTTCGAGGTACACAGGGTACCTGTCACTTCTGAAATGGAAATTTTGGCTCTATAATTTTTGTTTTTTGGTTTTCTGAGGAATGTATTTGATCATAACGCACCAAGATGAAGGAAACTGTTGGCCAACCAATTTCAGAAAAACAAAAAATAGATTCTTCAATTTGCTACCAAGTTTCAACAACTTTTTCCTATTTTTCCTAATTTAACTGGTTTGCGGTTTCAATTCTGGGTATTTTTGGGAATTTGAACTGGTTAAAATTGATTGTTTATTTTTTAGAATAAAAACCGGAACAGTTTGATTGGTTGCAGGGCGTGCTAAATTTGTGTTCACCCTTATTAAGAGGAGAATTATAGAGGAAAATTTGCAAACCTAAAATTAGATTTTGCAATAAGAGCTAATGCTATGAGACGATTGACAAAAAGTTAAATTAAGAAAATTACATAAACGTCCCCTCAGGTGTACTTTAATAATTTATGGCCCTATTTTGCTAGATAATTTTTTTGAAACTATTTAGTTTGAATAAATATTTGTTGGGACCAAATTCCGCGTGTTACTTGGACTTTTGTTGAAAAAACAATGTGACACCTTGAAGTAACTGAAATACTCCTTACATCTCTTATTTTGGGTAGATTTGCTGTAGTGTTAGGCTGTTGAAATTCATGGTTAGGTTGTGGAGAGATAAGAGTTAGAGAGTGGAGACGTAAAAGGAGACTCAGCAGGGGGAGGGGATTGTGGACTCAGATGTAGATGCTAGTCATATGAGCGCTGGCGTGTCATTTTTCTCAATCAAACACAAAGTTTCTCGTGCAAATTGAGTCTCGTATGAATTATTATGCCAAAGTACACTGAGTCATTAAGTCATTTTTACAAGTTAATTTTTTTTGCCGTGATTGAAAATCAGTTTGTTATGACTAGATTAGATGAGTAGGTAGCTGGTTTGAAGAAATTGGAGTAGATTTGAACAGGTTTAATCAGGAGAAAGCATGTTTGACGAGGTTGGAGCAGGTTTGATTAGTAGATAATAGATTGGAGTAGTTCAGAAGCAGGTTTGTGAGGGGGGTAGGGTACATCGGAGTAGTAGCTGATAGTTAGCAGCACGTTTGAGCAGATTGAAAAAGGTCTGACCAGCAATTGGTAGGTTTGAGTAGGTTAGAACATATTAGAGTATGTAGTAGGTTCAATATGCTAATAATGAATGAGCCTTTCACAATCATGGATTGATAAAACACAAATATTATGAAATCAATCAATAAAATATGAATTTCCTATGATACCCCTTAGCTAAAAATAGCTTCGTTATTATTATCAATGATTTCCAAATATCTATAAAAATTTATGGCAATAAACTACACGTAGATCTTATCTTTTTGATTTATAATAATTACTTATCATTGGCATTTACCGCAATTCAGCACAGTTTAGGATAATTTAGCATCCTTTGGCAAAATTCAGTACAATTCAACAAAATTTAGCGAAATTTAGCAAATTTTATGGCACATAAAAAAGTATTTAATTGGTTAGAGGTTGTGATCAATTCTAAATCACCACTTCATCATCTCCTAATTACCATCATCGCTAGCATCCACCACCATTAATGCCATCATCATCTCCCTAGTATTATTGTTTTTTAATTTTTTTAGACTTTTATTATCAAACATGAAATATTTATATTATATTTTACAGTTTTAGATTTTTAGTATATCTGATTAGTCCTTTATGCATGGCATAATCTATTTGAAGCCATGCTAAATTAATTGTTTTGAAACAAGTTTTGTGCTTTATTGTCAAATTGATTTTTATTCCATGATTTTATAATGGCTTGTGCTTATTGTCTATGATATTTATATTGGATTAATTATAATACATGATAATTAGTTTAACACGAATTCATATAATAGTTTAAAAGGCTTAAGTATGTATAAGCTTTAGTCTTTTGGCACAAATGTCATCCTAATTGTTGATGGATAGCTCCAAACCATCTCGTTTAATTAAGAAATTGATATATATCTTTGTTGAATCAATTTGCGGGTAAATTGGTTACAAAATTATTAATGTCCTGGTTTGATTAAATTCTTGCGTTGGTCTTAAGGTTATCAAAGCTGGTATGGTTTATATCAAGGTTGAACCTAAGTAAACTATAATCCACAAAAAAATAAGGAAGATTTGTTGGTGGGTGTCTTCTACAGTATAACTCATAAAAAAAAGTTAATTTGTGTGTTGTTGATAAATAAAAATTTGCATGTTGAATATAGATTGAGAAATGTGTTTTCTCATATTTGGTGACTTTGATTTGTTTGTGTTTTAGTTGGCTTCTTTAGTTTGTCAATTTTAATTCTTAAATTTATAGACTTTAATATTAAATTATGTTAAACCCTGCAAAAGGAGTAGTCTTTTATGTTTGTCTTAGTAATTTTAGGTTAATTATATTTTGATTTTTAGTGTGGTCTAAGTTTCAAATTAATTTTTTGTTTTGTTTATGTTATTGAAGTTAAAATAAGTTCCTTTTGTGTTGTTCTATGCTTTATGCCACTTTAGGATTCAGAAAGGATCCTAATATGGCATTATTTATTTTTAGAATTTTTGAAAATTATTTGATAATTTTTCATAAATATTTCGTGAATTTGATATATGCAACTTTTTATTTTAATAAATCTACAAATTAAGTTTTTTTTTTTATTTTGGTTTTACGATTTTATAGTTTGATTAAGCATAGGTTTTATACCCTGACTAATTTTTTTTTATATTTTCCTACGCGTTTAAGCTCAGTTTATTAGTTATTAAATTTCAGATTTTAGTTTCTATTATGATTTTCTGCTATTATTTTCTGCTTAATTTTTTTGAAAATAATTAGATATATTTATGAGTTTGTAAATTTTATTCTTTGGTTAGTTTAGGTAATTTTTCTGTGGATTTTGATATTAGTTTTCTGCTTGTTATTTTCTATTTTAATTTTCAGTTTAATATTGTGTGATTATTTCTATTTCTATGTTCGCATAATATTTAGGTGAGGTATTTGCTATTCTTTTTTCAGAATTAGGCCTAGATATTATAGAGTATTATTGGATAATTTTCAAGTTTTTTATTTTTTTAATCTGGTTTGTTTTAGTAGTTAAAAGAAAACGTTAAATATATTAGAATAGTAAATCTGACTGGATTCAAACTAACTTGTTATTACATCTTTCCTTATGTGATCAATCCCCACTTGCCTATGCTATATATCTTATCTATAAATTAAAGTAGTAGTTTAATGTGTAGCTAAGCTACAAGTTTTAAAATTTTTGGCGTTGTTGGGAAAAGAAAAATATTTAATTTTTATATATTTAATTTTACTACTTTTGTTATTTTGTTTTGATTTTAGTAATTTATTTTTGTAGGTTTTTTAGTTCATGAGATTAAGGAGTAGTCATATGATCAAGAGACAAAGGAGTAGTCATGTGAGGAGTTTGAAAGCAAAGTAAATAGTCATAAGCTAAAGCATTTTTATGAAGGAGATAAGGTATGCTTAGTGCAGGAGATCCAACTAGAGAATTGAGCTATAGTTTTGTCAAACCAATGAAGTAAACAGAAATGGTGGTTGGAAGGCAACCCAATGTTTTCAGAGCAATTTACATTTAATTCTGTTTTATTTTTATTATTTTCATTACTTTGCATGTACTAAGGAAAATGCATGAATTAAGTGTACGGAAATGCAGCTTGCATACATACAATTCACCCTTTAGGGTGGGGTCATTTCTTGGATCCTACATGAACACAGGATGCTTGTGGACGGGGCTACCTTTTTTTGAATGCAGCTTGCATTTAGTTGGTCATCTTGCATATTTATTTTGCCAAAAAAAAAGAAAACAACAAAAGCAACAAAAAATAATTTTGGAGCCCTTTTTATGCCTTTCTTATAAAATAATGCATGAATATGAGTGCATGCGAGGCTTGATTCAATTTTTTCTGTTTAACTGTTTCTAGTTTACTCCTTTGGTGGAAACTTTTGAGCATGCTAACTGTTATTTAGAGTAGTTTGAATTGATCATCACAAATTTCTCCGATGAGTGACGGTCATGATTATTCATCTTATTTGTTCATTTGACCGCATCAGAGTAAATAAAACGTTCTAGTCCATTTTCCTAGTGAATTACTAGGATACTCATTAAAATTTCGGCCTATCTTGTCTTGGAAAAGAAAACAAATGTTGGTTTACTGACATAGGTTGGTTCGACAAGTTATTATATACACTCATGAGCACATGCTCCAATATCTATTTTATATATATTTTCTTGGGGTGTATCTGTTATATGTTTTATATTTTAATATATAATTGCTTATGTGTCACATGGGAGTACATACACTTGAGTGTATGATATAAGCTTTTCCTCTTAAGTTTAGCTCTCACATTGAGCCTTATATATGGAGTAACCCATGTTGAGAGAGTCATACCCCTTTTTAGGCTGATCAATACATCAAACCATACTAACATACCAAAAAAAAAAAGGAAACAAATTTGCAAGCTCCAGTACCTCTATCGGGGTGAGTGTGATACACGGAGCATTTAATTTTTAAGACCCTATAACGACCTCGAATATGTCCGTGAGTGGAGTTTTGAAAGGAAAAAAAAGTGCAACACAAGTTTGGACTCAATTCTATGAGTTATTTCTTCCGGTTTAGTTGTCTTTACAGCTTTACCACTCACTATATACTATCTTTATTTGTATGAGACATCTTGATCGATGTATGAATGCTTAAATGAGATGTATGATTAATATTCTTGTCACTTTGTTATAGAGATGTTGTGAGACTCATGAAAATTTTCTTTGAAAGCAGTTGGCTGTTTAGCAATTGTTCACTTGTTGGAGGGGAAAATAATAAATTTTTATTAAATTGTTTTCAAAGAAAACCAATGCATAGTGTAAATTTCATATTTTATGGGTGACTTTGTAAGAAGGAAGGTATGGTTTTTAGGTCACGCCTACATTTCTTCGCACAATGACGTTCAAAAAGGCGTGACCTAAAAACCAAGTATGAAGGAATTTGTTACGTGATAATTTATGCGTATTTTTAACAATTATTAGCTTACGTTATATATGTTATTTTGTCTAATTTACTTTATTTCATCTATTTTTTAGGTTGAGGGTTAATAAAGTGAAGATGACAATAAAATATGTCTAATCGTGGGTTTTATTTTTCGAAGAAATTTTCAAGTTGTTCTATCTAGTCGGTTCAAAAATCATGATTTATGAAGAACTTCTCTTTTTTGATAATGATTTATTTAGAGGACTGGGGTTATAGGATTAGTAGTCCTAATTGCAGAAAGAATGGGAATCCTTGGAGAAGAAGGAACCTTGCAAAGCCCTAGTTGGATCATTCATATTATAAAATCACCACTATCTTCACCATTCACGCCTACCATCATGTATTCATTATCTCTTGTCACCACCGCATCTTCTTCACCATTCATATTCATCACAACCCTTCACATCATCTTCACACCTTAGACCATTTCCAGCGCCCAGCTCACGGGCTTGGAAAATTTGTTGGCGAGCCTGTGGGCCACCCATGAGCGCACAGCAGCGGGCCCAAGGCGCGCGACTCGTCGGGCCGCTTGCGGACGCGGGCTGCTCCACCTTTTTTTTTGGTCGTGTTCTGGGTCAAAACGATGTCGTTTTTACACGTTTGACCTGTTTTTTTTTTTTTACTGTCGCTTGGTTTAAAAAAAAAGGAAAATGCCTGTAAAAAGCTGAAGATTTCCCATGCATTGTCTAAACTTCTTCCAGCCGTTGGCAACGGTAACTTGGGGCAAATTATTTGGTTTTCAATTTTTTTTTGTTGAATTCAGCTTTTTGCCAATGGCTCAATTAACAGGTGAAGTTTATGTTTTTTTTTTTGGTTGATGTATGCTTGCTATAAATAGGTGTCATTTTGTCCAAAATGAACACACACACAAAGATTTCAATATCCCTAAAAAAATTTCTGAGCAACTTTGTTATATTTGTGAGTAATTTCATCCAAAAGTGAAGCAATTGTAAGCGTTTCTAATTTCTATTCCCTTAAATACTTTCTTTTACAATTTTAAATGTTGTAGTTATATTTATAATATCTTGTTATTATTTTGTAGAAAAGTTGGAGGTGCTCTCAACCAAAAAAGAAGTGAACAACATTGTGAGTTTCAATATTTTTAATAGTATTGAGAAATTTTGTTTTGTTATATGTTAGTTTATACGTTAGTAAAATAAGTAAATATTAAGAAATTTTGTTACGTGAATATGATTTTGTTATTTATAAGTGTTGACATTATTGACTTGAAATGCTTTGTAAATGAATTTAGTAATTCAAAATTTTGTTATGAGTTACTTTTTATGTTAGTGTACAAAATAATTAATATAATTACATTTAAATTTAAGTTAAAATCTATTATGTTTTCACATGTTATATGTATAGAATATGTGAATATTTAATATGATAATATGAATGTGATTAAATAAATATCACGTGCCTATGTTTTTAGTAACTTGGTATAATTTTAAATTAAATTATGATTAGGCATTTCAGTAAATTTGTAGTAGTAACATTAAAATGAATAAAAATATGTGAATATGCTTTTAAGTTTTTGCATTAGTAATTTCAAATGTGACGTAATTTGAAAAAAAAAATAATAACATTTATAGAGTTGGAATGAGTAATTTCAAATGTTTTTAAGTCTTGGCATTAGTAATTGCAAATGTTTCATAAATTGGAAAAGATATAAATGAAATTTATAGAGTTGGAATATTGATATGTTAGTATGGATAATTTTAAAAGTGTTGGACAATTACGTTAAGTGGTTGTATATATGTTAGTATCTAAAATAATGAATATGGTTACATTTAAATAACCGACAAGGTGGTTAAATTTAATTATTTATGTTTTCACAAGTTAGAGTATAAGTATGTACCGTTAGTGACATGATAATGTGACTTGATTAGTACATAATTATAGTTAGTAATTATGGTTACTTTATTATATAAGTAGTTAGTAACATGGTAAAATTTTAAATTAAAATATGATTAGGCATATTAGTAAAATTTATGTTGTAAAATTAAAATGAATTAAAATATGTGAATATGTTTTTAAGTCTTGGCATTAGTGATTGCTATTGTTTCATAAATTGAAAAAGATATAAGTAACATTTGTATAGTTGGAATGTTGAGATGTTAGTATGGATAATTTTAAAGTTGTTGGAAAATTATGTTAAGCGGTAGTATATATGTTAGTAGTTAAAATAATGAATGTGGTTAAATTTAAATAACGGACAAGGTGGTTAAATTTAATTATTTATGTTTTCATAAGTTACATTACAAGTACGTACTGTTAGTGACATGTTTATGTGACTTGATCAGTAACTAATTATGGTTAGTAATTATGTATGCAATTTAATATGTGAAGGTACAGATTTAAGTATGTAACTAAAAATAATTTAGTTTTGTAAAGTGTTGACATGTTTGTAAAATTAAAGAAGTAAAATTAAATTGAATATGATATTGAATCATGAAATTAGTCATCATGTCATGATATGTTTTTTTTTTAATTTTTTTTTTATAACATTGCATTTACTAATTTGAAATGTGTTGCCAATTGGGAAACAAAAAATGAATGGAAATAATTGAATTGGAATGGTACGATGAATTCTTCGGGAATTATAGGAAACTTATGTATTTGGCATGTTAGTTAAAATTTCTTGTGTTTTTATGTTAGATGTATAAAAGATGTTAATATTTTAATTAATATGATTAATATGCTTGTAGGTCGTAATTTTATCTCGATTATGGATCCTAGCATCCCCCCATCATTTACTAGTTTACTTGAGGGAGACAATTCACCCCAAGATGTAGCGAATAGTACCACTCCTATTACCCCAAGTAATCCCCACGTGTCTTACCTCTCATGCCCACCGCCTAACTACAGCCAACACATGTACCAACCATATTACCTACCACAACCCCACTTCAGGAATCCAAGTGGCAGCTCAGGTCAAAACCCCCGTAACTATCCTCCACCTTATTACCCCCCACCACATAATAATCCCCACAATATGCATCACAGCGAGTACACATATTACCATCCCTACTATCCTCCACCACAGACCACCCCGAATTGCTTGTCTGCAGGGAGCAACTTTACACCTTCATCTATGCCAATTGGGGCAATGGCCGGGTTAGGAAATTCTGAGACCGATATTGACCCGAGTATTGAAGGGGATGTGGAGGAAGTACAGGGGGGTGTAAGTATCGGTGCAAAAAAGTGGACGATTGAAGAGGATCAACGACTAATACGTGCTTGGATTAATGTAGGCACGGATGCCGTTATCGGGAATGATCAGAAGAAGTCTGGCTACTGGGCTAGGATGGCCTCTAATTTCAATGACCACCGTCCACGAGGAGCCTCACCTCGTTCTTGGAAGATGCTGAATGGCCGATGGGGTCGATGCTCCCCGCTCGTCAGTAAATGGGCGGGCATTATGTTAGAAGTTGAGTGTATTAACCAAAGTGGATGGAACGAGGTTATGATTCTAGAGGTAGCACACAAGTTGTACAAAGAACGTATGGGGAAGAAGTTCGATCTCAAGCATTGGTACGAGCTGCTCAAGGACCAGCCAAAATGGAGGGCTATATGTGACCCACCAAAGTTAGGGTCAGGATCCCCCAAAAGGTCCCATCCCGACACCGAAGAGGCAGGAGAGGAAGGTGTCGGTGGGACTGAAAGACCCGAAGGGAGAAAAACAGCGAAGAGAGGGCTAATGCAAAAGGCAAATACCACTGCCGTTGATTTAGTCACAACTAAGTTGGATGACTTGAGCAGTAAGAGTAGTGATATGAATGAAATGTTAAAAGATTATATCACACTAGCAAGAGAAGAACAAAAACACAGAAGATGATGATGAGAGAAGAAAAGTTGAGGGCCCAAGAGAATAGAATAATGATGATGGACACCTCAATGCTGAGTCCTGAACAAGCAGCGTATTATGAGCAAAGAAGAGCAGATATCATGAGAAGGAGATTACGACAATCATCATCATCTCAGTAATATGTCTCCCCTCCCACATCATTACATAGATTACAAGAACAATGTTGCTCAAATGAAGTTCGAAGATTGTAGTATGTAACTTTCTTTTACCATGTATTGTATTAGATATGATTTGGTGTAATCGTCTTATGATATTAATTTATGAAATTGGTATGTCTTTGTTGTTTAATCAAATTATTACTCTTCTATACTTTAACACTTTTGTACATAATTATCTTGCACAGGATATTTGTAATAGATAATTTCAATGTTGAGAAGCCGCCTTGTGAGGAAGATTCATCTTCCTCATCCTCCTCATCTTCATCACATACTGATCTCATGGTTATGGGCGCTTTTCTCCAACAGTAGCAACAACTTCAACAGGAAGTGGCCACCCTTTTCCAATTTATTAAACCAGCAAGAGAGTTGACACCTTCGACATCTAGGCCTCAGGTAAAGAAGAGATTTATTAAGAGAGATAGAGAAGTTGCCCACAACCGCTTATACAAAGATTACTTCGTCGAAGATTCATTGTACAATGATCATAATTTTCGTCGCAAATTTCAAATGCGAAGGCACTTATTTCTCCGCATTGTGGAAGCACTTGGCCATCATTCAAAGTACTTCCAAGTTAGATACGATGTGGTCGGAAAGCGTGGGTTGACGCCATTAACCAAGTGTACTGCAACCATGCGAATGCTTGCCTGTGGTATAGCGGCTGACTGCGTTGATGAGTACTTGAAGATTGGTGCGAGCACCACAATGGAATGCACGAAGAAGTTCGCCTTAGGCATCGTTGAGGTTTTCGGGGAAGAGTATTTGAGAAAACCCAATCAAGTTGAAGTTGATCGCTTACTACAGGTTGCTAAAGCCCGTGACTTTCCCGGTATGATTGGAAGCATAGATTGCATGCACTGAGAATGGAAGAATTGTCCAACGGTTTGGAAGACATCATTTCAAAAGCAAATTTATAAGGTGCCAACTATTATTCTTGAAGCCGTTGCATCATACGATCTTTGGATATGGCATGCATTCTTCGGGTTGCCTGGAAGTCTGAATGACATAAATGTCCTTGACCGCTCACCGATTTTCCAAGAGTTGTATGTTAATCGGGTTCTGAAATGTGAGTATGTTGTCAATGGGTATCAGTACAATATAGGATATTATCTTTCAGATGAAATTTATTCGAAGTGGGAGACATTTGTTAAGACTATCCCTCTTCCCCAAGGGCCGAAGAATAAACTCTTCGCAGAACGTCAGAAGTCGATTAGGAAGGACGTTGAATGAGCATTTGGTGTGCTACAAGCTCGATTTGCTATTGTACAAGGCCCCGCTCGCCTGATGGATCAAAGAGAAATTCGTATTATTATGAGAGCATGTGTGATACTCCATAGCATGATTGTTGAGCACAAACGGGACAACTACGAGTTTGTATTTGATTATGACGTTGTTGAGGGAACTGTCCCGGAGCCGATTGTTAACCACGCCCACCATCCATGCTATGATACGTACTTTCAATCGTCATGCCAAGTTCGCAACTCCGACACACATGCAACTCTCCAAGCGAACTTGATTGAGGAGATATGAAAGTGAAATTCGGGCCCACGATAAAGAGAATAATTAAATTATCGTCATATTGTAATTTTTTTTTATTGTTCACCTGTTGTAATGTTTTCTTCATCAATCAATGTATCTGTTTTTTAATCATTGACCTATTGTAATTTTTACACTAAAGCATGTATAGTTTTTTTTTTTTAAATTCAGACTCCTATGGTTTTTCCAAAAAAACTTTATATGTCTTAAAAGTCTTTAATTACTTGTGTTATTAAATTATTATGTGCAAATTATTTTCCACATAAATAATACACCTAAATAACAAAACAAAACAAAAAATATTTTTTGATTGGTACATTCAAGCACGTGTAACTTTTTTTTAGACTTAGACTCTTTTTTTCCAAAAAAAAAAATTTATGCGTCTTTAAATAATTGTATTATTAAATTATTATGTGTAAATTATTTTCCATATAAATAATAAAGCTAAATAGCAAAACAAACAAAAAGTATTTTTTAAATTGTTACATTCAAGCATGTCTAATTTTTTTTTAAATTCAGACTCCTTTCTTTAAAAAAAAAATTATGCGTCTTTAAATAATTGTGTTCCTAAATTATTATGTGCAAATTATTTTCCACATAAATAATAAAGTTAAATAACAAAACAAAACATAAAAACAAAACTAATTAAATATGATTCAGTGTGGGATCTATAGATATTATTTTATTTGATGAGCCAAAGTGGTGAGTCTTGCATTAGAGAGAGTGAGAATTGTGAGCTAAAAAGTTGGAGAGAGAATTGATGTGGCACTGGTAGGCCCCACTGGTGAGCCAAATTTTTGGTTCACCATTGGTTATGTTCTTACCTCGAGCACCTTCAATCCCCAACTTCATCATCATGCATCTTCATCATCTCCTAATTAATCACCATCATTGCCAGCATCCACCAACAATAGTAACACCATCATCATCTCCCTAGTATTATTGTTGTTTTAAAATTTTGTTTAGTTTAGACTTTTATTATAACACATAAAATATTTATATCATATTTTGTGTTAATATTTTTAGTATATGTGAGCAGTCTTTTATCCTTAACATAATATATTTGAAACCATACTAAATTAATTATTTTGAGGTAAGATTTGTGTTTTACTGTCTAATTGGTTTTTATTCCATGATTCTATAAGGTTTTGTGTTTATTGTTTATGATATTTATGTTCGATTAATTAGAATAAGGCTAATTAGTCTAACATTATTTCATATGATAGTTTAAAAGGCATAATTACATATAAGTTTGAACCCTTATCCATAAGTATCACCCTAGTTGTTGATGAACGTCTCAAAACCAAATCTTTTAATTAAGAAGTTGTTATAGATCTTTGTTGAATCAATTTGCTAGTAGATTGATTATAAGATGCTAAATTCTTAATTGTCTGATTTGATTAAATTCTTGCGCTGGTCCTACGGTTATCAAAGCTAGTGGGGTTTATATTAGTGCTAGACTTAACTAAACTATAATCTAGGGAAGAAACGGGGAAGATCGCTAGTGGGTGTCTTCTACAACCTAACTCATAGAAAAGTCAATTTGTATGTTAATGATAAATATTAATTTGCATGGTGGATCTAGAGTATGCAAAGCATTTTCTTAAACTTCATATCTCTGATTTATTTGTTTTTAGTTGATTTCTTTAGATTGTCAATTTTAATTGTTAAATCTAATAGACTTCAATATTAAATTACGCTAAACCTTGCCAAAAAAGTAGCCTTTTAGTTGTGTCTTAGTAATTTCATATTAGGTATATTATGATTTTTAGTGTTGTTTAATTTTTAGATTAATTTTTGGTTCTATTTTTGCTATTATTTATCAATTTGTTATTTCTTTTGAGAATTATTTGATAACTTTTGAAACCTGTTTTGTGAATTTGAAACGTGCGGGTTTTTACTTTAACAAATTTGTAGATTAAGTTTTTTTTTTAAAATTTGGTTTTACATTTTTAGAGTTTGATTAAGCATAGAAACTCAAGTTTTATAATCTGGCTAATGTTGTTATTTCTTTTCTTATCTTTTCAATTTAGTTTATCCTTTATTGATTTTTAGATTTTATTTTCTATTAGTATTTTTTGTAATTATTTTATGTTTTTATTTTTTTTGAAAATAATTAGATATATTTCTATGTTTGTAAATTTAATTCGCAATTTTCTATGGATTTTGATATTAGTTTTCTGCTTATTATTTTCTATTTTAAGTTTTACTTTAATATTGTGTGATTACTTCTATTTTTATTTTTCCAAATTATTTAGGTTAGATATTTGTTGTTTTTATTTCGAAACTAGCCTCAGAATGTTTTGGAGTAAGGTTGAATAATTTTTTAGGTTTTCATTCGTTTAATTTGATTTGCTATAGCAGTTAAAAAAATGTATAATGTATTAGTGGAGCATGCATGCAGATGGGCAAAATGCTAGCTTGAGTTTTGGCTCAAATTCACCCTTGAATGTTGATATGACTTGGTTTAAAGGCAACGCCACCCACCAAGACTAGGATCCTATAGAATTGCATAAAGGTTTAGCCACCAACAACTATATAAAGGCTCAACTCAAGGCTCACCACCTTGTTCACAACGATAAAGAGAACTTAAGATTCAGAGAGAGAAAGTATTGAAGCTCAAATGTTCATTCATTCAACTTGCCTTCAACTAAACTTGAGTATGGCTTTTATAGGGCTGGCCAGTACTCTACGGAATTCATTTTACATAGGAAAATACAAAATGCAACTTACGAGATTAACCTAGGAAATATAAAAGTAACTTAGTAGATAAACTACAGTAAAAACAATATAAATCTAAAAACTAGGGCTCTTGAGACTTGTTCCTATCAGCTTGGGGACTTATTATCCTGAATTCCCACGTTAAGAAATGTTGCATCCTTGGAATCAACTAGTCATGCATTTGTTTTTTTTGGGGTGATGAATCAATTTGCATTTAATGCTTCTAGACTTTCGCGCATTCACACCACAGTAGGGTTAGATTCATTGAGCCGTAACTCTCTTGTTTCTGGTCCAAATCTAATGAAGTAGGATTTATATGAAAGCTTTAGAAGTCTACCTTTAATGTAAAGTGTTTCACTAATTTTGTCCCTGCTATTTGAGAGAAATGGGTCTTACTAACCAAATGGTCCAAACTAGAATTGAGAGTTGACTTTGGGGCAGTTCACTTTGGAGCTTAATTTGACCGACCAAATGAACTCCAAGTGACTTGAAACTTATTCTCTGTGAAAGCTAACATCGTAAACTTAAAGATAGCCCAAAATAACCTTGGCCATGTCATGTGGAGCATAGAGAAAATTTGCCTCAAACTCGGACTAACATTCTGTCCAGAAATTGTCCATGGGCGCAACCTTCTGTTTTGAGCTTCCTTATTCTTGTTGTGGGTTTAGCCTCAATTTAATGAGTAAACCCTTTAGGAGGCCTCTTGACATTCCTAAAAGAGGAGGATAATAGGTCTAATGCCTTAGGATAGACCTTGAACTGAAGCTCTAAATCAATGTATGGACCAAGTCCCTTGTGATGAAACTTTTGAGCACTAAGAAGGACTTGAGTGCTCTGACTGAAATAGGCATGGCATTTGCTTCAATTAGAGTAGTAAATTTAATAGGATTCAAACTAGCATGTTATCATATCCTTCCTCATAGGATTGATCCCTACTCACCTATGCTATAAATCTTATTTACAAATTAAAGTAGTGGTTTAATTTTTAGCTGTATGATAAGCTTTACAAATTTTGGCATTGTCTCGAGGGAAAGAAAAAATTGTTAGTTTTTATATATTTCATTTTTCTACCTTTGTTATTTTGTTTTGATTTTAGTATTTATTTTTGTTTGTTTTTAGTTTATGCGATTAAGGAGTGGTCGCGTGGTTGAAGAGAAAAATGAGCATATGCTTGAAGAGTTTGAAAGCAAAGTAAATGGTCGCAGGCTAAAACATTTTTATGAAGGAGATAAGGTATACTTAGTAGAGGAGATCTGACTAGACAATCCATGAGTTGCAGTCTGTCAAGCCAATCCACTAAACAAAGCCGTTGGTTGAGAGGCAACCCAATGTTTTAGGGAAAATTACATTTACTTTTGCTTCATCTTCATTACTTTGCATGCATTAGAGAAAATGCATGAATTAAGTGTGTGACAAT
The DNA here is from genome assembly GCA_017589665.1 of Selenicereus undatus. Taxonomy (NCBI): domain Eukaryota; kingdom Viridiplantae; phylum Streptophyta; class Magnoliopsida; order Caryophyllales; family Cactaceae; genus Selenicereus; species Selenicereus undatus. The sequence goes on from JACYFF010031958.1 coordinate 60,917,187, forward strand.
GCAGCCGCATTTAGTTCGGTTATCTTGCATATTTATTTTGCCAAAAAAAAGCAACCAAAAAAGGAGAAAATTTATTTTGAAGTCCTTTCTATATCTTTCTGGTGAAATAATGCATGAATATGAGCTTCTGCTACGCTTTCTTACTTAAATTTTTTCTGTTTGACTATTTCAAGTTTGCACCTTTGGTGGGAACTTTAGAGCATGCAAACTATTATTTAGAGTAGTTTGAGTTGATCCCCACGAATCTCTTTAATGAGTGACGGTCATGATTATTCAACTTATTTGATCATATTATATGATCGCATTAGAGGAAATAAAAGGACCTAGTACGTTTTCCTAGTGAATTAGTAGAATACTCATTAAAATGATAGCTTTTCTTGTCGTGAAAAAGAAAAGAAATGTTGGTTTCCCAACACAGGTTCGTTCAGGTGGTACGACACTTGTTTTGCTTAAGTGGCTTGTATACGGTAATGACATGTTCTGGAAAATTTACCCCATGTGGGGTCATCTACAACTCAAAACATGCCAACAACAACTTATAAAAACCTCCCAAAAAAATTGTTAGATTGCCAACATGGTTAGGAGTAGATGATTCAACACCTTTTCCCCTTAAGTTTAGGTCTCAAGTTGAGCTTTTTATATGAAGTAACCCACATTGGGATGGGTATACTTCTTTTCGGACCAGCCAATGACTTATGCCATACTAACAAATAGAAAAAAGGGAATCAATTTGCGAATTCTTGTACCTCTATTTGGGTGAGTGTGAGATAATGAGCGTTTAATTTTTAAGACTCTATTAGGGCCCTCGAATATGTGTGTGAATGGGGTTTTGAAGGGGAAAAAAAGCACAAGGCCAGTTTGGAATCAATTCATTGAGCTATTTCTTCTAGTTCAATTGTCTCTATAGCTTTACCACACCCTAATATTTCCTATCTTTATTTGTATAAGATCTCTTAATCGATGTATGCATGCTTAAATGCGATGAATGATTAATGTTCTTGTCACTATGTTAAAGAGATGTTGTGAGGCTGATGAAGAAACTCTTTCGTGGCAGTTGGATGTTTAGTAATTGTTCATTTAGTGGAGCGGAAACTAATCAATTTTAAATCAAACTATTTTCAGAAAAACCCAATGCTTAGTGTAAATTTGATATTTTATGTGTGACTTTATAAGAAGGAGATTTTAGGTTGCGTCAAAGATTTCTTTGCACGACGACGTCCAAAAACTAACTGTGAAGGAATTTGGTAAGTTATAATTTATGCATTTTTTTAACAATTATTAACTTATGTTATATATTTTATTTTTTCTAATTTACTTATTTTTATATATTTTTTTAGGCTAAGGATTAATAAGGCAAAGAGGAGAAGAAACTATGTCCAAACGCAAGTTTTATTTAGCGAAGAACTTTTCAAAGGGATTTATCAAGTCGGTCCAAAAATCATAATTTATGAAGAATATGTTTTTGACAATGATTTATTTAGAGAATTAGGGTTAAGAGATTACCATTCCTAATTATACAAGGAATCAGAATTCTTGGAGGTGAAGGAGCATTGCTAAACCCTAGTTAGATAATTCATATTATAAAATCATCACCATCTTAACCCTTCACGTCCATCACCATATATTCATAGTGTCTAGCCAACAACGCCACTTCTTCTCCATTCACATTCATCAGGATCCTTCCCATCATCTTCAACCCTCACCTTCAGCACCTTCAATTACCAACTTCATCATCATGCATCTTCATCATCTCCTAATCACCATCGTCGCCAGCATCCACCAACACCACTAATGCCATCATCATCTCCCTAGCATTATTGTTTTTAAAATTTTGTTTAATTTAGACTTTTATTGTCTAACGTGAAATATTTATGCTGTATTTTATGTGTTAATATTTTTAGTATGTGTGAGTAGTCTTTTATACTTAGCATAGTCTATTTGAAACCATGTTAAATTACTTATTCTGAAATAAGTTTTGTGCTTCATTGTCTAATTGATTTTTATTCCATGATTATATGATGGTTTGTGTTTATTGTTTCTGATATTTATGTTAGATTACTTAGAACGCAGGCTAGTTAGTTTAATATTAATTCGTATGATAGTTTAAAAGGCTTCAGCATGCTTTAGTCTTTTAGGCACAAGTATCACCCTAATAGATCATAGATGACTTAAAACCTTATCTTTTAATTTGGAAATCATTATAGATCTTTATTGAATCAATTTGCTGGTAAATTGATTACAAGATATTAAATTCTTAATGCTCTGGTTGGATTGAATTTTTGTGCTTGTTCTAGGGTTACCAAAGCTAGTAAGGTTTATATTAGGGATGGAAGTAAGTAAACTATCATTTATGAAAAAATGGGTACGAACCACTGATGGGTGTTTTCTACAGTCTAACTCATAGAAAAGTCAATTTGTGTGTTGATGATAAATTTAATTTGCATGGTGGATATAGATTGTGGAAAGTGCTTTCTTAAATTTGGTATATTTGATTTGTTTGTTTTTTAGTTGATTACTTTAGTTTGTCAATTTTAATTCTTAATTTTACAGACCTTGATATCAAAGTTCATTAAGTCCCTCCCCTAAAAAAGAGTAGTCTTTTAGGTGCATCTTAGTAATTCTATATTAATTATATTTTGAATTTTAGTGTGACTTAATTTTTAGATTAATTTTCGGTCCTATTTTTGCTATTATTTATTGGTTTGTTATAAATCAAGTTAAAAAAAGTTCATTTTGTATTGTTCTATGCTTTATGCCAATTTAGGGTTTAGAAAGGGTCCTAATCTATTGCTATTTATTTTTGGAATTTTCAAAAATTGTTTGATAACCTTTCAAAAATATTTCGTGAATTTGATATGTGGAGGTTTTTACTTTAATAAATCTGAAGTTATATTTTTATTATGGTTTTACATTTTTAGAGTTTGATTAAGCATAGAAACTTAGGATTTATAAGTTGGCTAATTTCGTTAATTGTTTTTTTACGCATTTAAGTTCGGTTTGTTTGTTATCAAATTTCCAGTTTTATTTTGTACTACTATTTTCTGCTATTATTTTATACTTTGTTTTTCTGAAAATAATTACATATATTTTTGAGTTTGTCAATTTAATCTTTGTAGATTGTTAGCATAGGTGATTTTATGTGGATTTTAATATTAGTTTTCTACTTGTTATTTTCCAATCTAATTTTCTATTTAATATTGTGTGATTATTTCTATTTTTTTCTAGATTAGTTACATTGGGTAACTCTTCTTTTTTAAGAATTAGGCTTAGAAAATAATGGGTTATTACTGGATAATCTTTTAGGATTTTGTTTGTTTAATTTGATTTGTTTTAGCAGTAAAAACAAATGTAAAATATATTACAATAGTGAATTTAATTGGATTCAAACTAGCTCGTGTTTGTATCTTTACTCGTAGGATCGATCCCTAGTTCCCTATACTGTCAATCTTATTTATAAATCAAAGTAGTGCATGTTTAATTTGTGACTACATGACAGGCTATACAAATTTAGACGCTGTTGCCGGGAAAAGGAAAACATTGTTAGTTTTTATCTATTTAATTTTGCTACTTTTGTTATTTTGTCTTGATTTTAGTATTTTTATTTTTTAAGTTTTTTTAGTTTATGAGATTAAGGAGTAGTCATGTGATCAAAGAGAAAAACGAGCATACAGTTGAGGAGTTTGAAAGCAAAGTAAATGGTCACATGCTAAAGCATTTTTATGATGGAGATCAGGTATGCTTAGTGGAGGAGATCGATCCAAAGAATCGATGAGCTGTAGTTTTGTTGAGTCAATGAAGTAAACAAAGGCGCTGGTTGGGACTCAACCCAATGTTTTTAGGGAAGTTTACATTTGTCCACCTTAAGCGGCTTGTATACATTGCATACATGGGCTGGAAGATTTAACCCCGTTTATGGTCGTCTACAGCTTGAAACATGCCATCAATAGCTTACAAAACACCAAAAAAAAAAAAAACATGTACATGGTTCGACACCTTTACCCTTAGGTGTCAAGTTGAGCCTTATGTATGTAGTAACCCATTTTGGGCTAGTCATACCCTTTTTTGGATGGATCAATGACCTGAACCATACTAACAAACGAAAAAAAGGTAATGAATTTGCGAATCTCAACGCCTCTATTTGGTGAGTGTGAGGCAAGGAGAGTTTAATTTTTAAGACCATATAAGGGTCGCGAATATGTGCGTGAATGGAGTTTTGAACGGAAAAAAAGTGTAAGGCAAGTTTGGAATCAATTCAATGAGCTATTTCTTCTAGTCCAGTTATCTCTATAGCTTCACCACAATTTCATATTTCCTATCTTTATTTGTGTAAGACCTCTTGATGGATATATGCATGCTTAGATGAATGATTAATGCTCTTGTACTTCAAAAAAAAGGCCAAATAAAGACGAAATCAGCGACAGAATAAGGCTTCTCAGCGATGAAATTGGCGACAGAAGACGACTGTTGGATTTTCGCTCGTCGCTGCATACCTGGCGACGGAATTTTAAAATTCTGTCGCAATGAACGACGGACATTGCGACATACTTTTTTTTGGCTGGGAAAAATTGGCGAGGCAGGGAGCGACGGAATGAAAAATCCATCGCCACCACCGACGGAAATAGCGACAGATTTTTCGTTGCTGGTGGCGACGGATTGTTTATTCTGTCGCCACCTTCTGCCCACAAAAAAAAAGCTTCCATTCTGTCGTTAGTCCGTCGCTAAGTTTCTCATTTTTTAAAATAACAACGCTTGTTTTTTATTGTATCCCTTAGTACATACATTTCAATTCCTGCAAGAAATTTACAAGAAATTTGCACTCAATCAACATCCAATGACTTCGAAAATGACTTCATTCGAAGCGTTCTCAACAATTTCAAGCCACACAAAGGTGGAATATCACATCCAAAGCAACACTTCCAACCAAGGGTTTTGAATTCACAAAGCCAAAGTCCCAAATAAAGTCTCCATATATCACAAACTATAAATCCAATCAAACCAGAAGTTACTAGTAATTAAAAGTAACATTATGTTTGCAGAAGAGGGAGAAGCAAGCGACAAGTGAGAGGGGAATGAAATAAGCACCAAGGGGAGGGGAATCAAAAAGCACCAATGGTAGGGGAAGCAGGTAGGAAGATATGTACTTCATGAAGAAGCAAGCAGGAGAGCCACTAGCTGGGGGAAAACTGCAACCAACTCAATCACCAAGGTGAGGATCATCTTCTTCCTCTTTCTTTTCCTCTTCCTCATCCTCGTCCTCATTATGTTGCGAATGATGAGTAAATGGTGGCTGAGATCCCTAGCTAGAAGCTTGTTGCATTTGGAAGAAAGTTTCGAACTGCTAATCAATGCTCATCATTTGTTGGCTCAGTTGTTGGTTGCTTTGGGTAAGCAATTTGTTGGATTCCTCCAGTTGCTTACATTTCTCCATAAGCAACTGGTAGCTTTCAGCTTGTGGAGTTAGCTCATCCCTCAACTTAGTTACTACACCCTTTAAGTCATTGAGTTCTTGTTGCGATGGCGTATAACCAGTACTTACCGACAGGAATTTAAGTGAAGTACGCATTAGTATTGCAATTAAGTAAGTTCATCGTATAACCACATTCATTGAAACTTTGATATGAAAATTGTACCGGTTCTTTGAGTGGGACTGAAATAACCGGATTCCCTAATGTTGACAGCCTCATCGCTAATGCCATAAATACGACCCTTCTTATTCTTGTACGTCTTCACCCACAACTCATTTGGGTTTGGAAGTGGCTGGATTGGATCTTGAGAAGTGCCATCCCCGATCCCTTGAGAGTTGATAACATTTTGAAAATCACGTTCAAAGGATTCCTACAATACCGCAACATGCGCAAGAAATCACGTATATTACAATTAATGAAAGTAAAGTATACAAGTTCATGTTGAACTACCAATAAAGATTGAGAATAGCTAATTGCTTACATATGTTTGTTGTGATTTCTTGTCAACCTAAGAGGCATCTTCTTTGCCATGGAGTCTGTGAGTGCGGCTGAATAATTCAACAATCGTGGGCTCCGCCCCAAGTTGTTCCCTCTATGTACGTGCCAAAAAGAATGATGTCAGCCACAAGCCGAACTACAGTATTGAAGTTAAAGAAATAAATAGCAAATTCATTTACCAGACGCCCCTTATGCTCATGCATAAGGATCGAGCCACAGGTGTGGAAAGATGGACCACACTTTCTGGAGTACCCAGTCGGTTCTTCTAGGCCGTTTTCCTCAATCTCTTGTAATGTTCATTCGCCCAGTCCTGTTGGAGTCCCTCCCATTGAGCATCACTGAGCCAAACAAGTTTCTTGTTATGCTTCCTTGCTCTGCCAAGGAAGTCTCTCAAGCGTGCATTGCCTCGGTTTTTTAAATTCCTTCTTATACGGTCCTCATGGACCAGATTCTAAGTAAACCACTTCTGCAATTATGAAAACAACAAACACATCAAATAATACAATAGTAATTTATCACGTTCACACAAACTGTTAATATGTACTCCCTATAGTTACCTTGAACTCTCCAAACCACAAATCTCATACTGGTTTGAGCACTTTACCCCAAGTAGATCAAGCTCCGTCATATTTGCTTTGAAATATGAGCGAAATCCTACTAACAACACCATCATTGGGGAGAAACCTAATTGAACATAACACATCAAATTGATTACTTGTGATGCAAAATTCATGTAGTAGTTCATAACATATAACAATTGAAGACTTACCCGTTACCATCTGGCTCAATCCAAGTCTTTGCTCGAGTGCTACCATGACAGAATTGTGCTTCATTTTCACCAGTTGTAATGTTGTCTTGGGACCGGTTTGTGTTAGGGTCAATGGGCTGGGGAGTAGGCTGCATAGTGTTCACAAAATGGGGGTTTGGAGGAATGTTGTAGGCAAATTGGCTATACATGGTGCTTTGGTTGGGAATGTATGAGGTATAATGATGGAAAGCCCCAAATGAGGGAGGCATTGGTCCTGAAGTACTTGGTATATAAGTAGCCATTGTGGCTCCTGGCTGAACTGGGATATGAGGTACGTTGGAGGAAGATGGATCAATATCCATTGCGGTTGGATCTACAACAGAGCTCCTATGTCCTCGTCCTCTATCTTGAGTGGAGGACTTACCTCGACGAGAATTGGAATCCATACCTGAAATAGGTGAAAACAAATGCAAGTACAAATATATAATAATTGCACATATCAACCATTTACTCAGACATCATAATAAGTACGTAGTTAACACATATTTTTCAAAATTTACTCATACAATAAAAGTAAAGTCACAACCAATAGTTTGACATGCAAAGTACTCAAATACATAAGAATTCATAAGCAATAAATCATCTGCATCATCATCATCATTGTCATCGTCATCGTCATCATCATCATACAAATGCAAATTTTCTTCTACTTCATCTATTTCATTACCGTCATCCCACTCGCCCTCTTCATCACCGTCATTATTCTCTACCTCATCTGTCTCGTCATTACTCAATTATATATTATATATATTTACTTATAAATGGCTACAAGCACCTAATAAAAAAAACTCATAAATTTCTACAAATATACTTATATTATGACGAATTTCACAAAACTAATAATTCAAACAAAGTTGACCACTTTATTCCACCAGCGTATCAAATTTCAACTTAAAATTATCAAATCTAAGTGTACATTGCATTGGGCGAAATCATCAGACAAATAAGAGCTACAAATTCATATGAACATCACATTTGAACAAAATTATAAACTAAAGCATCTCAATCCACCAACATATCAACTTTCAAGTTCACATCACCAAACCTAAACCCTAAATTGCATTGAGCAAAATCTCTAACCAAATTAGAGCAATAACCTCACACAAATACCACATTTCAACATAAATATGACCTAACTATGAAATTCTAACAATCTAATACAAAAATTTGTAGAAATTACAACTAATTTAGTTGAAGAAACTTACCTTAAATTTGTTGAAAAGGCCGACAAGAGGGGCGGGAAAGGGCGGTCGGCGGCTACCAGCGGTGGGGGGAGGGCGGTAACGGCGGCGGATGGGTGGCACAGGCAGTGGTCGGACGGAGCTCTAGCGTTCGCCTCTCTCTCTCTCTCTCTTTTTGTTTTCGTTCGCGTCGACTGAGTGAAACCAGAGTTCTGGTTTCACTTAAAAGGGTTAGCGACGAACAGGCGATGGAAATTCTGTCGCCAGCCCAAAAAATTTTGAATTTCAAAATTTTTCATGGCTGGGCGACAGAAATTCCGTCGCCTGTATAAAACAATTATTATTTTTTTATGGGAACGACGAAAATTCCATCACCAAGGCTGAATTATGGCGACAGAATTATGTGTCCGTCGATAAGTTTGTCGCATAATCTGACTTTTTTTGTGTGACTGTTTTTCCGTTGCTAGGTCCGTCGTTAAATAATTTCGTCGCTGTATTATGTCGTTATTTTGAACTTTTCTAGTAGTGTTGTCACTTTGTTAAAGAGATGTTGTGAGGTTGATGAAGAAACTTTTTGATGGAAGTTGGATGTTAAGTAATTTTTCACTTGTTAGAGGGGAGACTAATAAATTTTGAATCAAACTATTTTCAAAGAAAGCCAATGCCTAGTGTAAATTTCATATTTATGTGTGACTTTATAAAAAGGACGGGGTGATTTTTAGGTCATGTCTTAGATTTCTTTGCACAAGCACGTCCAAAAACTATGTGTGAAGGAATTTGTTCAATGATAATTTATGCGTATTTTTAACAATTATTAGCTTATGTTATATATGTTATTTTGTCTAATTTATTTTGTTTTATCTATTGTTTAGGTTAAGGATTAATAAAGTGAAGAGAATAATGAAATTTGTCGAAATAGGATTTTATTTATCGAAGAAATTTTCAAGATGATTTATCAAGTCGGTCCAAAAAGAATAGTTTACAATCAGTTTTATAATGATTTATTTATACGACTATATTTAAGAGATTATTAGCCATAATTTTACAAGGAATTGAAATACTAGGAGGACAAGGAATAGGAGGACAAGGAATCTTGCAAATCCCTAGTTAGATAATTCATATTATAAAATCATCACCATTTTCACCCTTCACACCCATCATCTTCAGCTAACATCTCCTTTTCCTTACGATTCACATTCATCATGACCCTTCCCATCATCTTCACACCTTACCTCCAGCACCATCAACCACCAACTTCATCATCACATACCTTCATCATCTCCTAATCACCATCTTTGCCAGCATCCACCAACACCACTAAAGCCATCATCATCTCCCTAGCATTATTGTTTATTTTATTTTATTTTATTTAAACTGTTCTTATCAAACATGTAATATTTTAATATTATATTTTATATGTTAAGATTTTTAGTATGTGTAAGTAGTCTTTTATACTTAGCATAATCTATTTGAAACCATGCTAAATTAATTATTTTGAAACAAATTTTGTGCTTTATTTCGAATTGATTTTTATTCTATGATTCTATAACGGTCTGTGTTTATTGTCTATGATGTTGCATGCTAATTAGTTTAATATGAATTTATATGATAGTTTAAATGGTTTAAGCACATATAAGCTTTAGTTTTTTAGGCACAACTGCCAATCTAATTGATCATGGATGGCTAAAAACCTTGTCTTTTAATTAAGAAATCATTATAGATACTTGTTGAATCAATTTACCAGTAAATTGGTTACAAGATGCTAAATTCTTAATGCTCTGGCTTGATTAAATTCTTGCGTTGGTCCTATGGTTGTCAAAGCTAGTAGGGTTTATATTAAGGTTAGACTTAAGTAAACTATGATCTATGAAATAGCAGGGAAGACTTACCGCTGGGTGTATTCTACAGTCTAGCTCATGGAGAAGTCATTTTCTGTGTTGATGAGAAATATTAATTTGCATAGTGGATATGGGTTATGCAAAATGTTTTCTTAAATTTGGTATCTTTAATTTGCTTTTTAGTTGGTTTCTTTAATTTACCAATTTAAATTCTTAAATTTATAGACTTAAATATGGAATTACTTTAAACCCTCCAAAAGAGTAGTCGTTTCGGTGTGTCCTTTTCAAATTCCGTTGAATTCTAGATGCTTTTGAATCTTCCTTTTGAATCCTTTGGCTATTATAGCCACTAATTCATCTTCATCATTTTCAGATTCCTCATGTTGCATCTTAATGTCATTGGACTTTAGTGTAATTTCTTGTTGTGGAGTGCACTCTTCAGTTTCTTCCTTCAGGCGAATTTCATGGGTTAGAAATTTTCCAAAAACATCATCTAACTTGAGGGTTTTTCGGTTTTGTGCCTTTACTGGCCTCTGGGTTGCCATTGGTTCTTAGTAGACATCGCAACACTTTTTTCACCATCCCTTCATTAGTAAATGTCTTTCCCAGGACTTGATATTGTTGATTATCTCAGTAAAATGCACATACATGTCCTTGATAGATTCTATAGGTAAGATCTTGAAGAGCTAATATTGATGGTCATAGAGGCTAATTTTGGATTCTGAAACTTGACCAGCTCCTTCAGAGGTAGTCTCCTATGTGTCCCATACTTCTTTGGCTGTATCACAAGCAGACACATGATTAAATTTGTTAGAATCCAGACCACAACATAAAATCTTGAATGCCCTATAATTTTTGGCCACTCTATCAGTTTCTTCATGAGTGAATGATTTTTGTTTTGGCTGCTTTCTTCATGAGTGAATGCTAATTTGGACCTTGGAATAATTTTATCTCCTTTCTTCATGGTAGGGACAAAGTTTCCCTTGAAGATAATCTCCCAAAGCTCATTTTCATGGTCCTTGATAAAGATCTACATAGCTTTTTTCATTGAGCAAAGTTAGAACCAAGGAATAAGGGAGGTTTGGTAAATAAGTGTCCTTGATCAATTTTTGCCTTTCCAAAGGATGCCATGATCTTCTCCACAAGATAGTTTAGTCAATGTCTATGGATCTGCTTTGTTACCAATTGAAGGTCCCAAAAGACAATATTAGATCACCCCACAGGGGGTGAATATGGTGATATCTTAAAAAATAAGGCCTTATAAAAGTTCAACGTGCTTTGATCCTGCACTGCCAAAGTCAGTGAAGGCAACCTTGAAGGTTAATCACCAATGTAAGTAGTAAACAAATTTAAAGTGAAGAAATAAAATGGTGCAAAACACAGGATATGTTTACGATATTCATCTTTCCAAACAAGGCTAGTCACAACCTAGGACAATTCTTACCGTAGGATTTAATCACATTCACTTCTTGTTCACTTAAGAAGTACACACCAATGCCCTTGGCTTTACAATTTATCTAGCATTTCAATCTCAATTGACTAAGGAACCCCAGCTAGCATACTCACTACGTATTTACCACTCAATACCTAGCCACCCAAGTAAGTTCCCAAACTTACTTGTTACAATTGTCCCTTACAAATACTCAGATGAGCAATAGGTACACGAGACTGCTATGAGTGATTTGTGGTTGAGGTCTTTCACATTATAATTCTTTCTTTCATCTTGCCACATGCTTATGCCTTTCCTTTTGTAGAATTCAAAACTTTGTTAATCATTGGAGCAATACTTGCCATTTCCTCAATGCATTTTGTCTAGAATCCAATGTCATTGATTCCAACCTTATTATTTCGAAATTTAATTGGCACTAAATTGACGACATTAATGGACCTTGATTGCTAAGGGAAGAGCTTGATTTGATCTCCAAAGATCTCAATAAAATCAATCAAAACACTTCACAGTTGAACTCAAGATTGATTTAATAGAACTTTGCAAAAATGGATCAAATGAAATCTTTACAGGGTCTTGGATGATATGCAAGGTTATATTGCATTACAAAAAACATAATCCACTTAGATGTGAACAGGAGATTCTTTCGAAGCAATATATATCAAGAAAAAAATAGTACACCATATATATCGTTCTCCCCCCCGAAAAAAATTGTACTAATACCAAAGTCATGGATTCTAACTCGGACATTAAATTCCTGCAGAAATACTATTGCTTAGTGTAATATAGTTCAATATACTCAAATTGAGCTTTTGTCTTTCACTTAAAACATCCAATGTCCTTGAGCTGTAACATTCAAACAATCAATGACCTTACCATTGACATTGAGGGGTCTTCAATAGCTTAGAGAAACCCCCCAAAAAAAATTAGATTACAAACATGGGTAGGATTAGGTGGTTCGACATCATTTCCCTTAAGCTTAGGTCTCAAGTTGAGCACTATATATAGAGTAACCAATGTTGGGAGAGTCATACCACTTTTTGGACCAATCAATGACTTGAACCACACTAACAGAAAGAAAAACAGAATTAATTTGCAAACTTCAGCACCTCTATTGGGGTGAGTGTGACACATGGAGCCTTTAATTTTAACACCCCCTAAGGCCCTTGAATATGTGCGTGAATGGAGTCTTGAAAGAATAAAATGCAGGGCAAGTTTGGAATCAATTCAATGAGTTGTTTCTTCTAGTATTATGTGTAGAGCATAATAGTCTACGATTTTCTCCCCACACCTCCCTCAGTGTAGTTGGTTAAGTGTAGAGGGATGCATTATTTTTTATACTGTAACTTGCCCGAACTAAGTCTCTTGTAGCTTATTAGTGGTAATCTCATGATATGACAACATAACATCACATAATATGAGCATAACATCGCACAACACACACAGATGATTCATTAATAAGCTATTTCATACAACAATTCAGGTATTGGACGCAATAAAACACTTAGTCTACATATAAACACCCATCATCAAGGAGTTTTAGCAAGAAAGTGAGATTAATGCATAGGGCTTAAACCAATGGAAATTCTTAGAAAACCATCGTTATGCACTTCGCAGATAATTAGAACTTAATAAAAACTGTTTTCAACAAGATATGCACCTTTTCAAATCTTTACACTAACATCACCCTCGAATGAGACACTTACATCACATAACATGTACGAAATCAATTTCATAAGGGATCAGAATCTCATATTTGTGCTAGGTACGGGTGAGGCCGTGACTCACATTCATTCGTACCAGTGAGATCGTCACTCACATTTCGTATTATCCACGGGGAAAGTTAGTGGACCATTACCCTCGTCAGGGTCTTCTAGGGTTCCCACTTCTTTATCTCCCTAGACATTAGGGTTCCCGCAAACTGGGTTTGCTGCCTAATCATTCGTCCAAGAATTTAGCACATTCTCCTCGCCCAAAACATTTTAGATACATTTCACATCAAATGCACTTGCATTACAACTTTAGCTGTATCACAAACAATGACATTCTCATTCTCAAGAGGCTAGAAGCGTTAATGATTTCACATCAATTTAAAATCATCAAACCACTCATTTGGTAAAATATGCTTAAAATGAGTTAAGGGCCATATCATGATCACTTTTCAAGAAATGTGACATTGAAACCCCTTCTGGAAGTTAACAGTTGCATTCATACATAAATATCTCGATTTCTTTACATTTCAGATGCAATAGTTATTTCGCACACATTTTGTCTCAATGCTCTCATTGTATCAAGACAATGGCACTTTCATTTTCATGAAGGCTAAGCGCCTTAATAAGGTCATTTAACTTTTGAAATGCATACAACCATTGATCTTGCCAAATTATGCTTCTAAGCGAGTTAATGACCAAATATGCATTCATTTTTCAAAGGAAATGTCATTAAAACTTGTCTTAAAAGCTTACATGCCTACAACTCATTCATAGTTAGTTTCGTTTAAAAGCATCCTTGTCAAACGAATGGTCTGCAACCATTATTAATCACATAACTCAACATGCTTATCATATCAGAGTGATTCACATGCATACTTATTAATGCATGCCTTTAATCATAACACAAACGTATTCATTCGTATTTCCCATTGTTTCCAACCCGATGGCCCATTTAAGTAACTTCGAGAAACAACTAAGAGGTCAGAAAACATTCAAGTCACTTGTTTAAGTAATTAGGACGTTGTTTTAGTCATGGTAACGGACAAACTACTCTTAAACCAATTACTTGAAGAATTTAATTATTCGAAAGCATTAGTGCGAGAATGGTAGTGTATGCTTAATAGTGAATCAAGTGGGCTTTAATCAAATTGACTCCTATTTCGCAAATTATTCAGCATCAGACCCTTAAACACGAATAAGCAATTTGAACAACTAGGGTTGTAGCACTTGGGCATTGAACTCAGTCGTCACATACAGACATAGCACACATGAGTCATAGGCTAAGAAAATCACAATCTTCATTCAGTAGTGCTCAATCGTATGCTCGAAACATTTGACATCTATATATTGTCATGACGATACTTGAAACAAGTTTAAGATTTATGCAAGCACATTCTATCACGGAAATAAGTACACAACTAGGACATCACGACACTTCTATAATTTACCAATTTAAAATACTCAACCTGAACTCCCTCCTCATAGCACTGACCACAACAGTTCTCAAAACCATTTCAGTTCAACCTAAATGATTCACCGGCTACTTACAGTTTCTCAACTCACAACAATTTCATCCTAAGTACTAAATCAACTACCACAAATATTTCAAAAACATTCGCAAATTAGTTGTAGGCTTAGGGACTAGGAACCACCCATCTGGATTTCAAGCTAAGGACCTGATTTAGGGTTGGTTGAGGGCCATTTCGAAGCAAGGTTTTTAGACCTCCTACTACTTGGGTTCCGACCCATTTTTCCAGTATGCCACATCTATTGCTGCTTGACCTTCCCTTCTCTCCTCGGTCTCTATCCGGCCACTAGAGTCAGGCTAGACCGCCGCCATGTTGGTAGTAGTCATGGTGGTTGACCACTCTACCACAAGCGCATGGGTAGTCGTAGTATAGATAAAAGGTATCGTTGCTCAGGGACTAAAGTAATCTATCGAGTCTAGTCCTGTCAGAATATGCTAAGCAAAACTCTATTTCGAGTGGTTTCGATTAACTACTACAAGTGTACTCGTTTAAATCAATAAGAGAACAAACGTCTAGGAATTTTTGCAGTTATGGAAGAGAATTGGATCAAAATTAATAAACATGTGCTATTCTCTAATTGATTAATTACGAGGAATTGTAATCTTTTCTAGAAACTTGATCTATTCTTTCGAAATCAATCAAATTTGCCTAGACTAAGCAAACGTCATTCTTTGAAACCAATTTGACTTAATCCAAGTTTAATATATTCGATTACTTACTAGCCCTCCTAACATATAAATATCTCTTTCGAGACGAAGTTATGCTAAGTCTATTCAAGCAGTTGCACAACCAAATGTCGTCTTTCCAATGTTCACTCGATTGTTTCAAGTGTATAAGTAAATTTTGGCCAAAAATTAACTCACAACATATCAAACACTTGATACAACAAAATCAAACCAATCATGAAAATAAGTATACTTGAATAAACTAAAACATGATCCAATACAGTTCCAAAAACTGCTAAATTTCTAGACTAAGAAAATTACTCAAACATGATAAAAGAAAAACAAACTAACCAAAAGTTGGTGAAATCTGAGTGGAATGGGCTCGACTGACATGGCCTTCACCACGGGCTTCAGAACCGCCTCAAGATCAAAACTCTCACACTCAAAACTCACACAAAAGTAAAAGCAAAACTACGCAAAGGACAAAATTTGATAGAAAATAAACTAAACTAATCTTCATTAGGCTAACTCTACTTGCTTTGCTCGCTAGGGATTGCTCTCCTTCACTGCTGAAAGTCACTATTTATAGGAAATTCAAGTTGATCTCAGCCACATAGTCGGGGGAAAACAAAGAGGCAGCAGTTACAGGCCTACCACGATCCGGCCGTGGCCTGCGCTGGAACCGATTTCTTGCTATTTTCTTAAACCACGAGCGTAGCAACTCATGGATGATCGTGGGGGAGGTGAAAACACAACCATTAAAGGGCAAATACTAGGTAAAAAGGCTAAAAATCCTGCGAAACATATAAAACAGCTACACCCAAGCATAAATCGAGAATAGAAGAGTAAATAACATCATTAAGCACAAAATTCTCCTAAAAACGAGCCTTAAAAAGATGTACATATTAAGCACTTATCAAACTCTCCCATGCTTAAACTATTGTTTGTCCTCAAGCAATGCAAAAACGAAAAAGGTATACACAACCTCCTCAGGATAGACATAGCTAACATTCAAATGGCAAAGATGATCCAAAGGTAGCCCAAAAAGATACAAAAATGTCATTAACAAATAGAATAGGGAATGAAATTTCAAAAACCTTTCATAGACCATAATGCAAAACTTGAACCAATCTTCCCCCAAAGCGTCAAATACAATCATTCTAGCATATGAAACAAGCGAAATTAGCAAGGCCAGTAGAACCTGACTATAGTTATCTAGCACTCAA
>JACYFF010031958.1:60933955-61241942 GCA_017589665.1 Selenicereus undatus
TCATTCCTTGGACACAAATCTACCATAGGCTTGACAAGATTCTCAAATTTTCCACCAAATGCAAATACACTAAACAATCATGAGGACTTTCACAGGGATGTAACGGGGCTAAGGGTAAAGGTAAGAGGGGAACAAATGTTTTTGGAAAAGAGGAGCTAGAAGCCAAAGACTAAGAGCTTAAACAATTCCAATGCATCATACTACATTCTTTTCGAACCTTATCAACTCATCAACAAAATAAATCCCCAAATGAAAAGAGATAGAGTCGAAAATCACAAATATCTTACATTCCCACCAAGGCTAATCGCTTTCTTCAAAAAAAATTTCTCTTTTTTTTGTTCTTTTTTTTTTTGCTTTATTCTCATTTCTTTTTTTTGTCTTCCTTTTTTTTTTATAGAAAGGAATAGCCAAGGGAATTCCATAACGAACTTTAAAATCGAACACTTCTCTAAACTTTACACAGTAAAACAAGGGTTTTATCAAATGTTTACATCCCTACACCAAACACCCAAAATTCACAAAAGAGAATAACAATCCACCTTGCTAATTCCCTATCAAACTTGATGCAAAAGAATGTAACACTCCTCTAGTCTTGGCTTAAGGGTAAGACAAGTATTTGGCCATAGCCTAAAAATTAGAGGTGCATATCAAGAAAAATGGATACAGGCTCAAAGGGGCCAACAACGGATCCAATACACAACAAGGGTGGCTATTTGGCAGTGGGTTTCAAATAAATCAAAGAAAGAAAAATACCTCAATCATATTGCCTAAATGCATATGCAAAATATGACCTTGAATGAGAATCAAAGTAAGTTCTAGAGAAATGACGTCAAGGAAGAGTCACACATGAAAGAAAATATGAGACTAATTATGATAAACAGTCTCTAAAGGCTCAAAGTCTCACGGGACATCTACTAAAGACAAAACTAGCTCACTAGACACACATGCCAAATCTCACGTAAAGACTCATTGCGAAAATCAATTCGCATCCAATATGTGGCCAAAACATGAAGCACAGTTCAAAAATTCATTCGCAAACTTTTATGCACAATCTGGGTGAATCAAAGGATCAAATTAAACCAAAGAAAGCTACCAAATCTATAAAGATCATCATCGGAGGATTTTTTTTCTTTTTTTTCTTTTTTTTAATTTTTTTTTTACAAACAATGCAAACTAAAATGCAAAAGAAACTAACAAAAAAAAGGAAACTAAAATGCAACCTAGAAGAAAACTAAATGCACTACTAAAACAAAACTAATACAAAAACTACCACTAAAAAAAGCATATACAAAGCACAATTACACCAAAACAGAAGTATGCATCGGACGCCAAATATGGGAACTAACTCCCCCATACCTAAATCACAGATTGCCCTCAATGTAGGCACATCATAATAAAAAGGGAAGGGGAGTAGCAGAAATCAAAATCAGAGAGGAGAAGGTGCTGAAGGAAGGGGTTAGAAATTACCCGAAAACTTTGCTGCGCTTGACCCTTTCTTCTATGGTTGAACCAGATGAGTTAGCATATGAACATTGACATTTTCAATTGGTTGTCCCACCAGATATGGCTTCAATCGTTGTCATTGACTGTGAAAGCTCCGTTAGACTCACTACATATCTCCATTGCTCTACTAGGTTGAACTTTGGTGATGGTAAATGGTCCCAACCATCGGGATTTCAGTTTACCCAGAAACAATCTCAACCTTGAGTTGAATAGGAGAACCATATCACCTTTTTCAAAACGCTTCGTCATGATGTGTTTGTCGTGCCATTTCTTAGTTTGCTCTTTGTAATTTTGTGAATTTTCAGAAGCCTCCAACCTTAGTTCATCGAGCTTGTTCAGTTGCAGGAATCTTCATTCTCTAACCGCTTTAAGATCAAAATTGAGTGTCCTTATAGCCCAATAGACCGTATGTTCCATTTCCACTAGCGAGCGACAAGATTTTTCTATTCAAGAGTTCCACTTGCCCACTGGTTTGGGGATGATAAGGCGTAGCGACCTTATGAAATATCCCATATTTTTTAAAAAGTGACTCAAGAGGCTTGTTGCAAAAATGTTTGCTGCTGTCACTTAGGAGAGCTCTCGGTTTGCCAAATCGTGTGAAAATATTTTTCTTCAGAAATTTAAGGACAACTTTGGAATAATTTGCCGGGGATGTAATGGCTTCCACCCACTTAGAAAAATAGTCAACCGCCACAAGGATGTAAAGGTTGCTATGGGAAAGAGGAAAAGGACCCATGAAGTCGATCCCCCATACATCAAACAAATCTACTTTGAGTATGCCACTTTGAGGCACTTCCTGCCTCTTGGAAATGTTCCTTGCTCGTTGACATCTAGCACATGTCATGAAAAATTTTCTTTTGTCCTTAAAGAGTGTAGGCCAATAGAAACCAGCTTCAAGTACTTTCGCAATGGTTTTATCTTATCTAAAGTGGCCGCCATAGGTTGAAGCATGGTAGTGGTGTAAGACACTATAGACCTTATCTTCGAGCAAGCATCTTCTATAAATCCCATCTCTATATAGCTTGTAAAGGAAAGGTTCTTTCCATACATAGTATTTTGCATCGGTAAAGAACTTCTTTCTTTGTTGGTAGGACAATCCTGTAGTTAACACGCCACACACTTTGAAGTTCACTATATTAGCATACCATGGAGCAGCTTGTTGGGATATAGCTAATAACTGCTCATCAGGAAAAGAATCATCAATGGGAAGCTCTTCACTATGAGTGGCCTATGGGCCTAAATGAGATAAATGATCGGCAACCACATTTGCCAATCCTGCCTTGTCTTTGATTTCTATATCAAACTCTTGAAGGAGGAGAACCCATCGGATGAGGTGAAGTTTGGAATCAGATTTCTTCACTAAATGTTTCAAAGCGGCATGATCCGTGAAAACGATGACCTTGGAATTGATCGAATAGGACCGAAATGTTTCCAAGGCAAAGACAACTGCGAAGAACTCCTTTTCAGTCGTGGCACAATTGACTTGCACGTCGTCGAGAGTACAGCTTGCATAGTATATGGCATATGGTTTATTGTCCTTTCGTTAACCTAAAACAGCCCTGACGGCATAGTCACTTGCATCGCACATTATTTCAAAACGCAACTCCTAGTCCGGAGCTTGCATTACGGGGGCAGTGACTAACGCCTCTTTTAATATGTGAAAAGCACTCAAGCATTCTTCGTTAAACTCAAAAGGCACATCCTTGACAAGAAATTGGGTGAGAGGTTTTGTAATCTTTCAAAAATCTTTTATGAATCGTCGGTAAAAACCGACACGTCCAAGAAAAGTTCTCACACTTTTATAGAGGTTGGTGGCGGCAATTTCTCAATCACCTCCAACTTTGCTTTGTCCACTTCAATGTCTTTGTTAGAAATAACATGACCAAGGACAACTCCCTCTTGCACCATAAAATGACATTTCTCCTAATTCAAGACCAGATTCACAACTTCACATCTTTGCAAAACCTTAGATAAGTTGTCCAAGCAATTGTCATACGTTGTACCATATACAGAAAAATCATCTATAAAGACCTCCATTATGTGCTCAATAAAATTTGAAAAGATAGCCATCATGCAACGTTGAAATGTGGCAGGGCATTACATAACCCAAATGGCATTCATCCATAAGCATACGTGCCATATAGACATGTAAAGGCAGTCTTTTCTTGGTAATGGGTGGATAGGGATTTGAAAGAATCTTGAATATCCATCTAAGTAGCAAAAATATGAGGTCTTTGCCAATCATTCAAGCATTTCGTCAATAAAGGGAAGGAAGAAATGGTCTTTACGGGTGGCCTTATTCAATTTTCAATAATCAATACATCCTATAACAGTCCTAGTAGGGATTAGCTCATCATTCTCATTTTTGACAATAGTCATCCCTCCTTTCTTAAGTACAACATGGACTGAGCTTACCCACGCACTATCTAAGATATATAAGGTAGATAATGTCGGCTTTAAGCAACTTCAAAATTTCCTTTTTAACTGCTTTTTGCATGCTAGGGTTTAATCTTCTTTGGTGTTCAATTGACGACTTATTATCGACCTCCATTAAGATTCAATGCATACACAAGGAAGGATGAATCCCTTTTAAGTCATCTAGGGTGTCTCCTATGGCTTTACGATGCTTCGTAAGCACTCTAAGCAAAGAGTCAATTTGGGTAGCATTCAAATTTGCATTCACAATCACAGGATATGTAGATTTTGGTCCAAGAAATTCGTACCTCTGTGATGAAGGGAGAGGCTTTAACTCTACGTCGGGAGTTTTGCCCAATCAGACGAGGGCTTACTTTCATCTTGTAATAATTCAACCTTAGTAGAGGAAGGCGAAATTGGTGGAGAGGCTTCTAGCAATTGAGCATACTCAGCTACCTCGTGGTTTTCAACCTCAGTAGTGCTATTCTTCATCATCAAGTGCTCAACTGGATCATTAGAATTAATGTTAGATGCGGTTTCTCATATTAAACTATCAACCACATCAATCTTATTACATTCATCAGAAATAGAAGGAAACTTAGCAGCTTTCAGTAAATTAAATTCCACATGAAAATCACCCACATCAAAAGTTAGTGTACCGTTTTTTACATCAATGCGGCACCCTGCGGTGGCCAAGAATGGCCTCCTAAGAATGATTGAGGTCCATTTATCCTCTTCCATTTACAGAATTACAAATTTTACTGGTATGTATAAATCCCCTACTTTTATTGGGACATCCTCCAAACTATCCACAGGGAATTTTATAGAACGACTCGCTAATTGCAAGGAGATAGTAGTTGATCTTAACTCTCCTAATTCTAGTTTCTCACATAGAGAAAGGGGCATCAGGCTTACATTTGACCCTAAATCGCACAAAGCACGGTTTACAGGCGCATTCCCTATTAGGTAGGGAATTGAAAAACTGTCGGGATCCTTTAACTTAGCTGAAAGCTTATTTTGAATTGCTGCACTGCACTCTTCAGTCAAAGCTACAGTCTCATGTTCTTCTAGCTTTCTTTTGTTAGATAGAATTTCTTTATGAAATTTAGCATATGAATGCATTTGGGTCAAGGTTTTAGTAAACGGTATATTTATGTAGAGTTTCATAAGGATGTCTAAAAACTTTCCAAATTGAATATCAAGTTTCACCTTAGCCATCCTTTGAGGAAATGGTAAAGATGGTGTGTAGGACTTTGGAGAAATGGTCTTAGGGTCCTTAGGAACCTCGTTAGGCTTATGCTCGACATCATCAATTATTTCCTTATAAGGTGAAGATATTTCTTTCCCAACATGTTCATTCCTATCTTGTAAAGATTCATCGCAGGTAATTTCCTTAGGTCCCTTTAGTTGTTTTCCTCCTCGTAGAAGCATTGCATTGCATTGCTCCCTTGGGTTAAACTTAGGTTTGCTAGGTAGTCTATCTGAGGGCTTAGATGAAAAAAGCAGCTTTTTGGGCAATTTGGGCCTCTAACATCCTATTATGAGTCATAAGCACATCAACCTTTGGGGCTAATTGGTTAATGTACTCATCCTATTTCTGTTGTGCCATAAGCATGTTTTCCATCATTAGCTCTAAATTTGACTGTTGGGGCATCTGAGAAGGGGAATGGGGGTCTTTGAAAACCAGGGGGTACTTTAGCATTCATAGGGGGCACACTCACAGTGTTTGGATTTGACCTATAAGAAAGATTCGGATGATTCTTCCAATCCGGATTATAAGTATTAGAGTAAGGGTGATTGGTCGGTCTCGAGTTGAAATTTGAAACATAATTAACTTCATCAGGGTCCTGGGAAAAAGGACTCCTAACTTGACAGTGCAAAGATATATGCCCAATTGAACCATAAATGTCACAAGGGGAAGAGGCACTTGAGTTCACAACATTAACATTCAATTGGTCAAGTCTTTTAATCATGGCATCTACTTTAGCAGAAAGTAAAGTAATTGCATTAACTTCAAGCTTACCTCCAACCCACCTGGGTTAGGCTCGTTCAATGAACCATTGAAAGTTATTAAGCGTCATCTCCTTGATGAGGTTATAGGCTTCATCCTCGGGCTTGCTCATTAGAGTTCCTCCTACCGTCGCATCAATAGTGGACCGCAGCTTGGGTCACACCGTTATAAATGGCCTGGATAATCATCTAACGCTGAAGACCATGATGGGTGCACAAACACAGTAGATCTTTAAAACACTCCCAGGCTTCCTAGAGTTTCTCATCCTCTTTTTGCAGAAAATTGGTGATTTGATTTCTCAGGCTCGTTCTCTTGCTCGGAGGGAAGAATTTGACGAGGAAAGCTCTTGTCAACTCGTCCCAAGTAGTTAAACAACTAGACAACAAAGAGTGCAACCAAGCCCTCGTCGTATCCCTCAATGAGAAAGGGAATAAGCGCAAGCGAATCGCATCACTAGAGACTCTATTTAACTTTAGCATATCGCACACCTCTAAAAATACCAAGAGGTGTAGATTTGGGTCTTCCAAAGGAGTTCCGCCAAATTGAGACTGTTGTGCCATGCAAATAAGTGCTGGCTTGAGCTCTAAGTTATTAGCATCCATAGCAGGCCTAGCTATGCTTGAGGTGATCCCTTGGACTCCGGGAGTAACGAAATCTCGAAAGGTCCTTATTTCTTCACCCGCCATGTTTGAATTCCTTCTTTCCTTGCTCCTTTGCTTCTCGATCCTTTGCTTTTTCTTCCTTAAGCGAAAAGTCCTCACAATCTCTGGATCGGGCTCGTACAAAATCAGACTTCGCATAAACTAAGAAAAATTCTTACAAGCACTTTCACCAACACTACTAGGGCAATTAAACAGGAAAAAGAAAAATAACAAAAAAAAAAAACAATAAAATGCTTAGTGACGTTCGTAAGATAATACTCAATAGTTAGCAATTCAGTCCCCAACAACGGCGCCAAAAACTTGACCACTCTGTCGCAAGTGCACGGGTAGTCGTAGTATAGATAAAAGATATTGTTCCTCAGGGACTAAAGTAATCTATCGAGCCTAGTCTTATCAGAATATGCTAAGCAAAACTCTATTTCAAGTGGTTTGGATTAACTACTGCAAATGAACTCATTTAAATCAATAAGAGAAGAAAAACGTCTAGGAATTTTGGTAGTTATGGAAGAGAATTGGATCAAAATTAATAAAGATGTACTATTTTCTAATTGATTAATTCCAAGAAATTGTAATGTTTTCTAGAAACTTAATCTATTCTATCGAAATCAATCAAATTTGCCTAAACTAAACAAATGTCGTTCTTTCAAACTAATTTGACTTGATCCAAGTTTAATATATTCGATTACTTACTAGCCCTCCTAACATATAAATATCTCTTTCGAGATGAAGTTATGCTAAGTCTATTCAAGCAGTCCAACAACCAAACGTCGTCTTTCAAAAGTTTACTCGATTGTTTCAAGTGTGCAAGTAAATTTTGGGCAAAAATCAACTCACAATATATCGAACACTTGATAGAACGAAATCAAACCAATCATGAAAATAAACACAATTGAATAAACTAAAACATGATCCAGTACACTTCCAAAAACTGCTAAATTCCTAAACTAAGAAAACTACTCAGACATGATAAAAGACAAACAAACAAACAAACCAAAAATTAGCAAAATCTGAGCGGAAGGGGCTCGATGGAGATGGCCTTCGCCAAGGGCTTTAGAGCCTTCTCAGGATCAAAACTCACACAAAAACAAAAACAAAACTAAGCAAAGAACAAAATTTGAGTGAAAATAAACTAAACTAATCTTCACTAGGCTAACTGTACTTGCTTTGCTTGCTAGGGATTGTTCTCCTTCGTTGCTGAACGTCGCTATTTATAGGAAATTCAAGTTGATCTTAGCCACACAGCTGAGCGAAAACGAAGAGGCAACAGTTACATGCCTACCATGGTTTCTTTCTCTTTTCTTGCTCCACGGGCATAGCAACTCATGGATGACCATGCGAGAGGCCAAAACACAGCCATTAAAGGGCAAATGTTGGTTAAAAAGGCTAAAAATCCTGTGAAACACATAAAACAACTACACCCAAGCATAAATCGGGAATAGGAGAGTAAACAACATCATTAAGCATAAAATTCTCCTAAAAATAAGGCAACATAGCCCTAAAAGGATGTATATATTAAGCACTTATTAGTGGTGCTCAGGCTTCAAAAGCCTAACTTTTGAACCCTCATCTTCGTGGCTTTTGTTGGTTGCCGTACTCAAGCCTACCGATTGAGACACCTTGCCACCAAACCCGTGCCTTCACCGATGCCTGGCCGAACCTTGGTTTCTCTCTCTCTCAGTTTGCTCAATATCTCCCTCTTTCTAACCTTGGGCTCGCTAGGGTCGTTGCAGAAGGGAGGCGGTGGTCGACTCATGTCGGTGGCTGTACCGCCGCCCCCCTCTTCTCTCTCCCTCTTCCTCTTCCTCTCTCTGGTTGTGGGTTGGTGTTGGGATCGCGGGTTCACGATAGCAGAACCCCCACCCCCCTTGTTGCCTCTGTTTCCCCGAAGAACGAAGGGGGCCTCAACCCCTTTTTGCTTTCTTTTTTTTTGTTTGGTTTGTTTAATCCTACCTACTAAATGAAGCTCAACCCTAAATCATTTCACCTCGCGTAATCTCGACCCCAAATGTCCTAATCCAACTCGCTAATTTTGCATTGTTAGGACTTGGTTAATTTCTAACGAGCTCACTAATTTCACGAAATTGCGTAATTAATCAAGAAAAATTAATAAAAATTACTCACATAATTATTACACCCAATAATCACACAAAAATTAGTTTAATATGGCTAACTCAATCAAATAAGTCAGTAAAAATATTAACTCAAATTGTTAGCATAAGGTTGAAAACCCCAGCTATTGGCAGAAGGGAATGGCCCAAACAACTCAGAAGTGACTGAACCAAGTCCGCTTCTTCTCCCTCACTTACTCCTCTTGCCCTCACATGCTATGCATATAATGCAGGCTCTTCCCCTAACTCCCAACGGCTATATTCTTAATCTTTTTCTGTGGCTCCGAATTCCTTGCCGCGACCCAATCACTCCTTATGTTTCACTCACTCTCATGGGCCCTTTCTTTCCTTCAAGCTAGCTTGAACACGACCCAACTCTCATCGTCCCCCTTTCTTCTCACTTACTCTCATGTGCTATGCTTTCTCATCTTTGTCTTTCTTCTCTGCCAGCCCTGAGTTCTCGCCCTCCATCTTCTTCATCTTCTTTTCCGTATTAATTTGTAATTCAAAGAAGTTTCTTAATCTTTGGGCATCTAGGTTTTGGTACTGCTATTATGATTGGTTATTAAACATATTGTTCCTAATTTTTTTTGTCATTTTAGGTAGCTCTTGTCATTTACTAGTTACAAGTGTGTCCTTGTTAATTGGATCATGCTATTGCTTCTCCAAATTCAATGTGTTATTTGTGGCTAGCTAAACATGTTACTTTATTTACACATATATGACTAAAATGATTCAATTTTTGCAGCATTCTCTAATTCAGTAAAGGGCAAAGCTTCAGTTCATCATAAAAACAAACACTCATCTCAACTACATTAAACTACCATCAAAGGAGAAAGCAAGGAGAAAGCAAATGTAAACTCAGTTATGAGTTTCCAAATCAAATCAATGTGGATGATGCATACACAATTCGATCACAACTGAAAACAAGACTATGACAGTGTTCACCAATCTTCCTTTGGAAACCAATAAACAATTTTAGGATTTTTATAAGGATTTATCATTTCTTCACCATATACAACCTACATTAAGAATTAAATGAAACCAGAGAATTAAGAATTTAGCATTCTATAACTAATTTAATAGCAAAATGATTCAACAAAGAACTATAACAATTTCTTAATTAAAATAGATGGTTTTGATGCATCCATCTACAATTACGGTGACACTTGTACCCAAAAGACTAAAGCTTATATGTGCTTAATCATTTTAAACTCTCAAATGATTTAATATTAAACCAATTAGCTTACATTCTAATTAATCTAACATAAATATCATAAAGAATGAACACAAACTATTATAGAATCATGGAATAAAAATCAATTAGACAATAAATCACAAAATGCATTTCAAAATAACTAATTTAGCATGGCTTGAAATAGATTATGCTAAGTATAAAAAATAACTCACACATACTAAAAATATTAACACATAATATATGATATAAATATTCCATCTTTGAGAACAAAAGTCTAAACTAAACAAATTTTTCTTTAAAAAAACAATAATACTAGGGAAATGATAGTGGCGTTGGTGCTGTGATGGATACTTGCGAAGATGGTGATTAAGAGATGTTGAAGATGTGCAATCATGAAGTAGGTGATTAAAGGTGCTGGAGGTAAGGTGTAAAGATGATGGGAAGGATTGTGATGAATGTGAAGGGGGAAGAAGAGGCGTCGTTGGGTAGAGATTGTGAATATAAGATGACGAACGTGAAGGGTAAAGATGGTGATGACTTTATAATATGAATTATCTAACTAGGGTTTTGCAAGGTTTCTTCTCCTCCAAGGATTCTGATTCCTTGTACAATTAGGAATAGTAATCCTCTAACCCAAGTCCTCTAAACAAATAATTATCCAGAAAAATATTCTTTATTAATCATGATTTTTGGACCTACTTGATAAATCCCCTTGAAAAGTTCTTGCATAAATAAAAGCCACATTTGGACATATTTTCTTATCCTCTTCACTTTATTCCTTATCCTAAAAAATGGACAAAATAAAGTAAATTAGGCAAAGTAATATTACATAGGCTAATATCTGTTAAAAATATGCATAAATTACCACTTAGCAAATTCCTTTACACTTAGTTTTTAGACGTCTTTGTGCAAGGAAATCTAGTATACGACCTAAAAACTAACCCCTCCTTATAAAGTCAAATAAAATATGAAATTTACACTAGGCACTGACTTTCTTTGAAAACAATTTCATTCAAAATTTATTAGTTTCCCCTCTAATATGTGAACAATTACTAAACATCCACTGTCATCAAAGAGTTTCTTCATTAATCTCACAACACCTCTTTAACAAAGTGACAAGAACATTAATCATTCATCTCATTTAAGCATCCGTACATCGTTCAAGGGGTCCTAGACAAATGAAGATGTGAAATGTTATGGTGTGGCAAGGCTATAAAGACAACTGAATTGAAAGAAATGGTTCATTGAATTGATTCCAAACTTGCCTTGTACTTTTTTTTTTGCCTTTCAAAACTCCATTCAATCACACATTCGAGGCCGTTACAAGGTCTTTGAAAATTACAAGCTCTTTGTCTCACATTCACCCAAATAGAGGTGCCAGAGTTCACACATTTATTCCCCTTTCCTATCTCTTAGTATAGTTTGAGTCATTGATCGGCCAAAAAAGGGTTGTGACTCTCACAACATGTGTTATTCCACACATAGGCTCTACTTGACACCTAAATTTAAGGGAAAAGGTACCAAACCACCTACTCCTACCCTTGTTGGTAATCTCACAGTTTTTTTTATTGCTTTTTATATGCTATTGTTGGCATGTTTTGAGCCGCAGGCTGTCCTACACGGGTTAACTTTTCCAGAACATGACTTTATCGTACACAAGCCACCTAAGGAGAACAAGCACCGTACCGCTTGAATCAACCTATATTGGTAAACTAAGATTTCTCTTCTTTTTTAAGACAAGAAAAGTAGAAATTTTAATGAGTATTCTGCTTATTCACTAGGAAAATAGACTAGCTACTTTTATTTCCACTGATGCGGTCATATAATATGATCAAATAAGATGCATAATCATGACCGTCACTCATTAAAGAGATTTGTGAACATCAACCCAAACTACTCTAAACAACCTTTAGCATGCTCAAAAGTTTCCATCAAAGGCTAGAAATAGTCAAACAGAAAAAATTTAAGCAATAAAGTCTAGCAGAAACTCATATTAATGCATTATTTAAGAAGAAAGGCGCAAAAGGGGTCCAAAATAATTATATATTTTTTGGTTTTCCTTTTTTTTTCAAAATAAATCTACAAGATGACCAAACGAAATGCAGGCTTCATTTTGGAATAGTTAATTCATGCATTTTCCATAATCCATGCAAATTCATGAAAGTAATAAAGATTATTAAATGTAAATTTCCTTAAAAACGTTAGGCTGCCTCCCAACCAATCCCTTTGTTTACTTTATTGGCTTGACAAAATAGCAACTCATGAATCCTTTAGTTCGATCTATTCCACTAGGCATACTTCATCTCCTTCATAAAAATGGTTTGGCCTGTAACCATTTACATTGCTTTCAAACTAATCAAACATATGGTCATTTTTCTCTTTGACCACAGGACCGATCCTTTATCTAATTAACTAAAAAACAAACAAAAATAAATGCTAAAGTCAAAACAAAATAGCCAAAGTAGTAAAATGAAATAGATAAAAACTAACGATTTTTTCTTTCCCCATTAACAATGCCAAAATTTAAAGATTGTGACACAATTGAAAATTGAACCACTACTTTAATCTATAAATAAGATTTATAGTATAGTCATGTACGGATCCATCCCATGAGGACGAATATAATGATAAGCAAGTTTGAATCCAATTAAATTTAGTACTCTAATAAATTTTACATTTTTTAACTACCACAGCAAATCAAATTAAACATATGAAAATCTAAAAAATTATTTAGCCTTACTTTGAAATATTGTGATCCTAATTCTAAATTAAGAACAGCAAATACATGATCTAAATGGTATGGAAAAATAAAAGTAGAAATAATCACAGAGTATTAAACTAAAAATTAAAATATAAAATAACAAGTAGAAAACTAATATCAAAATCCACGGAAAATCACCTAAACTAACAATATGCAAAGAATTAAATTCTAAAAACTAGAAATATATGTAATTATTTTCAATAAATAAAGCATAAAATAATTGCAAAAAATACTAATAGAAAGTAAAATCTAAAATTTAATAACGTATAAGTAAACTTTAAAAAATAAGAAAATAAATAAAAGCATTTGCCAGATTACAAAACCTTAGTTTCTATGCTTAATCAAACCCTAAAAATGTAAAACCAAAAATTTTAAAAAGAAACTTAATTTGCATATTTATTAAAGTAAAAACTTGCACATGTTAAATTCACAAAATAGTTCTCAAAAATTATCAAATAATTGTCAAAAAAATTGAAAATAAATAGCACCACATTAAGACCATATTTGAACCCTAAACTGGCATAAAGCATAGAACAACACAAACAGAACTTATTTCAACTTAAATTCTAACGAATCAATTAATAATAGCAAAAATGGAGCCGAAAATTAATCCAAAAATTTAAAAATACGAAAATCAAAATATAATTAATCTGAAATTACTAAGGAACACCTGAAGGGTACTCTTTTGGTGAACTTTAATGTAATTTAATATTCAAGTACATAGATATAAGAATTAAAATTGATAAACAACAAAAAATCAACTAAAAAAACAAACAAATCGATGATACCAAGTTTACGAAAACACTTGGCATACCTTATATCCGCCATGCAAATTAGTACTTACAATCAACAGGGAAATTGACTTTTGTATGACCAAGGCTCTAGAAGACACCTACTAGCAGATCTTCCTTGTTTTTTTTTCTAGATTATAGTTTACTTAGGTCCCGCCCTAATATAAATCCTACTAGCTTTGATATCTGTAGGACCAGCACAAGAATTTAATGAAACTAGAGAAATAAAAATTTAGCATCTTATAACTTAATTAAAAGCAAATTGATTCAACAAAGAAAAATAATAATTTCTTAATTAAAACAAATGGTTTTGATATGTCCATAAGCAATTAGGGGTCATACTTGAGTCTAAAAGACTAAAGCTTATATGTGTTTAATCAATTTAAACTATCATATGATTTAGTATTAAACCAATTCAATTAGCTTGCATTCTAATTAATCTTACATAAATATCATAAACAATAAACACAAGCCATTATAGAATCATGGAATAAAAATCAATTAGACAATACAACGCAAAACTTATTGTCAGAATAATTAATTTGGCATGGTTTCAAATAGATTACGATAAGTGTAAAAGACTACCCACAGATCCTAAAAATATTGCCACATAAAATATGATATAAATATTTCATGTTTGACGATAAAGGTCTAAACTAAACAAAATTTTAAAAAACAATAATACTACGGAGATGATCATGATGTTGGTAGTGTTGGTGGATGCTGATGATGCTGGTGATTAGGAGATGATAAAGATGCGTGATGAGGAAGTTGGCGATTGAAGGTGCTAGAGGTAAGGTGTGAAGATGATGGGAAGGATCTTGATGATATATATATATATATATATATAGACATATACGTGTGTGTGTGTGTCTGTAATGTGCATGGTGAAAAAGAGCCGTTGTTGGTTGGAGATGATTAATATATGATGGACGTGAAGGATGAAGATGGTGATGATCTTATAATATGAATTATCTAACTAGTGGTTTGCAACGTTCATTCTCCTATAAGGATTTCAATTCCTTGTACAATTAGGGTTGGTAATCCCTTAACCCTAGTCCGCTAAATAAATCATTATCCAAAAAAAAATATTCTTTACAAATCATGATTTTTTGACCGGCTTGATAAATCCCCTTCAAAAGTTCATGCATTTGGACATATTTCTCATCCTCTTTACTTTATTAATCCTTAGCCTAAAAAAGTAGATAAAACAAAGTAAATTTGACAAAATAACATATATAACATAAGCTAATACTTGTTTAAAATATGCATAAATTATCCTTTAACAAATTCCTTCACACTTAGTTTTTGGACGTCCAAGTGCAAGGAAATATAAGACATGACTTAAGAACAACCCCCCTCCTTATAAAGTCACCCATAAAATATGAATTTTATACTAGGCATTGGATTTGTTTGAAAATAGTTAGATTCAAAAGTTATTGGTTTTCCCTCCAACAAGTGAACAATTACTAAACATCCAACTACATCAAAAATTGTCTTCATCAGCCTCACAACATATCTTTAACAAAATGCTAAGAATACCAACCATTCATCTTATTTTAAGCATGCATACATCGATCAAGTGATCTTGCACAAATAAAGATAGGAAATATTGTGTAGATGATGGGAAAGATCGTGATGAATGTGCATAGTGAAGAAGACGGGCTGTCTGCTGCAGATGATGAATACGTGATGATGGACATTAAGGGTGAAGATGGTGATGAATATGAATGGTCTAACTAGGGTTTTGCAAAGTTCCTTCTCCTCCAAGGGTCCGATTCATTGTACAATTAGGACTAGTAATGCTTAATCCTAGTCCTTTAATTAAATCATTATCCAAAAAAATATTCTTTATAAATCATTATTTTTGGACCGACTTAATAAATCCCCTCGAAAAGTTCTTTGATAAATAAAACTTGCATTTAGAGATTTTTTTTATCCTCTTGAGTTTACTAATTCTTAGCATTAAAAATAGATAAAATAAGGTAAAATAGACAAAATAATATATATGAAATAAGCTAATACTTGTTAAAAATATGCATAAGTTATCACCTAGTAAATTCCTTCACACTTAGTTTTTAGATGTCCTCATGCAAAAAAATCTAAGACGCGACCTAAAAACTATGCCCTCTTTCTTATAAAGTCACACAAAATATTTACACTAGGCATTGGCTTTGTTGGAAAGCAGTTTGATTCAAAATTTATTAGTTTTCAACTCCAAAAAGTGAACAAGTAATTAGTAAACATCCAACTACCATCAAAGAGTTTCATTATCAGTGTCACAACTTCTGTTTAACAAAGTGACAAGAACATTACTAATTCATCTCATTTAAGCATGCATACATCAATCAAGAGGTCTTACACAAATAAAGATAGGAAATATTAAGGAGTGGTAAAGTTATAGAACAACTGAACTAGAAAAAATAGGTCATTGAATTGATTCCAAATTTGCCTTGCACTTTTTTTACCTTTCAAAACTCCGTTCATTCACATATTCAAGGCCTTTATAGGGTCTTAAAACTTAAGCACTCCTTGTCTCACACTCACCCAAATAGAGGTGTTGGAGTTGAATAATTGACAGTTCGGTGCCTTAAGTTTTTGTGGCTAAATTGTTCGGTGAAGAAAAAGTAAAATGAATGTTTTTGGTACCGCCAAGTTTGGGGAATGTGGCGTTCAGGTCTGTTTATTATTAGAAACTTTTAGAAATTTTCAAATTTGGTCCAAATGGGTTGCTTTGAGTAATTTTGCTATTTTTTGCATTTTTTTTTAAAGAAAGTTGCTTGTTTGAAATGATTTAACTTCTTACAATGACTTTACTGGTAATAGTTATCACAATCTACTACTTATACCATAAATATTATATTTTTTTGTGTTTATAGGCCTACCATACTTAGCAAAATAATAAATTTTAATTAGAGAGTTTTGATCGTTCTCTGAACTTAGTCGTTGTTGGATCCTAGCATTTCTCTACCTAAGTTTACAAGGATTGCTAATCTTAACCACACCTTCCTTAGATAAGGCACAACACAGAGCTATTTCATTTCCTACATTAGACTATAATCACTATTCAAGTTTTATAATTTAAGGGATAGTGAGACTTTAATCAAGAAATTATAATATTTACGACATAAGGTTCGATTGAATAACGCTCTCTACTAGAAGATTTCTTTTATTAAAAACTTGCAAGTGAAAATATTACAATGGAAGGATTGAAGAGGGACCTAAGTTACTAAGATCATCAGACATGCTTGCTCATAGAGAAATGAAAAATCCCGACCTCTCTTTTGCTCAAGTATGCTAAAATGACTGTGTCCCTTCTCAGCACACAGCCTCTTCTTTTATAGAGGAGATAGACTATAGGGCCTGTTCTTTTTCGCGACAAGAAATAACTATAAGCTGTACGAAAATGTAAGAAGATGTAAGGAGATGCAAGGAGCTATAAGGAGTTGTAAGAAGATGTAAGAAGATGTAAGGAGCTATAAGAAGATGTAAGAAACTGTAAGCAGATGTAAGGAGGTTTAAGAAGCTATAAGGATAGATGTAAGGAGTTGTTGAATTGTTGAAAATTTATATAGTATAACTTATAGACATGTATGCATATTATTGATGTTTAATGTATAATTTGTGAAATAGTGTGTAAATATATTAGTCATATTTATGAAATAAATTTGATACCATCAGTAAACAAATTATTTCTTTATATTATTGAATTGAATTTTTTTCTTTTACAATGAATGTTTGGGATGAGAAATAATAACACTAAAATAATGTACTTATTGAAAATAAACCTTCAACCAAGTAAATTAAACAACAATAAAATATATTAAACCCCACAAATTTTTTCAGTCAAAATTTCCTACACTTGAGGTGATTTCTAATATTTACATGAGTTTGATCTTCTAATAAGAAAAGTATAACCAAAAAAAAAAAATTCTCACGAAATTGAATACAACTCTTAAAATGAAATCCTATTTTAAGTAAACAGTTTTAAATGTAAATGTCTTATCAATATATTATTACCAAGGAATTTTATAAAGCTTGGTATTATAATTTTAAAAGCATGTTCACTTATTTCATCTATAGTAACATACATTGTTCATGTCGAAACTCAAATATAATTTACGTTGTTAAATTTTTTTTTAATGTTTATATAAATGTTGTGTTCACAACATATTCACAAATACTGTATATTGGTAGTATAATTAAAAAACCATATACATATTTCTATAATTACTAAAACAAAAATAAATGAATGTCATACAAAAATCTATATGGAATGTAAGAAGATGTAAGGAGATGTAAGAAGATGTAAGAAGCTGTAAGGATTATGTTAAGGATGTAAGGAGTTGTAAGAAGATGTAAGGAGCTGTAAGCTATTAGCTAAATCTTCCCAAATGCAAAAAAGAATAGGGCCTACATAGCATACACTAATGGCTACAAATACATACACTGATATTTTCACATAATTACAACTGTTCTCACATGGCTATAGTAGATTACATTATTTTACTAACTTAACACTTGGCAAAATAGTACAATAATGGTACAATAACTTTTCAGAACCTTTAATACTGACAAGAGTGGTCATCTATATTGAGATTCTACATACCTTCATCTCCAATAATGTCTTCCAGTCCATCATTATCTAGATAATCATCAAAATCTTCATCAAGTTGAAGATGCTCTAGATCTCATTTTTCAAATAATTCATGAAGATATCTCTTTCCTTTTTCTAATAAGAATTTTTCAGCTCCAACATCAAAGAGATAATCAAAGACGTTTTCCGAAGTAGCTCCTTCTACCTTCATATATTTATTGAAATCATTATGATGGACGAAAGTAGTGTTCCTGCAATGCATCGATGTTCTTCCTTGTTCAATTGATGCCTACATTTGATGATAAATGTTGTAAAATCAAATGGCTCTTGTTAAAGCATGATCGTTAAGTATTTCTTGTTGTTCTACAAACCATTATTGTCATTGATAATTGAGTTTTCATCTAAATCAACCAATTGAACAAGATAATGGGTTGGTTTGACTTTTTCATTTTCATACTCAATTATTGCATAATGTACCTCGACATACATACTTCTATCCTATGGAATATTTGTTGGACTATCAGGAGATGTAAGAATCTAATGGATCCTTTTGAACATGCACTGTTGAAATTTAGTTAGTCTTGTGAAGAATGGGTACTTTGGCTTTGGGATTTCCATGAGACAAGCTATCATTCCATATTCCTAGGCCTTCATGATGGGGTCATCTGGAGAGATTGAATTTGCTAGTTATCTAACACCACCAACTCTAGATCAATTAGGAAAGAAGATCGTAGTACTCCATGACTCCCAAACATCATAAGAATAATTACGATAGTAATCGATGCAAACTGCGTACTAGTCATTGAACCATTTCTCTTGAACATGGGAACTTATTTTTTTGTTCAATATCATAAGGACACCTTTGCTAATTCATTTGTCACCGTAAAAGACTGAATCTTTGTGCTATTAAATAGGCAGAAGATAGCAGACCAAAACGAGATCTACTTTTTGTATGAAATTCAAAAAATATCCATAAGAATTCTACTAGAAGGAGAAGCCAGTTCTAGTAGTAATGGCATTTCATTTTGGATTTCCTCTTTTTCCTGCTAGAGTTATGCTCTGATGATCACCTTTGGCGAGTTCTCGAGTTAAACTATCTTCTAGATAATTATTCGATCCCTGCATTTATTCAATAGAGAAGGAAAATCGATTAAGTCATAATTGTTAATACAGGAGTCGCCCTTGCACTTGCATATTTGATAAATTTTTTTCATAAAATCAAATATTTCTTTGTAATCAGTTCGAATACGAAAAGTTTTTGGGGCTGAAAAGATTAAGAACTTTTTCAATTCCCCTTATGACTACAAAACTTTGTTTTTCCTTTGTGCGATAGTTCCATTCTGATTTATTAAAATTTCTACTGTAATATTTGCATAGCTTTTCTCCTTCTTTGATTTTGAGTACTGCACTCCAGTGCTTATTGCTGGCAACTGTCATAAAAATTAAATCATCTCATTCATTAGACAAATTAAGATCATGAAGATTTTTACACATCTTGTTGAAGTTCTGAACAATCTTTGAATCACTAGGGTTTACTTCTTTCTGAGTTTTTGTTGCAATGGTTTCCTTAATTTAGCTTTATCTTTAATAAAGTTTGAAGTATAGGTAAGCTATCTAAGAAACCTTTCTAATTGCTTCCTATCTTCAATCTTTTCAAGAAAATTTTCTATTTTTTCTAGAATATGTTTTTGTAGGATGATTTGTCCTACTTTTATGTCTAGACCTAAAAACTCGATTTATTGATCAGCATAAATGCATTTGTTCTTACCAGGAATAATACCATGATCAATGCATTTTTAGGTGACTGCTAATACATCATCTTTATGTTGTTCCATGGTCTTGGAAAAGACAAGGATATCATTGATGTAAACTAGGTAATGGTGATTAAGATGTTTTAAGATGTTATCCATTCCTCTTTGAAATATTTGGGATGCATTTTTAAGGCCAAATGACATTACTATCCACTCATAATGTCCTTGAAGGGCACTAAAAGCTATTAAAGGAATGCTTTCTTCTTTCATTTTTATCTACCAATATTCTCTTTTGCAATACAGGTTTGAGAACCAAGGGGCTCCTTGAATTTTATTGAAAAGAATTGCTTTGCTAGGAATATAATAAGCACCAAGGATAGTATTATAGTTAAGCTTTTTGTGATTGATTACCATTCTAGTTTTTCCTTTTTTCCCTTCAGCATGATTTCTTACCATAAAAGCGAGGTTGGTGTAAGGACTCTTACAATTCCTAATTAACCATTTATCCAAAAGTTGTTTGATTTGATTGTCAAATTCTTGGATATTTGATGAGTATACACCATTTGTTTCACTCAGATAATATTGTTAGGATTTTCTCTTTTGGGTCCATAGGAGCCACAAAGGGCAATCCAATACAATTACAACACAATGGGGGAGGGGTGAATCGAACATGGGACCTAATGTACCCAGTACCTCAATCTTGACCACTAGGCTAAAACTTCATTGGTATATTGTTAGGATTTAACAAAGTGATTTTTGTAAAGTTCTTGTCTTTATCCTAAAATTTAAGAGGATTGTCAAACTAGAGTTCTTTGCATAGCTCCTCTTATTGTTTAACAATCTGCTCCTTAGTGGGTAACCCAAGTAGTGCGATTGTTAGTAGTATCTTACATTGTGCAGGTGTTATCTTCTCACCACGCTGGCTGCATGTAAACTCAATCTTTTGATAAGTGTAGGGTTTATTTAATTATCTATGGGAACTAAGTGACCATTTATTATGAATATTATTTGGTTTATGATCTGTGTGCATGAGGAATATAGCCTTTGAAAATTATTTCCAATAATCATATCATGAGATGGTTGATCAGTAGCTTATAAAACTAGCATAACACATTGGAATTCTATTTCTATGGATAACCCTTCTTCGTTGTGGCTAGTTATGCAATTATTAGCTATTATTACTTGTAAAGGATTCTTGGCTTTTTTTTCACATAAATTCTGGAAATAAAGATTTTTGTTCCAAAGCAGACATGACAACCACTTTCGATGCACGTACCTAATTCGTGTTTATTATATCTCTTTAAGCATACATTTATTAGGATATAGATGCCAACAGGGTTTGTATTAGTGACATCATAGTCATATTTTTAAGTAACTCATTTTCATAGATTGGCTTACTAACAGTTCTTGTTTTGTACCTAATAACTTTCCTGTCTAGACTCATATTTCGGTCTACACTGTGTTTTATGGGTTCAAAACTCATTCTACTCATTTCACTAATCATACTAATTGTATCAGCTTCTTTAAGCTCTTCTTTCGCTTTCAAGCATCCTTCTCCTATTCTAATCTTGCACCCATCCTTCTTAATAGTTGGGTTTTAATGGTAATTTTATCATTCTTATCAATTTTTATTACATTTTTCTTATTGATTTTTATGGAGTTGATAAAGATAAATATCCAAGACCTATTTATTTTTATTTTTCATGGATTGGATATTATCCTTTGAACTTTTTGCATTGGAATAGGACTTTCAAATTTTCCTACCTCTACCGTTATTATATTAGTCATGGGATCCATATTATTATCTAGTTTATATATTATCCTTAAAAATATCCTCAAAGGGTATCCTTCTCTTTTCATGTCCATCCCAATTGTTTTTATATTAAAGGATAGGAAGTTTTTGGCAAATTCATCTTTTAGCCTTACATAATATCTAGCTCGGGTATTGAATCATACTAATCCATTACATGAATTGGTCTTAATCCTTGTGAAAAGTTGATTGTTAAATTTGATATGCGCGATATCATAGAGCAAAGCATAAAGATCAATATCTTTGTCACAATATTGTAAGGAAGTAATTTGCACTTGGACACCTCCAACATGAATATATCTATATTTTCTATCTTTGTTATGCTTAAGGATACTTTTTCAATTAATTAGATTAACTTCTCACACATCATACTCACAATCTTTTATTTTTAAATCCCCTTACATCATTTCATATACATACTTACTTTCTAATAGAAAGATGGATTTTTTTATAGATAATCTCTTTCTGCATTACTTGATTCATACATAATCGCAAATGAAGAATTAATGATAAAAAGCGCTACCGTCGTCCTGATAAGGACGAGGCTCAATGAAACCACTCAATTTTGCAACTCACGTTCACAATCATAAAATCTATTAAATTGAAACACTCCAAGTCCAAAACCCATAATAGTTCAACTTCAATACAATCAACTTAATCGAACCGTGTGCTAACTAGCACTGTACACTATACAAGTGTATTGAATATAGACCCAACTTCACCATAAGGTCTGTCCCAACATTCACGCTATGCTCATTCCACTATGAGCATCTGATGACTTCCAAAAGGGCTTGCCAAATGGAGAAACATATGAAATTTCATCACCTAAAATGCAAAACATGAAAACAATTCAAAAATGTGAGCTAAAACTCAATACATGCATTCCTATAATGTCAAATGAGCGTAGAAACACTGTTGATGGGTATCCGCCTTTGCAATTCATTTAGTTCGCAATAACAATGAAAATGAAAATAGTATGAATTGAATTGCTCATTATTATCTGGATATGAACCCCTTGCAATGATATAATTTATACATAGGTGTACACCTGCCAATCCGATCAAGAGTTGGCCTGAAGCCGCGTGGGTAGATGATGGGCTGACGCCCTATAGATGATAACTGACGGGGTCACAAGTTAAATGGCAAATAACTGCACAAACTAATTCATTGATAAACTCATTAGGAGTTGTAACTTGATAAACATGTTCTGCTTTCTAAAGATACAGGCAATGGACGTACCTTGAGTCTTTAAAAATGTCATCTGACTTGATACATATATTCTCACTTGATAACACTTATGTATAACGGGGAACGATAACTAGGTCCCGACTCTATTTCATACATGTCATTGTAGGTATTTGTAGTCAATAAATGATCCTAACTCACATAATTGAGTAAGCAAAGTATGTGTAATAGAAATTGAGTTATTAAATGGTATACATAGCTTGGGTATTTCAATATAACTTAAAAACTGAATTAATGAAAGTAATTAAATCCGATATAAAGTAAATGAAAGTAAAATAGACCACAATGAGCTAAATGGGATTACAAAGGAAACGACTTTGATGGTGACAAATGGGAGAGTGGTTTTGGCCTTTTCTGAAATAGGTTGCTGATAGGGTTTAAGGCTCGCTGATATATAGCTTGGTTCAAGATAACAGCGAGTACACTAGATTGGCCTGATAAATATATTTGATGCATTATGAATTGTTTAAGTAATAGATATTTGAGACCAAGAGAGATATATCTTGGTTCAAAATAGCATAAACTACAATAACTTAGTCTGATAAATATGGTTTATGAGTCAAAAATTCTCTCCAGTTCCCATATTTCATTCATAAATCCATTAGATATAGAATTCCATCTCAATGAGTCATTGAAATCAATAGAAGCTATTAAGCACACTAAACTTGGTATTTTCTTTGAAAAATCAATAATTGATTCAAAACAAATTTCATAATTGATTCAAAGCTCATAAACAAGTTCCTAAATTGTATACTTGTCTTCTTCTTTCTCATTAATTAAGCTAAAAGTTCCATGAAAGTCCATGAATATTCATTTCCTCCTTAAATGACCTTACTTAGCCCAAAATACAAAAAAATGAGTGCATGATCAATCTCACTCAATCTCTATTATTGTTTTTTACACAATTACTCAAAATGCTTCCAAAAATCACCAAACTCAAAATACTCAACCAAAATTCATGAAATCTTATAATAAATTCAAAAATAATATGGAAAATCTAGAGTATAATTTTCAAAATTTTCCTCCAAGTATACGCTACACAGAAATTGCAATAACAAACCAATTTGTACCAAAGCAGGTTAGTTCACTTCCAAAATTTATAACTTTCACCCTTGACCTTAAATGGCCACTTAAAACCCTAACATGGAAAGAATAATAAGTCCCCAAAAAACGTTCATTTAGAACACAAAACATGATTCCCACAATAGGGTTCCAAAAAAGCGGCTAGAACGCAAGTGTGTCAGTTTTGATTGAACCTGTGCAGTTCTAGCAAAACAGCTATAACTCTGTTCGCAGAACTCAGATTAAGGTGATTCAATAGCCACTTGAAAGATAACTCATTGGTCTAGCTCCCCACCAAAATTTATAGGTTTTTGACAAGCCATGTATTATTAGTTTTCCTGGAACAGACACCTATTTCTGGGCACTTCACCTCTTGCTACTTGCTTTACTATCCCTCTTTTCCACATAATTACCCTCTAAAACCACTTGTTGAAATTACCAAACCATGGAATGACCCTCAACATTACTTTAGACAGCCATAATCCATAATTTTCACTTTATAATCTTCCACGATTTATTTTCAAGTCTAAAACACACACATGACAAGCTTATGGACAAACGTCATTTAAATCATGAATAATTCTCATAACCCTAGCTTATGCCTCACTTGAACTTGCACTTAAACTCATATAAAATCAACATAGAGGGATTGAATAAGATCACCCACAACTTTAAATTCATTTTTCATTCTAAGATCACAACAAATGAAACAAGCAAGCTTGGATTCAACTTTCATGATTCATAATGATTCAGCTTTTTTGATCACTTTTAATTCATCACCCACAACTTTAAACATCACTAAACTCAATAAAAATTACATAATAATCATCACTTGATTCATATAAACATAAGCCATAACTTAAAAGAATGAATAAAACTCAAAACATTCCATAAGTTGAGGTTTAGGGTTACCTCACTTGGATGCTTGAAAGAAGGAGTTGGGGCTGTGTTTGGGCAGGGGGGAGGGTTGCCATGGCTGTGGGTCTCAAGTGGTTGCTGGTGGCTGGGCTGGCAGTTGGGGGGAAGCAGAGGGGCAGTGGTGGTGGCTGGAAGCTGGACAGGGGCTGCTGCCATGTTTTTCCTAGCCCACTACAGTGGTGAGTAAGAGAGAGATGGAGCTAAGTATTTTTCTTGCCTAAGGTCTTGACTAAGATGTGGCAGAAAATTTTCTTGCTGTAAAGTACCTTTTTGCTAAGTATTTTTAGGTGCAAATCATGATAATTAGTGATAAATAAGCACAAGTAACTTGGGTCTGGTATAATTGGGTCTAAATCATGGGTTTTGTGCTTGATTTTGGGCCCGAAAATAAGCGAAGATTGCGTTAAAGATTTTATAAGGCTCGGGATTAAATTATCCCAACGTTTGGAAATAATTAATCTCTAAATCATGCTCACCGAGGCCTACTATCGATTCACCCGATTTAAACGATAAATAAAGCTTGATTTGCAAAGTGGGTCCCAAAATGAAATATCCCCCAATTGGGATGATTAAATACGATAATTGAATGCAGAAAATTTAGAAAATATAATGGAATTCGTTGATTAGATGAATTGGGGCGCAATTGAATCATTAGACATGATTAGGTTAATTAAATAACCTTAAATGATAAAAAAAATAAAAATGAGATAAACAAATAAACATGATTAATTAAGTAAATAAATATGATTTAAATAGATAAACATAGGTTAGGTTCGGGATATTACAGCCTTTCCCTCTTAAAGAGTTTCGTCCTTGAAACTTATGACGCTTACCTAATGTATGCAATGCTGCTTTAAATACACATGGGCCGTTTGTTCTCATTGCTTCCCTTTGAAGAGGTATAATTTGCCCAATGTACTCCGACTAAGCGTGTCTACGTATTGTATAACTGCTTAATCCCATCTTTTGGTAGTAGATCTGGATACTTCTCACACATTAGCCTCATTGAGCTCAATTACTTTGGTTCAAAATTGATATTCTCTTCGAAAGAAAAGGAACCTTGTTACTAGTGAGAAGGTGCTCACTATTGGTTCATCACCTTGTCCCCTAATGGAAACTGTTGCATTTCCTAATAAGTACTCTGATACTGACTCATAATGCCCAATGTAACGAAGACTCAATTGTCTCTAATATTAGTCTTTGACACCCTTGATTAGAGAAGCCTGTTGGAATACTTTATACCCCATCTGAAGTTTTGATTGTATCCTTCTTCGGTCAATATGACCATACGACTCTTGTGTAGTCGTTGTGTCACCTTAGCATGTACTTGAATTGTCTTGTTATTCTCGATACCTCTTCTAGCTTGCTCTAATACCACTAGACATTGTTTGAAATTACACCCTTATCAAAATGTCCTCATCTGATGTTCTTAATGCATCACATGATCTTTCCTCATTAGACTAGTCTAAGATCTACTCTAAATTTAAATTAAACGTTAGAATAAACATGGTCTCTAATAAACATGGTCAAAGATGAAAATGATGGAAGTGGTTGTCAAGTGAGTTATTAGGAATAAAAGAAATAAACAATGAGACTAGAAAAGATTTATGAAGGAGGGATTATCATGGGGTGGTTGGAATAAAGATAACCATAAGTGTATCATGAATTACGAAATATAATGCCACAAGAATTGTGGTTTATAAATATGGATCATAAAGGGTCCAATAAATAATGAATCAAGGAGAAAGATGGTCCGGTTATACTCGGGCTTAATTGATGAATTAGAAACAAGATGACTAGCAATTGAGCTTCAACTAGGTGACTTTATTGCCACAAGCAACAAAATAAGTGAAATAAATAGATGGGACAAGTAATGTGTAATGGATAGATAAATGGATTGGGCAGCAAAGTGCAATTGATAGACAAATAGATTTGATAAGCAAAGTGCTAATGGATAGATAAATAGAGTGAGCAAGCTACAGTAGGAACATGCCTTTACTCATATGAAGCCAATTCGAGAACAATAATAAGATGAAATAGAGAATGCGAAAGTTTATTTATCAGAATGTAAGATATATGTGGGAGTTAAAGTTCAAAATAAAGAGAGTAAGGGGATTATGACATTTGCAATCACCCACACCAATGAGAGTTGAATTACGTTATGAATTCAAAACAAGTTATACGAGCTTATCATTATGAATAAAGGAGATGTAAGGTAGATGTGTGAATAAGCTCTCAATAGGATGTACTACAACTCATGATCATGAAATGGAGATGGTGAGGGTCGAGAGCACTGGAATGTTGACAACCATATAAGGTCGAACAAAAATGTATCGCACATTTACAATGGGTTTATAAAGAGATGGAAGATCACGCTAACAGCAAATGTCGGGTTGAAATGCAAGGGAGATTAAACAATATTAGATGGTATCAAGTTTTGAAGATGAGACAAGTAAACAATTACAAGAATTACTATAAAAGGACATTCTTGTAAAAGATAAACTATGGTTGCATGGTTTAGGTGTGATATCCGAACCTCAAATCATACCTGGAAAAGACCTCTGATGTTAGCAGTTAATCCCATCAATCATTTATTCAAGGTATAGGGTACTTATTTTTGATAGTGATCTTTTTTAACTGTCTGCGTGCAGTTCACAACCGTAATGTTCTGTCTTCCTTCTTCACACATATAAAATTAGGGTTTTGTACAGTGACACACTTGGTCAAATAACTGCCTTTTGTAACAACTCATCTTACTAAATCTTTCTTTCTTTGAACTCTACGGGGGGTTATATGATAGGGGCTCTGAAAACGGATTGAGCACCTAGAACTAGGTTGATCTAAAAATCAATGTTTCTTGGGGGAAAACAGTCCTGAAAGTCCTCAGATGAAACATCTATAAATTCACAAACCGTAATTATGGACATATATATGCCGATTGTGGTTGGCATATCACTAATATTTAATGTATTACTGACACGATAACTCACGTTCTTGCACAGTGTAGTTAGGGCAAAAATAGGGTTTTTCTTTCCTCGATCCATAGAAACACATGTCCAGTCTTTCCCCATTTCTCAAGCTAACCTTAAGGTCTTTACAGGTCATCTTCTATAAGTACATAGTCAGTTCATCCCCATAGTGATAACAAGGTCTGCCAATCAAACTGGATTCAATGCCCAATGAATATGGTTCCTGCAATACTAATAGAGGCATATTTATAAAAGATAACACATTCAACTGCCTACTGGTCTTAGTAAATTTAAAGGACAGGGGGACAACCTAAAGTGTAAAGAGATGTAACAACACCATGAACTCTTGCCAAGATATTTCTTTGTTGGTGATAGAGGACCGGCATGTAAGTTGAATGAATGAAAGGACGAAGATTCGTAATGAAAGAGGTAAGGCATATAAATGACCTGCATATACAAGACATGCAATTTATTCATGATGGTCATCATTGTAAAGTAAATGAACAATGTTATGAAGTTG
Organism: Selenicereus undatus; assembly: GCA_017589665.1. Taxonomy (NCBI): domain Eukaryota; kingdom Viridiplantae; phylum Streptophyta; class Magnoliopsida; order Caryophyllales; family Cactaceae; genus Selenicereus; species Selenicereus undatus. The sequence goes on from JACYFF010031958.1 coordinate 60,962,277, forward strand.
AGACAGAGTATTAAGTACTGAAGGTGAAGAAACCTAATAGATTACCAGAGAGCCATTTGAAAAGTTATACGGTGCCCGCATGTGAGTAAATTAATAAAGATGAGGGTCAACACTACCAAAAGGAAAATTCTATTCATCTAGTGCTTGAAAGGGCAATACGTCAAGATGAAGGAGTCAGTCTTATTACTGAACACGATAGCATCCATTAATAACACATTCTACAGTAAATAGAAGTCTTGGGTAGGCATATAAACTTCAAAACTGCTGGCAGATGGAAATAACACAAACCGTTGTTTATCATCAATAAGATAGGTTGTACTAGTAAAGAAAGGATTGCCAAAATAACTTGAGTAACGACATGCAATCATGGCCATAGAGTAGTATGCCAACATGACGTTATGGTGTTATAGAAACACGAACAATATGGATCCATTTAATTGCTCAAAAGTTCACTCAATGATTGGGTCTGAAGTAACCAAAGGCAAGGAGTTAAAGTAGGTGATAGTAAAAATATGAACATAGTGATGGCTGAACTGTAAGTAGAATAGGTCAAATATGCTTAGGAAGAATTGCAAATCACACAGTGATGCATATCGAGGGTCATTTATAGACTCCATTATGGAAATCGAGAATTAAACGATTATGATTGTCAGGGTTTGAGTCGCCTACAAGAAAGGTTGCTCCGATGTGTTTAAAGGACTCCCCACAGACCACATATGAGATTTGTTCATAAACACTCTACTACAAATCAAGAGAGTGTTAGTGACAAAGAAATTATGCCTTTGAACAATTCAAGGTAACTAGGGCAGAAATAACTCAATGACAGGAAGTGATGGGAACATTGATGAGGTAAGGTCCTAATGTCAAGAATGGTAGCTTAATCTTACTTGTACCACCCACATAATGCCAAGTAGCACACCATAAGCTACTAACTGTTATCACTAGACATAAGCACTCATTGTAACATTCATCTCATATTGGTTCACCTCAAAGATATTGCCCCACAAAGCATTTCCTCATCTAGAGGTTTACATCTAACTTGACACTGTATTAATCCCTTAAGAAGTTGCAAATGGCATCGCCACATCAGGTTTTAATCGTCACTGTACCCAATATTAGGTACATTAACACACCTCAATAAAACTCTCAAATCCTGGGGCAAAACAAACAGAGTTCCGCTAAAAACTGACTAAAACCTGACTTACAGCCTTACAATAGATACCTAAAATTGAGAGAAACACTTTAATAGCTCAATGGCCACATGTTGGAGTTCATAACTCAACGGGTCATACACCCGGAATGCACAATTGTAAAAATTTAAACAAATGAGAGAAATGAAACATACAATATAACTTCCAGATAAATGAGAGCATGCCTCACTAACGGGTGACCCAAATGGTTCGACACTCCACTTTGCTAATGCTCGAATCTCAGCATATTACCAAATGACTGAGTCACCCAAATGGAAATGGTTCCTCTATGTATGCCCATACATATGAACTTATAGTCAATAGTTCATTTAACTAGTCCAACATAACTCATACACACCTTCATAGCTAACTCATAAACACTTGATAGCTCATAATGGCCCTTAAAACCTTGGCTCTGATACCAAATGTGTAACACCCCCAAAATGCTAATTACGTGATTCATATATAATCACAACTGAAGACTTAATGATGGAAAGCGCTACTGCCATTCTAATAAGAACAAGGCTCACTAAAACCATTCAATCTTGCAAGTTATGTTCACAATCACAAAATCTATTAAACTAAAACACTCTAAGTCCAAACACATAATAGTTCAACTTGAATATAATCAACTTAATCGGGCCATGTGCTAACTAGCACTCTATACTACACAAGTATATTGAATATAGACCCAACTTGACCTTAAGGTCGGTCCCAATATTCATAATATGCTCATTCCACTGTGAGCATCTGATGACTTCCAAAAGGGCTTGCTAAATGGAGAAACATGTGAAACTTCATCACCTAAAATGGAAAACATGAAAACAATTCAAAAATGTGAACTAAAACTGAGTACATGCATTCCTATATTGTAAAATAAGCGTAGAAACACTGTTGATAGGTACCCGCCTTTGTAATTCATTTAGTTCGCAATGACAATGAAAATGAAAATAGTACAAACTGAACTGCTCATTATTATCTGGATGTGAACTCATTGCAATTATATGATCTATACATAGGTGTACACCTTCCAATCCGATCAAGTGTTGGCCTGAAGCCGCGCTGGTAAATGATGGGCTGACGCCCTATAGATGATAACTGACGCGGTCACAAGTTAAATGGAAAATCACTATACAAACTAATTCATTGATAGACTCATTAGGAGTTGTAACTTGATAAACATGTTCTGCTTTCTATAGATACAAGCAATGGACGTACCTTGAGTCCTTAAAATTGTCGTCTGACTTGATACAAGTCAGCTGTTTCATAAATGTCATCTGACTTGATAAATATCTTCTCACTTGATAACACTTATGCATAACGGGGAATGATAACTAGGCCTCGACTCTATTTCATACATGTCATTGTAGGTATGTGTAGTCAGTAAATGATCCTTGCTCACATAATTGAGTAAGCAAAAGTATGTGCAATAGAAATTGACTTATTAAATGGTATACATAACTTGGGTATTTCAATATAACTTCAAAACTGAATTGATGAAAGTAATTAAATCCTATATAAAGTAAATGAAAGTAAAATAGACCACAATGAGCTAAATGAGATTACAAAGAAAAAAGCCTTGATGGTGACAAATGGGAGAGTGGTTTTGGCCTTTTCTAAAATAGGTTGCTGATAGGGGTTTAAGGCTCGCTGATGTATAGCTTGGCTCAAGATAATAGCGAGTACACTAGATTGGTTTGATAAATACATTTGATAAATTCTGAATTGTGTAAGCAATGGAGGTTTGAGGTTAAGAGAGATATATCTTGGTTCAAAATAGCATAAACTACAATAACTTAGTATGATAAATATGGTTTCTGCGTCAAAAATTCTCTCCACTTTTCATATTTCATTCATAAATCCATTAGATATAGAATTCCATCTCAATGAGTCATTGAACTCAATAGAAGCTATTAAGCACACTAAACTTGGTATTTTCTTTGAAAAATCAATAATTGATTCAAAATAAAATCCATAATTGATTCAAAGCTCAGAAAGAAGCTCCCTAATTATATACTCGTCTTCTTCTTTCTCATTAATAAAGCTAAAAGCTCCATGAAAGTTCATGAATATTCATTTCCTCATTAAATGACTTTACTTAGCCCAAAATACACAAAAATGAGTGCATCATCAATCTCACTCAATCTTTATTATTACTCTTTACATAATTACTCAAAATACTTCCAAAAATCACCAAACGCAAAATGCTCAACAAAAATTCATGAAATCTTATAAGAAATTAGAAAATAACATGGAAAATCTATAGTACAATTTTCAAAATTTTCCTCCAAGTATACACTGCACAGAAATTACAATAACAGCTTAATTTGCACAAAAGCATGTCAGTTCACTTCAAAAATTCATAACTTTCACCCTTGACCTCAAATGGAGACCTAAAATTCCATTATGGAAAGAATAAAAAGTCTCAAAAAACTTTCAGTTGCAACACAGAATATGATTCCCACAAATAGGGTTCCCAAAATGGGGCTGGAACACAAGAGTGTCAGTTTTAATTGAACCTGTGTAGTTCTAGCAAAATAGCCATAACATTGTCCACAGAGCTCGGATTATGGTGATTCAAACTCCATTTGAAAGATACCTCATTGTTCTAGCTCCCCACCAAATTTCATAATTTTTTGATAAGCCACGTATTACCAGTTTTTCCTGGAACATACCCCTATTTTTTAGCGCTTCACCGCTTGCTACCTACTTTATTATCTTCCTTTTCCACATAATTGCCCTCTAAAATCACTTGTTGAAATTACCAAACCATGGGATGACCCTCAACATTACTTTAGATAGCCATAATTCACAATTCTCACTTCATAATCTTCCAAGATTTATTTTCAAATCTAAAACACACACATGACAAGCTTGTTGACCAACATCATTTAAATCATGCATAATTCTCATAACTCTAGCTTATGCCTCACTTGAACTTGCACTTAAACTCATATAAAATCAACAGAAAGGGATTGAATAAGATCACCCACAACTTTAAGTTCATTTTCATTCCAAGATCACAACAAATGAAACAAGCAAGCTTGGATTCAACTTTCATTATTCATCATGAGTCAACTCATTTAATCACACTTTCAATTCATCACCCACAACTTTAAGCATCACTAAACTCAATAAAAATTGTATAATAATCATCACCTGGTTCATATAAGCATAAGCCATAACTCAAGCAATCAATAAAACTCAAAACATTCCATAAGTTGGGGTTACCTCACTTGGATGCTTGAAAGAAGGAGTTAGGGCTATGTTTGAGTAGGGGGAAGGATTGCCATGGCTGTGGGGGATTCCCAGGTGGTTACTGGTGGCTGGGATGGCAGCTGGGGGTAGCAGAGGGGCGGTGGTTGTGGCTGGAAGCTGGGCAGGGGCTGCTACCCTGTTTTTCCTAGCCTCCTGCTGTGGAGAGTAAGAGAGAGATGGAGAGGTTTTCTTGCAAATTGTTTGTGAGTAATTGATAAATAAAGGTCCTAAGGTCTTGCCTAATATGTGGCAGAAATTTTCTTTGTCATAAAGTACCTTTTTGCTAAGTATCTTGGGCCTTGTATAATTGGGTCTAAACCATGGGTTTTGGGCTTGATTTTGGGCCTGAAAATAAGCGAAGATTGTGTTAAAGATTTTATAAGGCTCGAGATTAAATTTTTCCGATGTTTGAAAAATAATTAATCACTAAATCATGCTTACCGAAGTCTACCATCGACTCACCCAATTTAAACGATAAATAAAACTTGATTTGCAAAGTGGGTCTCAAAATAAAATATCTCCCAATTAGGATGATTAAATACGATAATTGAATGCAGAAAATTTAGAAAATATAATGTAATTCGTTGATTAGATAAATTGGGGTGCAATTGAATCATTAGACGTGATTTGGTTAAGTAAATAACCTTAAATGTTAAAAAGAATAAACATGAGTTAAATAAATAAACTTGATTAATTAAGTAAATAAAAATGATTTAAATAAATAAACATGGGTTAGGTTCATGCTATTACATAATATTTTCTTTTATATTTCTCTCCTCTTTGCTTGTTAAAGCTCTTTTTCTGACAAAATTTTATTTTTCTTCTTTTCTCAGGTTCTTTTCATCATTGGTGAGGAGAATCCCAACAGGCTAGAAACTATTTCTTCATTTTCTTTTGCTTTTGTAGATCAAGGCATTGATCATTCACTCATTTTCTTAAATAAAAGATTCTTGTTCCAAGAGTATCAATGACATAAGCATTTTTAAGCGATGCAATATACTTTTCATTATTTATGAAATTTATCGGATATGATAATTTTTCATAGAACATACCAAAATTGATTTCATTACACCCAATTTTGTAATAATATTGACTAAATTCAGCAAGATAGTTTTCTAGATATCTCATTTACCACAACTCTATATGATCAATCACTCTTTGCCGTTCTCTAGCCTTTTCTTCGGAATTAAGTTTAGCTTCCCTAAATTTAGTTTTAATTTCCTTACATAAATTTTTGAACGTTACAAGTGGTGTTTCCATCATTCTTAATGCACTTTCACTATTGTCACTTAATGAATTATACCATTCAGCTACAATGTCAGAAAAACTATGCAAGATATAATTTAAGATATTTCATGCATTAAATGTGTTATTTAAATTCAATACACTATTCATTCATATTTTCCAATGCTCAAATATTTCTTCTCTATTACGAGCTCCATCGATGTTTAAGATGTATCGTGTTTGGCTAATTGGGTTAAGGTCAATCTCTTCAAAGGTCGTAGTTTTCCTTAGGATAAACCCAAAGAAAAAATTGGTTGTATGTTCTGCTAGAACGTATCTGGATCTCATAAAATGAATATTTCTTCTAGAAGGTTCACCAAATTCTTCAGGCTAAGGAACAATGTCGTTAACTAGGTTGGTATCGATTTCACCTATGTTGAGTTCCTCTCCATTCTGATTGATCTCATCGTTAAATACCATTTTACCATTTTTTTTTTATCTATTTTCCTTCTAACTTTTTCTAAGGTACAAAACATTAAGATCCTCTAGTTTAATTAGGCTCATTTGCTGTTATATTTTTTCTTTTAACTAGGCATTATTTGCCTCTTTATTATCATCAGATAATACATCTTGTTTATCAACTATGTTGGCCATGATTTTGTTTAATTCTTCTAGGTTTTCTTCTTTATCAAACATATTATGTAATTCTTGAAGATTACACTACTTATACTTCATCTTCTTCTTCTTTCTCTACCTTTTTAGATGATTTTTCAGTTTATCTTTCTTTTACTTCTTTTGAAATTTTTATATCATACAAAGGAAATTGAGTTTTACTTTTTAGGTTTTGGAAATGATATTTATGCGAAAATGAAGTGGTAATACTTAGACTAGATTTTCCACTATGTCTAATATCATTAACTAAAGAAAGATGGATTACTAATTCACCTTTAATTATAAAACTATATCAGTGATATAGTTTATTTGACGCGCTATTGAAGTGATTCTTTCTGGTGAATGCACAATATGTGAATAATTAGGAGCAGGACAAGTAGATGATGATTCAAGCATTAAAACCAGTTACTTATCTTAATTAACTATTAATTATCTTAACTATCTTAATAATTTTAAGTCACACAGCTATAATACCATATTAGAGGGCTTCGAGTAGTTCTAGAGAGAATAATATTAAATGCACCAAATAAAAACTTTCGAAAGTAACTTTTAAGGATTGGAGTTAAATTTGAAATATGAAAAGTTTTGGAAATTATATAAAAAGGTTCAATAGTGATTTGTCCTCCACATTTATTACATAATACCTGAATGATCCCGACAGTTCATTTTTAGAAAAGTTGGTCATGTAAATTAATACAATAAAGTTCGATGGTTCCAAATGTAAATGTTAGTATGGTCTAAGTCATTGATCGGTCAAAAAAGGGGTATGACTCTCACAACATGTGTTACTCCATACATAAGGCTCAACTTGCGACCTAAACTTAAGGGTAGAAGGTACCGAACCACCACCTCCTACCCACGTTGGTAATCTAACAGTTTTTTTTTTTTAAAAACTTTTTTATAAGCTATTGTTGGCATGTTTTGAGTTGTAGACACCCTATATGGCATTAACTTTTCCAAAACATGACTTTATTGTATACGAGCCTCTTAAGGGGAATAAATGTTGTAGCACGTGAACCAACCTGTGTTGGTAAATCAACATTTCTTTTCTTTTTCAAGAGAAGAAAAATAGCAATTTTAATGAGTATTCTACTGATTCACTAGGAAAACAGAGTAGGTCCTTTTATTTTGATGCTGTCATATAATATGATAAAAAAAGATGAACAATCATGACCGTCATCCATTAAAGAGATTTGTGAGGATAAAATCAGATTACGCTAAATAATAGTTAGCATGCTCAAAAGTACCCATCAGAGAAGTAAACTAGAAATAGTCAAATAGAAAAAATTTAAGTGAGAAAACCTAGTATAAACACATATTCATGCATTATTTTACAAGAAAGGCACAAAAAGGGCTCTAAAATTCTTTTTTGTTTGTTTTGTTTGATTTTCTTTTTTTTTGGAAAATAAATATGCAAGATGACCCAATTAAATGCATGTTACATTTCTGCACACTTAATTCATGCATTTTTCCTTAATGCATGCAAAGTAATGAAAGTAATCAAGATAAAGCAGAATTAATTGTAAATTTTCCTAAAAATATTGGGTTGCCTCCTAACGAACGCCATTGTTTACTTCACTAGCTCTATAAAACTAAAACTCATGGATTATCTAGTTGGATCACCTCCACTAAGGATACCTTATCTCCTTCATGAAAATTCTTTAGCCAGTGACCATTAACTTTGCTTTCAAACTCCTCAAACATATGTTCATGTTTCTCTTTGACCATGGCACCACTCCTTAATCTCATAAACTAAAAACAAACAAAAATAAATTCCAAAATTAAAAAAAATAACAAAAGTAGTGACATGAAATAGATAAAAACTAACGATTTTTTCTTTCCCCAGCAATAGCTCCAAAGTTTGTTGAGCTTCTTGTACAACTAAAAATTAAACCTTTGATTTATAAATAAGATTTACGGTAAAGGCAAGTAGGGATCGACCCCATGAGGAAGGATATAATGACATGCTAGTTTTACTCCAATTAAATTTACTACTCTAATATATTTTACATTTTTTTTTCAACTGCAACAACAGAGCAAATCAAACAAATGAAAACCTAAAAAGTTATATAGCCTTACTCTAAACTATTCTAGGCCTAGTTCTGAAATAAGAACAACAAATACATAACCCAAATGTTCTGGAAAAATAAAAATAGAAATAATTACATAGTATTAAACTAAAAATTAAAATAGAAAATAACAAGCAAAAAACTAATATCAAAATCCACAAAAATACCTAAACCGACAATCTACAAAGAATTAAATTTACAAGCTGAGATATATATCTAATTATTTTCAAAAAGTAAAACATAAAATAATTGCAGAAAATACTTATAGAAAATAAAATCTGACTGTTAATAACGTGTAAACTGAACTTAAAAAACTAAGAAACTAAATAACGAAATTAGCTAGATTATAAAGCCTAAGCTTCTATGCTTAATCAAACTATAAAAACGTAAAACCCAAATTAAGAAAAAACTTAATTTGTAGACTTATTAAAGTAAAAACAAGCACATGTCAAATTCACGAAATGGTTCTAAAAAACAATCAAATATTTTTCAAAATTTCAAAAATAAGTAACACCACAGTAGGACCCTATCTAAACTCTAAGTGGCACAAAGTATAGAACAACACAAAAGGAACTCATTTTAACTAGATTTCTAAGAAATTGATAAGTGATAGCAAACATAGAACTGAAAATTAATCTAAAAATTAAAAAACACTAAAATTCAAAATATAATTAATCTAAAATTACTAAAATGCCCTAAAAGGCTACTCGTTTCGCGGGGTTTAACGTGATTTAACATGAAAGTCTATATATTTAAGAATTAAAATTAACATTCTAAAGAAATCAACTAAAAATAAACAAATGAATGATCAATAAAAAAAAATGGACTCTCCATGAGCTAGGCACCAATGGATCTTCTTCGTTTTTTCGTATATTATAGTTTACTTAGATTCAGCCCTAATATAAACCCTACTAGCTGGCTTTAATAAACCTAGAATCAACACAAGAATTTAATCAAACTAGAGAATTAAAAATTTAGCAGCTTATAACCAATTTGCTAGCAAATTGAGATAACAAAGATCAATAACAATTTTTTAATCAAAAAAGATGGTTTTTAGATGTATATCAATAACTAGGGTAATACTTGCTCCTAAAACGTTAGAGCTTATATGTGCTTTAGCCTTTTAAACCATCACATGAAACAATGTTAAACTAATTAGCTTGCATTTGATTAATTTAACCTAAATATCATAAACAATAAACACAAACATTTCCAAAATCATGGAAAAAATCAATTAGACAATAAAGTACAAAACTTATTTCAAAATAATTAAATTAACATGGCTTCAAAGAGATTATGCTAAGTATAAAAAGTCACCAACGCATACTAATAATATTAAGATATAAAATATGACAAAATAAACTTATGTTGACAATAAAAGTCTAAACTAAACAAAATTTTAAAAAACAATAATACTAGGGAGATGATGATGGCGTCACTAGTGGTTGTGGATGTTGGCGATGATGGCGATTAGGAGATGATAAAGATGTGTGATGATGAAGTTGGTGATTGAAGGTGCTGGAGGTAAGGTGTGAAGATGATGGGATGGATCCTGATGAAAATGTGCATAGTGAAGAAGAGGTGTTGTTGGCTGGAGAGGATGAACACATGATGAGGGACATGAAAGGGGAAAACGGTGATGATTTTATAATATGAATAATCTAACTAGGGTTTTGCAAAGTTCCTTCTCCTCCAAGGATTCTGATTCCTTATACAATTGGGACTAGTAATCGCTTAACCCTAGTCCTCTAAATAAATCATTATCTAAAAAAATATTCTTTGTAAATCATGATGTTTGGATCGACTTGATAAATCCCCTTGAAAAGTTCTTCAATAAATAAACCCGCGTTTGGGCATATTTTCTTATACTCTTAACTTTATTAGTTCTTATAATAAAACAATAGATAAAATAAAGCAAATTAGGAAAAATAAAATCTACGACATAAGCTAATAATTGTTAAAAATATGCATAAATTATCACTCAATAAATTCCTTCACGCTTAGTTTTTAGACATTCTCATGCAAAGAAATCTAAGAGGTGACCTAAAAGCTACCCCCTCCTTATAAAGTCAAAAATAAAATATGAAATTTCATCGGGCATTGATTTTATTTGAAAACAATTTGATTCAAAATTTATTAGTTTCATCTCCAACAAGTGAACAATTACTAAATATCGAACTACCACCAAAGAGTTTCTTTATCAGTCTCAAAACATGTGTTTAACAAAGTGACAAGAATATTAATCATTCATCTCATTTAAGCATGCATACATCGATCAAGAGTTCTTACACAAATAAAGATAGAAATTATTAAGGTGTGGTAAAGCTGTAGATACAACTGAACTGAAAGAAATAGCTCATTGAATTGATCATTCCAAACGTGCCTTGCACTTTTGTTTTTTCATTTCAAAACTCCATTCACTAACATATTTGAGGCCCTTATAGGGTCTTAAAAATTAAATGCTCCTTGTCTCACACTCACCCAAATAGAAGTGCTGGAGTTCGCAACTTATTCCTTTTTCTTTCTATTAGGATGGTTTGAGTCATTAATTGTGAATTATTGACACTTAGGTCCCTAAGTTTAAGGGTAACTATTTTTAGGCCCTTGCCTTTTCAAAACTAATTCTGGGGTACCCTATGTTTTCTGAAAACTAATTTTTAGGTCCTTTTTTCTTACTATTTTGTCCTTGAACTTTTAGAAATTGCAGAATAGTCCCTGAAATAGAAAAAAGGTGTAAATAATCTATTTTTAGAGGTTTTTTCAAAAAATATGCTTGTTTTAACTTCTTATAATGACTTTACTAGTACTAGTTATCACAATCTACTACTTATATCTTATATATTATAATTTCTATGGTAATAGGCCCACCATGCTTAGCAAAAATAATTAAAACTTAATTAGAGAGTTTTGACCGTTACTTGAACTTAGTCGGCGCTGGACTCCGACATTCCTTTAGCTTCCGGTTTACAAAGATTACTAATCTCAACCCCACCTTCCTTACATCAGGTATAGCACAGATCTGTTTTGTTTCCTACCTCGGACCGTAGTCTTCAATCAAATTTTAAGTATTTTTAAAGGATAGTGGAACTTTAATCAAGAATTTATAATATTTAAGACATAAGGTTCAATTGGATAACGTTTCCTACTGGGAAACTTCTTTTATTAAAAGCTTGAAAGTGGAAATATTACAATGGAAGGCTTTGAAGAGGGACTTTAAGCTAAGATCATAAGAGATGCATGCTCATAGAGAAATGGAAAATCCCAACTTCTCTTTTGCTCAAGAATGCTCAAATGACCGTGTCCGTTCTCAGCACTCGACCTCTCTATTTATAGAGGGGATGGGGTACATAGGATACCCTAGTGGCTATAGTACATAAAGAATTTTCACATTGCTACAGTACCTACTGACTCAACAGTACACACTTTTTTTTAGACTGAACGCTTGTCATAATAATATACTAATGGGACAGCTACTTTTCAGAACTTGTAATGATGACAAGACTATTCATCATTATTTTGATTCTGCATGCCTTCATCTCCAATTATATCTTCCAAACCATCATTATCTAGGTAATCATCCAAATCTTCATCAATTTGCTTAAGGTCCTCTGGATCCCATTCTTCAAATAATTCAAGGAGATATTTTTTCCCATTTTCTGATAAGAATTTTTCAGCTCCAACATCAAAGAGATAATCAAAGATATCTTCGGACACTGCACCTTCCACCTTCATGTAGTCTTTGAATTCATGATCATAGGTGAAAGTAGTGTTTCCACAATGCATTAATGTTTTTTCTCGTTCGATTAATGCCCAACATTGATGATAAATGTTGAAAAATCCAACAGCCCTTGATAAAGCAAGATCAGTAACTAGATGTACTAGATTTTCATGAACCCAAGTCTGTAGTTGATCATTGAGATCATCATAGTCAACGATTTGGACAAGATAATGGGCTGGTTTGGGTTTCCCATTTTCATATTCTATTAGAGCGCTATAAACCTCTAAAGTTAGGTATCTGCGAACTGGATTTTTTGCTGGACTTTCAGGAGATGTAAGAATCCAATTGATCTTTTTGAACATGCATTTCTAGAATTTAGTTAATGTTGAAAAAAATGAAAATTTTGGATATGAGATTTCTGTGAAGTAAAGTACCATCTCGTATTTTCAGGCTTTAAAAACAGCATCATTCGGAGATAATGAATTTGTTGGAAAACAAATACCACTAACTCCAGATTTATCGGGAAAAAAGATCGTTGTACTCTAAGACTCCCAAATATCATAGGAATAATCATGATAAAAGTCGATGCAGGCTGCGTACCACTCATTGAACCATTTTTCTTGAACATGAGAACTTTTTTTTTCTTGGATTTCATAAGGATATTGAAGGTAACTAATTCGTAACTCTAGAAGAGAAAATCTTTGGGCTATTAAGTCGGCAGCTGATAGTAGACCAAGATGTGATCTACTTTTAGTATGAAATTCTAGGTTATCGATAAGGACTTTACTAGAAGGCGTAACCCGTTCTAGTAGGAATGGCATTTCGTTAAGGATTTTCTCCTTTTCTGGCAGGAGGTCGGCTTTGCTGATCACAATTGGCGAGTTCTCGAGTTAGACTATCTGTCAGAGAGTTCTTCGATCCCTGTATGTGTTCATTAGAGAAGGAAAACTGGTTAAACCATAATTGCCAACGCAGGAGTCTTGCTCCCTTGCGCTTTCATATTTGATAAATTCTTTTTCACAAAACCAAGTATTTCTTTGCATTCAGTTTGAATAAGAAAAGGTTTTGGGGATAAAAAAATTAAGAATTTTTCAATTCCTCTTATGACTGCAAGGATTTCTTTTTCCATTGTAGGATAGTTGCATTCTGCCTTATTAAAAATTTCACTGCAATATTAGCAGCGTTTTTCTCCTTCTTTGATTTTGAGTATTGTGCTTCAATGTTCATTGCTGGCATCTGTTTCAAGGACTAAATCATCTCCTTCGTTGGGCAAATTAAGAACAGGAAGATTTTTGCACATCTTTTTGAGGTTTTGAATAATCTTTGTGTCATTAGTGATCCATGTCCAACTTACTTCTTTGTTCAGTTTCTGCTGCAATGGTTTTCTTAATTTGGCTAAATCTTTAATGAAATCTGAAGTATAAGTAAGGCATCTAAGAAATCTTTCTAGCTGTTTTCTATCTTCAATTTTTTCAGGAAATTTTTCTATTTTTTCTACAATATGCTTTTGTAGGATGATCTGTCCAGCTTTTATCTCTAGTCTTAAAAACTCAATTTTTTGCTCAGCATAAATGCATTTGTTCTTACCAAGTATAATGCCATGATCAATGCATCTATGGGTGACAGCCAAGATACCATCTTTGTGCTAATCTATAGTTTTGGAAAAGACAAGGATATCATCGATGTAAACTAAACAACAATTATTAAGGTCTTTGAAGATGTTATCCATTCTTCTCTGGAATACTTGGGGTGCATTTTTAAAACCAAAGGGCATTTCTATCCATTCATAATGTCCTTGTGGCGCACTAAAAGCAGTTAAGGGAATACTCTCCTCATCCATTTTTATTTGCCAATAACCACTTTCGCAATCCATTTTCGAGAACTAAGAGGCTCATTGAATTCTGTTGAAAAGGACTATTTTGTTAGGAGTATAGTAACCATTAAAGACAGTATTATCGTTAAGTTTTTTGTAATTGATTACCATTCTAGCTTTTTCCTTCTTTTCTTCAGCATGATTTCTTACCATAAAAGCAGGACTAGTGTGAGGGCTCTTACTGTTTCTAATTAATCCTTTATGAAGAAGTTCTTTGATTTGTTTATTAAACTCTTGAATGTCCTGGTGGGTATACACCATTTGTTTAACTCAGATGATAGCATTGAGATTTAATAAAGTGATTTTAGCAAATGTTTTGACTTTGTCCCAAAATTTAGAGGATTGTCAGAGTAGAGTTCTTTGCATAATTTTTCTTGTTGTTCAACAATCTGCTCTTTAACAGATAACTCAAGTAATGAGATTGTTAGTGCTACTTCTAATTGTGCAGGCATTACCTTCTCACCACACTGGCTGCGTGTGAATTTAATTTTTTGATGAGTGTAAGTCTTACTTAATTTTTCTATAGGGACTGAGTGACCATTAATTGTAAATATTATTTTGTTTACGGTCTAGGTGCATGGAGAATATAATCTTTGAAAATTATTTCCAATAATCATATCATGAGAGGGTTGATCAGTAACCCATAAAACTAGTATAATGCATTAGACTCCTGTTAATTATATGGATAATCCTTCTATGGATTCATTATGGCTCATAACACTATTATCTGCTATCCTCACCTGTAAAGGGTTTTTAGCTTTTTTCCACATGAATTCAGGAAATAACGATCTTTTTTCAAAGTATACAGAACAACCACTGTCTAGGTAAGCACACAATTCATATTTGTTATATCTCTCTAAACACACTTTTATTGGGATATAGATGCTATTAGGATTTGTATTGGTAGCTTCATAGCATATTTCCATAGTCATATTTTTGACTAATTCATCCTCATAGATTGGTTCACTAACAGTTCTAGTTTTGTATCCAATGACGTTCCTATCTAGACTTGTTAATCGATCTATACTAGGTCTTGCCGCTTCGAAACTCATTCTACACATTTCACTGGTCAGGCTAATTGTATCATCTTCTTTAAGCTCTTCTTTAGCTGACGAAGATCCTTCTCCCCAATCTGACCTTGTACTCATACTTCGTAATAATTGGAGTTTAATGGTGATTTTACATTCCTCATCAATCTTTATTATATTTTTCTTATTGATTTTTGTAAGATTGGCAGAGCTTGATATCCATGCGCGATCAATCTTTATCTCCTGAGCATTGGACTTAATCTTCTAGATCTTTTGCATAGGGGTAGGGCTTTCGATTTTTTCTGCTTCTATCATAGTTACCTTCGTCTTTGGATCTATTGTATTATCTAATTTATAGATATTTTTCCAGAATATCCTTAAAGGATACCCTCCTCTTTTCATGTCCATCCCAACTATTTTTATCTTAAGGGATATGAAGTTTTTGGCAAATTCATCTTTTAGACTCATATAATATCCAGGTCGACAATTAAATCCTACTGACCCATTACATAAAATGGTTTTATCCCTATGATTATCTGATTATTAAATTTGGAGTGTCTAATATCACAGAGTAGAGCGTAAAGATCAATATCTTTACCATAATATTGTAATGGAGTGATTTGAATTGGGACGCTTCCGACATGGATATATCTATACTTTCTATCTTTGTTACGCTTAAGGATATTCTCCCAATTAATCAGATTAACTTCCCCAATGTCATACTCACAATCCTTAATTTCCATATCTCCTTCCATCATTTCACATACGTATTTGCTTTTTAATTGAAAGATGGATTTTTTATAGATCATGTCCTTTTGGATTATGGAAAGAACCCATCTCCTTTGACTTCCTCATGATCATTGTCTACAACAAATTCTTCTCCTTGAAGATCACCAAGACTAATTGAGCTACTTTCCATCGTATAACTTGTTTCTTCATAATCACTTTCTTCATATTCATTGTCCAATAAAATTTCAACAATTCCTTTGTTGTTACTTACGACTAGGTCTAATGCCGCATCTTCACTAAGCTCAACATAATCTAGGCTTCCTAGAGTTTCAATAAGCTTGTTATTTTTCCTATTTTTGCATTCATTAGCATAATGTCCTATTTCTCCGCAAGCCCAGCATTTGCAATCGTTTTTTCCTGCCAAAAATTTTCTCTTGCATCTTCTTTCAGGTTCCTTTCCCCATTGGTGCGGCGAATCCTAGCACATTAGGAATTGTTTCTTAATTTTCTTTTGCTTTCGGAGATCAAGACATTGATCATTAACCCTTTTTCTCAAATAAGAGATTCTCGAACCAAGAGTATCAATGACATCGGTCCTTTCCATTCAGGCCATGTATTTTTCATTAATTATGGAGTTTATAGGATATGGCAATTTATCATAGAACATACCAAGATTGGTTTCATTATGCCCAATTTTGTAATAATATTGGTAAAATTCAGCAATGTAATTTTCTAGATATCTAATATCCCATAATTCTACGTTGTTAATCTTTCTTTGCCATTCTCTTGCTTTTCTTCAGAATCAAGTTTAGCTCTGATAAATTTAGTTTCAATTTCTTTGCACAAACTTCTGAACATAGCAGTTGGAGTTTCCATTACTCTTAATGTATTTTTACCATCTTCACTTAACGAATCATACCAGTCAGCTACAGTGCTAGAGAAACTATGCTCGATATAATTTAAGAAGTTTGTCGCAGTCCAAGTAGTATTTAGGTTTAAGCTACTATTCATTTTTCTTTTCCAATGCTCAAATATTTCTTCTCTATTGCGGGCTCCATCAATATTTAAGATATATCCAGTTTGGCTAATTGGGGTAAGGCTAATTTTTTCATAATTTGTGGTTTTCCTTAGAATAAACCCGAAGGACAAATTACTTGTACGTCCTGTTGGGACATATCTAGGTCTTAGAAAATGAGTATTTCTTCTAGATGGTTCACCAAATTCTTCAGGTTTAGGAGCGACATTCTTAACTAGATTAGTTTCTATTTCATATAGGTCGATTTCTTCTCTGATCTCATTGATTTCATTTTCAGTAGACATTTTTCCATATTTTTATCAAGTTTTCTCCTAATTTCTTCTAATGGTAATGCATTGAGATCTTCTAATTTAATCAAGTTCATCTGCTGATATATTTCTTCTTTTAATAGGACATTATTGGTCTCTTCATTATCATCAGCCAATACGTCATCTTTATCACTAATTGCGCTCATTATTTTGTTTAATTCTTTCGAATTTTGCTCTTTTTTGAACATTTTCTGTAGCTCTTCAAGAGTATATTGTTCATACTCCATCTTCTTTTTCTTTCTTTTCAGACAATTTTGACCAGGTTGTTCTCCTACTTTTTGGATTTTTATTTTTTGCAAAGGAAATAAAATCTTGTTTTTTGGGTTTTGAAAAGGATATTTATGCTGAAAAGGAGGGCTGACACTAGGAGTACCTTTTTCGCTATGTCTAAATTTGTTAATAAGAGAAAGGTGGACAACGGTTAACTGATTTTTAAGCTCCTTGAGTTCAGTCTTAATTTTAGCTAATTCCGCTTTTAATTCTAAAATTATATCAGTTATATAATTTAATTGAGGCGCTAAAGAGATATTACCTTCAGGTGAGTGGACCATGCATGAATAATTAGGACCAGGGCAAGCAGATGATGATTTAAGCATTAATCACAGTTAAACACAGTTAATTAGCTTAATTAATTATTAATTAGCTTAATAATATTAATTATTTTTGTATACGTGGTTATGATACCAGTTGAAAGAAAACGTCAAGATCTATTAGTGAGCAAAAAACCACAAACACAATTTTAAATTTTTCAAAAGTAAGTTTTTAAGGATTGAGGATAGATTTGCAAATATAAAAAGTTTGTGGGCATGCTTTGGAAACTAGAATAGTGCTTGGGTCTAGAAAATAGCTCAAATAAAAATTTGAGGGTCCTTTCTGCTAGTTACCTCAAAAGACAAGGTACCTTATAGTTAGGTTTAAAAACTAATGGTCCTGAAAATAGTTTACACAAAACTGAGGGTACTTCAGCGTAGTTTATTTATTAATCATTCAAAAAAGAAGTATGACTCTCACAACATGGGTTAGTCCATACATAATCCTTAAGTTGATACCAAAGGGAAAAAGGTGTCGATCCACCTACTTCTACCTATGTCAGTAATCTAAATTTTTTTACTTTTTTAATAAGCTATTGTTGGAATGTTTTGAGTTGCAGACGACCCTACACGGTGTTAACGTTTCCAGAACATGACTTTGTCATATACAAGCTAAGCCACTTAAGGGGAACAAGTGTCGTACTACTTGGACCAGCCTATGTTTTAACAACATTTCTTTTCTTTTTCAAGACAAGAAAAGGTAGCAATTTTGCTGAGTATTCTACTAATTCAATCGGAAAACAGACTAGGTCCTTTTATTTCCATTAATGCAGTCCTATAATCTGATCAAATAAGATGAATAATAATGATCGTCACTTATTAAAGAGAGTTGTGGGGATCAACTGAAAGTACACTGAATAATAGTTAGCATGCTTATTTCTACCAGACGAGTAAACTAGAAACAACCAAACAAAAAATGTTGAAGTAAGAAAGCCTAGCATAAACTCATACACATGCATTATTTTACAAGAAATGCACTAAATGCAGGGTGCATTTCTGCACACTTAATTCATGCATTTTCCCTAATGCATGCAAAGTAATGAAAGTAATGAAGATAAAGCAGAATTAAATGTAAATATCCCTGAAAACGGTGGGTTGCATCTCAGCCAACGACATGCTTATTTCATTGACTCGATAAAACTACAGCTTAGGGATTCTTTAGTTGGATCATCTCTAGTAAGCATACCTTATCTCCTTTATAAAAATGATTTAGCCTGTGACGATTTACACTACATTCAAACTCCTCAAACATTTGCTCATTTTTTTTCTTAGACAACTTGACCACTCGTTAGTCTCATAAAGTGAAAAACAAACAAAAATAAATGCTAAAATCCAAACAAAATAACGAAGGTGGTAACATGAAATAGAGAAAAACTAACGGTTTTTCTTCCCCTGGCAATAGCTCCAAAATTTGCAAAGCTAGTCACGCAGCTAAAAATTAAACCACTCCTTTAATTTATAAATAAGATTTATAGTATAGGCAAGTGGGTATTGATCCCACGATAACAAGCTAGTTTGAATCTAATTAAATTTACTACTCTAATATATTTTACACATTTTAAACTGCTACAACAAATCCAATTAAATGAATGAAAAGCCTAAAACTTATTCAGCCTTACTCCAAAATATTCTAGGCCTAATTATCAAATAAGAATAGAAAATACATAACCTAAATAAAATGGAAAAATAAAAATAGAAATAATCACATAATATTAAATAAAAAATTAAAATAGAAAATAATAAGCAGACAACTAATATCAAAATCGCTGGCAAATCACCTGAACTAACAATCTACAAATAATTCCATTGGCAAACTCAGAAATATATATAATTATTTTCAAGAAATAAAACATAAAATAATTGCTGAAAATACTAACAAAAAATAAAATTTGAGTCTTAATAACCAATAGACTAAACTTAAACAACAAGAAAATAAATATCAAGATTAGCCAAATTATAAAACCTAAGCTTCTATGCTTAATTAGGCTCTAAAAATGTTTAAAAACTTTTGTTAAAAAACTTAATTTGCAGATTTATCAAAGTAAAAACATGCACACGTGAAATTCAAAAAATAGTTCTAAAAAATAATCAAACAATTTTAAAAAATTCTGAAAATAAATAACACCACATCAAGACCCTATCTAAAATCTAACTAGCATAAAGTATAGAACAACACAAAGGAACTTATTGTAATCTACATTTTAACATATCGATAAATGATAGCAAAAATAGAATTGAAAATTAATCTAACTATTAAAAAACACTAAAAATCAGAGTATAATTAATCTACAATTACCAAGACAATGCATTAAAGGCTACTCTTTTAGCAGGGTTTAATGTAATTTAATATTAATTTTATAGATTTAGGAATTTAAACCGACCAGCCAAAGAAATCAACTAAAAAACAAACAAATCAATGATACCAAGTTTAACAAAACACTTTGTATACCTTATATCCACGTTGCAAATTAATATTTATTATGAACGCACAAATTTTAATCTAATTTAATATTAAATTCTACAGATTTAACAATTGAAATTGACCAGCTAAAGAAATAAATTAAAAAACAAACAAATCAAAAATACCAAGTTTAACAAAACACTTTACATACCTTATGTCCATGTTGCAAATTAATATTTATCATCAACACACAAATTGACTTTTGTAAGAGCAAGACTGTAGAAGGCACCCACTTGCGGACCTTCCATCTTTTATTGTAGATTATAGTTTACTTAAGTCCAACCTTAATATAAACCCTAGTAGCTTTAATAACCCTAGGACCTGCACAAGAATTTAATCAAACCGTAGAATTAAGAATTTAGCGTCTTATAACCAATTTACTAACAAATTGATTCAATACAAAGATCTATAATATTTTTTAATTCAAAGAGATGGTTTTGATAAGTACATCAACAATTAGGGTGATGCTTGTGCCTGAAATACTAGAACTTATACGTGCTTAAGCCTTTTGAACTATCATATAAAATAATATTAAACTAATTAGCTGGAACTCTATTTAATCAAAAAAAAATATCATAAACAATAAATACAAACCATTATAAAATCATAGAAAAAAATAATTAGACAAAAAAGCACAAAACTTATTTCAAAATAAGTAATTTAGCATGGCTTCAAAGAGATTATGTTGAGTATAAAAGACTACTAATGCATGCTAAAAATATGAAGACATAAAATATGATATATATATATATATATATATATATATATATATATATATTATGTTTGATAATAAAAGTCTAAACTAAAGGAAATTAAAAAACAATAATACTAGGGAGATAATGATGGCGTTACTACTGTTAGTGGATGCTGGTGGTCATTAGGGGTGGCAATGAGGTGGGTACGGGGCGAGTTTAGCCCTACCCTCACTCATACCCATTTATAAAATTAATACCCATACCCATACCCATATCCATACCTATCGGGTTTTATAAAGTTGTACTCATACCCATACCCACTGGGTATAGCGGGTATGCGAGTTTTATTCGAGTATGTATAGACAAAAAACAATCAAACCTATTTTGTACCTATATTCAACATCAAATAGCCAATATATCACATTAACACTAAGCTTCGAACAACATATCATATCACATCAAATACAACTAAAAGTTTGCCAATCAAAATAATCAATTAGCATTTGACAATTACAGTTTTAAACAAAATGTTATGTCAAAGTCTTGAATACCATGCAACTCAAAGCAACTAGCAAAATATTCAAGTATAAGTAACAAATTAGAACTTTAAACAAATGGGTATGGGCTTTATATTCAGCGGGTATGAGATAGGTACAGGGTGGGTATCGATAAAATGGGTATGGGGTGGGTATGGGGCGGGTAGGACCTATACCCATAGCCATAGCCATACCCATACCCATTTTAGCAATACCCGCCCCATACCCATTTTCTTTGTATTTTCACCATCCATACCCATACCCATTGGGGCAAATTTTGCGGGTTTTAGGCGAGTATGGGTTTTTTTGCCAGCCCTAGTGGTCATGGTGATTAAGAGATGATGAATATGCGTGAGGATGAAGTTAGAGATTGATGGTGCTGGAGGGCAGGTGTGAGGATGTCAGAGGAATTTGTATCTAAGTACGACAAAGGAAATTGTATTGTATTAGGAAATTAGTATTTGGTTGTGTGTAGGCAATCTTTTAGATAGAGTTTGTATTATACTCTTTCCTAAACACTTGTATCTTGTCAGTCAAGTCATAAAGCATTAGGGATGTATATATTAATTTAACCAACATCAATGAAGGTCGTGGGGCAGTAGCAGGCGTTAGGCCTCAAAATTCTTGATTTTATCATGGTATCAAAGCCACACCCCGTTTCAAATTCAATTAAACACAAGTCACCATAAGCGGAGGGAAAACAAAGTTTGTGATTGAACCTCATTCGCCATAGTACCTCCATTATTTTGAGGGACCCAGTGTGATGACAACGCCGGTAATATTTGATGAAAAAAAAAAACTATGACCAATGGGAACGAGCTGTGAGAATGGCATTGAAGGCCAAAAATAAGCTATGCTTCACAGACATAAGCTAGACAAGGCCCGCACTGAAGGAAGGTGAAGACTTTTCTGACATAAACGCATGGGACATGATAGATTCTATGCTTTGCTCATGGTTGTTAAATATAATCGAACCAAATTGCATATGAGTGTAGCCTACTCGGATACAGCAAAAATTATGTGGGATGACATGAAAAAGAGATATGCTATGGCAAATATGCCAAAAATTCACCAATTAAAGGCAAATATAGCCAATTACAAGCAAGATGACTTGGATGTGGGTGATTTTTACTCAAAATTAGTGCACTTAAGGAATGAACTATCCAACCTTGTGAAAATTCCCGTGTGCCCTTATAGTGGATGTAAGTGTGGAACGACAAGCAAAATAATAGCAATGCATGAAGCAAATAAAACCCATCAATTTTTGATGGGGTTAAACGACAATTTGTACTCAACAATTAGGAGTCAAATTTTAGCTCTCGACCCTTTGCCTCCTCTTGACAAAATTTTTAATATAACCCAACAAGAAGAAAATCCCATAATGATTATGATTGGGCGAGACAACCAAGGTGAAACCGGGGTGGCATTTGCAGGATATGTGGTTGCTATGGGCACGAAGAAGAAAAGTGCTATGAAGTCATAGGATAACCCCTGGGCCGGGGTCTCGCGGTCGTGGGAAAAGGGCTCGAGAAGCATGCTTTGGTGGTAGAGGCAGAGCCAACCCAACAAAAGAGACAGCCACGACAGTCTAGAAGGAAAACGGAATAGCAACTGGGTCTGCTAAGCTGACTGGAACAATCAAAGGGGAGAACGGTCCAGTCAGCATACCTGGGCTCAGCACAGACCAAGTTCAGCGTTTGCTCAGCTTGATTGATCAGCCCGCGACAGGTTACGAGAAACTTTCAAGTGATATTAGTTGGATGGTCGACAGCAATGCCTCGACTCACATGGCCGGCGATGCCACATTGTTGAAAAAGGTTACAAAAATCCCACCGGTGACAATTGGGCTCCCAAACGGGATGTATACCATGGCTAGTGAAAAAGGCTCGGTAGCCTTGGGGCAAGGATTGGAATTGAAAAATGTTTCATATGTGTCAAAAGTAAATTGTAAGCTTGTATCTACTTCTAAGTTGTGCAAACAATCAAATTGCTAAGTAACATATTTTGATGATTTTTGTGTGATACATGACCATACTTCGAGGACTCTGATTCGAGCAGATGAGCAAAGAGAAGGGGTCTACTATTACAAGAAGTCGTCGTCCAACCAAGCTAATGCGGTGAGTACAAGATGTTTATGACACAACCGCCTTGGGAATCAATCAAGTGATGTACTTTCCTTGCTTCCTAGCCATTTAGGTGTATCTTTTGGTTTGCATAAGGACAAAGAAGAATTTTGTGAAATTTGTTTACATGCGAAACAAGCCCAAAATAAATTTCCTAGTAGCGATAGTAATGCAAAATGTGTGTTCGATTTAATTCATTGTGATATTTTGGGTCGATATAGAGTTCCGTCATCTTGCGGTGCACATTATTTTTTAAGTATTGTGGACGATGCAAGTCAGGCCACCAGGGTATATTTGATGAAGGATAGAACTGAGGCAAGTAAACTCCTAAAAGACTTCATAATTATGGTTAAAAATCAATTTGACAAAGTTGTCAAGGTTGTTAGGAGTGACAATGGAAGTGAATTTACTTCCGGACCTATGCAAGAGTTTTATTGTGAACATGGAATTTTACGTGAAAGTAGTTACGTTGACACGCCCCAACAAAATAGGCAGATCGAGCGTAAGCATCGTCATATTTTAAATGTGGCGAGAGCACTTAGGTTCAAAACAAACTTGCCTATTGAATTTTAGGGTGAATGTGGCCTCACTGCAGCCTACCTTATATATCAGACCCCTTCATAGTTACTCAAAAGAAAACACCTTATTAAGTTCTTTTTCACGGCCACCCATCATATGACGAGTTGCGTGTTTTTGCTACGTTATTTTTTCCTTGGAATAACCCAAAAGGCAAAGATAAATTTGCTCCAAGAAGTAGAAAATGTGTATTTCTTGGATACTCTTTGGTAAGAAGGGATGGAAAGTGTCTGATTTGGAGACATGGGAAATATTTATTAGTCGGGATGCGGTGTTCCAAGAAAACGTTTTCCCTTTTGCTAAGGGAACGGTTGCAATGGATGATATCAATGATACAGTGCAACCAGATGCCTCTTTGTGGTTCAATGACCCTCTCGATTCTGGCCTAAGTAAATTCGACATGGGCCTGGACCTTCCATGCATTGAGGTCACCAGTCCACCTCCTTCGTAGGCCAGGGGGAGTATAGATCTAGGCCCAAATGAAGTATCATCTGGAAACTTCGCAGGTCTCATCTCCACAGAAAAGGGGAGAACTGGGCTTCGAAGAAGTACAGACCCCCGCGCAAGCGTGACTAAGGACACAACACGTATGGTGCCTGGCGGAAGCCCAGGCTTAGTGACACCAGCAAGCCATATAGGCCGAGAGTCTCCTGCAGCAGTGGCCCAACTGAACTAAGCTCAGCCACAAGAGTCTGACCCAACATCACAAGGCCCTATTCCGGCCCATCATTAGGAATCCAGCACGCTACACTCATCACCACAGCCCAGTACAATTACAAGCCCAAGTGCTTCTCGCACTGCTCAAGCTTGGAAGCCACCAGGTCAACTTGATGCTTATGTGTGCTACAACACTCAATCGAAAGACCCCTTCTCGATTGCTCATTGGCTTCAAGATGAATCCTCAAGTACACCTTATCCCATAGCAAATTATGTTACTTGTGCAAAGTTTGCTAATTCGCACCAAAACTTTCTTGTTGTCATAACCAAAGTGATAGAGCTTTGACACTATCATGAAGTCGTCAAAGGCCCTCATGGGCGGGCAGTGATGGGGGAAGAGATCCCAGCATTACAGAAGAATAACACTTGGACACTTGAAGAGTTGCCCGTAGGAAAAAAGTCCATTCGTTGCAAGTGGGTGTATCGCGTAAAATACAATTCTGATGGGTCCATCCAGCGGTTCAAGGCTTGCCCTGACATCCGCGGCGATCATCAAGTAGAAGTACTTCATTATAATGAAACATTCACACCTATAGCCAGATGACCAGTGGACGTTGCTTTCTTTCTGTGGCTGTTTCTAAGCGATGGGAGTTGCATCAAATGGATGTCAACAACGCATTCCTTAATTCATGGAGATTTAAAGGAAGAAGTTTTCATGACTTTGCCACCTGGATCGAAAGGATTTAGGGAAAGAAGTTTTCAGTGGCCATTTTACTACGTGAGTATGATCGGAAGGATCGTGATGAATGTACTTTGGGAAGAAGAGGCATTGTTGGCTTTAGATAATGAATATACGGACATGAAGGGTGAAGATGGTGATGATTTTATAATATGAATGAACGAACTAAGGCTCCTTCTCCTCCAAGGATTTTGATTCCTTGTACAATTTGGACTTATACTCCCCTAACCCTAATCCTCTAAAAAAATCATTATCAAAAAAAATATTCTTCATAAATCATGATTTCAGGGCCAACTAGATAAATCTACTTGAAAAGTTCTTTGATAAGTAAAACCCGCATTTGGACACATTTTCTTGTCCTCTTACTGTATTAATTGTTCACCTAAAGAGTAGATAACATAGAGCAAATTAGACAAAATAAAATATATAACATAAGCTAATAATTATTAAAAATATGCATAAATTATCACTTAACAAATTCCTTCACACTTAGTTTTTGGACGTCCTCATGCAAGGAAGTCTGAAAGGAGGCCCAAAAACTACCCTTCCTTCTTCTAAATTCACAATGGAATATGAAATTTATGCTAGGCATTGGGTTTCTTTGAATTTCTTTGAAAATAATTTGATTCAAAATTTATTAGTTTCTTCTCTAACAAGTAAACAGTTACTAAACATCCAACTACCGTCAAAGGCTTTGTTTAAAAACCTTATATGATCTCTTTAACAAAGTGACAAGAACATTAATCATTTATCTCATTTAAGCACGCATACATCGATCAAGAGGTCTTACCCAAAAAGTGATAGGGATTATTAACGTGTGGTAATGCTATAGAGACGACTAAAGTGGAAGAAATAGCTCACTGAATTGATGGCAAACTTTCCTTGCACTTTTTTTTTGCAATTAAAAACTCCATTCATGTACATATTCGACGCCCTTATTGGATCTTAAAAGTTAAATGCTCCTTGTCTCACACTCACCCAAGTAAAGGCGCTGGAATTCGCAAATTTATTCGCTATTTCTATTCGTTAGTAAGTTTGAGTCATTGATCGATTCAAAAAAGGGCATAACTCTCCCAATATGGGTCACTCCACACACAAGGCTCAACTTGAGGCCAAAATTAAAGGGTAAAAGGTGTCAAATAGCCTACTCCTACCCATGTTGGCAATTTGACAATGTTTTTAAAATTTTTGTTTTTTATAAGCTATTGTTAGCATGTTTAGAGTAGTACGTAGCCTTGCACGGGGTTAACTTTTCCAGATGATGTCTTCACCCTCTATACATGCCGCTTAAAGAAAACAACTGCCATACCACTTGAAGCGACCTATGTTGGTAAACAACCATTTGTTTTCTTTTTTAAGACTAAAAACGTTGCAATTCTAATGAGTATTTTACTAATTCACCAGGAAAATAGACTAAGTCCTTTTATTTCCTCTGATGCAGTCATGTGCTATGATCAAATAAGATGAATAATCATGACCGTCACTCATTAAGGAGATTTGTGAGGATCAACTTAAACTACTCTAAATAACAGCGAGCATGCTCAAAAGTTCCCACCAAATGAGTGAACTAGAAATAGACAAACAGAAAAGAATAAGTAAGAAACCCTAGCATAAACTTATATTCATGCATTATTTTACAAGAAAGACACAAAAAAGGCTCCAAAATTATTGTTTTCTTTTGCTTTCTTTGTTTTTTTTTTTTTGCAAAATAAATATGCAACATGACCGAACTAAATGCAAGCGGCAATTCTACACACTTAATTCATGCATTTTCCCTCATGCGTGCAATGAAAGTAATGAAAATAAAATAGAATTAAATGTAAATTTCTCTGGAGACAATGGGCTGCCTCCTACCCAACGCCCTAGTTTACATCATTGGCTAGACAAAACTGCAGCTCATGGATTCTATAGTTGGATCGCCTCCACTAAGAGCACCTTATCTCCCTCATAAAAATGCTTTAGCCCGCGACCATTAACTTTGCTTCCAAACTTCTCAAACATATGCTCATTTTTCTCTCTGACCACACAACAACTCCTTAATCTTGTAAACTAAAAAACAAACAAAAATAAATAAATACTAAAATCAAAACAAAATATCAAAAGTAGTAAAATGAAATAGATAAAAACTAGCGATTTTTTCTTTCCTTGGTGACAACGCCAAAATTTGTAATTTTTGTCATATAACTAAAAATTAAACCACTACTTTGATTTATAAATAAGATTTATATAGTATAAGCAAGTAGGGATCAATGCTACAAGGATGGGTATAATAACTGGCTAGTTTGAATCCAATTAAATTTACTCTATTATATATTTTATATTTTTTAAACTGCTACAACAAATTAAATTAAACAAATGAAAACCTGGAAAATTATTCAGTCTTCCTCCAAAATATTATAAGCCTAATTCTTAAATAAGAATCAAAATGCATAACCTAAATAATCTGGCAAAATTAAAATAGAAAATAACAACCCCAAAACCAATATCAAAATCCACAGAAAATCTGAAATTTAATCATTAATAAACTGAACTTCAAAAGATAAGAAATAAATTAATAAATTGGCCTGATTATAAACCCTAAGCCATGTCAAATTCACAAAATACTTCCAAAAAATTATCAAATAATATTCAAAAATTCCAAAAAAACATAACACCAAATTAGGTCCCTATCGAAACCCTAAAGTGGTATATAGAATAGAAAAACACAAAAGGGACTTATTTCAACATGATTTATAACACATCGTTAAATAATGGCAAAAATAAAACAAAAAATTAATCTCAAAATTAAGCAACACTAAAAAGCAAAATATAGTGAATCCAAAATTACAAAGACACTCCTAAAAGGCTACACTTTTTGTGGGGTTTGACATCATATAATATTAAAGTCTATAGATTTAACAATTAAAGTTGATAAACTAAAGAAATACACTAAAAAACAAACAAATCAAAGATACCAAGTTTAAGAAAATACTTGGCATGAACTATATCCTTGATGCAAATTAATTTTTATCATTACTACACAAATTGACTTTTTTATGGCCTAGACTGTAGAAGACACCCACTAACAGATCTTCATTTTTTTGGAGATTATAGTTTACTTATGTCCAACCCTAATATAAACCCTGCTAGCTTTGATAACCCTAGGACCAGTGCAAGAACTTAACCAAACCACAAAATTAAGAATTTAGCTTCTTATAATCAATTTACCAACAAATTGATTCAACCATGAGCTATAACAATTTCTTGATTAAAAGAGATGGTTTTAAGATGTCTATCAACGATGACGGTGTCCCTTGTTGCTAAAAGACTAGAGCTTATATGTGTTTAAGCCTTTTGAACTATCATATGAATTAATATTAAACTAATTCGCATGCATTCTATTTAATCTAACATAAATGTCATAAACAATAAACACAAGCCATTATATAGAATCATGGAATAAAAATCAATTAGACAATAAAACACAAAACTTATTTCAAAATAATTATTTATTATGGTTTCAAATAGATTATGCCAAGTATAAAAGACCACTCACGCGTACCAAAAAATATTAACACTTAAAATACTGTATAGGTATTTCGTGTTTGACAATCTAATTCTAAACTAGACAAATTTTTTTTAAAAAAAAACAATAATACCAAGAAGATTATGATGGCGTTAGTGGTGTTACTAGATGCTGGTGATGATGGTGATTAGGAGATGATGAAGATACGTGATGATGAAGTTGGTGATTGAAGGTGCTTGAGCTAGGGTCTGAAGATGATGGAAAGGATCGTGATGAATGTGAATGGTTAAGAAAAGGCATTGTTGGCTGGAGATGGTGAATATATGACGATGGACGTGAAGGGTGAAGATAGTGATGATTTTATAATATGAATGATCTACTAGGGTTTTGCCAGGTTCCTTCTCCTCGAAGGGTTCCGATTCTTGTACAATTAGGACTAGTAATCCCTTGACCCTAGTCCTCTCAATCAATCAACTTCAAAAAAAAATTATTCTTCACAAATCATGATTTTTGGACAAACTTGATAAATCCATTTGGAAAGTTGTTGGATAAATAAAACCCGCATTCAGACATAATTTCATATCATCTTGGCTTTATTAATTCTTAGCATGAAAAATATATAAAATAAATTAAATTAAGCAAAATAACACATGTAACATCGGCTAATAATTGTTAAAAATATGCATAAATTATTACTTAACAAAATCCTTCATACTTGGATGTCATCGTGCAAAGAAATCTAAGATGCGACCTAAAAACTACCCCTGCTTCTCATAAAGTCACGCATAAAATATGAAATTTACACTAGGTATTGGTTTTCTTTGAAGTAGTTTGATTCAAATTTCATTAGTTTCCCCTCCAACAAGTAAACAATTACTAAACATCCAACTGCTATCAAAGAGTTTGTTCATCAGCCTCACAACATCTCTTTAAAAAAGTGACAAGAACATTAATCATTCATCTCATTTAAGCCAAACTTGCCTTGCACTTTTTTTTTGCTTTCAAAACTCCATTCTTGCACATATTTGAGGCCCTTATAGGATCTTAAAAACTAAACAATCCCTATGTCACACTCAGCCAAATAGAGGTGTTGGACTTTGCAAATTTATTCCCCCCCCCCCTTTTTCCTTGTTAGTATGGTTTGAGTCATTAATCGGTCCAAAAGGGGTATGACTCTCCTAACATGGGTTACTCGATACATAAGGCTTGACTTGGGAGCTAAACTTAAGAGGAAAAGTTACCGAACCACATGCTCCTACTCATGTTGGTAATATAACAATTTGTTTTTTTGGTTATTTGTAAGCTGTTGTTGGCACGTTTGAAGTTGTAGACATACCTACTCATGGTAATATACAAGCCTCTTAAAGGGAACAAGTGTCGTATCACTTAAAACAAGT
Source organism: Selenicereus undatus (assembly GCA_017589665.1). NCBI lineage: Eukaryota > Viridiplantae > Streptophyta > Magnoliopsida > Caryophyllales > Cactaceae > Selenicereus > Selenicereus undatus. The sequence continues at coordinate 60,992,661 of JACYFF010031958.1, forward strand.
TGTGTTAGTAAACCAACATTTGTTTTCCTTTTCTAGACAAGATAGGTTGCAATTTTAATGAGTATTCTACTAATTCACTAGGAAAATAGACTAGGTCCTTTTATTTCCTCTGATGCGATCATATAATATGATCAAACTAGATGAATACTCATGGCCGCCACTCATTAAAGATACTTTTGCAGATCAACTCAAAGTACTATGAATAATAGTTAGCATACACTCGTATTCATGAATTATTTTACAAGAATGACGCAAAAAGGGCTCCAAAATTATTTCTTTTATTGTTTTTTTCATTTTATTTTTTTGGAAATCAATATGCAAGATGACCAAACTAAATGAGGTTGCGTTTCTGCACACTTAATTCATGCATTTTCCCTAATGCATACGAAATAATGAAAGTAATGAAGATAAGCCACAATTAAATGTAAATTTCTCTGAAAACGTAAGGTTTCCTCCCAACCAATGCCAAGTTTACTTCATTGACTCGATAGAACTGCAGCTCATGGATTCTCTAGTTGGATCTCCTCCACTCAGCATACCTTAGCTCGTTCATGAACATGCTTTAGCCTGTGACTAATTATTTGCTTTCAGACTCCTCAAACATATTCTCATTTTTCTCTTTGACTACGCAACCACTCCTTAATCTCATAAACTAAAAAATAAACAAAAATAAATACTAAAGTTAAAACAAAATAGCAGAAATAGTAAAATGAAATAGATAAAAAATAACAATTATTTCTTTTTTTGGTAACAACACCAAAATTTGTAAAGCTTGTTATATAGCTAAAATTTAAACCACTAATTTGATTTATAAATAAGATTTTTGTGTACGCTAGTAGGAATCGATCTCATGAGGAAGGATATAATAACAATCTAGTTTGAATCAAATTAAATTTATTACTGTAATATATTTTATAGTTTTTAACCCGCTACAACAAATCAAATTAAACAAATGAAAACCTAAAAATTATTCAGCCTTACTCCAAAACATTCTCAGCCTAACTTTGAAATAAGAACAATAAATGCATAACCTAAATAATCTAAAAAAATAAAAATAGAAATAATCACAAAACATTAAACCTAAAATTAAAATAGAAAATAACAAGTAGAAAACTAATATCAAAGTCCATAGAAAATCACCTAAACTAATAATATGCAAAGAATTAAATTTATACAATTAGAAATATATTTAATTATTTTCAAAAAAATAAAACATAAAATAGCTGTGGAAAGTACTAAAAGAAAATAAAATCTGAAACTTAATAACCAATAAACTGAACTTCAAAAGGTAAGAAAATTAATTAAAAAATTAGCCTAATTGTAAAACCTAAGTTTCTATGCTAGCTTAATCAAGCTCTAAAAACATAAAACCATAATTTGAAAAAAAAAAAACTTCATTTCCAGATTTATTCAAGTAAAGACCTGCACATGTCAAATTCACAAAATAGTTCTACAAAAATATCAAATAATTTTGAAAAGTTTCAAAAATAAATCGCACCAGATTAGGACCTTATCTAAACTCTAAAGTGATGCAGAGCACAAAACAAAAGAGATAATTTCAACATGATTTCTAACAAATCGTTAAATAATGGCAAAAATAGAGCAAAAAATTAATCTAAAAGTTAAATAACACTAAAAATAAAATTATAATTAATCTAAAATTACTAAGACACAACTCAAAGATTACTATTTTTGTGGGGCTTGACATAATTTAATGTTAAAGTCTACAGATTTAAGAATTAAAATTGTCGAACTAAAGAAATCAACTAAAAAAACAAACAAATCAAGGATACCAAGTTTAAGAAAACACTTTGCATACCCTATATTTACCATGCAAATTAACATTTATCATCAACACACAAATTGACTTTTCTATGAGCTAGACAGAAGAAGACAACCACTAGCAGATATTCCTTGCTTTTTTATAGATTATAGTTTACTTAGGTCCACCCCTAATATAAAACCTACTAGCTTCGATGACCCTAGGACTACTGCAAGAATTTAATATAACCAGCGAATTAATAATTTAGTATCTTATAATCAATTTACCAACAAATTGATTCAACAAAGACTTATCACAATTTCTTAATTAAAAGGGATGATTTTGAGACATCCATCAACGATTGGAGTGATACTTATGCCTAAAGCACTAGAGCTTATATGTGCTTAAGCCTTTTAAAGTATCATATGAGTTAATTTTAAACTAACTAGCTTGCATTCTAGTTAATCTAACGTAAATATCATGAACAGTAAATACAAATCATTACAAAAAAGTGGAATAAAAATCAATCGGACAATAAAGCACAAACCTTATTTCAAAATAATTAATTTAGCATAGTTTCAAATAGATTATGTTAAGCATAAAACACTCCTCACACATACTACAAATATTAACACATAAAATATGGTATAAATATTTCATGTTTGACAATAAAAATCTAAATTACACAAAATTTTAAAAAACAATAATACTAGGGCAATGATGATGGCATTAGTGGTGTCGTTGGATGCTGGCAATGATGGGGATCGGGAGATGATGAAGATGTGTGATGATGAAGCTGGTGTTTGAAGGTGTTAGAGGTAAGGTGTGAAGATAATGGGAAGGATTCCTGAATGTGAATGGTGAAGAAGAGGCATTGTTGGCTGGAAATGGCGAATATATGATGATGGACGTGAATGGCGAAGATGTGATGATTTTATAATATGAATGATCTAGCTAGGATTTTGCAAGGTTCCTTCTCCTTGAAGGATTCTGATTCCTTGAAGATGTGCCCATTTTTATTTTTCAAATCCCAACAGTGCACAAGCAACCAAATACATAAGTAGCGTTTTGAAATGCTAATTAATCATAAGTCGTATTATATTATTTCAGATCGTAAAATTCACATTTATGGTGTAGGCATGACTGTGGAATGTACATTCTGAAGTATATTAAAACATCTAATAATTCTGCATGGAGCGAAATGAAGTTTTCAGTAATAATTTAAAAGTACAAAATATTATCCCCTTGTGCATGTGTTGTAATTTTTATAAAAATTAGTTTTATCCACAGGCGCACGACTTTCGTCATAACACTGGAGGGTCGATCCATAGGGATGGGTTATGAAATTAGTCCCCAATTGAAACGATTAAACTGACAATACAACAATTGACCTACCAATTAGAGGCAATAGACGATTTATTATAAGTGAGATAAAAACAACCAAACAAAGTCAAGAGTATACCCAAGGCACTAAGCAAAGCTAATACAAAAGAAAACAAACATGGCAGCAGCATAAGTGAAGCAGATCAGTTAAAATTATGTAGAATTCAATTGAAAATTCAACCCCAAACTTCACAAATCAAAACAAGGGGTGAAAATAAAATATGACATTCATAGGAAACCCAACAAATTCAAACACCAAAGTTAAAATTCTCACTTTAGTTGAACAAGAACATGCTTGAACTACAAAATTTGAGAGTTTAATAACTAAATTTGAAATTAAAAATGAATAATGGAAACAAGAAGAAAATTGGAAATTGAAAACCTAATCTACGCTACTACTTTCTCTATGTTTCTCGTTCCATTTGCTTGATCCAATTATAGCCCCGAAACATGCCAAGCTCTTGATTAATTCAATTAATTCTTCTAATGAAGTTTTGAAACCGCCAATAGATAACACCCTAATTGACTTCCCAATGATAAGAGAGAAATGAAGATAACGACTCTTGATTAATGAGGACAATTGTGGTTGAGAAAGAGAAAGAAAGAACATGGAGGTAGGGGAGAAGGTTGGTGATCTCGTGCCCAAAGTGTGTTGGGAAGGGGGCCGCAGCATTAGGCTCCAGCTTGGCCCACAAAAACATAGAGCACAAGCCCAGTCGAGATAGAAAGAGAGAGAGATAGAGAGGGAGGGAGGGAGGGAGAGAGAGCAAAGGAAAGGGAATGGAGGCGCATCTGGGCTCTAGGATTCAAAAAGACGGGTAGAACATGCCTGGAGTGAAGGGAAATGGGAGTGCTGGTAGTGGGTGCAAAAAGGCCCGAATCCAAAAACCGAATTGAAAAATCGGCTAATCGAACAATTTTTCAAAAAAAATCGAGTCAATTAACTGAAAATTGAATTTTTTTTTGATTTTTCGTTCGGTTATGGTTTGGATAAATTGAAAATAGGTGGTTAACCGAACCAAACATAATTTTATTTTTTATTTTAAAAATTATACATAAAAAAATAAATAATTTCGGTAAGAAAGTGCACTTTTTTTATTGTTTATAAATATCAACCAAAGTTTAATTTTAACAAAAAAAATTTAACATAAAAAAATGAAAAATTTAAGTATGAACGGATCCATTTTTTATTATTTATGAACGGTTAGCTCGTAACCGAACTGAAAAGTTTGTTAACCGAACCAAAAAACCGAGTAACCAACCTTTTCGGTTTAGTTACGGTTCGGATTTTGGATGAACCGAAATGTTCGATTAATTGAAATTTTCTGTTTGGTTACGATTCGGAATTTTTTTGAACGGAAAAACCGGTTAACCGAAAGTCCAGTTAACCAGATTTGCACACCCCTGTGCACTGGGGAGGCTGACTGGGCTTTACATCTTGGCCGCGCAAAAACAAGCAGAATAGGCCTAACATGAGGTGAGGAGGAGATCTAACATGAAGAGGCAGGCTAGGGAGTGAGTTGGGCTGCGGAATAGGTAAGAATTCTGGCTGGATTTGGGCCATGCATGGAAAGAAGAAGAGGCTTGCAACACTAGGGGAAAACTTAGGTCGCTGGGCTCAGCTTCCATTTCGGCCACATGTTTGCACCCAAAATACGATATTTTAACTATACCCTTATACTTAATTTGTGCTCAAAATAAATATGAAATTAGGATTTTTATTTGATTTGATTTTGTTTTGTAGGTGTTGGAAAAATTAGAAAAAAAATGAAAAAGATGATGAAAAATGATGAAGCACAGAGTGTGGGCCTATTTTCAGTAAAAAGTCTAGCATCCAAAAGAGCGAGAAAAAAAGAGAAAAAAAATCACAAGAAAGATTCCACCAGCCCCCGGTCTCGTGCCCTTCGCATGACACCCCCCCCATTTCCTGATTCTTCTCCTTCTTCTTCGATTAATGCCACCTTCACCACCATCATCCTTATCCTCATCTACGCCTTCATTCATGCAACCCCAAAACCGAATCATCTCCACCAAACGCCAACTCATATCCATCATCATCATCATCATCAACATCAACATCCACCAAGCCACGCCAATCACACATCAACAACCAAGATGAAGAGGGGCGAGTATAAATCGAAGAGGGAGCAGCGAAGCTAGGTATTATAGGTTTAATTTTAGGATTTTAATTAGTTTTAATTTGAGTTTTTACTAATTTAGAGCTTGAATTCTAGGGCTTCGGTTTTGTTTTCTAGATTCAATTTCAAAGTTTCATATCAGTTTTAGGGTTTGAATTTGAGGATTTTTTTTAGCTTGATTATTCTGATTTAGTTTCAATCTCTAGATAGATTATTAGGGTCTTAATTTAGAGTTAAATTTTTCAATTTGCATTCCCTGTTGATTTCGAATTTTAGATCTAAATGTGAACTCGTAATTTCATCTAATTTGGCTTCGTTTCCTTCAAACTTAGTGTTAGAATGCAATATTTCTGAGTTAAAATTTCATCTAATTTCATCTAATTTCATGAGTTAGAATTGCTCAAATTTATTGGATTAGATTTAATTCTTTTTCGTCTGTTCTACTTCTCCATGTCTTGTTACTCATGTCTGCTTTGGGTTTCTGTGAAAATGGTACCTCGGTTTTGGAAGATTGTGGATGAGAGGTTTGTTTTAGAGGAGAATGCAAATGAGGTTGTTGATTTCATGACTTGGATGTAGGTGAACCTCCACTGATGGAGGACAAACATGGCAATCATCCGTGCTGTTTTGTTCTTCCTTCTCATCTATTCTTCTTGTTCTGTTTTCTTTGTTTTGACGGTACTAAGCTGGGTGCGTGAACAACCATGGTTCCTCCATTCATCCTCTTTTGACTTGGATACTAAGCAATTCTAAAGTTTCCCCCTCTCCTATTTTTGGTTTTGTATTAGTTCGATTTTAATTACTTTTAATTGCCATTTTAGTTGAATAACTGATTTTAATAATTCTTATTTTCTTAGCAATAGTAAGAAAATGGGTTGGACTTACTAATCTTGATTTGGTGGATCATATGGAATGGGCATGACGATATATTCTCATTACCCCACTTTTTGGATTCGAGTTCATTTGTTTCCTTATTGATTATATGTTTTGGTTGAATTCTTTAGGAAATCTAGTCATGAATAATTTGATTTCATACTAATATCACGAGACCTGTATTTAGATTAGCATAGTCAGTTTTGCTATTTCCTTGTTTAAGGTAGTTCAATTCTGTTTAGGATAATTTAGTTGACATGAACTAGCTTCATTCTCGTTCCTGAGGGTACGACCCTAAGTATTATGACAAAAATCATATGCTTGCGGCCTTTAAATTTACATTGAAAAATCTCGTGCACCTTAGATTAGGCAAGAACAAAGAGAGGTCCGCTTCGCTTCTTCATTATTTTCCCATCTTTCTTTCCATGCACTTGATCTAATCATCTTTTTGTTACAATTTTTCAAACAAGTTTATTCATCCTCCTAAAATTTTCCAATTCCTACAAAATAAACAAAACATATTAAGATTCTAATTTAATCATTTATTTTGAGCAAATATTGGATTATAAAAGGACATAATATCATAATTTCATGTTGAATAATACCCTCACACTTAAATTTTACTGTCCTTGAGTAAAATAAAACTAAAAATCCTAGAAAAAGCAGAAGAAAATCCTAGCTCACTTTCGTAGGAATCATGCTTGCACTTATCATGTGCAACATGCCCTTTAAACCCTTAGGTCACCCATAGTAGACGAGTAAGGCCTCATGCGGGTTGCAGAAGACATACCCACAAAATCAATAAAAGAAAGAAAAATAAAAAACCTTTTTGGTTTTTTAAAGTATATAAACAACACCGGGGAAAATATATACACATTCCAATCAACCAAATCACTTAAGTAACCTAGGTATTAGATCACATATAAATACAATGTACACTTCAAGAATTCTTATTCCCCACTGATGATATCTACACACAATCTTTCACCCACTTAAGAATTATGATCAAGCTAGATTGGTAGAATTTCACTTTAGGGATAAGTGAAACACTCCCGTTCATTTGCTTAAGATATGGTAAGGCTCACTCAATTCATCTGCCAATCATACAATTTACCATATGACTGCTAATATTCTGAATTCTCCACTATTAAAATGCAAAATGCAACACCATAATCAAGAGGACTTTACAAGGGTTGTAATGGGCCTAAGGGTCAAGGGCTAGGAGAGGAAAAATCGATTTGGGAAACGAGGAGCTAAAAGTTGAGTAGCTAATGAGAAACTCAACACTTCCAACAACTATAATAATCACAGACTCTCCTTTCCTGATACAAAATAAGTACACACCCCTCGAAAGGAACAATTGAAAATGAGTATATACAATGACAATGCATTCACGCGAAACAGTCATATTCACAACACTTTCTTTCTTCAATTTTTGAGATTGTTTCCATCTTTTTTCAACTTTTTTCCATTTTCTTTTTCTTTGCTTTTATCCTTTTTTTCTCTTTTTTCCTTATTCCTTTGAAAAAATTGAATGAATGACATGGAAGAAAATAACAAAACTCATTCTCCAAATTATCACAATAAATCACCACCCATATAACCAAAATCCACCACCAAATACATTATCATCCAAAAACTACCCCACATTTGTTGAAGTGTTGCTCCACTAGTATTCACTTAGGGATTAGAAATGTGTTTAGGCCAATAGATAAAATGAAGGGTATACAACAAATAAGGACGGTCAAGGCTCAAAGGACTAGCAAAGGGTAAAACATTTAAATTAGGGTCGTTATTGGCTAAATGGCTTATAAAACAAATGAATGTCTCTGGCGTATTACCATAATGTACATGTCACATGTGATTTACAAAAGAATCAAAGAAGCTTTTGGAGATGTAATCATCAAAGAAACACACATGCAGGAAACCATGAGACTGACCATGATGAACTAGTCTTTAAGACACAAAGTCTCACGGGCATATCTACTAAAGTCAACCTTCTTTCAAAAATGTCGGCGTTTATGACCATGCACAAATATCACACTTGGGACTAAGGTTTATCATGCACACCATATCTAAATACAACCTAATAGCTATGATACAAGAGAACATAGTCAATTAGAATAGCATATATATTCCCCTAAACAAACCAAAAGAATCCTTGTGGGTTTTTTTTTCCCAAATTTTTTGCAGTGTCTTTTTAATTTTTTCCAAAAAATTTTCAATTGTTTTCATAACTTAGTTTTTCCATTTTTGAAACTTAGTTTCTCCACCACCATGCCGAAATCAAACAATATCCTCATTGAAAGTGAAAGGAAACATAAAACACAAAATAAAAACTAAAACTCAAAATAAATATAGAAAAGGACAAGCAGACATAAAATGGGATAAAAGGATAAGACCTTAAAACTTAGAAGAAAATATTAAAATAAAACAACAAATATACACAAAAGAAAATAAAATAAAAAGAGAAGGTAGATATGAGCGATTATACTAGGTCAGGTGCAGAAGTATATCTATGCTATGGCTTCCTTACAATCAGGGAATTTATGGAGCAATAGCTGCTACATGACAAGCTAAAAATTGCTTCTCAAATCAAAACCCATTAGTGAACGTAGCAACTTATCAAACACAAAAGATCAACTCTCAATAAGATCAATGCAGTAAAAATAAGAGAGCTGGTGCCAAATAGAGTACATCCATAACATCAACGCAGCACAGGGAAGGATCTATTTCAACTTATAAAATTGTTTGGCCCAAACATCAAACAGAGAAACGTACTTAAAAATAGATAGTAAAGGGGTTATCATCTTAAAACTTTTGTCGTAATGAATGAGCTGTCTAGGGAAAATAATGGATCCCATGTCCATAAGTCCTTTATTTTCATATCTTAAGAGTCTACTTAAATTAGGACTCATAGGCACAGAAGTCTCTGACTCAGTAAAGATAAATTTAAAGGGCGCAAAAAGATGGTTAGTAATTATGGGGTCAAAAGAAAATGACTCATATTCAACACAAAAACCCACATCAAAATTTCCATCTTCATCTAGCCCATATGAAAGAGATTCATGCTCCACAGAAAGAGTATCATCATTGAAACCACCCCCTCACATGACTCATGTAAACAAATATCTTCTTATTCATCAAAATCATGATGTTCAACTTTACTTGTGACGCTCATATCAAACTCACCAGTACTCTCAAAGTCTTCACCACCTTATACTTAAAAGAGTCATTACAAGGGGTGGGTGGGTTGACAAAAACTAGGAAATCCTCAGTGACATTAGTAGGTGAGCTACATTCGGGTAAAATATCATGGGATAAAGACATAGAGTGGTCACTCTCTTGTTCTAGGCTAGGCAAAGACATATCGTCATGTAAGTTAGACTTAGTAAGATAAGAGGGCTCAAGATCATTATAAAGACTAACTTCAGGTTTAGGAGATCCCAAACTGGAGTTAGACACATTAAAATCCTCCCTACTTTGATGAACACAGTGATAATATTAAGCAATTCTCTCCTTCATAGTCTCTATCATTTTATCAGCCATTTCATTTATTGTCTTCTCAAGACTTGCACATGTAGTATCAACATAATTACAATAAGGACATTTATGAATAACATGATCGGAAGACTCAGAATAATCACACAACACAGGAGGCATATAAAAGTAAGATGGGTAGTCATACAAATGTATAAAGTGATCCTAGGGGTCAAGATTAACTAGAGTAACATACTTGGCATGGGTTGGGTATCCTAAGGTCCCTCTAGCTTGTTCAAACTCATAAGTTCTCAAAGCTAAATTTTTCGAGACATCTCAAACCTCGTCTTAAGTTTTATACAATAATCCTAGTAAACCTCCAGGGCACATAGATTTAACACAACCTCGAAATTCAGCATTCAGAGCCACAATAATGATGTGACAAATTTCGTATTTTGAAAACTTTGGTGCAATCGAACACGATATCATTAAGTTTCAACATATAACTCTAGAAAGGTTCACACTGAAATTGTTGAAAATTGAAAACTAGCATTCTTGAAACTCTTTTTTTTTTTTTTCAATTTTAAGAATTTTACCCTTTTTTTTGTATTTTTCAATTTTATTTCAAATTTTAACGGTTTGTTCAAAGGAAAAAAAAGATTAATGACTCCACACCAACAATTATAAACCAATGACTAAAAGAAAAATAAGACACTTGAATAGTTAAGTTAACAAAGCAAAATAAAATAACAAAAATAAAAGTATATTACCAAAAGAAAAGAAAAAACAAAAAGACTTAAAAAAGAAGAAGTAACCTAACATAAAAACCTGAAAAGAAGCACAAACGAAAAGCACGAGTGTCATTTTCTTGTTTTGATTTATTCTTTAAACATGAAAAAAGAGAAAATATCAAAACCTATAAAAAAAAACTAAAAATAAAATAAAAAATAAAATCAAACTCCAAATTTAGAACAATTACCATTAATTCTGATTTTTTTGGAGCAAAAATTAATCACTAAAAAGCATAATAAAATTGACCAAATAAAATCTACATATAAACTCTAAACAAAATTTAAAAAAACACAACAAATCTAAACATAAAAAATAAAAAATGACTCAATGGACTAAACTATGACTCAATTTACAACATAATTTCAAAAATTCCATTATCGCCAACAAAACCAAAAACTTGTTACAATTTTTATAAAGATTAGTTTTAACCACAAGTGCATGACTTTCATCATAATAGTGGACAATTGATCCACAGATATGGGTTATGAAATCAGGACCCCAGCACAAACTATTAAACTGACATAATATAACCAATGGCCTACCAATTAGAGGCAACAAAAGATTTATTCTAAGTGAGATAAAAACAACCACTTAAAGTCAAGAACATAGTCAAGGCACTAAGCAAAGCTAATACAAAAGAAAACAACACAAGGTAGTAGCACCAGCAAACAAGATAAAAAAATTATGTAGAATTCAATTGAAAATTCGACCCAAACTTCACGAATTAGAATAAGGGACGAAAATAAAGTATGACACTCAAAGCAAACCCCAAAAAAAATTAACTCCAAATCCAAAATTCTCACTTGAGTTGAACAAAAACTTACTTAAATCATAAAATTTGAGAGATTAATGACTAAATCTGAAATTAAAAATGAAAAATGAAAGCAAAAAGAAAATTAGAAATTAAAAACCTAATATACGCAACCACTTTTCCATTTGGTTGTTCCAATTATACCCCGAAAGCATGGCAAGCTCTTGATTAATTCAATTAATTCTACCAATGAAATCGTGAAACCACCAAGAGATAAATAGCCCCATTAATAGCCTATTGACAAGAGATAGATGAAGGTAACAACTCTTGATTAATGAGGATAATTGTGGTTGAGAAAGAGAAAGAAAGAACATGGAGGTATGGGGGAAGTTGGTGATCTTGTGCCCAAAGTGTGTTGTGAAGGGGATGTAGCAATGGGCCTCTGCTTAGGCCACGAAAATAGAAAGAACCAGCCTAGCTAAGAGAGGGAGAGAGCAAGAGCAGAAAAAGGGAGGAGGGAGGCGCATCTGGGCTCTAGGCTTCGAAAAGACGGGTGGAACAGGCCAAAGTGAAGGGAAATGGGGCCACTGGGGAAGCTAACTAGGTTCTATGCCCAGAGTACGCAAAAACAAGAAAAATAGGCCCAACATGAGGTGAGGAGGAGATATAAGAAGAAGAGTCAGGTTGTGGAGCAAGTTGAGCTACATAACGGCTGAGGATTCTAGATGGATTTGGGCCTCATGTGGAAAGAAGAAGAGGCCCAGGACGCTACGGGAATACTTAGGGCACTAGGCTCAACTTCCATCTGGTCTGCATATTAGGTAAGAACAAAGAGAGGCCCACTTGTCTTCTTCATTTTTTTTCCCCTTCTTTCTTTCCTTCCACTTCATCCAATCATCTTTTTGGTACAATTTTTCCAACAAACTTATTCATCATCTTAAAATTTTCCAATTCCTACAATAAGCAAAAATATATTAATATTCTATAAATAATTTATTTTGAGCAAATATTAGATAATAAAAGGGTATAAAATATCATAACTTCAGGTTGAACAGCATGGTGGAAAAATGGTTCTTGTCTAATTATTTTATGTGCTCTTTATGTAATCCGATCAAATGCGAGTGGAGCGATTGAAATATGTGGGAAAACTTGTGACCAGCGTGTTCAATGCAGTGAAGTTTAAATTAGGAAGTTGTTAGTGATATGTTAATTAGATTTTTTTTTGATAAATTTCATTATAGTTTATATTATACGTAGCTTTGTTTCAATTATTTTTTCAGAGAAATATATTAATTAAATTTTAAAATGCAGTATTTAATTATATTAACAACATGCTCGAATTGCTTGCTAAAGGGTGTTGGGTCTAGTGGAAGGAGAAAAAAAGAAAATAAAGAACAACTTGGCCCAGCAGAAGGGAATGGCCCAAACGACCCAGAAGTGACCGAACCAAGTCTGCTTCTTCTTTCCTTACTCACTCCTCTTGCCCTCGCATGCTATGCACCTGGTGCAGGCTCTTCTCCTAACTCCCAGCAACCCTATTCTTAGTCTTTTTTCGTGGCCCCAAATTCCTTGCCTCTACCTAGTCACTCCTTTTTCAATCACTCTCATTGGCCCTTTCTTTCCTTCAAGCTATCTTGCACACGACCCGACTCTCATCATCACCCCTTCCACTCATTCGCTCTCATATGCTGTGCTTTCTCATCTCTTTTTTGCTTCTCTGCCAGACCGAGTTCTCGCCCTCTGTCAGACCCGAGTTCTCGCCCTCTATCTTTTTCATCTTCTTTTACCTGTTAATTTGCAAATTAAAGAAGTTTCTTAATCTTTGGGCATTTGGGTTTTTGTACTGCTCTAATTATTAGGTACGTATTAACCATATTGTTCCTAATTGTTTTTTTTATTTTAATTAGCTCTTGTTATATACTAATTACAAGTGCCTCCTTGTTAATTGAATCATGCTATTGCTCTCTAACTTCAATGTGGTATTTGTGGTTGGCTAAACACATTAGTTTGTTTATGGATGATTAAAATGATTCAATTTTTGTAGCATTCTCTAATTCAATAAAGGGAAAAGTTTAATTCAATAAAGGGAAAAGTTTCAGTTCATCGTAAAAAGAAACACCCATGTCAACTACATTAAACTACCATCAAAGGAGAAAGCATGGAGAAAGCAAAATGTAAATATAGTTATAAGGTTCTAAATCAAATCAATGTGGATGTTGCGTAGACAATTCGATAACAACTGAAAACAAGAATATGATAATGTTCACCAATCTTCCTTTGGAAACCAATCAACAATTTCAGGATTCTTATCAGGGTCTATCATTTCTCTTCACTGTATACAACCTGCATGTTCAATAAAGCCATTAATTGAAATTATAATATTTTTACTGAAGGAATTTGATAAACCTATAAACGTCATATCAATATTGACATTTACCTTTGATATCTCACCATCGACGTAAAAAGTAGGCATGACACTCGTTAGTTTTTCACAAACTAATTTTGTGTTGCTATAGCCAATGTCCTTAGCAGTGTTGGGCGGTGAATATTGAGGGCTTGTACTATAAGCTTCATTCAAGTGAAAATCATCCAATGGTTTTTCTCCAACAGACTTATAATTGGCATTTTAGGCCAAGTGCATCTCGTATGCCGTATAGCATGACACTTATTGTAGGTTCGAGACCTTTTGCCCTTTGATGCCTCTTGTGATATCACAACATTTGGATCCCTTATTCCCTTGCTTCCATCAAATTATTATCTTCTTCATGGTGAATATTGCCTTCATTAAGCTTAGTCTTTTCCTTAGCCCTAATTGTCCACCGTCGAAGAATGCAACCACTTGAAATTTCTTTTATATTTGTATATTCATGAGTGCAACACATGTGGCGTCATCGAAAACCTATTGATTCCAACTTCATGAAACAACAATACGTCATTTTATGTTGAAGGCATCCTTTACAGCACCTGATCTTCTTAAGCCTTATGGACGGTCTACTGCGCTTAAATGATCTACGTAGTGTCGACCTATCCAGCGCACTCAGGATGCGAAAGGCATAGCTGTCCACTGGCCAAAGGCCAAACGTTACCATGAAGCATTTGGCTTTCATCGCGTGGTCTGAGGCGGTCTTGATGAGCCGAGGGCTTGTATCCTTAGGCTGGCTGATAGTCGAATGTTGAAAGTGGTCTCATGAAGCTTTCCCCTTCCATTGTTTTATTCACTCGTTCTAAAACTGGCAGTAAGAGGGCATCGGTCCGATAGTCATAAAGTTTTTAAGGGCATTTACCATGACGTATGCTTCAAGTTCAGGTTATATCTGTCCGACTGATCAGGGAGCAACCCTGGAACTCACTGAGGCATCATGGACTTCATAAGCATAAGGGGCCGTATTCTATATGCTTCTGGCATATCAATCATGGGGTTCTTATCTCTTCTGGATCAAGGCATTGTGGTGTCGCTTACTACCACCGTTCTCCACTCTTGCCTATAGACATCATCAATACATTGTGGTATGGGGCTGTTATAAGTGATGAGGTGGCAAAAAACGGACCTATGAGATGGAAGGCACCCTCGAGTCATTGTCCTTTTCCTTCTTCTTCTTCCTTGCAAAAAGGAAAACCTCGGATTGTGGATATGAGGAGTGCCTCTCTGACACTCAAGTCAGTGCTCTAAGTAAGAGAATGAGAAAACTAGCTGAATGTTGAGTTAAAAAAAACCACAAGCGTACGATGTAGCTGTAGTTAACAACCAACGAGTACATGATGTATCCATAGAGAGTTGTGCTTCCAATTGCCAAGGGTAATTCAAGTGTTTTAGGCTGGGCAAAACAAAGGGTGATAAGAAGCAAAGCTAAATTACTAAATCAAATGAAAAGGACTTTGAATATGATTAAACCTAAGATAGACCAACTAATCAAGTCAAACTTTCACCTCCCCAAGCTATGCTAGCATTTAAGATGATTATTTGTCCCATCAAAGCTCACCAAATCCCTTTTTAAAGGGTCAAAGGCTAGTTTGATTGTTCCGACCACCTATTTTCATGGAGTTAGCTCAATCAAATTACAGGAGTAGCAGCCCAAGACCTAGCTAAGATTCAAACTATTTTCATGGCTAATTGCTACCTATCCTCCCTACCCATACCAAACAATTAACGTTACCTTTCAACATAAGTCAATTACCCCAAAACACGGATGAAAGCTCTTTCAGGTATCTCATCGAATACTTGGTGAGCTTGAGAGAACACTCTAAATTCAAGCATAAACAAGATAGAATAAGGCCTAAACAAAAACAACTAGCCATCTTAATGGCCAATCACAACCAAGATAATAGTTGAAGCACGATTAAACATAAAAAACACAAGAAAAACAAAGAATTGTTAAGCAAGCAAACAAACTGAAAACATGAAACTAAAGAGAGAAAGTGAGGAGGAACTTAGGCTTGAATCTTGAAATTAGTCGATCATGGACAAAGTATGCATAAACTAATCTAAATTATTGTCCCCCTAATGGGGTTTGGAAGTGGGTAATATAACCCTAATCAAGCCCTCAAAGACCCAAGCAAAGCCTCTCCAAAAACAATTATAGTTCTTGCATAAATAATCCATAAAGGTTGGTTGGCAGGTTTGTAAGACTATGCAAAAAGTGCATAGTCAGCCGTGCAAAATTTCTACGAGAGATGCACGGTCATACAATTCTCAAGTTTCACTGACTGATTAATATGCACGACAATGCAAAAAGTGCACAGCTAGCCGTGCATCTCTTAAACTTTTTGGCTGCTTTTAGAAACTTTACATGGTCGTGTAAAGATGCACAGTAGGCCGTGTTAGACCTTTTTTCCTTATATCCTCACTTGATTTTCACCATTTTGATCCTAGTTCTTGCCAACTCTAGGATTAATGTTATTTCTACAAAATAAACAAAAATTAAATAAGAATTCTATAAATTAAAGTTTATTATGGGTAAAAGTTGGATAAATTATGCTATAAATTACGATATTTTGGGATCGAACACTAAAATAAAAAAGGCTAAAGATTGTATCTTTCACAAGAAAGATTGGTTTTTCATAAAAGGGTAGTCTTGGTGCTTGTACAGTTAGAGCTTAGATTTCACAGAAAATTCATTACCTCTTTCACACTGTGCAGGTGGGTATTTATATGGTACTACGGCCAGGGGCAAAATAGTATTTTTGTATGATTTCTATCCTTATGGGGTTGGATGAGGTCGGATCTTATCTCATGGTAGCAACCCATAGCAGTTTTGGGCCTCCCTTCTTGGATCCTTATACCCACTTTCTGATGTAGCTGGGATGGTGAAATCTTATCTGAATCGGCCAATAAAACAATAGAGTGACCTAATCTCATTCCACAATCCCTGACAATGGCGCTAAAAAGTTGTTTGTGTTTTTTCACTATCAAAATATTGTCATAAGTGTACAAATTTAATTATAGAAGTTGAGGATTGTATCCTTAGGGATGGTTTATGAAATTAGGCCACTATTAAGGCGAAAATAACACAAATCTAATCAAACTAAATAAGTCATATTAATTAAAAAAGTAGTTATAGTGGTTATCACTATATGACAACCACCACAATTTAAAAAATTTCAAATGTACATTCGGAATAAATCAATCTTAATCCTTGATTTTATTTTTGTTTTTAAATAATGAAAAATGTATTATAAAAATCACAAAATATATCCAAATATTGATAACATTAATTTTCATATGAGATTGTTTGGTTGCTCTTCAATTACACTAGAAGCAAAAACTAAATTTTAAAAAGAAAAAAACGCTTTCAATATCGTTGGCTACAACCGTCCTCATTTTGTTTCATATTTCCAGTGACAACTATGTTGCTCAAGGTTTCATGCAATCTTTGTCTTTCATTGGGTTTCGGTGACCATTTCCTCAACGAATCGCTCTTATCCACTTGGTTGTTCAAGGTTTGGGCATGGTGGCGAAGCTCCACCAGTGTCACCAATGAGAAGCTTCCCATGATGATTGTGCCAATGTGTTCCCGACATGCTTGTCCCTCACCTCGCTTTTGTATTTATGGTAGCTTATGGCCATATTCTAGCATCCCCTCTCACATCTATGTCATCCCGACCAATGCTAGCCATTCTTCTGGCGATGATCATCGGATCCAGCGGTGCGGCGGCTGCCTGCTACTAGGGTTTGGGTTGCATTGCTGTAATCCCCTTTTTTTAACATTTGATTGACATGGATTTGTTACTCATATTAAGGTTAGTACCCATGACATCGAAAATACTTGTAACTGGGTGGTCGCTGTTTTGTCTCTATGTTTTCTACCAATCGGGTTCGATTCTCAAGTTACGCATATTTTTGGAAATGGCAAGGGGAACGTTCAAATTTGTATTTAATTGAGAATGATAAATCTAAGTATTTTGTAAGGCAATATCTATGTTATTCTATTTTGTTTTTGGAAACAGAATTTCTTAGTTACTTGTTGTTTTCACAGTACACATTTTCGCATAATATTTTCCCTTTTTAAGTCATCGTTGAGGAAACCATAATCCCTTCCTTATATAGATGCTTTTCTCCATCAACAATCAATTATCAATCCCTTCTATAAAGTCACTCACTGTCATCTCCTACTCAACAAGTTTTTAATCAAATCACTGAACACCCATATTCTGAAGCTTATGAAAGCAGTATGTTAACACCCAATCCCCTACTTGTTAATTAAAGAATGTTATTTAGTTTGAAATTTGTTGTGTTTGTTATAAATTTGGGTGAATTTTGTTTTCTCAAATGTAATTAGTAGGTTTAAATTGTTTCGTTGTTGTGGTATAAGCATATTGAGAATATGTGAAATTCACAGGGTTTTATGTTTCTTTTTGGTTGCAACCTTGATAGTGTTGATTGAACTTTAAGTTGAATTAGAGTTAAACATTTTTATTTGTTCTTGAAATATTATCGAACTATTCGTATGATAGTTTTTTTTTGGGGGGCATTAGTATAGATTGGTAGCATTAATATGGTAGTTAGAAGGTGTAGATTTGATAATAATTTTATTAGTTTTAGTTTACACACACACACACACACACACACACACACACACATATGTATGTGTGTGTGTGTGTGTGTGTGTAATATATATATATGTATATGTATATGTATATTTGTATGTATCCATGTAGATGTATATGTATGTATGTATACATATATGTGTATATGTATGTATGTATGGACATATACTTATACATATACATATACATATATATATATATATATGTATATATATATATATATATATATATATATATATATATATATATAAGTTAGTTTTGCTATATATGCCTAATCTCTAAATTCTATAAATTTGCTTCATGCTTGAGCAATTTGAAATTAATAATTTAAATTCTTTTGTTGTTGTGGCGGAAGTGTATTGCGAATATATAAAATTCATGGAGTTTTGTTTTTTTGTTTAGTTGTAACTTTATTAGTTTTGATTTAACTTAAGTAGAATTGCACTTGTGAGTTTTTGTTTGTTGATAAAATATTAGGATGTATTCATATCATAGTTTTCTTTTTTTTGGCGCTTGAGTATAGATTGGTAATATTGTTAATAGCTGTCGTTAGAAGTTATAATCAATACTATATCAGATCTTTTACGTAGTCCGTAGATGTTTTGTTTTTCTTGATTGTGTTATGTAGTGCATCATGATATTGAGTAATGAAAAGAATAGTTTACATTTTGAAGAATTAGACCATCAAAGAGGCGAAGATCATGATAGTACATCTTTTGATTTTATGGCTACAATAATTGAGGATTTGGATTATGAAAATTGATGGGCATCATTTGGCAAAAAACTTGAAGATTTTGCAATGATAGACATGAGAAAATTAATATTCAAATCTTTTGATTTATGTTGTGAATTTCATCAAATGTACGCAAAATTGAAAGGTTTTGGAGTTTGTGAAAAAATGGCATGCAAGATAGAACTGATGGGTATTCAACTTCCAAAATATTCAAATGTTGTACAGAGAGTCTTCGTCTTCAAAAGTGTCTTGAAAATCTTAATACAAAATAGAAGCCAAAAGAATTAACAAGATTTGATTGCCTCGCTGAAAGTCGATTCAAATAGATCGAAGATAGAGATCATTGGATTGTGATAAGATTTGTGCTAAACATACACATTCCCTTGCAAAACCAAATCAAAAAGTGTACTTTTGGTTACCAATTTGTAATTCATTTTTAATATTTTGATGTCTTATTTTGTATATCATGTTCTTAAAGCGTGTTGTTCTTAACCTATGTTTAAAAAAAAAAAAAAAAGATCTCATAGAGAAATTCCGGATAAGGATAAGAGGGAAATGGAACAAATGTACGAAGTTAGTATTCCCCCATGCAATATAATACAGTCTTTGGCGAATCGAGTTGGAGGACTTGATGAACTTCCTTACTTAAAAGATGACATAAAGTATAATCTCCATAAATATAGAAATGAGCAAAATAAAGATGGTGATGTGGATTCTCTTTTGGAATATTTGAGGAATGAAACAAGTTGATGCTACATATTTCTTAAGATATACTGAGGATGAGGAGGGTAGGTTAGAGAACTTACTTTGGTGTGATAAAAAGTCACGGGGCATATTCTTGCATTGACACCAGCTATAAATTTCATGCATATAATAAAAGACTTGTGGTGCTTGTCGATATCAACCATAATAGAAAGGCAATGACATTTGGTTGTGCTCTAGTCGTCAATAGGAAGAAATCTTCTTTTATCAGGGCTTTGGAACAGTTGGTTGAATCAACGAATGGATAAAAGCCAGAGATAATTATGATAGACGGTGGCAAGGTAATGGATAAATGCGATCAAACTCGTGTTTTTGGAAGCACCACAAAGATTATGTTTGTGGCACTAATGAAAAGTGTGCAGTCAAATGAGAGTAATGAGTTTACAAGTGGTTTAATTAAGTGCATTAACAAATATTGAACTGCTAAAGATTTTGAAGTTGATTGACAAGAACTTGAATCGCATCATGATATCTATTAAAGAATGTGGCAATTGGCTTATACAATGTTAGGGAAAAGTGGGCAGAAGCACATCTACAAGAATACTTTTTGGGCTTATAAAAATAATTGCCTTAACTGCTTAATCATGTGGAGTATATATTTTGAAGAATTACCTTAATATATAATTTTTTTTATTATTACACAAATGAGGAGTACACAAAGAATTGAAGGCAAGAATAGAATAATTAAAATAGAGATTGATCCAATGATAAAGTTATACAGACATGTTCAATTGCATGAACAAGTAATTATAAAACGAACAAGAGCAGATGGACATAGTAATCATGCAATAGTTCATACATTTCTTGTTATAGAAGGAGTAGTTTGCAATGTTAAGGCACATGCTACAAAGTTATATACGAGGAGTTGCTATTACTTTTTGTTATAAAGATGTGTATTGAGTAATTTTATATTGTCAAAGGTGAAAACAAAACAATGATGGTCCCAATGAACCTAGTTGGTATTTGTTGCAATCCATTGAACATGAAGAAATTTGGCACATAGTGATTAGGGCTGATGCATATAAAAATGATGTATTGTTCTATGAAGTTGGAATTGGTAGGTTTTCCATGCCGCCCCATGTTTGCAATCATGAAATACGCAAACATGAAGGAAATTTCAAGTGGCCCCATTCTTCGACGGTGGAGTATTGGCGCTAAGGAAAAAATTAAGCTTCATGAAGACAATATTGCCCATGAAGAAGATAATTTGTTTGATGGAAATAGGAGAATAAGGGATCCACAGGTTGTAATTTCATTAGGAGCACCAAAGGGCAAAGGTCTCGAACTACGACAAGTGACATGCTAGGGGCATACTAGATGCACATGTCCTAAAATGCCAATTATAAATATGTTAGGAACAAAGCATTGGATGATTTGGACATGAATGAAGTTTATAGTAAAATCCCCCAATATTCACCAGCTAACTCTCCTAAGGACATTGGCTATAACAACACAAAATTAATTTGTAAAAAAAACTAATGAGTTTCATGCCTAATTTTTACATCGATGGTGAAATATCAAAGGTAAATGTCAATATTCATATAACGTTTACAAGTTTATCAAAGCTCTTCATTAAAAATATTATAGTGTCAAATAATGGCTTCATTGAACTGCATGTTGTATGCAACAAAGAAGTGATAAACCCTGATAAAAATCCAGAAGTTTTTGCTTGGTTTTTAGAGGAAGATTAGTGAACATTATCATATTCTTGTTTTCAATTGTGACCGAATTATCTACGCATCATCCACATTGATTTGAGTTGGAAACTCATAATTAAGTTTACATTTTGCTTTCTCCTCATCTTCTCCTTTGATGGTAGTTTAATGTAGTTGACATGGGATGTTCTTTTTATGATGAATTGAAACTTTGCCTTTTATTAAATTAGAGAATGTTGCAAAAATGGAATCATATCAGTCATCTATATGCAAATAAAGTAACATGCTTAGCTAGCCACAAATACCACATTGAATCTGGAGAGCTGTAGCACGATCCAATTAACAAGGAGGGACCTATAATTAGTAAATGACAAGACCTAGTGAAAAAAAAATTTAAAAAATAGGGACAATATGGTCAATACCCAACCACAAGAGCAGTACAAAACCCAGATGGCCAAAGATTAAGAAACCTCTTTGAATTACAAATTAACAAGGAAAATAAGGTGCAGAAGATGGTGAGAGGAGGGGAGGAACTCGAGGCTGGCAGAGAAGAAAGACATAGATAATGAAGCATAACACGTGAGAGTGAGTGAAAAGAAGGGGGGATGACTGCATAGAGGCTAGCTTGAAGAGAAGAACGAGCCCATGAAAGTGAGTGAAAAAGAAGGAGCGACTGGGTCAAGGCAAGGGATTCTAGGCCATGGAAAAAGATTAAGAATAGGCTCGCTGGGAGTTAGGGGAAGCGCCCACATCACGTACTAGAGTGAGTCAGAAGAGAAGAAGCGAACATAGTTTGGTCACTTCTGGGCCGTTTGGGCTATTGGCTTCTGTCGGGCCGAGTTGTTCTATGTGTTCCTATTTTTTCCTTCCACTAAATCCAACACCCTTTGACATGTAATTCGGGCATCTTATTAACACAATTAAATTTTGCATCTTTAAATTTAATTAATATATTTCTCTGAAAAAATAATTAAAACAAAGCTATTTATAATATAAATTATAATGAAATTTATCATAAAAATCTAATTACCCTATCACTAACAAATTCCTAATTTAAATTCCGCCGCGTTGAACTCGCTCATCACAAGTTTTGCCACATATTTCAATCGCTCCACTTGCTTTTCATTGGACTGCATAAAGAGCTCACAAAATAATTATACAAGGATTGTTTTTATACCATGCACAAGGGGCTAATATTTTGTGGTTTTCAATTCTTACCGAAAACTTCATTTCGTTCCATGCAGAATTGTTACACGCTTCAATATACTTCAGAATAGACATTCTGCAATCATGCCTCCAGCATATACTTGAATTTTATGATCTGAAATAATATAGTTTGGGCTATGCTTATTTAGCATTTCAAAATGCTACTTACGTATTTGGTTGCTTGCATGTTATTGGGATTTGAAAATTAAAAATGGGCACATCTTCAAATAACTGATATAATCAAGGATGCTTTTTAAAAAAAATTGATGCTTTGACTAACTATAATAAAATGACTTCAATACTAGATAGTGTAGAGAAAGTGAATACCATAAAATAATAGTCAAGAGTAAATAAAATTGTTTAATTACCAGATCATATTCTTATGTTATTGCTTTATCTAATGGGCATAAGGAATCGAAACAATACCATTATTTCTCCATCCAATCAGGGAATGTAAATTTTTATACACAAATAAATTACTAATGTTATATAATTGGAAGAATAAATAAACATATTTATGAATTATATATGTTTTCATTTACATACCTTCTTGATATGATTAGTGTCATCAGGGACATGATACATATTTTCAAGGGTATCATTTTCATTCTTTCAACTTAACCTCATGGGAGGTAAGCTCCACATAAATTCATGCATGGCAAGGCCCTTCTTTGGTTCCATTTTTCGAATTTCATGACAAAAGACACTTTATGGAGTTTTATTTGAATTTTAAAGTGCCTTATCCAAAGGGGTTTTCCAAATGGGGATCAAGAGTACCATCCATTTCAAAGCTTAAAAATAGCTTAAGCTAGTTCTATTTTCTGCCCGGTTTTGTGCAACATGTATTCCAATATTTTCATGCACTTAGGATGCTGCAATTTAGCTTTTTAGAAAGCTAAAAAAGTCTACTTTCGGGTCATGTACTTTGTTTCAAGCCAAGTCAAGTCGTAGCTATCAGAATAAGGCATAGAAGCCAAAGTGCCTGTGTTGGCAGAATGTCCATTTTATTTGCTCAGTTTTGTGGTAATTGTTTCCTTAGTTTGGATGCTTCATTTTGGGTGTATGAGTAGTCATATGAAATATTAAGAAGTCTATTTTATGGTCATATAATTAAAATCAGCACAAGTCAAGAGTTGGTAGGAGGAAAAGACTATTGTTCCCATGCTGCCAGTTTCAGCACCAGAAAATAGCACCTCAATTCCAGCAGCTGGTTCTCTCTCCTTACAATGGCTTTTGATTTGATTCAAATTGGAGGATAAAATAGACATCCCAAATTTTAATGAAAATTTTGAATAATCCATTTTGAGCAAGTAAACAGAAAGTTAAAGCTTTTAGAAGTTCAAGGTTCTGTAGGTCAGCCCAGCAGAACATCAGACTCCACTTTAATGGCTTGTAACACGAAGAAGGGAAAGTGTGGGTCACTGAAAATTGGCCCCAACACAAAGCTGAAGGTGTCCTATTTTCAAGGAATCAAGAATCACTCAAATTGGACATCATTTGGTCCCTCAAAGGCATACAAAAGCTCTGAAGGTTAAAACTGTCAATACATCCCTGCACAAACCCGGTTTTGTAAGCTTGGTTATTCAAGCTTAAATTGGGTTTAAAAAGCTACAACTCCACTTTTTGGAGCCCTTAATATGTCAGCTTTAAGGAAATATAAAGACTTCTAGGTTAGGTCATTGAGTAATAGGTCAATTAGAGCCACTTTTTAGATGCTGCAAAAACTATCCTAGCCTACACATGCTGTACCTTTTGGCCTACATCTCCCAAACGGTAGCTCCAAAGTGCTGCCAACTTGAGCCACGTGAACACTAACTTCCCAAGCTTTCTATCAAGGTTTGTTTCACCCAATTGGAGTGAGAAACCTAGGAGATATAGCTATTTGAAGTTGACAATTGTAAACTGAAAAGTTGCTGACAAAAAGCATGAAGCATTTTTTAGCTTTTTACATTGCTTTTTGGTTCCCTCTTGCTTTATAGACGTGTATGGCCACTTTTCCCCCCTTCCTTTCAGATTGTTAAAGGCTCTCATTATATAAGGGAGGCCTTAGGTTGTAAGAAAACACACTTGAATGAATGCAAAAGCTTAAGTTGTGAAAACTCTCTCTATTCTCTCTCAAAATCCTGGTGTTGTATCTTGAGTGTGGCAACCTCAAGTGGGTCTCTAGGTCTCCATCATTCAACTAAGAAGGTGATTAAGTTCCTAGTTGAAGAAAGAAGATTGCCTAAGTGCGTGAACCAAGGTGGGTATTCAAATCACCCTTGCTAATTCAGTTGCATTCTATCCTTGTTCAAGTGCGTGAACCAAGGTAGGTATTCAAATCACCCTTGCTAATTCACATGCATTCCATCCTTGTTCAAGTGTGTGAACCAAGGTGGGTATTCAATTCAAATCACCCTTGCTAGTTCACTTGTCTAGTTCTTATCTCTCCATGATTTGGGTGAGTTAAGTTCATATCCTTTACATCTTGATTTCTAGCTCTTCATTCTCTTCTCTTTTGATCTTTTGTAAGCTCAAAAAGATACAAAAATTACGTCCAAGTTCTCTCCTTCAAGTGCAAAACAAATTGAGGCTCTTTCGCCCTCATTTGGATGTGTTTGAGGTCCGGACTTGTACATCAGGACAAATGGCTGAAGAGCATTAAAATAACAAATTCGTTTCTTTAAAGATGTTGTTTTGATATTGTTGTCTACAAATGACATAGTTACCTGCATACATGATTTTATAAATTTCATAATGATTAAAATAATTATTTACCAATTGAAATAGCGAAATAATTGTAAAGTTCATTACATGCAACATTATAGGCGTATAAATCATATTCCTTAATCCTTACTTCCCCTTAATCCTTCCTTCTACGCCCTAAAATGTAAATCATATAAATATGTGTCTACCCTATTCAATATAGATATTGTGTTAGTTGACAAAAACGAGTAAAATATTGTGTTACAAGTTTTCAAATAATCCATTTCTTCATGCATATTCATAAAATAACAATTTTAAGCATGCTTGCAGCCAATTTGGCAGCCACTTGTTTAGGAAAAAACATGACAAGTGAAATATATTGAAAGATAGTCATTTTAAAGTATTCTCATAAGGCGCCTTCTTCTTGTCTTTCTAGTCAAACGACTTGTTACATATTCTTACTTCTTCTGAAGTAAAAAAATGCAAATAATCTTTATATAAATTGGTTATGCCATGTGAGGTAACATCATCCAATTTACACAGAATATCTTAGATGTCATCCGCATTTACAACATGCAAAGAAAAAAGGCAAAAAATATAATTGAAATTACACATAAAAAAGAAAACATTCACAATAACAAACGACTATTCCTAATCTACTACACCATTTTTGTTGACTTCATTATTGCTGATGATACTTTGTGAGACACTCACGTCATTTAAACTAGTGAAATTCAAATCCTACAAAAAATGAAAAAAAAAACATATTGTAATAACTTTATTTCACAATTTTTATTATATGATCTCAATTGTGGGGAAAAATATATTGGTTGTTATTCACTTACCGATGTTCATTCCCAAATGACAAGCATCTTTGCTAATTGGGGGTTAAATAGATAGTATCTTAATCTCCCCAACTATTGTTTTATCGTGACGCACGCTGCGATAGCTCTTGAAATTTTTCGACATCTTCTTTCCTCGAAGCACAACACTTCCTCATTGTTAGCTTATCAGTTGCTGACTTTGCACCCATCTCTCTAGCTGCCGACCTCAAATTTGTATCTTTTCTTTATGACTATATTGTGTTTGAATCTTTTCATCATACTATTTCTACTTTTTGTGAGTCTATTTTTTTTCATCACTTAGAAGAAGAGGACTGTTTACAAGGCCCGACACGTACACACAATTTTAATAAAATGGGGATGGTGGCAAATCAAGATCGAGCAACCTTGCTCTAATATCGTGTTAAATTTAATGTATTAATTAGGGCTTAAACAAAGAGTCATATATACAAACTCAAATGAGGTTTCATCCAAAATTAACAGATAATGGATGGAGTAACTCACAATCTTATATACAAGCTCAAGCTCTTTAATTTTATGAATGTGGGACAATACCTACTTTCATATTCTTTGTGTTTTATCAATGTGAGATAATACACACTTTCATACTCGAACACTTCATTAAGAGCATCACACATCTAATACTCCTAATCAAGACTAGTGAAATCAATTGCTTGCCTATTTTTTCTAAATGGAGAACAAAGTAATACAACCAATGATAAAGTTGAGAAGACCAAAAAACAATCAGGGAGGATGAAATGTCAGTGCTTGCTTAGCCTTTTCAATTTCATGCTAAAACATAGGTGCCAAAATAGCCGGGAAGTCAGAGAAAATGATATAGAGTAGAGCCATGGATTAGACAACGAACCCCAAAATAGCCATCTACCCTGTTCAATACAGATATTGTTTTAGTTGATAAAAACAAGTAAAATACTGTATTATAAATTTTCAAATAATTCATTTCTTCATATAGATTCTTAAGATGATAATTTTAAGCATGCTTGCAGCCAATTTGACATCCACTTGTTTGGGAAAAAACATGACAAGTGAAATATATTGAAAGATAGTCATTTTGAAGCATTCTCATAAACTGCTTCCTCCTTATCTGTCTAGTCAAACAACTTGTTACATATTCTTGCTTCTTCTGAAGTCAAAAAAATGCAAAATAATCTTCTTATAAATTGGTTGTTCCATGTAAGGCAACATCGTCCAATTTACATAGAATACCATGCATGTCATTCACATTTACAACATGCAAAGAAAAAAGTGAAAAAATATAATTAAAATTACAAATAAAAAAGGAAATCACTCACAATACAAAAAACTACTCCTGATCCACGACACCATTTTGTTGACTTCATTATTGTTGATCATACTTTGTGAGACACTCACGTCATTTAAACTAGTAAAATTCAAATCCTACACAAAATGGAAAAAAAGAAAACATATTACAATAACTTTATTTCACAATTTTTGTTATATGATCTCAATTGTAGGGGAAAATCTATTGGTTGTTACTTACTTACCAATGTTCATTCACCAATGACGAGCATCTCTGCTAATTCAGGGTTAAATTAACAGTATCTGAATCTTCCCAAATATTGCTCTGTCGTTATGCACACTGCGATAGCCCTAGAAATTTTGCCATATCTTCTTTCCCTGAAGCACGACGCTTCCTCATTGTTAGCTTGTCAGTTCCTAACTTTGCACCCATTTCTTAAACTGCTGACCTCAAATTTGTATCTTTTATTTTATGCCTATCTTATTTTTGAATGTTTTCATTGTACTATTTGTGCATTTTTCATGTGCGGTTTTATTTTTTTTCGTCATTTAGAGGAACTGGGTTGCCTCTAATTATGACCAATCCATTACTAAAGAAAGTTTCATTAAAGCGCATGTGCTTTACGGTCTTGGGAATCTCAAATTCAATTATCGATTATTTTTCACTGTGTTTGATATAAGGTCAAGTTTTCTATTAGTATTTTTAGTATTCGGCCGATCAATGTCTTGACTAGAAACATGCATAATTGGTGAATTGCATGGTGGGTTTGATTTTTTTGTTGGGGGGCGGGATGCATCACTGGTTTGTGTAGTATTAGGAGTGGTGAATGGAATGTCAATATTATCTTTCAAGCTATCGTTCTTTTTACTATATTGATTAAAATAATCACTAGACATTGAATGCATAGTTAACACCATATCATTAATAGCATCAAGTTCTGTTGACACCATGTTTTTAAAAGCATCAAGCTCATTATATATTTTCACAACATATTTGGTGCGACTACATCACTCAAAATCTTCTCATTAATCTACAAGAACCAATTTAACCAAATTAAAAAAAGAGTTATCCTATACCATATCCATGGAATGAGGGTTACTACTGAGCTTATAATTCTAAATAGTCTAAACAACAAAGTTACAATCTTTAACCCTTTAAAAGGTCAATACCAAAAGAAATTTTGGAAAGTAGCTATCTTTTAATTTATCATTCTAGACCAAACAAATTATAAACAAAAAACCTGTAAACAAATATTAACAATAATCATGCAAAGGTTGTGAATTAATAAAAAACTAAAAATAAGCAAAATTAAAATTAGAATCCTTGAACTCATTGAGCTATCTTTCTTTCATAATGTTCACCAAAACCCTTCATTGAAGAATCCATATTAGAGGTGATAAACCCCAATTTTGACTAAGCTTACATCCCCTTTTTGGTTCACTTTTCCCTAACTCTCCTTTGATTTAGGGGGATTTGACCATATAATGCCTCTTTTAACGTCATCGCCCCATTTTAATCCCTTTTCTGACTTTTTGAAGGTAATTTCAAGACATTCAATGAAGAGGGGCAGCTAAAACCTAGAAAAAGGCAAAGCCAGATTAAGGATGATCACCTAAAGGCTTGAGGGGAACAACTGAGTAGGCAAAGATGAAGTTTCCAAGGCACAAGGACATACCACGACCGTCCCACAGTAGATGGCCAAACCTTCGCTCACCTGCAGGCCTCCAGGAGGTGGTGGCGGTTGTCGCCCATATGACCGCTGGCCATTGCCCACCTGAAGTTCTCCAGGAGATGGCGAAGGTCGTCGCCTTCATGACTGGCTGACCGTCGCCATGTCCCTTGGATTCCCCTGCTAGGCGATGGCCAGCGTGTCTCTGAGGCAACCCCTGTCGCATTTTCCCAATTTACTTAGCCTATAAATACCCCGTTTTTCCTTATTACGAGGATGCTTAATTTTTCCTCTTGTAAAAGCACTTTAAACACTTTCTAGGCTTAGTTTTAGGGTTAAGAGTGATTAAGGTTCTTAGGTTTTTGTTGATTGAAGATCTTGAAGACTTTCATTCTCCATTCCATTAATCAAAGTTTGTTCTTCTTTGTCTCTCTCCTTTTCTCTTTTGTTGGTTTTGTTTAGCTTATTTGGGCATGCTTGTTGTGACGGTTGGATTGCTTTAGATGATGATTAGTGAGTAGTTTCCTCAACTTAGTTTGGGGATTAGGAGCTAGGATGGCCTAATAAACTTGGTGTGAACTTGTCTTGCCTTAATTTCCGAGTTATTTAGGGGTCTCATCTTCCAGCCACCAAGTGTTCACCAAGTGTTCGATGAAATGCCGGAAAGGATATTTCACGTAATACTTGGGGTGAATAATCACACTGAGAGGTGGGTATCCACCCTTTCTGGATAGAGGAAGAGAGAACAAGTCTTAGGTATGAAAATAACCTAAGGCCTTGTTAGGTGCAAGTTGGCCATATTCAACCTTAAATTTCAAGCCCCCATGAAATAAGTTGGGCTTGGTGATTAAGGTTACCCCTTTATGAACTTTTTGTCGATGAACACTCTTCAAAAGGATGTTTGGGCGGTCTTAAGCAAGCCAATCATCCCCTTTATGAACTTTTTGTCGATTAAGTCAAGTTCAAGAATTCATGCTAGTATGAATAGGCAGCCACTAGCTACTAATCTCTCGATTCAAGTTGTTTCCCTAATTGAATTTTAGACTACTACTTTGACTAGCCTTTGTTTCTTTCACTCTCAAGCTTACTCTTCACCTCCCTTGATTCAACCTAATCATTAAGTTAGGTACCCTAAAGTCTTGTTCCCAGTGGACAACACCTCAAGTAAGTGGTAATAAACCGTTCACTTGCTGTATAAATTTAAAGCTTATTCACATCCTAACAAGTTTTTGGGCGCCATTGCCAAAGAGCAAGATTCCTTAGGTATCAAAACTTAAAGTGAGGTTGGAGGCTAGAGTATTGTTTTTATTTTGTTCCTTTGTTGTTATTCTTTCTTGATTCGGCTTACCTCCTTTGGTAGTAGTTGAAGTCGTATGCACAGGAAAAGCCAAGGTTCGGGTGATTTGATTCCATTTGATCCCGAGATTGAAGCTACTCTCCCGGCTCTCCGACGACGTGCAAGAAGTCAAACTAGGGAAGGAAGGCAAACTTAAGAAGCCAACAAGGATCCTGCCCGCTAGTAATTTCCGCAAATATACGATTTACCGTCATAGCATTTACGAGTGTGGATCCTCATGGATGGATTATGAAATTAGAATACTGAAATTCTAGACCAAACTAATTTTGATGACTAAACCAATGAAATCCTAACTCGAAGTATTCTACTAACTAAATTGCAGGACCAAGTAAAATTGACAGGATTAAGTAAGGAACAATTTGGCCTAACAATCATAAAAACCCCAGTGACCAAATTGAGCAGATTAAGTAAAGAGATATATATAGTCCCAAACTAAAAAAAAAAAAAAAACTCCAAGGGTTGGGAAAGATCTTCATCAATCTGAACCCAACAAAGAAGAGCAGTGAAGAAGAATAATGCGGACCATCCCTTAGAACCTTTTGGAGATCCGCTAGCAAGCCAAGAGGACTCTACAAGCACCAAGGAGATAAGGGAAGTTCATGATTTGGTCCAAGAAGTCGCAAACTAGCCTTTGCACCAACTGCCCAGTCGATCATAATCTGGCCCAGTTTTGTCAATCCTTTGAGCACTAATGCTAAGGGTATAACTAAGTACAAAGACCTCCCTATTTAAGATCAAGATGTTAGCTTTCCAATAAATCAAGTTTCAAGTCATTTGGAGGTCATTTGCCTAGTCAACCAGTAAGATCTTTTGAACCATGCAGAACTGGTGCTAATCCAGCGCAGGGTAGAGCCAAGGGGATTTAAGTGTAGAAAATTAGCTCCAACTTTTGTACAACTTTAGGGCATGGAAGATGAGATAAATATTTATCAAACCACCTGCCTTAAAGGACAAGAAAGCACCCCTTCTGCTGCTATTATCCAGCCAAAAGGACAAGATAAATGCTTGGTTAACCGGTTTGTACTAGTTGTGTAAGAGGTCTGATTTTTGCCTTAATCACTTGTACTTCTTGCTGAGTTAGATTTTGTATGGCTGCACTAAGATGCTTTGAGGTCTTGACACCTCATTTTTTATTAGGCTTTAGTACTAATGAGGTGACTAAGTGAATGATTAAGTGAAAGTACCTAAGGGGAGTGGGTTGATTTGATGCTCTCTCTTCCCAAGTGTACTACTTGTCTTTGGTTGAGTTTTGGGGCTTAGACTAGCCATTAGGAGGGCCTTTAAAACCAGCCAAGAGTGTCTTTTGTATCACAACTTTGAATGAATGAAAAGCTTGAGTTTAGAAAACTCTCTCTACCTCTATTGAAATCCTAGTGTTGTATCTTGAGTGTGGCAACCTCAAGTGGGTCTCTAGGTCTGCTTGCTCCAACTAAGAAGGTGATTAAGTTCTATAACTTAGTTGAACCAAGAACATTGCCCAAGTGTGTGTGAACCAATGTGGGTATTCAAATCACCCTTGCTAGCCCACTTGTGTGTGAACCTCAAACTGACCCGAGACCCAGCAAAACTGACCCGAGACCCAAAACCCGAACCGAATGAGTCGAACCCATACCCGACCCGACCCGACACCCGAAATATGCTCACCCAAAAGTGGACCCGAACCCCAAATTGACCCGAACCGAACCATACCCGACCCGAAATTTTCAACAAAGTTGCTTATTTTGGCATGACGATCGTATTTTACCAAAAATTGGTTGACCCAAAATCGACCCGACCTGAACCATACCCAACTCAAACCGAAACGACCCGAAATGTCACTTAACCCGAACATGACCCGACCCGCGCCCGAACCGAATGACCCATTTGCTAGGTCTAGTTCTATCCTTGTTCTTGTTCCCTTTGAGTCTATCTCTCTCCATCCTACCTGTATGCATTCTTGAATCCCTTTTTCAAATTCTTGCATTACTATTAAGCCAAAAATCATGCATTATTTTAATAATTATTTCGATTATATTATATATATTATTTCGTCTAATTTACTTTATTTTATACATTTTTCAAGTTTAGCATTAATAAAATAAGGATGAGAAGAGAGGACATCAAAGTTCGTGTTTTACACGTTAGGCTATCAAGTCGGTCCAAAAATAATAATTTATTGAAAATATTATTTCCATAATGATTATTTGGGCTAGGGTTACAAAAGTTGAAGAGAAGCTAGAAGTCTTGAGGGAGAAGGAGTCTAAGAAAAAACCCTAGTAGATAAAACCCTACCACACCCCTCTTCTCCTCTGCATCATATATTATCATCATCATCATTTAAAATAAAGGACGACACAACTATTTGCTTCAAAAACAAGAACCCACGCCTAACCCTCCTTCATCACCATATCACCTTCTTCATCATCATAATTCATCATCACCATCGTCACTATCTCACCCCACGGCTTAGCCTCACCAAGCATCACCATCATCATTTTCATCGCTATTATCCCATCTCACGGCATCCCTCCTCCAAGAACATCCCACGCCTGCCTGCTTCTCCACCCACACCTCATCTTCTTCAACCTCACTCCTCATCAAGCCCCTCAATCCCATGGCTCATCCCCACGCCTTCATCATCTCCTTACCATCAATCACATTCATCATCCATCAACCATGGTCATCAACCGCTAACGATTATCATCTCATGGCTATTTTTTACTTTTAGTTATTTGACTTTATTTTAGTTTGGTTAATTGGTAGACATGGAACCTTTGGTTGATTGTTAT
Source organism: Selenicereus undatus (assembly GCA_017589665.1). Lineage (NCBI taxonomy): Eukaryota > Viridiplantae > Streptophyta > Magnoliopsida > Caryophyllales > Cactaceae > Selenicereus > Selenicereus undatus. The sequence goes on from JACYFF010031958.1 coordinate 61,025,843, forward strand.
GATTTTATTTTTAATATGAGTGAGTAATTTTTGTGCTTAGTATAATCTATTTGAAACCATGCTAAATTAATTATTTTGAAACAAGTTTTATGTTTTATTGTCTAATTGATTTCTATTCATGATTCTATAGCGATTAGTATTTATTATTCTTGATATTCATGTTATATTAATTAGAATGCATGCTAGTTAGTTTAATACGAATTCATATGATAGTTTAAAAGGCTTTAATACGTAAAAGTTATAGCCTATTAAGCATTAGTATCACCCTGGTTAATCATGGATGGCTCAAACCCATCTCTTTTAATTAGATAATCGTTATCGATCTTTGTTAAGTCAATTTGCTGGTAAATTGGTTACAAGGCGTTAGATGATGTTTTTTTAATATGTAATGCTCTAGTTTGATTAAGGGCTTAACCTAAATAAACTATAATATCAGGAAAAACGGGGAAGATCTGCTGGTGGGTGTCTTCTACAGTCTTACTCGTGGATAAACTCGACTTGCGTGTTGATAATAAATATTAATTTGCATGGTGGATATAGATTATGCTAAGTAGTTTCATAAATTTGGTATCTTTGATAATTATTTGTTGTTTTTAGTTAATTTGTTTAGTTTGTCAATTTTTATTCTTCAATTATTAGCCTTAATATAAATTTGGTTTACCCCCCTTCGCAAAAGAGAGTCTTTTAGGAGTGCCTTGGCAATATTAGATTAGTTAGATTTTGATTTTTACTGTGATTATAATTTTTAGATTTAATTTATATTCTGTTTTGCCATTTAATTGCCGATTTGTTAGAAATTAGGCTAAAATAGTTCCTTTCGTGTTTTTTTAAGTTTTAATCCATCCTAGGGTTTATATGGTGTCTTATTCTGCTTCTATTTAATTTCGGAATTTTTGGAATTTCATTGATAATTGTTCAGAATTATTTCGTGAATTGGACATGTGTAGGTTTTTAATTTAATAAATCTGAAAATTACGTTTTTAATTTTTATTTCATGTTTTTTAGGTGTTATTAAGTCCAGAAAATTATATCCTTAAATTTGGGTAATTTTTTTATTTAATTTCGTATTTATATTAGTGCAGTTTATTTTTGTTCCTAATTTCAGATTTTATTTTCTGTTTCATTTTCTGGAATTAATTTTCTGTTTTAATTTTTATGAAATTAATTACTTATAATTCTGGGGTTATAAAATTATAAACTTGTAGAATATTAGTTTAGATTACTGTTTGTAATTGTTTTTAGTATTAATTTTCAGCTTGTTATTTTCTGTTTTAATTTTTAGTTGAATATTGTGTTATTATTTATGTTTTTATTTTTCTAGATTATTTAGGCCAGCTATTCACTGTTTTATTTCCAGAATTAAGTTTAGATTATTTAGGAGTAATATTAAGTATTTTTTCCAGATTTTTATTTATTAAATTTTATTTATTTTAGAAATACAAAGAGAAGGAACAATAAATTAGAGTAGTAAAATCATTGAGAATTAAACTAGCTTTTTGACATAATCTTTCCGCGTGGGATCAATCCCTACTTTCCTATGCTATAAATATTATTTATAAGTCGAAGTAGTGGTTAAATTTATAGCTCTACGACAAGCGTTACAAATTTTGGCGCCGTTGCCGGGGAAAGAAAATAAAATCGTTAGTTTACACATATTTAATTTTACTACTTTCATTTTTTTTGCTTTAGCTCTAGTATTTTATTTTTATAGTTTGTTTTAGTTTATGAGATTAAGGAGTGGTCGCATAATCGAAGACAAAAAGGACCATATGTTTGAAGTGTTTGAAAGTAAAGAGATCAGGTATGCTTAGTGGAAGAGATCCAACTAGAGAATCCATGAGCTCATTTGCGTCAAGCCAATGACAGTAAACAAAGGCGTTGGTTGGGAGGCAACCAAATATTTTTCAGTGAAGTTTTTAATTCGCTTTCAGCATCTTCTTTTCTTTTATTAATTAGCATGCATTAGGGACGATGCATGAATTAAGTGTAGGGAGGTGCATCCTACATTTAGTTCCTAAAAAAGAAAAAAAAAATTTAAAAATTCTTTTTCTTATAAATAATGCATGATATGAGTTTATGCTAGGCTTGTTTGCTTAATTTTTTTTTTATCTTAGCTATTTTGTAGTTTATTCTTCTATGAGTGAAGACTTCTGAGCATGCTAGCTATCTTTGAGAGAAGTTTGAATTAATCCTCATGTATCTCTTTAGCGAGTAATTGTCATGACTGTTCATCTTATTTGACCATGTATTATGTCCGCTTAGGAGGCAACAAAGTGGTCTAACCCATTTTCTAAACTATTGAATTAGTAGAATAACTCATTAAAATTGTGACTTTTCTTGTCTTTTTATAAAAAAAAAAGTAAAAAAAGGGGAAAGGAAAAAAGGTTAGATTACTAACATGGGTAGGAATAGGTGGCTCGACACCTTTTCCCCTTAAGTTTAGGTCTCAAGTGAGCCTTATGTATGGAGTAACCCATGATTGGGAGAGTCATGCCCCTTTTTCGGCCGATCAATGACTCGCCCAAGACTAACAGAAAAAAAGATGAGAATGAATTATTTGCTCCAGCACCTCTATTTGAGTGAGTGTGAGACATAGAGTGTTTAATTTCTAAGATCCTATATGAGCCTCGAATATGTGCGCTAGTGGAGTTTGAAAAAAAAAATAGAAGAAAAAAGAAGGAATAAATACAAAGCAAGTTTATAATCAATTCAATGAGTTATTCTATCTAGTTCAGTTGTTTTTATAGCTATACCATGCCTAAATTTTTCTATCATAAATTTTTTAGATCGCTTGATCGATGTATGCATATTTAAAAAAGATGGATAACTATGGATCTTGTTACTTCATTATAGAAATGTTGTGAGGCTGAGCAAGAAACTCTTTGATGGTAGTTGGATGTGTAGTAGTTATTCACTTGTAGGAGGAAAAACTAATTAATTTTCAATAAAACTGTTTTTAAAGCAAGTCAAGGCCTAGTATGAATATCATAGTTATGCATGACTTTATAAGAAAGAAAGAGGGTAAGTTTTTTGGTCGAGTCTAAGATTTCTTTGCACGAGGACGTCCAAAGTCTAAGTGTGGGGAGATTTGTTAAACCAAAAATCATGCATCGTTTTAATAATTATTTCGATTATATTATATATATTATTTCATCTAATTTATTTTATTTTATATATTTTTCAGGTTTAGCATTAATAAAATAAGGATAAGAAGAAAGGACGTCAAAGTTCAGGTTTTACACGCTAGGCTATCAAGTCGGTCCAAAAATAATGCTTTATTGAAAATATTATTTCCATAATGATTATTTGGGTTAGGGTTACAAGAGTTGAAGAGAAGCTAGAAGTCTTGGGGGAGAAGGAGTCTAAGAAAAAACCCTAGTAGCTAAAACCCTACCCCATCCCTATTCTCCTCCTCATCATACATTATCATCATCATCATTTACAATAAAGGAGGGCACGGCTACTTGCTTCAAAAACAAGAATCCACGCCCAACCCTCCTTCATCACCATATCACCTTCTTCATCATCATAATTCATCATCACCATCGTCACTATCTCAGCCCACGGCTTAGCCTCACCAAGCATCGCCATCATCATCTTCATCGCTATTATCCCATCTCACGGCATCCCTCCTCCAAGAACATCCCACGCCTGCCTGCTTCTCCACCCACGCCTCATCTTCTTCAACCTCACTCCTCATCAACCCCCTCAATCCCACGGCTCATCCCCACGCCTTCATCATCTCCTTACCATCAATCACATTTATCATCCATCAACCATCGTCATCAACCACTAAGGATTATCATCTCATGGCTATTTTTTACTTTTAGTTATTTGACTTTATTTTAGTTTGGTTAATTGGTAGACATGAAACCTTTGGTTAATTGTTATGATTTTATTTTTAATATGAGTGAGTAATTTTTTAGCTTAGTATAGTCTATTTGAAACTATGGTAAATTAATTATTTTGAAACAAGTTTTATACTTTATTGTCTAGTTGATTTCTGTTCGTGATTCTATAGCGATTAGTATTTATCGTTCATGATATTCGTGTTATATTAATTAGAATGCATGCTAGTTAGTTTAATACGAATTCATATGATAGTTTAAAAGGCTTTAATACGTAAAAGTTATAGTCTTTTAAGCATTAGTATTACCCTGATTAATCATGGATGACTCAAACCCATATCTTTTAATTAGATAATCGTTATAGATTTTTCTTAAATCAATTTGCTAGTAAATTGATTACAAGGCGTTAGATGATGTTTTTCTAATACGTAAAGATTTAGTTTGATTAAATTCTTGCGCTGGTGTGAGGGTTATCAAAATTAGTAGGGTTTATACTAGGCTGGACCTAAATAAACTATAATACAAGGAAAAACGGGAAAGATCCGCTGGTGGGTGTCTTCTACAGTTTTACTTGTGGATAAAATCGACTTTCGTGTTGATGATAAATATTAATTTGCATGGTGGATATAGATTATGCTAAGTAGTTTTCATAAATTTGGTATCTTTGATAATTATTTGTTGCTTTTTAGTTAATTTGTTTAGTTTGTCGATTTTTATTATTCAACTATTAGCTTTAATATAAATTTTGTTTACCCCCCCCCCCAAAAAAAGAGAGTCTTTTAGGAGTGTCTTGGTAATATTAGATTAGTTAGATTTTGATTTTTAGTGTGACTATAATTTTCAGATTTAATTTATATTCTGTTTTGCCGTTTAATTACCGGTTTGTTAGAAATTAGGCTAAGAATAGTTTCTTTCGTGTTTTTTCAAGTTTTAATCCATCCTACGGTTTATGTGGTGTCCTATCCTGCCTCTGTTTAATTTCGGAATTTTTGGAATTTATTTGATGATTTTTCAGAATTATTTCGTGAATTGGATATTTGCAGGTTTTTAATTCAATAAATCTGAAAATTACATTTTTTTTTTATTTCATGTTTTTTAGGTCTTTTTAATTCCAGAAAATTATATCCTTAAATTTGGGTAATTGTTTTATTTAATTTCATATTTATATTAGTGCAGTTTATATTTTTTTTCCTAATTTCAGATTTTATTTTCTGTTTCATTTTCTGTTTTCATTTTTCTGAAACTAATTACTTATAATTCTGGGGTTATAAACTTATAAACTTAAAGAATATTAGTTTAGATTACTGTTTGTAATTTTTTTTAATATTAATTTTCTGCTTGTTCTTTTTTGTTTTAATTTTTACTTGAATATTGGGTTATTATTTTTGTTTTTATTTTTCCAAATTATTTAGGCTAGCTATTTACTGTTTTATTTCCAGAATTAAGTTTAGAATATTTAGGAGTAATATTAAGTACTTTTTCCAGATTTTTATTTATTAAATTTTATTTATTTTAGAAATACAAAGAGAAGAAACAATAAATTAGAGTAGTAAAATAATTGAGAATTAAACTAGCTTTTTGACATAATCTTTCCTCGTGGGATCGATCCCTACTTTCCTATGCTATAAATATTATTTATAGGTCGATGTAGTAGTTAAATTTGTAGCTCTATGACAAGCTCCGCAGTAAGTGAGGCTAGAATACATCAAGTGGTATCGGAACTTAGGCTACCCTCTTGGCCAAGCTTCCAACCCCAAACACATTCCAAACACAATTCCTAAATCAGCCCCAAACACACTCCCGTGACAAGCACCAGCCGTGCCCAAGCAGAATTTTAGCACGGCCACACCGTGGCTAAGGGGCAAGACCGTGCCTCATTCCAATACTCTCATTTCAGTGCTAACAGTTGGGCACGCCCTGGCCGTGCCACTGAGCTCATCCGTGCCTTCCACTTTTCGTCCAAAACAACAACTCTTCACTCAATGCCAACATGTCTTCTAGCCTTACTCCCAAGCAAGTGGCCGAACAAGCCTTGAGAGAGAAGGCCGAATTGGAAGCACAAGTCAAGTATCTACAATCACAACGTGGCCAAATGTTACAAGAGAAGAGGTGGTACTCGAGGAGTTCTAGAAGTGCAAGCAAGTAAGCTGATTCGGATGACTCCGAAGGGGAAAAAAGCAACTCACTTGGTGACTCCGGTGAGGATGTGTATGCAAGAAGATCAAGGAGGCACCATAGACGTCATGACTGAAGTTACAATGACTTGAAAGTAAACATTCCCGAGTTTGAAGGCCAACTTGATCCGGACTTGTTCTTGGATTGGCTCTACACAGTTGAAAGAGTCTTTGAGTTCAAAGACATCCCCGAAGAAAAGAAGGTAAAACTTGTTGCTTTAAAGCTTAGAAAGTATGTTCTATTTGGGGGTCAAATGTTGTGACTAAGAGAGTTAGGAAAGGAAAAAGGACGTTAAGAATTTCGGAGAAAATGAAGTTCAAACTTAAATCCAAGTTTTTACCACCCCATTACTTACAAGATAATTTCCTTAAACTCCACCACCTCAAACAAGGGTCTAAGAGTGTAGAAGAGTACACTAGAGACTTTGAACAATTACTTTTGAAGTGTGATTTGAAGGTGGATGAGTCTCAAACGTTGATTAGGTACTTGAGAGGTTTGAATGAGGAGATTGCTCATGTGGTTGAAGTCCACCCTTACACTTCTTTGGATGAGCTTAGTGTCTTAACTCACAAAGTGAAGTTGCAAAAGAGAATCAAAGGCAAGGGTATGGTTTTTAAGCCTAACCCACAACCTTACCCACTCCAAAAGCCATCCTACAATCCCCCCAAAACTGTCCCCTAAACACAAACCCGAGAACCTCTCCACCAAATACCCCACAAACCCCCTCAAAACAGCCCCCTAAACCTATGGACAAGAAAAGGTGTTTTCATTCCCAAGGTCTTGGGCACTATGCATCCGAATGCCCCAACAAAAGAGTGGTCACTTTGGCCAAATACCAAGCTTCTTGTGAGGAGCTAGAGGGAGAAAATGAGGAAGGAGAGAAGGAGCTTCTCATGACCGAAGCCCTTGAAGAAGTTGAAGAAGGACCTGATGAAGGAGAAATGCTTGTGATTAAACGAGCTTTGAGTGGCCTTGCTTCCCAAAATGACTTGTAACGAAGGGAAAACATCTTCCACACTCAGTGTACTGTGAAAGGGGAGGTTTGTTCTCTCATTATAGACAGGGGAAGTTATGCCAATGTTGCTTCCAAGACTCTTGTGGAGAAGCTAAAGCACTCGGTTTCACCACACCCAAGCCCATACACCATCCAATGGCTCAACCAAGGTAAAGGCTTGCAAATCTCTTCTCGGTGTTTGCTTACTTTATCTATTGGAAAGAACCACAAAGATGAGATTTTGTGTGATATTGTGCCTATGGATGCTTGTTACGCCCTCTTGGGACGTCCGTGGCTCTTTGATATAAGTGTGATGCATGATGGCCGTTTGAACACTTACACCTTCACCAAAGACCATAAGAAAATCACCCTTATCCCTCTCAAGCCTACCTCTCAAAGAAAGCCCTAAGACACTCCTAGCATGGATGTCTTCCTTACTACCCTTCTGCATTCCCAACTCCATGAATATGATGAATTTAAAGAGTGGATTTTACTTGGCCATGAAGTAGCTGAAGCTAAGGATTCTTCCCATCCTTTGCTTTTCCCCCTCCTAAAAGCCTTTGAACATGTCTTCCCAAGTGAGGTACCCCACGACCTCCCTCCCAAAAGGTCCATACAACACAAAATTGACCTTATTCCTAATGCCACACTTCCAAACAAGCCGACCTACCGTATGAACCCTCAAGAAACACAAGAAGTGCAAAGGCAAGTGGATGAGCTACTAGCTAAGGGCTTGATCCGTGAGAGCCTTAGCCTTTGTGCCGTGCCGGCCTTGCTTGTCTCTAAGAAAGATGGGTCCATGAGGATGTGTGTGGATAGTAGAGCAATCACCAAAATTACTATCAAGTATCGCTATCCTATTGCAAGATTGGAAGATCTTCTTAATGAGCTACTTGGAGCCACCATATTTTCTATGATTGATCTTAGAAGTGGCTATTATCAAGTTCGGATTTTTGAAGGGGATGAGTGGAAGACGACCTTCAAGACCAAAGGAGGACTTTATGAGTGGCTTGTTATGCCCTTTGATTTAACAAATGCACCAAGCACTTTCATAAGGCTTATGAACCAAGTTCTAAAGCCCTTCTTTGGCAAGTTTGTCGTTGTCTACTTCAATGATATATTAGTGTATAGCAAGAGTGAAGAAGAGCATGCTGATCACCTACGCTAAGTCTTGAGTATTCTAGCTCAAGAAAAGCTTTATGAAAACTTGGAGAAATGTCACTTTTTCTCCTCACAAGTCATCTTTTTGGGCTATCTTGTTTCGGCTCAGGGGATCCAGGTAGATGAGAGCAAAATCAAGGCTATCGGAGAGTGGCCTACACCTTCCTCCATACAACATGTTCAAAGTTTTCATGGTCTAGCCTCTTTTTATAGGAGGTTTGTGAAAGATTTTAGCACCATTGTTGCTCCTATGACCGAATTTCTCAAGGCCAAACGGTTTGAATGGACCGAACAAGCTCAAAAGGCCTTTGAGGACATCAAGTGCAAACTTACTAGTGCACCCGTTCTTACCTTTCCAAGCTTCTCTAAAGTCTTTGAAGTGGAATGTGATGCTTCCGGTGTGGGGATAGGGGTTGTCCTATCTCAAGAAAAGAGGTTGTGGCTTTCTTTAGTGAAAAACTCAATGATACAAAGCGGAAGTACTCCATTTATGACAAAGAGTTCTATGAAATTGTGAGAGCTTTAGAGCATTGGCGACATTAGTTGGTAGGAGGAGAGTTTATTCTCCATTCGGATCATGAAGCTCTCAAGTTCATACAAGATCAACACAAGCTAAACCCAAGGCATGCCAAGTGGGTAGAGTATTTACAAGCTTTTCATTTTGTGATCCATCACAAGTCGGGCCAAATGAACAAGGGTGCGGATGCTCTATCAAGGAGGTACCTTCTCCTCTCTACTTTGAAGACTACGGTCCTTGGTTTCGTGTGTATCACATGAATGTACGCTCAAGATGAAGATTTCAAGGAGATCCTTGAAAGGTGCTCACAACATGCCTACGGTCTTTTCCACCTTGAAAATGGTTTCTTGTTTAAAGGAACAAGGTTATACATTCCTAGGAGTGGCATTCGGGAACTCCTCATTCAAAAGCTCCATGGGGGAGCCTTGGCTGGGCACTTTGGCATAGAAAAGACTTGTTCCATGCTCAAAGATCACTGTTATTGGCTGAAGATGTCCAAGGACGAGCAACACTTTGTCAAAAGATGCTCTATTTGCCAACAAGCCAAGAGTCACTCACGGCTCCAAGGCCTTTAATCTCCCCTCCTCGTCCCTTAAGGCCCTTGGAAGGATATGAGCTTGGATTTCATCACAGGTTTGCCAAGGACCCAAAAAAGGCACAAAGATTCTATCATGATAGTGGTGGATCGGTTCTCCACAATGGCCCACTTAATAGAATGCCATACCACCAATGATGCATCACTCATTGCAAACCTTTACTTCAAAGAGATAGTTCATCATCATGGGATTCCAAGAAGTATGGTTTCGGATAGGGACACAAAGTTTCTAAGTCATTTTGGCTTACCTTGTGGAGAAAGTTTGGTACTCATCTGAAGTTTAGCACTACGTGCCACCCATAAACCGACGGCCAAACCGGAGTGACTAATAGAACTTTGGGCACTTTGCTTAGAGTTCTAGTCAAGAAGAGCATTAAAGGGTGGGATAAGTTACCTCCTAATGCGAAATTTGCCTTCAATTGAGCTCCTGGCAAGGCTACCTCTCTTTCGCCTTTCCAAGTGGTGTATGGATACAACCCTTGGACTCCCTTGGACCTTGTTCCCATCCCTAATCCTACCAAATTTAGTTGGAAGGCCGAGAAGAGACACACCAAAGTGGGGGAAAGGATTGAGAAATCTAATGAGCAAGAAAAGCAACATGCCAACAAGCATAGAAAAGATGCACAATTTCAGCCTGCAGACTTGGTTTGGATCCATTTGAGGAAGGAAATATTTCCTAGCAAGCGTAAATCCAAGCTTATGCCACGGTCGGATGGTCCATTTGAAGTCATTGAGAAGATTGGTCCTAATGCATACAAGATTGACCTTGCAAGAGATTGTGGAGTCTCAAACACTTTCAAAGTGGCTGACCTTAGTCCATACTATGATGAAGATGAGCAATTTTCGAGTTTGAGGTCAAACTCCAACCAATCCAGGGATTATGATGGGGACCATCCCTTGGAGTCTTTTGGAGATCAACCAGCAAGCCAAGAGGACTCTACAAGTACCAAGGAGATCATGGAAGTTCATGGTTTGGTCCAAGAAGTTGCAAACCAACCTTTGCACCTACTGCCTAGTTTCGACCAGAATTTGGCACGGTTTTCTCAATGTTTTGAGCACTGATGCTAAGGGTATAACAGAGTGCAAAGACTACCCTCTTTAAATTCAAGATGTTAGCTTTCCAATAAATCAAGTTTCAGGTCATTTGGAGGTCATTTTCCTAGTCAACTAGCAAGATCTTTTGAACCGTACAGAACTGGCGCTAATCCAGCTCATGGCAGAACCAAGGGGATTTAAGTAGACCAACTTAGCTTCAAATTTTGTGAAAATGTAAGGCATGAAATATGAGATAAATATTTATCAAACCATCGGCCTTAAAGGATCAGAAAGCACCCCCTTGTGATGCTATTATCTAGCCAAAAGGACAAGATAAATGCTTGGTTAACCGGTTTGTACTAGCCGGGTAAGAGGTCTAAATTTTGCCATAATTATTTGTACTTATTCATGAGTTAGAATTGCATGGATGTAATAAGATGCTTTGAAGGCTTAACACCTCATTTTTGATTAGGCTTTAGTACTAATGAGGTGACCGCGTGAATGATTAAGTGAAAGTACCTAAGGGGAGTGGGCTTGATTTGATGCTCTCTCTTCCCTAGTGTACTACTTGTCTTTGGCTGAGTTTTAGGGCTTAGACTAGCCATTGGGAGGGTCTTTAAAACTAGCCAAGAGAGTCCTTTGTATCACAACTTTGAATGAAGGAAAAGCTTGAGTTTGGAAAACTCTCTCTACCTCTCTTGAAATCCTAGCATTGTATCTTGAGTGTGGCAACCTCAAGTGGGTCTCTAGGCCCTCTGGCTCCAACTAAGAAGGTGATTAAGTTCTGTAACTTAGTTGAACCAAGAAGATTGGCCAAGTGTGTATGAACCAAGGTGGGTATTCGAATCACCCTTGCTAGCCCACTTGTGTTCTATCCATGTTCTTGTTCCCTTTGAGTCTATCTCTCTCCATCATACCTGTCTGCATTCTTGAATCCCTTTTGCAAATTCTCGCATTAGTGAGGCTAGAATACATCAAAGAACAGAACCATGATTGAGAGCATTAGGAAATTAACCATAGTTGAATTTTCACCCAAAAAAAACAAATTAAAACAAGATCAATCGTGCCAATTTTCTGAACCTAAGTACAGATCTGAAAATGAAGCCAAAAAGAAAACTAAACTCCTATTCTTCTACCTCATCTCTATGCTGTCTTCAACATCCATTTGAAGGCCAAAAAAAACCATCCTCAAGCTTATTGATTGCCCCCCATTAAAGCCATGGTAACCACTGAAATGATGATGATCTTAATTATGGACATGGAGGAAAGAGAAAAAGTAATGGTTGACAATGGGAAGAGGAAAAGCTTGGATGCTCTTTTTTTTTTTTTTTTTGGGTGGTCTGGTTTAGAAATTGAAGAAGAAGAAGGGGGAGGGGGTGAAGAAAAGTGGACTGGGCCGACTCCCTTTTTCTAGTTTCTTTTGCCTTCATTCTCTTCCACTTGGTCCAAGCTTGATTTTGAGCATTGTTGATTTTCATCAAAAATTTTCCAAATTCTTGCAAACAAATTAAATAATATTAAAATCCTAATCTAATTATTTATTTTGGAGCAAACAATAGATAATAAGGGGTATAAATTAACTCAATTGCTAGTTGGACAAATACCCCCACACCTAAGTTTTGCTCGTCCACGAGTAAATAAAACTAAAAAAAGAAAAAAGAAAAACAAAATGTTAACTCACTTTCATAGGAATCATGGTTGCACTTAGCATGTGCAACAAGCACTTCAAACCCCTAGCTTACCCCTAGTGGACGAGTAAGGTCTCGTAAGGGTTTGCAGAAGATGTACCCACAAAATCTATAAAAGAAAACAAAAACAAAAAAAAATCAAAAATCTTTTTGTTTCTTTTTTTTTCAGTAACTTATATATACAACACCGGGGGAAAATATATACACATTCGAATCAACCACATCACTCAAGCAACCAAAGCACTAGATCACATATGAACGCAACATACACATCAAGAAACCCTTAATCCCCATTGATGATGTCTATACACAACTTTTCAGCCCACTTAGAAAAATATATACAAGCCTAACTGGTAGAACCTCACTTTGGGGAAACGTGGAACACTCCCGCTCATGTGTATAAGATATAACATGGTTCACTTAATTCTCTTCCAATCACACAAACTATCGTTAGCTTGCTAAGGTTTAATGGTAAGAGAGGGACAAATGACTTGGAGAAATGAGGAGCTAAAAGCCAAGCTAATGAGCAACCATCACTTACACCAATTAAAATGAGCATACTATCTCAAAACACAAAATAAGAGCACCCCTAATTAAATTGAGCATTGAAAATGAGTATACAAGGATACATCCATGCCAAACACTCTTATTCACAACTCTTTTTGAATTTTCGAGAGATTTTTTTTCAACTTTTTTTCATCATTTTTTTCAATGGAAAACTTTTTTTCATCTTTGTTGCTTTTTTTCCTCTCTGTTTTTCTTTTTCATATAAGAAAATGAATGATTGGCATGTACAAGAACAACATAACTCAATTTCCAAATGATCACCATGATTCATCCCAACATATACCAAAATCAACCACCAAATTCATAAAATACCCAGAAGTTACCCCCCCAAACGATGAACTGTGGCCTCACTAGCCTTGGCTTAGGTATAGGAAAGTATGTTTAGGGCAAGACCTAAAATAAAGGGTTCACAACAAAAACAGTCAAGGCTCAAAAGGGCTACCGAAGGGGTAAAACTTTTCAAATCAAGGTTGGCAATTTGGCTATGTGGCTTGCAAAAACAAAGAATGTTTCTATTAAATTATCATAATGCACATGCTAAATGTGATTTTAAAGACAATCAAAACAAGTTCTAGAGTTGTAATCATAGAAGAGACACACATCATATGATGAATTAGTCTTTAAGGCTCAAAATCTCATGGGTTAATCTACCAAAGTCAAGCTTGCATCGAAATAATGTCAGGGGTTCGGATCACGTACAAACATCACAATTTAGGACTAAATTCTATCAATGCACATCACATCTATATACAACCTAATACTAAGGTACAAGAGAACATAGTTAATCAGAATAGCACATATATTTCCCAAAAACAAAAAAAAATCTTTTCGGATTTCAAATTTTCAAATTTTCTTTTTGTTTTCCATTTTAGTGTTAAAACTCCAAAGTTCCCCGCCACCTAAATCTCACAATGTCCTCATTGGAAGTGGGAATAAGCATAAAAGAAAAAAATTAAAAAGAAAAACAAATATACAAAAAGAAAACTATGACTCAAAAAGAAAGAAAAAGGACAGGACTCTAAAGCTCAAAAAGAAAACAATAAAAATAAAACAAAGCAACAAATGTATAACAAAAAACAAAATAAATAGAGAAATAAAGAGGCACGATTATACCAAGTCAGGTGTTGAGTTACACCTAAACTACAGCTTCTAGAAATTTGTTGAAATAGAGGCTTATGGGGCACTAGCCACTCCATATTAAGCTAAAAAGTGCTAATTAAATCAAAACACATTAACGCACGAAGTAGCTTATCCAACACAGAAGACCAACTCTCAACAACATTGAAACAGTAAAAAGTAGAGAGTTGGAGCCAGTGGAAGTACATCCACCATATCAATGCAGCACAAGTAAGGGCTCGCTTCAACTTGCCAAATAGTTGGGCCCAATCAGGTAGATAGACATACTCAAAATTAGCCAGTAAGTGAGTAATTGGCCTATAAATTTGATCATCATGAATGAACAGTCTAGGCAAAGTAGGAGACTCTAAGTCCACAAGTCCTTTAAGTTCAATATGCGCAAAGGTTTGGTCCAAATCAGCAATCATGGGCACAAAAGTCTGAGACTCTAAAAATTCAGACTTGTGATATTCAAAGAGGAGGTCAGTTATTATAGGGTTAAAAGAGAAGGGTTCATATTTAACACAAAAACCCTCATTAAAACTTTCATTGTCATCAAACCCACGGGAAAAAGATTCATATCCCACAGAAAGAATACCATCATCATATTCCAAAATTGTGGGTTCATCGTCCTCCTCACAAGACTCCTTGAAACAAAAAGCTTCTGAATCATCACAATGCTTAACTTTAGTTGTGATGCTCATATCTAACTCAACTAGGATTCTCAAGGTATTGACCCACCTCAAACTCAAAAGAATCATTCAAAGTTGTGGGTGGGATGGTAGAAACTAGGAAATCCTCAGTGGCATCCTCAGGATAGCTAAATTCAGGTGCAAGGTCAGAAGATAGAGACAGATGTAGGTCAACTCTCTTATTCTAGGCTAGACAAAGACATATCATTGTTCAAGTCAGGCCTAGCAAGATAAAAGGGTTCAAAATCATCATAAAGACTAACTTCAGGTTTAGGAGATTCTAAACTAGATTCAGTCTCACTATAATTCTCCCTATTTTGATTGAAACAGTGAGAATATCTAGTAATTCTCATTTTCATAGTCTCTAACATTTGATTAGTCATTTCATTAATTGTCCTTTCAACACTTGCACATATAGCATCAACATAATCATGGTATGGATGAGTATGAACATCATGATCAGGAGACTCACAGTAATCGCATAACACAAGAGGCACATAAGAGTGAGACAGGTCATAAGAATCTATAAAATGATCCGGGTACTCAGGATTAGCATGGAAAATAAACTCGTCATGAGTTAGATATCTAGAATACTTTCTAGCTTGTTCAAACTCATCAGTATCCTAAGCTAGGTTTTAAAGAAATCCCAAACCTCTTCTTGAGTTCTAGACAATAATTACAGTAAAACTCCAGGATGTTAAGACTCTACATAAACTCTAGATTAAACATTTAGACCCATAGCGATGCCCTCACAAATTTTTCATTTCTCAGAATTTTGAATCAATTGAGCACAATATTAATTAAGTCTTGACAAATAACTTTAGAAAGGTTCATGCTCGAATTGTAGGAAATTAAAAATTGGCATTCTTGAAACCCCTTTTGTTCAATTTTAAGCAGGTTCTAATTGTTTTTAGGATTTTCAATTGTTTTCCTTTTTTTAGAAAATGGGAAAAACAAATCAATGACTCTATGACACTAATTATAAACTAATGACGAAAACAAAAACAAGACACCTAAATAATTAAGTTAACAAAACAAAATAAACTAACAAAAATAAAACTATCTTACGAAAAGAAAAGAAAAACACAAAAGACTGAATTAACAAGAATTGACCTAGCACAAAAAATCAAAGAGGAGTATATGTACAAAGCTTGCACACCGTTTTCTTAAATCAAAAACCTGAAACAAAATAAAAGCCAAAAACAAAACAAAACAGAAAACAAAACACCTAAAATTAGAAATCTATATACAGAAAATTCCACACAATCACTAGAAACATAAATATATTTTTTTTCAATTTTTTCTGTCCCCAAACAACACAGAAAATTGCAAATAGATAATTAATTCTAAAATTCACAGAAAAATCCAGGTAGTCCCAACAATTCAAGAAAGATTCACACAAACTCTAAAAATTATGCTGAATCTAGGAAAAATATCAGCACAGAAAAATCACACTAGAAATACTCCAGCAAATTCGAACAGAATCTCAAACTGCAGGAAAATCTGCACTGATGTTGCTTTGTTTTTTTTCGGATCAGTTCTGCCTTGTTTCTTTTTACTGCACATAAACCAAATTTGTTAGTATTGTTTTTTCAACAGTAAATAACATCCAAAAATCAAAGTAAAACTAATCTCAACAAAAATCAAAATACTAACTTATTCCCTAAATCGAAAATAAACTAAAGTAAATCACTAAAACTAACTAACGACTCAAACTAAACAAAAAATCACAATTGTAAAACTAAAACGAAAGCGACACAAAATACTCGATTAACTAAACTACGATTCAATGCAACCAAATTTTACAAAACCATCCTCGGCAATGGCATCAGAAACTTGTTAGTAATTTCTGCAAATATACGGTTTATCGTCAGAGCACTTACGGGTGTGGATCATCGGGGATGGGTTTAAAGTTAGATTATTGAAATTCTAGACAAAACTAATGTTGATGACTAAACTAATGAAATTCTAAATTGAAATATTCTACTAACTAAACTGCAGGACTAAGTAAAATTGATTTGGATTAACTAAGGAACAATCTAGCTTAACAATCATGAAAACCCTAGTGAGAGCGAGATATATAGACCCAAACTAAAAAAAAAAAAAACAAGGGTTGGGAAAGATCTCGATCAATCTAAACCCAACGAAGAAGAGCATTATCATGATTGAGAGCAATAAGAAATTAACTATAGTCGAATTTCACCCGAAAAAACAAATTAGAGCAAGATCAATCATACCAATTTTCTAAACCTAAGTATAGATCTGAAAATGAAGCTAAAAAGAAAACTAAACTCCTATTCTTCTACCTCTTCTCTATGTTGTCTTCAACATTCATTTGAAGGCTCCAAAAAAAACCGTCCTCAAGCTTGTTGATTGGCCCTCAATTAAAGCCACGATAACTGCTAAAATGATGATGATGTTAGTTATGGACATGAAGGAGGGGAGAGAAAAAGTAACGGTTGAGAATGGGAAGAGGAAAAGCTTGGATGGTCTTTTTTGGGGGGGTTGCCTAGGCTGGAAACTGAAGAAGAAGAAGAAGAAGAAGAAGAAGAAGAAAGGGGAGGGAGTGAAGAAATACAGACTGGGCTCATGACTGGGCCAACTCCCTTTTTAAATTTCTTTCCCCTTTATTCCCTTCCACTTGGCCCGAGCTTGATTTTGAGCATTATTGGTTTTCCCTAAAAAATTTTGAAATTCCTACAAAACAAACAAAACAATATTAAAATCTTAATCTAATTATTTATTTTGGAGCGAACAACAAAGAATAAGGAGTATGAATTGACTCAATTTCTAGTTGAACATTGCCACAACACCATTGAGGGATTTTGCGATGCCGGATCCAAACGCCATTCCATCGAGCATCATGAGACCTCCTGTCTAGGCCATCAATTTCAAGTTCTACCCAGCATTCATTACCTTACTTCAACAAGATCAATTTGGAGGGTACCCAATGTTGAATCCCAACAACCACATTGCTTCATTCTTGGAGAAGTGTCACACTATGAAGATGAATGGGGTCTCCAACGATGCCATCTGATTGAAGCTATTCCCTTTCTCCTTGAAGGACAAGGGCAAGTCTTGGCTTTGAAACTCGAATGCCAATTTGTTCACTACTTGGGATGGTCTCTCCAAAGCATTCTTGTTGTAGTATTTCTCTCCCTAGAAAACCGCCAAACTCCGAAACGATATCACCTCCTTCTCCTAAATGGAGGCCGAGTCTCTCTATGAAGCATGGCAATGTTTCAAAGAGCTCCAATAAGAGTGCGCTCATCATGTCATCCTAGATTGGTTGTTGGTACAAATATTCTATAACGGTCTTCAACAATCGATGAAGATTTCAATCGATGCTGCTATCGGAGGTGCTCTTAAGGCTAAACCAATCAATGAAGCTAAGCAACTACTTGAAGACATGGCATCTAATAGCCACCATTAGGCCAAGTGAAAGAGGACTTCCCAAAACGAACAGGAAGACATGGCATCTAATAACCTACTCTTTCTTATGGTGGCACCCCTAGTGGGTTAATTGCACAAATGTGTGTTTGTGAGGTGTGTGAAATTCAAGGGCATAGTAGGAATGGGTGTCATCTTAGTGATTCCTTTTAAGATCCCAAGTTGAACAGCTAATGCCCTCCACAACTTCAATAACAGACCACAAAATGACCCCTACTTAAATACCTTGAATCCGGGTCGGAGACACCGCAAAACACCATTGAGGGATTTCGCGATGTCGAATCTAAATGCAATTCCATCTAGCGTCATGAGACCTCCTGTCCAGGGTAGCAATTTCCAGTTCAACCCGACATTCATTAGCTTATTTCAACAAGACCAATTTGGCGGGTACCCAATGGAGAATCCCAACAACCACATTGCTTCATTCTTTGCGAAGTGTGACACTATGAAGACGAGTAGGGTCTCTAACGATGCCATCCCGTTGAGGCTATGAAGTGTGACACTATGAAGGACAAGGGCAAGTCTTGCCTTTTAAAATCGAATTCCAATTTGTTCACTGCTGGGATGGTCTATTCAAAGCATTCTTGTGCAAGTATTTCCCTCCCAGGAAGACCACCAAGCTCCGGAATGATATCTCCTCCATCTCTCGAAGGGAGGGTGAGTCTCTCTATGATGCATAGGAACCTTTCAAAGAGCTCCAACGGGAGTGCCCTCATCATGGCATCTCAGATTGTTATTAGTGCAAACATTCTATAATGGCCTTCAACAACCGATGACGATTTCAATCGATGCGGACGTCGGAGATGCTCTTATGGCTAAAGCCATCAATGAAGCTAAGCAACTACTTGAAAACATGGCATCTAATAACTACCATTGGGAAAGTGAAAGAGGACTCCCCAAATGAGAAGGAAGGCATGAGGTTGATGCCTTTGTTATGCTTGCAAGCAAGGTTGATGCACTTTTCCAAAAGGTAGGTCAACTTCAACGTACTCTTTCTCATGGTGGCACCCCTAGTGGGTCAATTGCACAAACTTGTGTTTGTGAGGTGTGTGAAATTCTAGGCATAGTGGGAATGAGTGTCATCTTAGCCACTCCTTTCAAGATCTCAAGTCGAACAAGCCAATGCCCTTCATAACTTCAATAATAGACCACGAAATGACCCTTACTCTAATACCTTCAATCTGGATTAGAGACACCGGCACAATAGCGTTGAGGGATTTCACGATGCCGGATCCAAATGCCATTCCATCTCGCATCATGAGACCTCCTGTCCAGGCCAGTTATTTCCAATTCAACCCGACATTCATTACCCTATTTTAGCAAGACCAATTTGGAGGGTACCAAAGGGAAAATCCCAGCAACCACATTGCTTTATTCTTCGAGAAGTGTGACACTATCAAGATAAACGGGGTCTCCAACGATGCCATCCGGTTGACGCTATTCCCTTTCCCTTTGAAGGACAAGGGCAAGTCTTAGCTTTTGAACTCGAATGCCAATTTGTTCATTACTTGGGATGGTCTCTCCAAAACGTTCTTATGCAAGTATTTTCCTCCCGGGAAGACCGCCAAACTCCAGAATGATATCACCTCCTTCTCTCAAATGGAGGCGAATCTCTCTATGAAGCATGGGAACGTTTCAAAGAGCTGCAACGGAAGTGCCCTCATCATGGCTTCCCAGATTGGTTGTTGGTGCAAGCATTCTGTAACGATCTTCAATAACCATCATTAAAGCTAGGCAACTAGTTGAAGACATGGCATCCAATAACTACCATTGGGCAAGTGAAAGGGGACTCCCCAAATGAGAAGCAAGGCATGAGGTTGATGCCTTTGCTATGCTTGCAAGCAAGGTAGATGCCCTTTTCCAAAAGGTAGATTAACTTAAACATCCTCTTTCTCATGGTGGAACCGTTAGTGGGTCAATTGCACAAACCTGCATTTGCGAGGTATGTGAAATTCAAGGGCATATTGGGAATGAGTGTCATCTTAGCAACTCCTTTCAAGATCTCAAGTTAAACAAGCCAATGCCCTCCACAACTTCAATGATAGATGCAAAATGACCCCTACTCCAATACCTTTAATCCGGGTTGGAGACACCGCCACAACATAATTAAGGGATTCCACGATACTGGATCCAAATGCCATTCTATGCAGCATCTTGAGACCTCCTGTCCAGGCCAGTAATTTCCAGTTCAACTCGGCGTTCATTACCCAATTTCAAGCAAGACCAATTTAGTGGGCACCCAATAGAGAATCCCAACAACCACATTGCTCCATTCCTGGAGAATTGTGACACTATCAAGACGAATGGGGTCTCTAACGATGCAATCCGGTTGAGGCTATTCACTTTCTCCTTAAAGGATAAGGGCAAGTCTTAGCTTTTAAACACGAATGCCAATTTGTTCACTATTTGGGATGGTCTCTCCAAAGCGTTCTTGTGCAAGTATTTCTTTTCCGGAAAGACCGCCAAACTCCGGAATGATACCACCTCATTCCCTCAAATAGAGGGTGAGTCTCCCCATGAAGCATGGGAACGTTTCAAAGAGCTTGAATGGGAGTGCCCTCATCATGGCATCCTGAATTTGTTGTTGGTGCAAACATTCCATAATGATCTTCAACAACCGATATAGATTTCAATCGACGCGGCCGCTGGAGGTGCTCTTATGGTTAAACTCATCAATGAAGCCAAGCAACTACTTGAAGACATGGCATCCAATAACTACCAATGGGCAAGTGAAAGGGGACTCCCCAAATGAGCAGGAAGGCATGAGGTTGATGCCTTTACTGTGCTTTTAAGAAATTTGATGCACTTTTCCGAAAGGTAGATCAACTTCAACGTAATCTTTCTAATAGTGGCACCCCTAGTGGGTCAATTACACAAACCTGTGTTTGTAAGGTGCGTGAAATTCAAGTGCACACTGGGAATAAGTGTTATCCTAGCCACTCTTTCCAAGATCTCAAGTTGAACAAGCCAATGCCCTCTACAACTTCAATAACATACCACAAAATGACCCCTACTCCAATGCCTTCAATCCGGGTTGGAGACCCCGCCACAACACCATTGGGGGATTTCGCAATGCCGGATCCAAATGCCATTCCTGCTAGCATCATGAGACCTCCCATCCAGGCCAACAATTTCAAGTTCAAACGAGCATTCATTACCCTGTTTCAGGAAGACCAATTTGGAGGGCGCCAAATGGAGAATCCTAAAAATCACATTTCTTCATTCTTGGAGAAATGTGACACTATCAAGATAAATGGGGTCTCCAACGATGCCATCGGGTTGAGGGTATTCGCTTTCTCATTGAAGGGGAAGGGCTGGTCTTAGGTTTTAAACTCGAATGCCAATTTGTTCACTACATGGGATGATTTGTCGAAAGTGTTCCTTTGCAAGTATTTCCCTCTCGGGAAGACCGCCAAACTACGGAATGATATCACCTCCTTCCCTCAAATATTGGGTGAGTCTCTACATGAAGCATGGGAACGTTTCAAAGCGCTCCAACGTGAGTGCCCTCATCATTTCATTCCGGATTGGTTGTTGGTGCAAACATTCTATAACGATCTTCAACAACCGATGAAGATTTCAATCGACGCGACCGCGAGAGGTGCTCTTACGGCTAAACCCATCAATGAAGTCAATCAACTAATTGAAGACATGTCATCCAATAACTACCATTGGGCAAGTGAAAGGGCACTCCTTAAACGAGCAGGACGACATGAGATTGATGCCTTTACTATGCTTTCAAGCAAGGTTGATGCACTTTTCGCAAAGGTAGATCAACTTCAACGTACTTTTTCTTATGGCGGCACCCCTGGTGGGTTAATTATACAAACTTGTGTTTGTTAGGTGTGTGAAATTCAAGGGCATAGTGGGAATGAGTGTCATCTCAGCCACTCCTTTCAGGATCTCAAGTTGAACAATCTAATGCTCTCCACAACTTCAATAACAGACCACAAACGGACCCTTACTCCAATGCCTTCAATCCGGGTTGGGGACACCACCACAACACCACTAAGGGATTTCGCGATATCGGATTTGAATGCCATTCCATCTCGCATCATGAGACCTCCCGTCCAGGCCAGTCTTTTCTTGTTCAACCCGACGTTCATTACCCTATTTCAACAAGGCCAATTTGGAGGGTACCCAATAGGGAATCCCAACAATGACATTGCTTGATTCTTGGAGAAGCGTGATACTATAAAGATGAATGGGGTCTCCAACGATGCCATTCGGTTGAGGCTACTCCCTTTCTTCCTAAAGAACAAGGGCAAGTCTTGGCGTTTCAACCCGAATGCCATTTTGTTTAGTACTTGGGACAGTCTCTCCAAAGCGTTCATGTGTAAGTATTTCCCTCTCGGGAAGACCGCCAAACTCTGAAATGATATCACCTCCTTCTGTCAAATGGAGGGTGACTTTCTCTGTAAAGCATAGGAGCATTTCAAAGAGCTCCAATGGGAGTGCCCTCGTCATGGCATTCCGGATTGTTTGTTGGTGCAAACATTCTATGACAGTCTTCAACAACCGATGAAGATTTCAGCCAATGCGGCCGCCGAGGTGCTCCTATGGCTAAATCCATCAATCAAGCCAAGCAACTACTTAAAGACATAGCATTTAATAACTGCCATTAGGCAAGTGAAAGAGGACTTCCTAAACGAGCAAGAATGCATGAGGTTGATGCCTTTACTATACTTGTAAGAATGGTTGACGCACTTTTACAAAAGGTAGATCAACTTCAACCTACTCTTTCTCATAGTGGCACCCTAGTGGGTCAATTGCACAATCCTGTCTTTGTGAGGTGTGTGAAATTCAAGGGCATGGTGGGAATAAGTGTCATCTTAGCCACTCCTTTCAATATGTGAAGTTGAGCAAGCCAATGCCCACCACAACTTCAATAACAGATGACAAAATGGCCCCTACCCCAATACCTTCTATCTGGGTTGGAGACACCGAAACAACACCATTGAGGGAATTCGCGATGCCGGATCCAAATGCCATTCTGTCTCGCATCATTAGACCTCCCGTCCAGGCCAGCAATTTCCAGTTTAACCCGGCATTCATTACCCTATTTCAACAGGACCAATTTGGAGGGTACCAAATAGAGAATCCTAACTACCACATTGCTTCATTCTTGGAGAAGGGTGACACTGTCAAGAAGAATGGGGTCTCCAGTAATGCCATCCAGGTTAGGCTATACCCTTTCCCCTTGAAGGATAAGGGCAATTGTTGGCTTTTAAACTCGAATGCCAATTTGTTCACTGCTTGGGATGTTCTCTGCAAAGCGTTCTTGTGCAAGTATTTCCCTCATGGGAAAACCATTGAATTCCGGAATGATGACACATCCTTCTCTAAAATGGAGGGTGAGTCTCTCTATGAAGCATGGGGACGTTTATAGGAGCTCCAACGGGAGTGCCCTCATCATGGCATCTCAGAGTGGTTGTTGGTGCAAACATTCTATAATGGTCTTCAACAGCGGATGAAGATTTAAATCGATGCGGCCGTCGGAGGTGTTCTCATGGCTAAACCCATCAATGAAGCCAAGCAACTACTTAAACATATGGAATCCAATAAATACCATTGGGTAAGTGAATGAGAACGCCCCAAACGAGCAGGAAGGCATGAGGTTGATGCCCTTGCCATGCCTGCCAGTGAGGTTTACGTACTTTTCCAAAACGTAGATCAAGTTCAACCTATTCTTTCTCATGGTGGCACCCTAGTGGGTCAATTAACAATCCTGTGTTTATGAGGTGTGTGAAATTCAAGGCCATAGTGGGAATAATTATCGTGTTGGCCGCTCCTTTCAAGATCTCAAGTCAAACAAGCCAATACCCTCCATAACTTCAGTTACAAACCACGAAATGATCCCTACTCCAATAACTTTAATCCAGGTTGGAGACACCACCACAACACCATTGAGGGATTTAGCGATGCTGAATCCAAATGCCATTCCACCTAGCGTCATGAGGCCTTCGGTCCAGGCCAGCAACTTCCTATTAAAACCAGCGTTCATTACCCTATTTCAACAAGACCAATTTGGAGGGTACCTAATGGAGAATCCTAACAATCACATTGCTTCATTCTTGGGGAAGTGTGACATTATCAAGATGAATGGGGTCTCCAACGATGCCATCCGGTTGAGGCTTTTCCCTTTCTCCTTAAAGAACAAGGGCAAGTCTTGGCTTTTAAACTCAAAATCCAATTTGTTCACTACTTGGGATGATCTCTCCAAAGCGTTCCTGTGCAAGCATTTCCCTTTCGGGAAGACCGCCAACCTCCGGCATGATATCACCTCCTTCTCTCAAATGGAGGTTGGGTCTCTGTAAGAAGCATGAGAACATTTCAAAAAGCTCCAATGGGAGTAGCCTCGTCACGGCATCCCGGATTGGTTGCTGGTGCAAATGTTCTATAACGGTCTTTAGCATCTAATGGAGATTTATATCGACGCGGCCGCTGGAGGTGTTCTTATGGTTAAACTAATCAATGAAGCCAAGCAACTAGTTGAAGACCTGACATCCAATAACTACCATTGGGCAAGTAAAAGGGGACCCCCTAAACGAGTCGGAAGGCATTAGGTTGTTGCCTTTACTATGCTTGTAAGCAAGGTTGATGCACTTTTCCAAAATGTAGATCAACTTCATCTTACTCTTTCTCATAGTGGCACCCCTAGTGGGTCAATTGCATAGACCTGTGTTTATGAGGTGTGTGAAATTTAAGGGCATAGTGGGAATGAGTGTCATCTTAGCCACTCTTTTCAAGATCTCAAGTCGAACAAGCCAATGCTCTCCACAACTTCAATAACAGACCACAAAGTGACCACTACTATAACACCTCTAATCCTTATTGGAGACACCGCCACAACACCCTTAAGGGATTTCCTGATGCCGGATCTAAATGCCATTCCATCTCGCATCAGGAGACCTCACGTCTAGGCTAGTAATTTCTAGTTAACCTGGCGTTATTGCCATATTTCAACGAGACCAAATTGGAGAGTACCAAATGGGGAATCCTAGCAACCACATTGCTTCAATGTTGGAGATGTGTGACACTATCAAGACGAATGGGCTCTCCAACGATGCCATTCGGTTAAGGCTATTCCCTTTCTTCTTAAAGGACAAGGGCAAGTGTTGGCTTTTAAACTCGAGTGCCAATTTGTTCACTACTTTTGACGGTCTCTCCAAAGCATTCTTGTGTAAGTAATTCCCTCCCAGGAAGACTGTCGAACTCCAAAATCATATCACCTCCTTCTCTCAAATGGAAGGTGAGTCTCTCTATAAAGCATGAGAGGATTTCAAAGAGCTGCAATGGGAGTTCCCTCATCATGCTAGCCCAGATTGGTTGTTGGTGCAAACATTCTATAACGGTCTTCAACAACCGATGAAGATTTCAGCTGATGCGGCCGACGGAGGTGCTTTTATGGCTAAACCCATCAATGAAGCTAAGCAACTACTTGAAGACAAGGCATTTAATAACTACCATTGGGCAAGTGAAAGAGGACTCCCCAAATGAGCAGGGGGGCATGAGGTTGATGCCTTTACTATGCTTGCAGGAAAGGTTGATGCACTTTTCTAAAATTTTGATCAACTCCAACCTCCTCTTTCTCATGGTGGCACCCTAGTTGCCCAATTGCAGAATCCTGTGTTTGTGAGGTGTGTGAAATTCAAGGCCATAGTGGGAATAAGTTTCATCTTAGCCACTCCTTTCAAGATCTCAAGATGAACAAGCCAATGCACTCCACAACTTCAATAGCAGACCGCAAAATGACCCCTAGTCCATTACCTTTAATCCTGGCTGGAAACACCACCACAACACCACTGAGGGATTTCGAAATGCAAGCAATTTCATTCCACTTAGCGTCATGGGAACTCCTATCCTGGCTAGCAATTTATAGTTTAAACCAGCATTTATTACCCTATTTCAACAAGACCAAATTGGAGGTTACCCAATAGAGAATCCCAACAATCACATTGGTTGATTCTTGGAGAAGTGTGACATTATCATGACGAATGGTGTCTCCAACGATGCCATCCGGTTGAGGCTATTACCTTTCTCCTTAAAGCACAAAGGCAAGTCTTGGATTTTTAACTCAAATGCCAATTTGTTCACTACTGGGGATGATCTCCTCAAAACGTTCTTGTGCAATTATTTCCCTCTCGAGAAGACCGCCAATCTCCGGAATGATATCACCTCCTTCCCTGGAATGGAGGGTGAGTCTCTCTATGGAGCATGGGAACGTTTCAAAGAGCTCCAACGGAGTGCCCTCATTATGGCAACCCGGATTGGTTACTGGTGCAAACTTTCTATAATGTTCTTCAACAACTGTTGAAGATTTCAATCGATGCAGCCACCAGAGGTGCTCTTATGGCTAAATCCATCAATAAAGCCAAGCAACTACTTAAAGACATGGCATCCAACAGCTACCATTGGGTAGGTGAAAGGGGACTCTCCAAACGAGCAGGAAGGCATGAGGTTGATGCCTTTACTATCCTTCTAAGCAAGGTTAACACACTTTTCCTAAAGGTAGATCAACATCAACCTGCTCTTTCTAATGGTGGCACCCTTAGTGGGTCAATTGCACAAACATCTGTTTGTGAGGTATGTGAAATTCAAAGGTATAGTGGGAATGAGTGTCATCTTAGCCACTCCTTTTAAGATCTCGTGTTGAACAAGCCAATACCGTCGACAACATCAATAATAGACCACAAAATGACCCCTACTCCAATGCCTTCAATACAGATTGGAGACACCGCCCCAACATCACTGAGGGATTTCGCGATGCCGGATATGAATGACATTCCATCTCAGATCATGAGACCTCCCGTCCAACCCAACAATTTCTAGTTCTACCCGACGTTTATTACCCTATTTCAATAAGACCAATTTGGAGGGTACCCAGTGGGGAATCGCAACAACCACATTGCTTCATTCTTGGAGAAGTGTGACACTATCGAGATGAATAGGGTCTCCAGCAATGCGATTAGGTTGAGGCTATTCCCTGTATTCTAGAAGGACAAAGGAAGTCTTGGCTTTAAAACTCGAATTCCAATTTGTTCACCACTTAGGATGGTCCCTCTAAAGCATTCTTGCGCAAGTATTTCCCTCCCGGGAAGACCGCCGAACTTCGAAATGATATCACCTTTTTCTCTCAAATGGACGGTGAGTCTCTCTATGAAGCATGGGAACATTTCAAAGAGATCCAATAGGAGTGCCCTCATCATGGCATCCTGGATTGGTTGTTGGTTCAAACATTTTATAACGGTCTTCAAAAATCGCTGAAAATTTCAATTGATGTGGCCGCCGGAGGTGGTCTTGTGGGCGAAGCCATCAATGAAGCGAAGCAACTACATGAAGACATGGCATCCAATAACTACCATTGGGCAAGTGAAAGAGGACTCCTGAAACGAGATGGAAGGCATGAAGTTAATGCCTTTACAGTGCTTGTAAGCGAGGTTGACGCACTTTTCCAAAAGGTAGATCAACTTCAACCTACTCTTTCTCATGGCGGCACCCCTAGTGGGTATATTGCACAAACTTGCGTTTGTGAGGTGTGTGAAATTCAAGGGCATAGTGAGAAGAAGTGTCGTCTTAGCCACTCTATTCAAGGTCTCAAGTTGAACTAGCCAATGCCCTCTACAACTTCAATAATAGGCCACAAAATGACCCCTACTTCAATACCTTCAATCCAGGTTGGAGACACCGACACAACACCATTGAGGGATTTCGCAATGTCGGATCCAAATGCAATTCCACTCAATATCATGAGACCTCCTGTCCAGGCCAGCAATTTCCAGTTCAAACTAGCGTTCATTACCCCATTTCAACAAGACCAATTTGGAGGTGCCCCAATGCGGAATCGCAACAATCACATTGTCTCATTCTTGGAGAACGGTGACATTATCATGACGAATGGGGAATATTAACAATAAGCAATATCATAAGATTAGAAATTCCTTAATAATAGGCATTTATTTAGCAACTCGGTCTAGTGTTGCTCCTAAGTAGATCGAATTGCTTCTTCTTATCACTGTCAAGTTCTTGGTTTTGAATGTAATTGAAAATACTACGTCACTCATCTTCCTTTGAATATTTTTATTTTTAGTATTTGAGAATAGCTTTTGAACACTTAGGATTGTTTTTGTGGTTTATTTGGGATTAAGATTGTATTAGTAACTGTTGATGTTATTGTTTATTTGACATGGTAAATAATCTCCGTATCTTATGTTTATGCCTTATTGTCACTTGCCAATTTTCTTAGTAATCATTGATCTTTGACTACCATTACTTGTTGAAGAAGAAGGCTTAGCCTTACAACCCAATCATCTTTGATGTCCTAAGAAGTAATGGCCATACTATATGGTAGTGTCCGAGGTTCATGTGTACTATATTGTTGTCGTAGACAAGGGGAAATGAAATAAGAATATATCATAAGTAACCATTAAGTAGAAATTATAAAATCAAACAAAAAGGGAGGTGATGTCTTCGAAGGTAATATTTAAGCCAATTCAGAATTCTGTTATCATGTAGGATAAGATGGGATATCCAAGAAAACTATATAATGCGAACGACTCAATATTGCTTGGCATTACTATTGTTTCAGCAACATAGCTCTCCAGTCACAATCGAATTTTGGCTTTCGTCACGTCTTCAACATTGGTAATTAAATGATTGGCGACCGAAGGGTGTGTGAAAACTCCTTATTGTAATACCCTGAAATTTTCATAAAATTACTAATATTATTTACAAATAAAAATCATCTTGTTTAAGTGGAATTTGAATATCAGACGTGCTACACCATGTCACCTAAGAAGCACTGCAAAGCTCACACTATGAACGATAACATTGTATGTGATCAAGGAAAAAGAAAAATGAATCAATAATAAGATTTCATTTCGTTTGGATAATTTAACAGAGGCATTACTATAAATCGTAAAATACATAAACAAATAACATTGCAAATAGTGAGCTTATGTGTCCTAGATGTCATCTGTCTCCACACCTAAATACATATTCATATGAACTAGAAAATAGAAAACACTAAAACAGTAAGCACAATGGGCATACTACAATATGACATTATACTGTAAAAATAATCAGCGTGAAAACGAATTTATTTTATTTCCAAATGCAACTGAAACATTTGCTCTCCTTATTACATTATGGCACCCAACATTATGTGGTTAGCGTGCCATTAGTAGAACATTTAACAATAAGGGATTGAATCTCCATTACGATCAATCTGCACATACTTGGGCTGATGGGGAATTCAACATTCATATTAGAGGAGTTGTATGTACCAGATACCATCGTAATTGTTACATGGCTTGTGTAGCCTTTTATGTGTGTACACACACGCACATATGTGCAGCAGTTGAGGTTCTTAATATTGAGTTATTTATTTTGATTAATAATTTATGAGTAATTGTATAAATTTTTTCGATTTATTTTGCGATTACGTGAAATTCGCGAATTCAGCTGAAGTTAGGTTGAGTCGGGATTACGCAAATTAATCAAGTTGAATTGGGCTATTTGAGATCAGAATCAATTAGTGTTAGCATAGTTGGGCCGAAGTTATTTTACTTGGGTGGGTGAAAAAAAAAAAGGAAAAAGACAAAGCTTGCCTAAAAAAGAGAAAGCAACGGGGGTTGAAACCTCCTTTTTTTCACGCGATAGAAGAAGCAGCAGCTTCTTCTTAATTCTCTGTTTCACACCAGCTGGGGGGAGTGAGAGAGAGAGAGGACATTGTGGGGTCGGCACACCGACGGGCGGTGGTGCTGGCCACGTGCTGCTGGTGCTCTTTCCGCTACACTACACCAAATTCGCCACTATCTCCTCCATTTTGACCCCCACCATTCTGGATGTGGAAAAGAGAGCGAGAGAAGAGCGAGACAGTGAGCGAAAATGAGAATGGGAAAGGGAGGATTCGAGTAGCAGTAGCAGCACATCAGGAGGGATGAGGAATCGAGTAGAATCAGCTCTGGGCAGGCGTGAATCGCGACCAGCAGCCAGGGGAGGAGGAATAGTGCTCAACCCAGGCTAGAAATCGTTCAATCTAACTTGAATTTGGGTCCATTAGCTTGAAGTTAAGGTGGGTGGTTCTTGATTCCTAAACTACTTTTAATTGACAAGTTTTTATTAGTTTGTTTATGAATTGATTAAATTTCTGTAGATGAATCCTGCAAGTGTTGTGACTCTTTGGGCAATAGGTGGATGATTTGAAATCGACTATGCTCATTTGGGATTGAAATTGAGCTAATTTTGAGGATTGTTGTGGGCAGTGATGTGAAGAGGGAGTCCAGGGATGCGTGATAAACTAACAAATTTGCAAAGTGCATTGCTGAGCCTTGATACTATGTTTAGCGCTTGTGGATGACCCAATGCTATTGTTGCATGATGCCTAGTTGAATCGTAGGATATATTGACTTGAGGTTTATGGTTGTTTATTTTGTGCTTAGAAATTGGGTGAGGAAAAAAGGAGTCAGCTGAATAGTACATCGAATCAGTTCAGTAGCAAACCAAATTCGTGAACTGAGCAGAGGCATGCACCTATTCCACCTCACTTTAGCTTGAACCATATTTGCCTATTTGGTTGTGTCTCGAACCTTGATTTACTAGTGCACCCTGAACCAGGAATATTAATCAGACTCCGCAGATTGCACCATTGACCTAAACGTTGAAGCTTTACCTTTGAGTTAATAAAGGGCTATGTAAAGGTTGCGAGCTTTTTTTAAATGTTTCACTTTGTGTGATATTGAAAGTAACTTATCAAAAGGGAATCAAGTGACGGATTTGTAGAACCAAATTGTTGAGTGCCTTTAAGAGAAACTAATTATGCATAACTTACAAATTAGTAGCTTCTAAAATGAGTCTTAACATACCTTCCTTTTAAAAGTGAATGATTACTTAGTCGGTAACTCTCTTAGAGGCATGCTTTCCCAAAATGAGTAGTTATATGCTCTTCATAAGTCGACTTGATTTTTATGAAGGCTTTTTAGCTTTCTTGAGAATGGAAATACCATTGTCTTTATTCAATGGGAAATTTGATGCAAACGTGCTTTAAGTGAGATGCATTTGAAATGTGTTGGGCTTAGAGGATAATGCTAGTGAGTTCTTAAAGAGTAGCCCCAGAAGTGGGAACCCCATAGGAGCCTCACGAGGGTAGAATACAAGTCTAGGGAGCAAATGCGGTAAGTAGGAACCCTAATTCCTACGGAATAGACCCAAAAGTGGTAACCCTAGAAGATCCTAACGAGGATAAACGCTCACTGACTATGAGAGGTCATTGGGACATCATGAGGCGTGAGTTATGAAACTCACTTCAAGAGAGAGCACGAACATGTGAATTCGATGCCCAGAAAATGCTTTCTTACTCATTATGAGTTGATAACTCCTCATTTGAGGATTATGCTAGCGCAAATGTTTGTAAATAGGCAGTTGTCCTTTAATAAGGCTTTTATAGAGATACAATGACTTCCCTGTGAAGGGATTGCCTCTTGTAGAAATGCTTAATGTTCTCCAAGTAAACGTCCCTGCCTTTTTGTGAACTGATTCCATTTTCTTATGAAAAGAACTTCAGTTGACATCCCTAATTGAACGTTTTGATGTTAAAGTGCGTACATGTGAACGGAACGACCTATTGTTCTCGATGCCTTGATTTTAGCATGAGGGAGTTTGCTAGTGTGCCTTGTATTCCTATTAGGTGGTGTTAAGCAAGTGTATCAAGTAATTGCATCTACTAACTTACAAGAGTCATAGGTTTAGGCGAATTGAGAGCTCTTGTGCATAGAATAGAAGAAGGGAAGGGATACAATTTGAATTCTGAATATTATTGAGGTATTGATGAATACAGGAGACCTTATATGTTTATTATGTGATAGTAAATATCCAATTGTGTGTGATTACTACTTAAAAGTATTACGTGTAGCTGTTTTGTTTTCTTCGGTTGAGAATCACCCATTGAGCTTGTGGTAGCTCATCCCCTCTCTATTCCCCTTTTCCCCTATGTTCTTGAGAAGACTGGTAGAAATTACTTCGCATACGTCGAGTTGGAACCTCCCTTTTGCCTTGGAAAGAGGAGTTATTTATACATACATACATACATACATACATATATACATACATACATATGTATGTATATATATATATATATATATATATATATATATATGTATATAAATATATGCATATATATGTATGTATGTATATGTATGTATGTATACATTCGTATATTCACGATTTCAATGCTGTTGTGATGTATTCAAAGAATCTTTTATGTTTACGTAACCTAAATGCATTGAGTTCATGTATTGTATATTGACTAGAAGGAACTCTAAAGGCCTTGGGGGTCAGCCATCTAAATAGTCAGTCCTTTAATCTGTTAAGGTTGAGTTTTGTTTTGGGCCTAGTGCTCCGGATGTGTGATTTGTTGAGCTGTATTGTTGTTTCTTTCTTTTACTTAGCTTTATAGCTTGTGTACTCCATACTTGTGGCCCGTAGAGTTGTGGTCTCTAGCATATAATTGTCCAGTTTGTGGAATATGTTCTTTGTGTTCATGGTTATAGGTACCTAGTGTAAGGCTTTAAGTCTGGTTATGGTCTGTTTCTAGGCAGAACTCCGTCCTTTTCGCTCCAAAATTTAAGAAATCTCTAACACGTCTAACTCTAGGGGTAGGAGTGTTACAAATGGTATCATGGCAAGATCCTACAACCACAGGGTACAACCTGATTCTTGCGTTTCATATAGTGGTCTAGGTATGTCATGAGTAGTGATATGGTATATGGCATACTTTCGCTGCAATGTGTTTTGATGTGCTAATTGGTTTGATTGATTAACTGCTATGTGATTGGAATACATCGATGAAATCAAAAGTGAGTTGTGCGTTAGAATATGAGCTAAGTAACTTGTGCTCTCATGAGTAAGCTAAGTGTTAGATCCATCGATAATTGTTTTTGTGTATGCGCCTTTGATGATTTAATTGAAGGTTTGAAGAACGCTTGGTTTCGAACCCAAAAGATTGGAAATGATTTGACTTCAACCTCATTCCTTGCCCTTATGTATGATTTGCTCCTCGGACTCTATAATGGAGTGAGCTAACATATTCAAAGATGACAGAGAAAAGGTTAGGAATCGTCTAGCCATTCTCCATTTTTGAAACACAAATATTTTGGAGTGTTGAATTCTTTCCTAACAATTGAGTTAGTTTTTGTTCTCCTATTTAAAACATGCATTGATTCTAAGGAAAATGCTTAGGTTTAAAGTCATGAGTGTGCACCCTTACGCATGAGTGAATGTTGATTATGAGTGTACACAAGGAGATGTGTATATCACTAGATTTATTAACGAGGAACTATAAGGAAGTGGATTAGACTTTGCTTTCTATGTTTGATGGTTCTACTAGATGATACCCCCTTATGTGAATTCTGAATCGTTTTAGTGAAAAATAAGCGGGCTCTTTATGTACATGCTTGCAAATCTGGGTGATAAATAGAGTCTTATTGATTAATGCATAAGTGTTACTCTGAGCATCCCACGTACTTGCCATTATTACTTATATGTGGTCATGATCTATGCTTGTTGTTTGCATAAAATATATTTCCTGCTCCCTATCGTGCAACTACCCTTTGATGGAAGTCTTCAAGGGAAAGAAGTCCCAAGCTTTGAACCTCCAAGAACACAAAGCAAAAGAGAGAAAACTCACGAACTGATGGTGGCACGGTCGTGCTTATAGGCACGGTCAGATCGTGCCAATGTTCTGGTTTGAGAAACCGTGAGCTTCTATTTTGCACGGTTGGATGAGATATGAAGGTTGTGATGGAAGTAGACTAGTAGGAATAGTCTAAGCTTTGAATGAATGTGGGGATGGAATGGTGGAAGGCTTATTTTGAGGGGGAAAGAGATGGGAGTGTGTTTAGGAAGGCAAAAAGGGATAAGGAACACAAGGAGACCTTAGAGAGAGTTCACGGTTTAAGAGAAACCAAGCACTCTAAAAGAACTTCAAGTGTTTTTGGATAGTACTAAGCTAGGTGATTAGATAAGATACACCACTAACCACTGGCTTAGGGCCCTTAATCTTGGATTAGGATAAGATACACCACCTAACCAAAGACTAAGACTCTCTTGATCACCACTTAGCTCGGCCAAGAACTAAGATAAGCAAGGAAAGCGTTTAGGGAACTCAAGACACAAAGTGTTTTCTCTCAAATTCAAATTCAAAGTATATATTACAAAATGAACAACTTAAGGCTTTATATGGCCTTCTATTACACACGAAATGAGCTTTCCTTCCAAGCTAGGAAAGTCATTAAAACTCTTAATACTAATTAGTACTCGGTTAGGAGCTAAACTAATATAAACCAAAAGTTTAAGGCCTTAAATACAACTTAGCACTAATATAAACCTTTCCTAGGCATTAGGGAATCTTGGTGATTCAATTTCCTCCCTAGGGAGGTAATCTCCCCACAGTTACACCTCAAAAAGGCTGATGGATACTTGCTTGACATGTGGTGCTAGGGTGGCCGATTGGATGCTTGCGAAATGGAGGCTTCGCCTTGCTCCCACGCGTCTTGCTCCTACGTAGCTGGGTGGCAGCTGACCAAGCAGCTCAAAATAAGCAGGTGGACATGCATTCACTTTTAGCAAACCCGTTTAGGAAGGAAAACCTCCTAGCTAAGCAACCGGGTATCTAGGTGCCGGTTTCTGCTTGGTTTTGTCCTCCTGATTTGACACCTCAAATGCTGAGTATTCTGGGATTTTTATATATGGTTAGAAACCTCAAGATGTCTAGAATACCCTCCTTTTGGAATCAAAGCATTTGGACTTCGTTTGCCCCTTGAAAAAGATGAAATACCCAAACTGTGCAGTTTCGGGTTCAAATCAGCACATGATTGAAAATCAGCTCCGTTCCCTAACCAAATGAACTCCAAAATTGATAATTCCACTTGGACTTGAAAGCTAAGACCTTAAGCTTGTAATATCACCAAAAATTGAAAGCTTAAACTTGGATTAAGCTTGAGTAATCAGGTAGCAAAAACCGGGTATTAATCCGGATGAAACCGTGTGCATCACCTTGAATATTCTTCATTAAGCAACCCATGGCCGTGCACTTGGACTTGTTTTCGTGATTATTTTGGATCAATTGAACATTAGTGGACCTTGTGGATGGACCTCCATCACCCTTACTCACAAGTCCACCAGGTGTTTTGCTTGCTATTGTATGGGATGTTCTTATTGTTGTGAGATTGGTAGTGTCCTGGCTATATCAAACCTCAATACATTTGGAAAGCAAACAAATGGAAGAACCTGAAAGAATTCAGAATTGTCACACCACGTGCATCACCTCCTATGGTAGTGATCCCTTTTTAGTACTTTCTTAAGCATTAACACCAAGTGCAAAAGCCATAATGTTATGGTAGCTTGAACCTTCCTTTCAGTACTAAGATTTCTTAAGATTCCTACGACCATCTTACAAGACAAGGTATCATAAAGCCTCAACGTATATCTACAAAGCCATAAATCCCATTGTTCTTACCCCTAAATCACTGTTAGTTAGTCGGTGGTTAGCTTCCAATAATTGTGAACAGGACTCAGGGCATAACTTTTACTTGTTGCAATTGCGTATATTTGTCTAAATGTCGTCTCTGTCGTAGTAGTGCGGGTCTGCATGTTTAAACCATAGAAATGGCATTAACTGCAATGTAAAACACATACGAGCTTATATAGGCACTTTGATTAATTATGAAAGGGATCATTGATGTGTTCGTTGATGAATTGCGATGTGAATGCAACTTTGTTGTTCTCGTAGCTCGGAGTATGAGCGACTCGTTAACTTAGTTGACTTATGTGGTTAATTGTGTAACATAGACATGAAGCCATTATTCGAGCTGTATGCCTATTATCCCCTCATATTATAAATTTAATGTTCAATTGCCCGTATACCTAACAACATGTTCTTTGTGGCAATAGGGGCTTACATTCATGTGTTCACCTTTGTAGCTTCTATGTTTAATAGGATGACATACTATTGTACTCATTATTGCAATTGAATTACCGACTCCACACTTATTGCAGAAGTTAGTGTAGTAAATGATTGGCATGGGTCATATGGGTACGACGATATGAAATGCCTAGGTTTTCTTGTGTTACATTTTATGCAATAAGTTTATGGTATTCCATTGTACTTCTCACGGGAAACTCTCATGTTGTGCTTTTGTCGGTTGTTATGCGTGTTGTTATCATTGCTTAGTTATATTCTGGTCCCTTTGCATGGACAGTTCCCATGCTAGTCATTCTGGCTACTAAGTTGACACGTTATCATTCTTCTACCTGAGGAAATTATATTCAAATGCATGTACGCTTACTTGTGAGCATCTCTAGAAACATAGTAACATACTTGTCATACTCACAATTATAGTGAAGTCTATGTTGATAATTGAGCTGTGAATATGATTGTTGATGTGACTTGATCGAAGTATATGATATGATGTGACTTATTTGTGTGGGGATATATACTTTTGACAGTCTAATAGCGTTGCAAAGAGCTTATTGTTGTGTCTACGAGCATGCCATTCTATTTGTATGTTCTTTGATTTAGAGATTAGTTTCATGTAGAGGCCTTAGGATAGAATTTTTAATCAGCTAAACTACTACTTGGCCTATTTGATTGCCGTGTGACGATGCACTCTCGCAAGAATTTTTCATTTGGGTAATTGCAGATGTAAATATAATTTAAGGCATTGTCCTAGAAACTTTGGTTAGTTGTCATGCTAACTATATGCTACTTGCCATGTCGTATTCCGTAAACCATTGAAACTGGAAGCCCCTCAATAACGACCTTCATTTGGAATAGTATATTCCAGGAAGCTAAACTAGTAGTCAAGCTATAAAGGCATTGTTAGATATAGGGACCCTATACCAACCAACCTCCAAGTAGGAAAAACCTTACCACCCCCTTTAAATAATTCATGTGCAACAGATACATGGAACCTTCACTGCTTATTGGCATGGATTCTTATTAGATAATTTTCCTACGTTGTTATGTCGTTTGTTATTGACTAATTTCGTGTACTATCCCTAGTAATTTGCAAGTCATATCCTTGTAATGCTGGTTGTTGATTTTATTGGATATCATTGTGACTACGGATGTCGTTTGCAGTGACATTGTGATGTGATGCTATGTGATTGTATGTGATGTCTTTATTACGTTGCTAGGAAATGGAAGCTCCTAAATTAATTGACTTGATTCTAAACTAATTAAACTTCGCCATGCTTTTAAATGAACTTGATTTAGTTGACTGCCTTGATATGACCTTGACTTGTTCTGGTTTAGTTCTCATACATAACAAGCCCCTAGATAGTAACCCCTATGGATGTGTTTACATAGAATTATTGATCACTACACTGGAATTGCTTAGTTATAAAGTTGGAAGTTTTCATTTAAATCAAGGTTAATATGGTTATCTTTGCAAACTCAATTGCCCCTCTTCTATGTGATCTGCCCTTGGTACCTTAATAGAGTAAGTAGATGCTTGAAGAGGACTCGCAAGGAGGAGACTAGATGCTATAAACTTCTTATTCCGATTTTGAAGTTATGTTTAACAATAAAATAAAGCTTTGATTTCTTTTGGTCGTCTTAAGTGGTTTGTTCCATGTGTATATGAAGTTTGCGCTTGACCATTACCTTAGGCATTGGAATTTCAGGGACAAGATTCTTTTAAGGGGGGAGATTGTAACAGCCGAGGTTTTAATTCCGAGTGATAATTTATCAGTAGTAATTTTCTAATTTTTCTCGATTTATTTTGTGATTACGTGGAGTTAGTGAATTCAGTTGAAACTAGGCTAAGTCGAGATTACGCAAAATTAGTGAAGTTGAATTGGGCTATTTGAGATCGGAATAAATTGGCTTTAGCATTGTTGGGCCAAACTTATTTTACTTTGGTAGGTGACAAAAAGGGAAAAAGAAAAAGCTTGTTTAAAAAAAAAGAAAGACATAAAAGGGGGTTGAAACCCCATTTTTTTTCACGCGATAGAAAAGGAGCAACTTCTTTTTCATTCTCTGTTTCGCACCAGTCGAAGAGAGGGGGGGGGGGAGCGAAAGAGGGGGAAAGAGAGGTGTTGCGGTGGCGACGCAACAGTGTCCAGTGGTGCAGGCTACACTCTGTTGGCGCTCTTTCCGCGACACCACACCAAATTACCCACCACGTCCACCATTTCGGCCCCCACCGTTCTGGGTGCCGAAAAGAGAGCGAAAGGAGAGCGAGATAGTGAGCGAAAGTGAGAGCAAGAAACGGAGGATTCGAGCAACAGCAACAGCACATCGTGAGGGATGAGGAATCAAGTAGAATTAGCTTAGGGCGGGGGTGAATTGCGGATGACAAGTAGAGGTAGAGGAACAAGCCCCAACCCAGGCTAGAAATCGTTCAGTCCAACCCAAATTTGGGTTAATTAGCTTGGAATCGAGGTGGGTGGTTTTGATTCCTAAGCTACTGTTAATTTACCAGTTTTTATCTGTTTGCTCATGAATAGAGTCGATTTTGGGAGATGAATCCCGCGAGTATGGTGACTCTTCGGGTAGTAGGTGGATGGTTTGAAATCGATTATGCTCATTTGGGATTCAAATTGAGTTAATTTCAGGGATTTTTGAGGGTGGTGATGTGAGAAGGGAGTCTAGGTTGCATGGTAAAGTGTAATGCTGAGCCTTGTTGCTATGTTTAGCCCTTATGGATGACCCAATTCTGTTATTGCATGCTGCCTAGTTAAATTATGGGTTTTGTTAACTTGTGGTTTATGGTTGTCTATTTTGTGCTTCGGAATTGGGTGGGGACTAGGGAAGTAAGTTGAACCATCCATGGAATCGGTTTATTGGCAAACCGGATTCGTGAACCGAGCAAAGGCGTGCACCCATTCCACCTTTCTAAAAAGCTTGAACCATATTTCGCTATTTGATTGTGTCTCAAACATGGATTTATTGCCGCATGCTGAGCCAGGAATAGTAACCAGACTCAACTCATCACACCATCAACCTAAATATTGAAGCTTTGCCTTTGATTTAATAAAGGGTTATGTAAAGTCTCTGAGCTTGTGTTAAATGTTCTACTTTCTACGAACTTAAAAGAAAATTATCAAAACGGAATTGAGTGACTGATTTGCAAAACCAAACTGCTGAGTGCTTTTAAGTGAAACTAATTATGCGTAGGTCGCAAATTAGTAGCTTCTTAAATGAGTGTTTCCTCAATGGAGCACCACCGTCATTATCATCATCATCATCATCATCACCATCCTCATTATCAATATCCTTTTCATCGACAGTGTTTATATCAGGCATGGATGTGCTCGCAGGACTAGACTTTGTCTGTCCACTTAACTCAATCTCAGCCTTAAACTAAGTGAAGGAATGCTGTCATCCTTCTTCAATTCCTACTTTGCCTAATCCATCAGCACATCCTCAGGTGGTTATTCCCTATTAGCACTGACACTTGCATCCACCGTGGACGTGGTTGTTGGGATTGCAGCTTCACTATCTGGTTGACTAAATGCAAGTGTGGTGCTAAATGAAAACCCGCCGTCATCCTTGTTTGGTTGTTTCTTCGGTTGAATCTTTTCAAACTCCATATAAGCACTATAAACCTTATAACAACCTCCTTCATAACAACAATGTTGAAATCCTTTCCTTCGCTGATTGCAAGCAATCCATTCGCACTGCCCTCCTTATGGGATTCCTCATGTGTAGTAGGAGCATCGCAGAACGAGGTGAACATTGCCCTTGCTTCGTCCTATATCTTGCAAAGATTATCATCCACCCCGTACTTGTTGCCCATACAATCCATGATAGTGATAAGATTTTTGCAAGCAAATGCCAATTGTTTTATAGCACAAACTATCTTTTCAACATCTTTTGACATTTAAAAAAATATAAAAATTAGATATTTTAGCTTATCATCAATAAAATGACTATTTATCGCTTACGAAATAGTCACCGAATTATAAATTGATGAAGAGAAAACTGATCATTAATAGCATCAGCATTGATCACCACAAATAAAAGGATTGAATTAGAAGTAATGTTAACAAAAAATTAGACATTAGGTAAAGTGATCACCAATCATATGCCAACTGATCACAAATAACATCTCTAATGGTCACTATACACAAAAGCAATGAATGTAAACTAAAAACTAAAATAAGTAAACATTAATGTAAGTGATCACTAACATTATTTATAATGATCACCAAAAACGTGACTCCTGACCACTTGTTAGATAATCCATAAAAGAAAGAAGTTCAAAGTTAAGTTAGGTGATCATTAATCTATATCTTTATTGATCACTCATCACGTAAGTATTTATCATCGATAATATATCTATTGATCACCAACAACATAGATCTTGATCGCCATCCACAAATAAGGAGTGAAGTCTTAAGGGGTGGACGACATACATAAATTTTGTCCTATTTGTGTCTTTAGGAGTTTCAATTTGAGCCTCTAGTGGTTGAGGGAAATCCCATGCTGGTGTGACCGTCCCTCTACCAACGACTATCTCCACAACGCATTTCTATATTTTCCACAAAATAAATATGTTACCGTATTAAAATTTAGGCAATGTGGAGAAAAAAGAAAACATTTATCTACTTTATCGGTAACATTATGCCGTTTGATCATTAATCACATCATTATTGTCCACTTAATAGACAAATTATGAATTGTAAGCATTTACACGCTAAACAATGGCTTCATTACTCATTTTTAGCTTATACTTTTTCACTATTGATCACTAATGTTATTAATAATGATCACTAATCACACAACTATTGATTACACAAGTGAGATGGTATACTAATGTTGTTGTAATTGATCACCAATTAACACCTCCATGCATCAGCGCTCCACACAAAAACTGAATTCCAAGCAATGGAATAGAAAAGGAGAGATTGAGTTCAACTCATTACTGATGTTATTTTTACTGATAGCTAATTATACAACTGTTGATAACTAATATTACTTCTGTTGATCACCAGACATACATCTATTGATTACCATACTCAAAATGAGTGTATCTTAAGTGGTAGGAGTAAGATTCAACACTAATCCAAATGATCAGTAACTTAAATAAATAGATCACAAATGACACCTGTATTGATCTCCGACAAGGGTCTCTCACATATTTTTGGAACAAAGATGAATATGCTTTGTTTACTACCTCAATTTCGAACGTCTTGTTGTCTTCAATTAGGGTGCTGCACAGCCTATGTTGGTTGTGAAACATCTAGTGGAGGTTCAACAACACCTCTCTCAAAACTATTGCACCGGTCTTCGCCTTCTATCCTTGATGCCCTCATTAGTCCATATGAACATCATAGAGAATTGTCTTTTCACTGTTCACTTGGTGAACACAACTCTATCGAAATAAGACATATGAAAAATATAAGACGATTAAAAAATATCTAATTAGCACATGTATTTAGGTAAATTACACAAATATTAGCAGGTGATCACTAATGAACAACTTATTGATCACTATTTGATCACTATTAGGTTAATTGTTCATCGCTAAGACATTCTGCCGTTCCTTTTTAAATGATTGCTTTGTTTTCTTACATTGACCACCAATTTTATGAAGGGCTAGCTTGTTGAATAGGAGAACTCACCATCAAGATGAAGATTGAACCATTGAAATGCACCCTTTTTGTAGCCTTACTCTCCTTATAGTGTCTAAAGCTGCTGATAAGCTTATCCAATGTGAATTGGCGCCAACCTACGGATGCGATTTGGTTCTCAGCTTTCACATATTTGATGACAGACTTGCTGAAATACCGGTTCTTCATTCCGTTGAAAAATCCATTCACAAAATATATGACGAAGTTTCTCTTGAAGCTCTCGTCGCAGTCTTTTTTAGCCAGTATGAACTCCGGCATGTGAGTGAGTTTAGGGGGGTTTTGATTAATTTTCCATTTCTTAAGCTACACAGCATACACCTCATCATATTCTTCATCCATGGAAGAATTGACGGTTTCAATGATTTGCCTTCCCCGAATGGGCATACTCAGGGTTACGTACACATTAAATGCTGTGACCAAAAACTTCTACCCATCTAGAAGCCCGAAGTAGATAAAGTAGGGACCAAAGCTCTCTTCATGCCATTTAGAAAACATCCCTTAGATTTGCTTCAAATCAACCTTCTAGAAGGAAGCAAATCCCATTGATCTGACTGCCTCAGTCTGGGCTTCGTTAATTTGGGTCACTAGTAATAAGAATGAACGCGTAGTCATCCTCGTAATGAACGCCTTTTGGTACATCCTCTTTTCATTGCCACCTTCCTCCTTAGGTTTTGAAGCTCGCTTTTCTAGACCATTTGAAGGCCTTGTGCTGAGCTGGTTGTTTTTTGCTACTACTAAAGTAACACCAGCATTGGATTGAGCATCTTTTTTCTCAATCCATTAATCACCTTCATATTTTAATGAAGGCTTGTTCCTCTTTGAAACAGCCTTTATAGTTTTAGCAATAGTGGTTTCTTCTTGTTACCCTCATCGATCGTTATCATAGTCGACTTCTTCCTCTTCATAAGTTGGATCGTTTTCGTCTTCATCCGAACTACCAGAAATTTCCACCTTAGATATGTGGCCTTTTGTACTATAGGCTTCAATATGCCTCGCATCCTCTACGATTGCCTAACAACAGTTGCCTTCTTCTTCGGCTTCTCCTTCTTTCTTTATTCCGTTTTTTCCCCTCTTTATTTGTTTTCGAGTTTGGTAAGGGATTTCCAAAAGGTTCCTCTTCCTCTTGGGGATTCTCAGAAGATTTATTATCCCTTTCATCGTTACTTGAAGCCTTTTTGGTAGCATTCTGTCTGCTGCTTTTCTTCTTCTCTTCTTCTTTCCTTCCCAACCTCTCATTCTACAGCTCTTTTTCTGCACTTTTCCATACAGATTCGTCACCTTTTCTCGCTTCCTCACCATATCGTCCCTCTTTACCTTCTTCCTTAGAGGTTTCTCAGCGTACTTTTTGCCAGTCTTCCTCTTCTCCTCAGATTTCTTAGGACCTCTTCACTTCTCTTATTCTCGGTCTTCCCCTTGTTCTCAGTCTTCTTCTTTGTGGGCATTTGACTTGGCTTTCCTAAAACACATTCTTTTGAGGGACCTTCTATGGTGACTTATCACCATTGTCCTTCTTGTTGGTTGGCCCGTTCTCCTCAACCTTCTTTTGTTTATGTGTTTGAGGGGTTGTCTTTATTGCTCTTCTTTTCTTGTGTAGCTTTTTTCGGTCATTTTTCAGATACCTGTGCCTACGCTATAGTGCTCTCGACATCTATGTCACTCTTCCCCTTCTTTTGTGGTGGTTCCTCAATTGGCGTTTATCTTTGCCCTAGTTTTTGTATGCTTTGTCTTCGTCATCAGAATCATTTGCATCATTATCATCACTGTCTGTCTTGTAGGCGAATAATCTATATCGACAACTTTTGCCCTTGACCAAAATTGCTGCTACTTTTGTCAGATCCTCATTTTTGATCAATGCCTTTTACACCTTCTTTTGCGTCCAAAGGCACTTTAGGACTACAGAATACAAAGGGCAAGTATACAAATTTTGAAGTTGGACTGTAATTAGAATTTCAAAATAAATAGTACCTTTTCGCTTCTTTAGTGAATAGACTCCCGGTGTTAACATCTTCAATGGCATTTTTGATGGTTTGTGAAATTTGTTATTCGGTTCGATCATTTTGGATCTGTAGTGGAATTACAAATTTATGTATAAAGCACGGGGAAAAAAATAGCGTACTTCCATGAAGCCATAAAATATGATGTATCACTAATCATAGTTCAAATGAGCACTAATCGCAACTACGTTGATCACAAATACTCAGCTTATGATACAAAGTGCAAGGGTAAGGGAGTTTATTTATTATATGTATTGTGTATTTGTTTGAGTTGGTGGTGGCAAAAGGGTTGATCACCAGTCATACCTCTATTGATCACCAACAAGGCATGACAAAATTGTAAGCAAATCATAGTAAGTAAAAAGTGTATTTTGATCATTAGGTTAATTTTTATTCACCATAAATTACATAAAAAATTCAATTGCAAGAAATTATGCAAAAGAGGCATCATTTACATAACTGATCACTAATGACATTCAAAATGACAACCAATCACAATTGAATTGATCACCAATTACGAAAAGATTGATCACAAAAAAAACAAGCCATTTAGATTTGAGCAATTTGGAGTGAAGGGGCAAACAGATCATTTAAATAGGTGATGACTAATCATATTTCAAATGATCACCAAACACAACTTTATTGATCACCAACTAGAAAAAGCAAAATGTTTTGAATGTATCCATATTAGGGATCAAACAAAAGTAATTCTATGAAAATGTTCAAAAATACACTATTGGTAAGGCATTTGTCTACAATTAGCTAACCACAAACAAGTGGATCTCTAATGAAAATCCTAATGATCACTATTCACATATTAGTGGATCACTAATCAAATTCATGTGCAACACAAAATATACAACCAATTGATTTCTTAGCAATGACAAACACATATATCATTTTCGATAAAAAGCATTTATTAAAGGGATCATGAATAATTGAAACCAAGGCTACATATCTGCTAATCACTGAACACATAACACTTAAACACTAATAACCAATATTATATTCATATGCTTAAAATAGCCTTGTCCAAATTGGTCAACAAATAAACACATATCCAAAATGATCACTAATATTATATCTAATGATCACTACTTACCTTTCCAACAATCACAAACAGATCAACACA
The DNA here is from genome assembly GCA_017589665.1 of Selenicereus undatus. Lineage (NCBI taxonomy): Eukaryota > Viridiplantae > Streptophyta > Magnoliopsida > Caryophyllales > Cactaceae > Selenicereus > Selenicereus undatus. Next base: position 61,070,444 of record JACYFF010031958.1, read on the forward strand.
TATCGAAAATGATCACTAACATTATATTTGACGATCACTAGTCACCTTTATAACAATTGCAACATACACATACAACATCATAAACTAAACATGTAAGGTGTGTCACAATTTGAATTATTTTAAAAGAATGTACTGCAATTCATCAACATACAAACACATATGCCAAATGATCACTAATACTATATTCCTCATGATAACTAATTATAGCTAATGATAAGAAACTACACATGTAATATGAAAAATATTCACTTAAGGTTTGAAATACATTTTTGAAGGAAATAGTTAAGCAGTTTAAGAAAGTGTGGTTAAAATCATCTTCTCCACATATCCAAAGCATCATTAACATCATATCTAATGACCGCTAATTAGCTTTCTAACAATCACAAACTAGATGTGCAGTATCAAAAACCTTCCCTGGGGAGTTTTTACACAATATTTTAGGAAAAATTTCAACTATGTTAGAATTTGAATTTTTTTAAAAGAGTGTACCAAAATTCATCAATAGAGAAACACATATGAAAACCGGTCACCAATACTATACCTAATGGTCACTAATTATGTAACTAATAATCATAAACTGCACATGTAAAGTGAAAGTATTCACTTAAGGTTTGAAATACATTTTTTTACATCGTTGAAGGTGATTGATCTCCATTTTCCTTGTTTGTTTCTTGAACTTTCTTTGTTGCCATGTGTAACCCCTGTCCCCTACTCTTACAGACGTTAACGATGTCTAAAATTTTGGAGTGAAATGGACATAGTTTTGCGTAAAAATTTACCATAACCTAGGCTTCTCTTCTCTTCTTCCATTTGACACATAAGAGTTCTCAACTTGCCTAAGCTATGACTCTTGCAACTTAAAAATGACAATCACATATATTACTCTTTTTTTACATCACATAGCAGACATAAATGACTCAATAGCAGGTTGCCTCAAGCTATAATCTAGGCGCTGAAAACAATAAGGCATTCAATTCGTACATAAGCTCTTAACATCAAAGAGTTCAGCTCAAGTCACCAACATGAGTTCCTTTCATAAGAAAATGAGGTTAACGCATGTGAAGGCTACCACCTTTACTTAAATCACAGTAATCACTTATAAAAACAGTTGTTATTCCCAAAGAACTCACCTGGAATCCAACATGATTCTTTTAAAGAGTATATGCACTTTTCCAAACATTTGCTCTGGCATAATCCTCCAGTAAGGAGTTCACAATGCACATTAGTTAAGAAATCATTTTCTGGGGCATCAATTCATGTATGTGTGCTTCTTCCAGTGAGATCATCACTCACATTTCATAGTAATACCCGGGGTCTTTCATAATAAGTGGACATTTACTCTCGTCAAGGTCTTCTAGGGTTCCTACTTCTGGGTCTACTCCCTAGGAATTAGGTTTCTCACACCCTACTGGGTCCGCTTCCTAAACTTCTGTCCAAACCATTAGCTCCATTTTCCTAGCCCAAACATTTTATATGCATCTCACTTTCAACACGTTTTGCATTGAAATTTCCATTGTATTATACCAATCGCATTTCCATTTTCAAGAAGTCAAAAATACCTTAATAAACTCAATTCGACTTGTAACAAGCATACAACCACTCATTTCGGTAAAGTATGTATGTAAACATGTTAATGACCGTGTAAGCATTCACTTTTCAAGGAAAGGAATATTAAAACTTGTTTTGGAACCCACTAGTTTTGCACCTTATGCATATTTAGTTGTAATTAAAAGCACTCAAGAGTGGTTTTGCAATTCAGCCATAAGCTTTCTAGTTTGCTAAATTTGTTAAAAGGTTATAGGAAATGAAACCTTTGAACCACGCTCGAAACCTTTACAGGACACTTTATTTATTTCAAAGGGTAACAATTTAACATTTGGGCGACAATTTAACCAACTGAATGATTCAGCTGAATGGTTTAGCGAATCCATTCAAAGTTCTTAGTTTAGGATGTAGAAATGATCATGGACCTTGACATGGCAAAGCAAAACAAGCACAGACTGAGAGCAACGACAACATCAACAAAACTTAAGATGTTAGCAATGTCACTAGGAATCAACATCACATCATCTAATCAAATTAGACATATGATTACAAGAAAGCACAATGGGTTCATGATTAGTTCACTTTCACAATTCATTAGTAATTCAACTTAAAATTTTTTAACAAACCGGCTGTAATAGCTAGGGTTTTAATCTTATGCTAATTGTTTAGATTAACATTTGCATTAACTATGTTTTATTAAATTAGCTATGTTAGACTGATATTGTGTGCTAATTTAGTGTAATAATTTATGTGAAATAATTTTATTAATTTTTCAACTTATTATGCGATTATGAAAAATTAGAGAGTTCGTTAAAAATGAAATCGAAGAGTCATTACACGAGATTGGCCAGTTGGGTTAGGATAATTACGAGATCAATTGGGGTCATTTTAATCTAATTGTGGACAAATTGAACAAAAAAGAGTGAAAAGTGGCCAGAACCCCTTTTTGGGCACGACAGAATAAGATAGGGGGGTCCTGTTTCCCCAAAGCCACAGTCCCCTCCACGATCAAAGAGAAACACTAGAGAGAGAGAGGCCGAAGGAGGAAGAGAGAGAGTCGAGTGGCAGTTGCCACTGGTGTGGTGGTGGGTCGAGTGTGGGCTACTGTCGCACCGGTGCTTCACACAACACCAGTCAACAAGAGTGGAAGGAGACTGTAGAAGTAGGGAAAAGGATAGAGGGCAAGGTGGTCAGGTGCGGCGGTAGCGAGGTTCAGCGGCGGCCATTATCTCATGGCACCTTTGCTGACCGGACTCAAGCCTTGGTGCCACTTAGGGCGAGATTTCAAAGTCAGGGTTTTAAAGCCATGGCCAGCACCACTGCGACTGCACTGTTGATGATGGAGTTGAATTTCGATGATGGAGCAAAACCGAGGAAGAAGAAGAGTGGCAGTAGCATGAGTGGTTAAAGGAGTGGGAAGGGCCATGCAGACACTCACAATAGTAGCAGCAGCACGAGGATCAAGGGCTAAAGCTTAGCTTCGAGTGAGCACCACCAACCCATCAATCGGGTTCGTAGCTTGGAATCGAGGTGCGTGGTTCTCGGTCCCTAACCTATTATTAATTTTGAAATGAATTTCAAGGTTTATTTGCTTGATCCAAGTTAGTTAAGCTTTGAACTGTGGACTTGAACTTGATTGAGAAGTTGAATACATTAAATGAGGTCATTGGACTAACTGAAAGAGAAATCGAGGTGTGATTTGGGGAGGTGCTGTGACGAGGGAGACAGAGATATGAGCATTGAAATTGATGTGATTAATTAGAAGTTCTTCTTGACTATTCTTATGCTTAAAATGCTCAGCTAGCTTAGCGGGCTATGTTTAATGACGTTGCTAATTTGTTTGACTGCCCTTGGATTTGTGGTGGGGAGTATAGTTTGTCATTGCTTGGTCATGTGTGTGTTAATATGCGGTTAGAAACAGGGTGAGAAATAAGTGCTGTGACTAACCCAAATCGGTCTTGCCTTCCCTTTTGATGGCTTTCAAGTTGTGTGCGTGTGTATGCATATGTCATAGGATAAGTTCTATGCCAAACTGTTGCAATCATAGCTATTCAAAGTTGCTCGTACATTTAAAAGTCTCATACTGAATGATTCATGAACTAAAAAATTAGTTTCGGTTGAACCTTACCAAATTTCGTTTAACCATACCGAACAGTTTTTGCATTGAGGTTATCAAATGATTGAATTAGGCAATTAGCATAATGAGTCGCTTGTGTTGCTACATTAGGTAAAGCAACGCCCCTCTTACTTTAATAAGTAATTTGAGTGCTTAATAATCTCTTCTTTTCTCCCAGGGGCTACTTAAGTAAACTATCGAGTTGGAAAGCAATCTGAATTATGAATAAATAAGTTTATAATGTGCCTAAAGCCGTGCATTGATAAGTGTGCAAGTGATTCGCTTTGATATAGCAAGCGTTCTGAGATATGGGGTTAACAATGACTGTTAGGCCATTCGTTTGGTAAGAATGAGTTGTAATTAAATGCTATAGACTTATTTGATGCTTCATACGACTTGACAAAGTCCTACGTGATGGTACGAACTATTTTGCATCTGAAACTTTGAGAAATCGAGAAGTTTATGCATAATTGCAACTACTAGGTTGTAAAACGAGTTTTGATATCACACCCCTTGATAAGTGAATGGTCATATGGTAGCTAACGCTTTTGTAAGCATACTTTGCCATAATGAGTGGTTTTACACTTTTAAAAATCAACTTCAATTCATTAAGGCTTTTTAGCCCTCTTGAGAATGAAAATTCCATTGTTTGGGATACAATGGCAATTTTGATGCAAGTGTATATAAATTGAGATGTATCTTAAATGTTTTGGGCTAAGAGAATGGTGCTAAATGTTTAGACAAATGGTAAGGGAGTAGACCCACTGTGCAGGAACCCTAACCCCTAGGTAGTAGACTTACAAGTGGGAACCCTAGAAGACCCTGAGGAGGCTAATGGCTCATTGATTTTGGAGGCAACGAGAATAATATGAAGGGCGAGTGTAAATCTCCCCTAGGGCGAGTGTAGATCTCCCCTGAATAGCACAAATATGAGAATCTGATGCCCTATTAAATTATTTCATACATGTTATATGCTATAAACTCCTCATTCAAGGACTATGCCACTGCCAAGATTTGAAAAAGTGTATATACCCTTAAAAAGAGATTTTATTGAATTCCAAATTATTCGCCAATGAGGAACGACTGTCTTATAAAGACTTTCTTTGGTTTAACCAAATGAACATTGTCTTTTATGCGTTAATCCCAATTCCTTACTAAAAGCATCCCATTTGGTGATTTTAATTCAGCCCCAAGTTAATATTTGCTTTTGTGTGAATTGAATTGCCCTACTATTCTCCATACCTAAATTTGTGCGTGAGTCTGTTTGCTATTGAGCTTGGTATGCTTGCTATGTGATGCTAAGCAAGTGTTTATTACTACTAAGCTATAGGAGACATGGTTTAGGCAAGTTGAGTACTCTTGTGTGTCAAATAGAAAGAGGGTAGGGGTACTAACGAGTCCGGGAGGTTATCGAGTAATAACAAATATAAGAGACCTTACATGATTATTATATCATGTTATATACCAAATTGTGTGTGAATGCTACCTAATGTATTATGTGCAACTGTTTCGTTTTCTTCGGGTTGAGAATCATTCACTAAGCACGTGGTAGCTCATCCCCTCACTATTCCCCTTTTCCCTAGGTTCTTGATATGATAGTTAGAAGTCAGTTCACTTAAGCCGAAGTGGAGTCTCCCTTCCTGCTATGGAAAAAGAGATTATATGTTTTGTACATGGGTATATGAGTTAGTAATGTATTGTGATGTATCATTAATTTCTTCAGCGTATGTAAGTTAATTGCTGAACTTCGTGTAATGCATATTGAATGATAGCCACTTTGGAAGGCCGTGTGAGCCAACCATTAGATTAATCAGCCGTCGTTTTAGCAAAAGTTAGTTGTTTTTTTTTTTAACCCAATGCTCTGGATGTGTGATCACGTTGAGCTGTATCTCCTGTTCCCTTCTTCTTATTGAACTTTCTACTTGGTGCACTCCATACATGGGTATATAAGTTAGTAATGTATTGTGATGTATCACTAATTTCTTCATCGTATGTAAGTTAATTGCTAAACTTCGTGTACTACATATTAAATGATAGTCACTCTGGAAGGCCGTGTGAGGCAACCATCATATTAATCAACCGTCGTTTTAGCAAAAGTTAGTTGTTTTTTTTTTAACCTAATGCTCTGGATGTGTGATCACGTTGAGCTGTATCTCCTGTTCCCTTCTTCTTATTGAACTTTCTACTTGGTGCACTTCGGGTGTGTGGCCCGTGGAGTTGTGATCTCCGGTGTGTAGCCAGTAAGCTTGTGGGCATGTCTTTCATGCTCTTGTTTACTGTACATGCCTAATGAAAGGCTTTAAGCCTGGGCTGTGGTCAATTTTTAGGCGGAATTTTGTCCGTTTCACTCCAGAATTCTAAAAAATCACTAACACTTTTAGCCCTAGGGGTAGGGGTGTTACTGATGGTATCAAAGCCAGGTCTTGCAACCACAAGCCATAGATGGCCATCTGGGAATGTCTTGGTGATGTTGTGGCATGTGTCGTGCCCTTGTGCATAAATGCATTTTTTGTATGATGATTGGTGCATTCGACTAATTGTGTTGGACTTAAGAAAGCGTAATGATTGAAGAAGTGAGCTATTTGCTAGGATATGGGCTAAATGACTTGTATTCTCGCGAATAAGCTAAGTGTTAGCTCTATCAGTAATTGTTTTATGCATGCACCATTGATGATTTAACTGAAAGTTTGAAATGCGCTTGGTTTGAACCCATTGATTGGAAATGTCTTAACTCCAAGCTCATTCTTTGCCCCTAAAGTATGATTTGCTTCTCGACCCCCATAATAGAGTGAGCAAAAGTACTCAAAGGTTGATAGAGAGAGAGATAAAAGTAGTTAAGCTATTTCCCCTTTTGGGAACCTAGAGGCTTTGAAAGCTAAAGCCATTCCTAATTAGTGAGTTAGGTTTTTATTTTGTGCAAACAAACCTTGCTAATTAATTTGTTAAGTCTTGTGGTTAGATTTGAAGACTTGCATTTCCTTTACAATAATACTTCAGCCTAGTTCTATGAGCACAAATTTCTGTGTAGTCAAATGTTTTGAGTGTGCAAATGCCAGGATGTATATGTTGCTAGATGTATTAATGATGATATGTCAACGAGCGATTAAAGATTGCCTTGTGCGAATAAAATATCTTGATTAAAATTTAATCTTTTAAATAGTATCTCTCTAATGTGAATTCTCCATTACTCAAAACATGAAGATTTGAAAGTATTGAGTCTTTTCTAACGACTGAATAATTATTATTGGTATTTTTTTGCTTTTGTGTTTGAAACTTGCATACATTCTAAGAAATGAATGTGTTAAATTCATGAGTGTGTGCCAATATTCCTAACCTGATGCTGTTTATGAGTGTATACATGCAAGAATATGCATATCGCTCGATGCATTAATCATTGACTTTTGAGAAGAAAGATAGAGTTTGCCTTATATAATGATAGTTCTACTAGATTATTACCCCCTCATGTAAATTCTAAATAGTTCCAATGAAAATAAGTCTGGTCTTCATGTACATGCTTTCAAATCTAGGTGATAAGTGGAGTCCTGTTGATTACTGTATATGTGTCACTTTGAGTATCCCATTGTTAGTTATATATGGTCTTAATATGACCTTGTTACTTACATGGACAACATTTCCTACCTCCCATCATGCAACTACCTTTACTTGTGAATCAATAAGGTGTTATGCATATCATCACACCTAAAGTTATTGGTGTTATGTGCTTGATGGTGTCCTGGCTATATAGAACTCCAACACACCTAGAAAGGAAACAAAGGGAAGAACATGATAGACTTAGGAATCACACTACGTGTCACCTCCTACGGTGATGTGCCATATCTTTTCAGCACTTTCATAAGCATTAACACCCAGTATAGAAGCCAGAATGCTTCATAGTAGAAGGTAGAACCATCCCTCCACACTTCGAGATCCTAAGACTCCTACAATCACCTATGAGACAAAATGTTGTAAGAACTCAACGTATGTTCGGAAGGCCATTGATGCCACTGTCCTTAACCCAAAATGGTTGTTTGCCTATTGGTGGCTAACTCCTACTAATTGTAGACAAGCCCTAATGTATAACTTTGGCCCAAGGACTGCAAATGAGGGTGATGTATCATGTTGGGAAAAAGAGAGCTCACATTCAAAGGGAATGAACAAGCTTAAGGCGTGTGGAGGGAGTGAACTGGTGTGGCTATGAAGAGGTACGGGACAAATAGAAAACTGGAGTTTGGTAAAACTGAAACGATTCTTGGATAAAGATTTCACCACCAAAAATTATCGTAGAACCCTTGATCTTGAATTAGGATATAGATTTCACCACCTAACTTAGATCAAGACTCACTTGAATACCACCTTACTTGGCCTAAGTAAGGATAAGTGAGTAAAGAATTTAAGGTAACAAGCAGTGAGGAGTTAAACTTAACATCATATTTCAATTCGACATTACTGATGATTATAAAATGAGCACTTGGACTATTTATAATGCATGTCCACGACCTTTCCCTTTTCACTAGGTAACTATTAAGAGGTTACTTAATGATTAGGAAATCTCTTAAGCATACTTGCTTAGCTAAATTACAATGCATGTCATTAAACTACGCTAAGCACAAATGATGAGTCTAGTAACTAACAAAATGATCAACTAAACTCATTCCTAATGATTCTGGGTAGCATAGTCATGATTTCCTTACCTATAAGGCTTGCTTTACATGGCTGCCACCTCAATTGCATGGTGGACGATTACATGCTTGCAAAATGGCATCTTCTCCTTGACCCACATGGCAATTTTTCCTTTGATGAGTCATAGGATGCTTAAGCTTCTCTAGATAGCCAAGCAAGTACATGTGCTACTGAAGAAAACCCCCCTAAGAGGGTAAACCCTCTTGGCTAAGCAAATGCCTACTGAGGAGTCGTGTGTCCCTAGTTTTGGTCCACGTCCTTGCCACCTCTTTTGATTAGTAATGTTGGGTTTTCTTCCATGGGGGGAAACCTTAAGAAGTTAGCTATCCCCCCTATTTAGAAATCTGCATTAACACATAATTAGGATGTCAAATTGCAGGATTAACCGAACCGTCCAAAACTGGGCCTGAAAATGGCACCTCGGATTCTTGGGCTGGACTGGGTGCTTTCGCCTTCTTGTTGTGGGATTTTCTTAACATTCTTGGTTACCAAACATCCTAAACTAACTAATAAAAAAGAATTACATAGTTTGGACGTCATTAAGGCTATGAAACCACAAAAACAAAACCAGGTACATGCGCTGGAATTAACTCGACAACTATCTCTGTTTGGACTTGCAAAATTTGACTTATTCCTTAGAATTGGACTTGGTTGCTTTCATAACCTTCACTAGGAGGACTTGTTTTGGAAATGTTAGGCCATCGTCCTCCCCTTGTTTGACAGGATTTGTCTAAAAATCGTACAGGTAGTCGTCTTCTTCATAAGGGCTCAAATCAGCCACATTGAACATAGTTAAAACTCCATAGCCTCAGGGAGATCCACCTTGTATGCATTGTCGTTGATACGTTGAAGGACCTCGCATGGACCATCCGCTTTTGGTATTAGCTTGTTTTGCATCTTGCTAGGAAACGTTCTTTGCGGAGATGGATCCATACTAAATCGCTTGGTTGGAACACTTTCTTCTTCTTCTTCTTCTTCTTGGCGTGCGTAGAATAAGACAAATTGGATTTTTCAATTTGACCTCGAACTTGTTCATGTAGCTTTTAAATTTCCTGGACTCGCTCAACAGCGTCGGCACTTGGCTCCTGGTCTAGGGGGCATGGTGTCAAGTCCTAGGAAGTTATGGGGTCAATCCCATACACTACCTTAAACGGTGACAGACCCGTTGCTTTATTGGGAGCTCGATTGCAGGCAAATTCTATGTGCGGTAGTAGGAGGTCCCATGCCTTCTTGGACTAAGGTAAAATTAGTGTCAATAGGGGTATTCCTAGCTTTCGATTTATAACCTCAGTTTGCCCGTTAGTTTGTGGATGGCACGTCGTGCTGTATTTTAGCTACGTTCCCAGTTTCTTCCACAGAGTAACCCAGAAATGACATAGAAACTGATCTACCACCACAAAAATAGAATCCTTGCCCCGTTACATCATAAGCAGGCCTAGAACAAAGTCCATACTCATGTCAACCCAAGGCTGGGTTGGAACTGGAAATGACGTGTATAAACCTTGCAGAAGTAAGTGACTTTTAGCCACTTGACATGTAGCACAACGTCTTAGAAGGTCCTGTACACCTTTACTGATCCCGGGACAAAAATAATGTTCTTTCAAGATGATAAGAGTTTTGTTCTCACCACAATAACCAGCTACAGAGCCACTGTGAACTTCTCAGATCAGAAGTTCCCAGGCACTTAGGTACACACATGCGTGTTCCTTTAAACATAAAACTTTCCTGAATCAAATAATCTTATTTGGGGTGTTTCTCACAAGCATCATAGAGCGCCCCAAAGTCTTCATCTTCTAGATATAAAAACTTTAGATGCTCAAAACCCAATATATAAGCATCTAACTGGAACAATAACAAATATCTTCTCAATAAGGCATCAGCACCTTTGTTAAGCGTCCCTGATTTCTGCCGAAGAGTAAATTGGAATGATTGGAGATACTCAACCCATTTGGCATGCCTGGACTTTAATTTATGTTGGCCTTGAATACACTTCAAAGCCTCATGATCGGAATCTAATATAAACTCACTAGTTATAAGATAAGGACTCCAATATTCTAAACAGCAAACAATGGCATAAAATTCCTTGTCGTAAGTGGAGTATTTCCATCTTGAATCGTATAACTTCTCACTAAAGAAGGCCAAAGGTTTGCCTTCTTGAGTAAGAACTCCACCGACGCCGACGCCAGATGCGTCACACTCGACTTCAAGTACTTTATCGAAATAGGGAAGAGCTAACACAGGTGCTTGCGTTAGCTTGTCTTTGACATCTTCAAAGGCCGATTGTGTCTTAAGGTCCATCTAAAAGACATGCCCTTAAGCACATCGATCATTGGCACCGTAATAGTGCGGAAATTCTAATTAAACCACTGGTAAAAAGAGGCAAGTCCATGAAAACTACAGACTTCATGGATACTCTTCAGCGTGGACCAACTTCAGATAGCTTCAACCTTAGCTTCATCAACTTGAATACCTTTAGCAGTTATGACATATCCCAGAAAAATGACCTTGTCTATGAAAAAGGAACACTTTTTGAGATTCCCGTATAACTTCTTATGTTCTAGCACCATCATGATCTCCATTAAATGATTTTGGTGCTCTGTTTCGGTTTTGCTGAAGATTAGTATATCATCAAAGTAAACGATAATGAACTTGTCAATATAAGGTTTGAATACTTGATTTATCAACCTCATAAAGGTGCTCGGTGCATTTGATAAACCGAATGGCATAATCAACCATTCAAACAATCCACCCTTTATCTTGAAAGCAGTCTTCCATGTGTCACCCTCTCTAATTCTGAGTTGATAATAACCGCTTCGAAGATCGATCTTGGAATATACCCTCGAGCCATGTAATGCATCTAACATGTCTTCAAGTTTGGGTGTTGAATACCTATACTTGATAGTAATTTTGGTTTTGGCTAGGCTGTCGACACACATGCGCATACTTCCATCTTTCTTGGGTACGAGAACTGCTGATACGACGCATGGACTAAGGGATTCTCAAACTAATCCTTTAGCCATCAACTCTTCCACTTGTTTCGAGATTTTTGAAGTATCCTTAAGATTCGTTCGGTAAGCTAATTTGTTGGGAAGAATTTATCCAGGGATAAGGTCGATATGATGCTGGATATATTGTTTCAGAGATAATGCAGAGGGCATCTCTTCAGGAAAAACGTAACGAAATTGCTTCAGCAACAATTTAGCTATTGGGTGGTTTCAAACTCTCTGAAAGCTCCAAACTCATGGTGAGAGGCTTTCAAAAGGGGTTCACTACATGCAAATAACAAATTTGATCTTTCAGGGTGCTTTTGTGGTTTGTGTTTAGAGAGTTCAGTTATACATCCATGGACGACCCAATAAGATATGACATGCATCCATCGGGATCACGTCGCACCAACGCTGGTCTTGATAATTCTTCCCGATTGAGAATGAAATCAAGCACCGAGAGTTAACTTGAAGGCCTTTGCTTTGATTTAGCCATTGAATGTCATATGGATGGGGGTGTGCTGTGGCTTGGAGACCTAGTTTCTCAACCATGCTGAACAAAATGACGTTAGCACAACTGCCGTCGTCAATTATCAACAAGCACGCCTTTCGTTTAACGGTAACACGGGAATGAAAAACGTTTTCCTGTTGTTCATCTTTAACCACTCATTGGTTACTTAGTACTCTTCGAAGTACTAACATATCTCCTTCATCTGCAACTTCTTCGACCTCCTCCTGTTCATCTCCCCGTTCTTCTTCTTCATTCTTTTTATGTTCTTCCTCATTATCTTCCTCCTTATAGTATCCCATTCAACAAGGGTGATTATCCTTCGGTTTGGACAATCTGAACCGATATGCCCAAGTCCCTGGCACTTGAAACAGCATAAGTTACTCACTGGAAACTGAAAAGATCGTTCTTGGATGAGCTGGGGCCGTGTCTGGGGATATTGCGGTTGTGGTGCTAGCTAGGTTCTTTGAGAAGTTTAGGTTCTTTGTGGAAGAGGGGAAGATGACATTTGTGCTATTTGTCCTGGGGGAAAATTCAGACTCCCCTTGTTTAAAGGTTGAGTTCGAATGGGAGGTCTCCGGAATTCGTGTTTCAATGGGTTGTTTCAACATTGCTGCTCAATCATATGCGCTATTACACATACTTCATCAAACGTGGTGTATTGCTGCAGTTCAACAATGTTAGAATACTTAGGATCAAGACCACCCAAGTATCTAACTATTATTTGTTCTTCAGGCCCCTGTATGTGACACTTAATCAGGAGCTTTTCAAATTCTCTAGTATGTTCTTCAACAGTTAAATTCTCTTGTCCCTAATTATGCAATTGAGAAGAACTGTCTTGAATATATGTTGTAGGAAGGAATCGGGACTTTAACTTCGATTTCATCTTTTCCCAAGTGCAAATCTTTCCTTTCCTATTTCTTGTTCACTTGGCAAAGAGATTCCTCCACCAGAGAGATGGATACTTTTGTAATCGAAGTGCAACCAACTTCACTTTCTTATCTTCTGGAATATCTTTGTAATCAAAGACACGTTCAACAGTGTGTAACCAATCCAGAAACTCATCAGGATCTAACTTTCCTTCGAACTCATGGATTTCAGCCTTGAAATCATTGGAGTTACGGGGTGTTCTCCTGACGTCTCTAGTTCTTCTTGGAGGTTCATCCTCACTAGAAGAGCTGATCAAATTACATGCTCCTTTGTCACTATCCAGCTGGACTTTCAAACACCTTCTGTTTTTGTTTCATGTTGTCACTTAATTGTTTTCGCAGGTACTCATTCTGACTTTTCAACTCTTCATTAGTTGAAGTCACAGTTTAGTAGTTCTCCACGAGGGTTTCGAATTTCTCCTCAAGAATATTACTTCCACTCATGTTGATTCGAATTAGACTAGAACCGTGGCTGATTTTGTGTTTGGTTTGTTTTGGTAGCGTGACAAAAAAGGGGGAAAGCGTGTGGGGTTGATTTCAAGCCAAGGATGAAATTTATTCTGATACCGAATTTGATGTATCACACTGGGAATAGGAGAGCTCACGTTCAAAGGCAATGAACAAGCCTAGGGCGTGTGGAGGGAGAGAAATGGCGTGGCTAGGAAGAGTTGCGGGAGAAACAGAAAACTAGAGATCGATAAAACTGAAACGATTCTTGGGTATAGATTTCACCACCAAGAATTATCTCAGGGCCCATGATCTTAAATTAGGATACAGATTTCACCACCTAACTTAGATCAAGACTAACTTGAACACCATCTTACTTGTCCTAAGTGAGGATAAGCAAGTAGAGAATTTAAGGTAACAAGCACTGAGGAGTTAAACTCAACTTCAAATTTCAATTCAACAGTACTGATTACAAAATGAGCTCCTGGACTATTTATAATGCATGTCCACGACCTTTCTCTTTTCACTAGATAACCATTAAGAGGTTACTTAATGATTAAGAAATCTCTGAAGCATACTTAGCTAAATTATAATGCATGTCTTTAAACTAAGCTAAGCACAAATGATGATTCTAGTAACTAACAAACTGATCAACTAAACTCATTCCCAAATTCTAGGTAGCTTAGTCATGATTTCCTGGCCTAGAGGGTTTGCTCTACATGGGTGCCACCTCAAGCTCATGGCGGACAATTACATGCTTGCAAAATGGCGTCTTCTCCTTGACCCATGGCACTCTGTCCTTTGACGAGTCATAGGATGACTAAGCTTTTCTAGACAACCAAGAAAGAATGTGGGCTGCTGAAGAAAACCCTCATAAGAGGGTAAACCCTTTTGGCTAAGCAAGTGCCTATCGAGGAGCCGTGTGTCCCCGGTTTTGCTCCACGTTGTTGCCACCTCTTTTGATAAGCAATGTTGGGTTTCCTTTCATGAGGGGAAACAACAGGACGTCAGCTATCCCCCCACTTAGAAATCTACATTAACACATCATTAGGAGGCTTAAATTGTAGGATTAACAGAACCGTGCAAAACTGGACACAAAACTGGCAACTTGGATTCTTGGGTTGGGCTCGACGCCTTGGCCTTCTTATTGTGGGCTTTTCTTGACATGCCTAGTTACTAGACATCCTAAACTAACTAACAAAAAAAGAATTACATGATTTGGATTTCATTGAGGGTATGAAGCAACAAGAACAAAACCGGGTACATGTGTTGGAATTAACCCGGCAGCTAGCTCCATTTGGACTTGCAAAATTTGGCTTATTCCTTGGACTTGGACTTGGTTGCTTTCACTGCCTTGACTAGGGGGACTTGTTTGGACTTGTTAGCATAATTTCCATCAGAAGGTTACACTCACATGCACTTGACCCTATGTCTTCCTAGGGGAAACTACTACGGACCTGTGTGTTCCAAATCCTAACCATGACAGTATGCACAGTGTAATGACCATGAAAGCATATATAATCACTTAGGTTCATCAAACACGGTTATTTATGTGTTTTATGGTTGAATTGTTTGGTAAATGCTCTTCTTGGTGTTTGGTTGGCATGAGTTTGGATAAGCATGTGGCTGAATTAACTAAAGAATTTAACTTATGAAATTTGTTTCTCGGTATGACCTCTAAGTCGTTATTCACACTCTACAAGCTCTATTGCCTCACCACGTAGTTTGAATAATTGTATTCCCATTACTTAATATGGCATATTGATTGCTAGAGTTTGCAATCGCACATGTGCAGTCTTACATGTGTCATGTTTAAGGAGGTAGGCATGCTAGTGCATCCTAGATCATACTTGAATTCTATGCTCTTAACTTGATGGGTAACTCACGTGACCTAATTGTTCGCATGACTAATCTGAGTGCCATAGTATAGCATGAACAAGCTTTCTGGTGCCAAGCGTTACGTAATAAACCACATTGGAAGCCTTAGAGTGTGTTTCGCTTTGTTAGCTAACCCCCTTATTTTGTCATTAGTGACGAGGAGTTGTTTTGGTTTGTTGCATTGTCATATGACCATTCTATATACTAATGTTCCATAATCTTATAAACCTGTTTTGACAAGAGTGTGTGATTACCCTTCTGCTTCAGGTAACATAATGTTGTGCTAGGTGTTTGTAATCATATTGGAGGCTCTATTGTATCACTCAATCTGTAGGTTACAAAGCATGGTTGTTAAAGTAATTCATTGAAATGCATGAACTATGGTGGTGTTACATTATGCATTTTGACACTCTAATGAAGGTATAGAAGGCGGGCCTAGATTCAAGCCTAG
The DNA here is from genome assembly GCA_017589665.1 of Selenicereus undatus. Taxonomy (NCBI): domain Eukaryota; kingdom Viridiplantae; phylum Streptophyta; class Magnoliopsida; order Caryophyllales; family Cactaceae; genus Selenicereus; species Selenicereus undatus. Next base: position 61,085,982 of record JACYFF010031958.1, read on the forward strand.
GATTATGTCATTATATTCACATGATTTCATGATTTAGAGAGAATTAATCTTATATGGAGAACCTAAGGTAAAACTTTTCTTCAGCTAGATTATTGAGATGACCTTGTGTGATTGCTGTTCTTTTTGACCATGCATTCGATCGGGGATATTCCATTTTATAATAACAGTTGTAGGTATAATTTGAGATATTGGTCTAGATGTCCGAAGTATCCAATCGACTAGTGAGTTGTCTAACATGAATATTGTCACATCTAATCTCAATGCATGATATAATGTGTTTGAATTGTCATGTATCCTGTACTTCCCCGGCACTATTTTAGGTGTGTTCTAATTAATTCGCAAAAGACAGATGCTCTTAAAATGCTATGTGTCATATTCTAACTTATTTTCTCTTCGGAAGTGCTACGATTGTTGATTTCATGTGATGATTTGATGGTTTTAAATGTCGTAGTGTCAATGCCGTGACTTGGATGCTATGTGATGTATCCCTGACTTGACCGTGATGAGATAAACCCTTACTTGACTGATGTGATTTTAGAATGAGTTGATCCATTTATTTCTATTAAATAAAATTGATTTGGTTTGATTATACTAGCATGCCTTTGACTCCCCATTGATTATATAATCTGGACAGCCTTTACATATCAATTTTTGTTTCAGAGGTTTAAGGCTGAAACTATGTGTTCATTTTAAAATAAGTTTTGATATGGTCCATAACAACTCATTTTTCCCTCTTCTATATGATTTGCAATCGGTGTCTTAATATAGTGAGTAGATGCTTGAAGAGCATTGGCAAGGAGGAGACTGAATACCATAAACATCTTTTTCGATTTAAAAGGTATAACTATTTGTAATGCAAGATTTTTGATTCTATTGACTATGTAGGTCGTGCCAGGTTTACGCACATCTTATATATCATTGAACTGTGAACTTTGTAATTTCGAGGATGCAATTCTTTTAAAAGGGGGGGAACCTTGGATATGTGGTAATCAAATGGAAGATGTATTATTGACCTTCTTTTCCCTTTCCTTTCTCTTGATTCCCTATAAACCATTGAGGAAACACAAGAAAATGAAAGAAAAATTAGCATTAGCTTGCATTTTACCTAAATACATGTAAAAATTAAGCAATAATCATGGTTTTGAGTAGGCATTAAACCTTTAGCAAGTACACGTTTAGCTTACAAAAAACAAAATCATCCATTTTGATCAGCCAACTTGACTCAACAACTGCATATACAAGTACACTTAGTTGAGCTCAAACACGTAACATATATAATACCTTGGATATGCACCTTAATCGTAGCATGTTTACTCATATCATGCCTAACCAATAAATAACCAAAATTAAACAGTATTTCGATCGATGAACATATATTTGTAATGTAAGGGATAAATGGGTCTTTGGCCATAAAAACTTTAGTAAACCACTTGGAAATACTTAGTTTCGCTTTACATGTGAAGGGCACAGGAATAATGTACCTTAGTTTGTTTTCATTGAATTGGGCAGTAGACATGTACCGGTAAACACATATCTTTAGTAATCTAATCTCACATCCCCATCTTTTGATCTCTTAGCTTCTGTGTTCTTAGGTTTTACCAACAAACCCATTCCCGTCATACTAGACCTTATACCATATAAATTTAAAATCTATGATTATACATGCTAGTAAAACTTGTGCACTTTTTCTAGGATACTTGATCCTGATACTTTTACCCATTCCATATACAAATAAACAATACTAATCTCTTAAAGATTTCAATAAAAGAGAGGGAAGAGACCCATGATACCTTCTCAGTGCTTGATGAATAGACAAAGAAGAAGAAGAGTATTGAGTATTCTTTAATTGGGTTAATGCATGCATGCCAATTTAGGCTAGGGTCTTATTTGGTTTTGCCTTCTCAAGGGTTAATACAACGATTCCATGTACTTGTCTTTTTCTTATTGTTTGGCTTCTCTTCCCTTTCTTACTCTCACACCCTGTTGCCTTGCTTGCTTGTGGAGAATGAAAGTGATAAAGTAGGAATGAGTGAAGTATAGTTGAAGGGTAAGCAGAAAGGGGAAAGAAAAAAATTCTCCTTTTGATAGGAAATTCATTCCATTATGCATTTCATGCATCTGTTGCTCCTGCTCGACTCAGAGAGAGGGTTTTGGGGCTAGACATGTCCCTAACTCACTCAGGTGTCTTGTACCTCCTGTAGGCATGGCATTAGGTGTCCATGTCTCAAGCTATCTTTTTGGAAAACCATCCTCCCAATGCATGCATGGCTTGGCGGGCTTTGGGGTGGGTAGATTAAGAATTCAAAGAAAATAAATCTTGACAGCATTTAACCTGGGTAAGTTAAAGGTCATTAGCTATAAACACCGTAATTAAACAAAGTCAATTTGTAAGAAATATCATTTAAAAGTCAATTCGATCAATACATAGTTAGGCAATTCAATAGAGTGCTCATATTTATGGCATGTGAAATAAATCTCCCTCTAAGTGGAATTCCTAGCCTAACATACGTATGTGTCAAAATCATAGGTAAAAATTGTTTGATTTGGACAAAAATAAGTTATCTTAATTCATAAGGTCAAAGGACAACTGTCTAGGGTGTCAAGTGACATCTAATCCATAACTTGTATCTTGTATCTCCATCTAAGACAATCTTGATTCCATGGCATGGAACAGATGGCATACAAGAGCAAGGCAGCGTGTTTTGCCATGGAGATGTATGTTCCACTTTGATTTCTTGTGCCAATTTGTTAGATGCTTAAAATGCATTCCATTTTAGGGTCTTTTTGTTGCATTTTTAGGGAGAATTGCATACTTTACATTATAATCTATCCTCCTTTTCCCATTTTAAGCTTGGATATAGTTCTTTTCAATGTTTTGCAGGTTTCTTGACCTTTTTGCCCTTGCTTTGACCCTAATTGAGTGTATTTTGACTCCCCATGGATGCCCTTAAGTTGCCATGCATGTGAAGAAGAAAGAAGAATAAAAGAATACTGAGACAGAGATGACCACGGATCCTTCGTAATGATGGCCACAGTCCGTGGTAAGCCTAAACCTATTGCCTCTTCAACTTCCTTCACCTTGTGGCTGAGGATAGCCAAGTTTGTGCATAAATAAGGTTCTTTTTCAGCTGTAATATGGATAGCACAAAAAAGCAAAGCATCCAACTTTAATTTTCATCATTAGTTCTATGATTTTTTTTATAGTTTTCTTTAGAGTAAGAAGAGGATTTGGAGTGAAAGTTTGATAGTTGGAGGCTTGGAGTTTGAGAAGCCATTAAAGACAACAATTGTTGTTAAGTTTTTCTCCCGTTCTATTTTCTTCTTGAACTTTTGTTTCGATGTTGAATAATTCCACTATGTGCGAATAATTTTTCTTAATCTAGGGACTTGTTAGCCAAAGTATTGATGTTGGATCTCCAGTTTTTAATATTTGTACTTTATTCAATTGGTTTGATTGAACTCTATCACTTGGATGAATTATTGTGAGTAACTTTTGTCTAGATTTGCTTACATACACTAGATAGTTCAGTGAAGTACTAAAAGGAGAAACTTACTATTATAACAACAATTTAGAACTTAATTTAGCAACTTCTTGAAAGAGAATCGTTTCATAAGAGGAACATATTGGCAATCAAGAATCCCTAACTAAGACTAAACCAAGGATATTTGAAAGAATGTTAATTGGGTTTGTGTAAGCAATTCAGTTTGTTTGGAAAGAAAAGATTGAATTTTTAATTTGATTGCACTCCTTTGAATCATCCAATTTAGATAAAGTGCATAACTATATCCAACTATCTAACTCTTCACTAGGCGAAGCAATTCCCTAGATGCCTTTAATACGATTGAATTTCCAATTGTTAAATAGTGATACTAGAGACATCCCATTGAAAACTTTGTCGCTTAGCCTTTTATAGCAGGTTAGAACTCGATAGACTATACTTGGTCCCGATGGGATTGATATTAAAACCATATTGCAATAGCCGTGCGCTTACGGGAGCAATAAAGTTTTTGGCGCCATTGGTGGGGAGCAATTTTGTGGATATTGAGCTCACCCATTTAGATTGACTATGTTTTCTTTTTTTTTCTTTTTTTTTCTTAATTTTCGTTGATAGTGGTTTATGGTGATTTTTGTAGGATCTTGCCGCTTATATGCAAAGTCCCTTTACATTTGAATTCGATCTAGTAATAGAAAGGAATTTTTACTGTAGGAGAAAGAAGTTGAAGTTAGAGGAACAAAGAGCCAACACTTAAGAAGCCTTTTCGACGATGGTGGGAGGTGGAGATGATCAAAGAACGACACTGTGGGATTTTGTTACCCCGGGAGTCCAGGACATTGCCTCTAGTATCGCACGACCCGACGTGGAACCCCATAACTTCGAGCTTAAGTTGGTTCTTATCTCTATGGTGCAACAATCCCAATTTGGAGGCACCCCGCTAGAAGATCCTAACCTACACCTCTAGGTATTCTTAGAGGTATGCGCCACACTGAAGCTCAATGGTGTCTCAACCAATGCTATAAGGGACAAAGCAAGAGCGTGGCCCCATTCTTTGCCTTCGGGATACATCACAACATGGGATGAGCTCACCAAAGCATTTCTAGAGAAGCTCTTTCCTCCTAGCAAGACGACGAGCTTGAGAAATCAGATCACTACTTTCGCTCAAAGGGAGGAAGAATCGTTATATGAATCCTGGGAGTTTTTTAAAGACCTGTTGAGGCTATGTCTACATCATGGCCTTCAACGGTGGATGTTAGTGCAAGCTTTCTATAACGGAGTCACCCACCCGGTGAGCCTACTATAGATGTAGCTGCGGGACGTATACCTATGAACAAGACTAATGAAGAGGCCTACCATCTTCTTGAAGAGATGATGTTGAATAACTATATGAATGGTCTAATGAGAAAAGCCAACCTAAGAGGTTAGAGGTAAGTTGGAACTTAATGTTGTCTCTATGCTTTCAGCTAAGGTAGATGTCATGTCTCAAAAATTAGAATGATTAAATGCTAATTCTATTAGTTCAAGTACCCCCTCCCCGTCACGTGATATTTGTGGGTTAGTTGATCATTTGACTATGAATTGTCATGTTGGGTGCCCATTCGCTCCAAATATTAGTAAACCAGTCAACTATGTCAACAATTTTAATTCTAGACCGACCAATGACCCATTCTCAAATACCTATAGTCCTGGTTTGAGGAATCACCCCAATTTCTCCTATAGGTCTAATGGCCCTCCTATGGCTCAAATAAATTATAGACCACCCCTTAGATTTCAAAGACCTCGACAAACACCTTTAAAATCCAACTTAGAAACTATGATGGAGAATATACTTTTAGCCTGGAAAAAACAAGATAAGTATACTAAGTAACTGGCCTCTAAGCTTGATGTGCTTACTACTCATAATAAGATGTTAGAAGCTTAGATTACTCACAAGCTACTTCTTCATCTACACCCCTGAGTAGACTTTCTAGTAAGCCCGAGGCAAATCCTTGAGCAATGTAACTATGTTACATTGAGAGGTGGGGAGGAGGAGTCTATGGGTATGGAGCTTGAGGAAGGTTGTGTGGTGTCTAGAGTTGTAAGTGAGCAGAAAAAAGCTGAATTTAAGACCCTACCCTTTGGAGGGGGTAGTAATGTGGTGATACCTGAAGACTTTCCGCTTAAACTTAAGGACCCAAATAGCTTCTCTATTCCTTCTATGGTCGGTCAAGTGAGGATCGATAGGGCTTTGTGCGATCTTGGTGCAAGTGTTCGTCTTATACCCTATCCCATTTTCCTGAAGCTTGGTCTAGGAGAGTTACAACCAACACCTATTTCACTTCAATTTGCGGATGGTTCCATGAACTGCCCTTTGGATATTTTAGAGAATGTTCCCGTTAAGATAGGAGATTTTTATGTACTTAATGACTTTATCATCTTTGATATGATCGTACATGCATATGCCCATATTATTCTAGGGTGACCATTCTTGGCCACTTCACGTTGTAAAGTTGATGTGAAGGCGGAACGTTTGAGTTTTGACGTAGGGGAGAATCATGTTGAATTTTTCTTGTTTGAAACCAAAATATCCCCTCTGCTTCATCTGCTTTAGAAGAAGATGTGGATTTTAATGACATTTGCTCATTTGATGATTGCTGGCATTTTGACTCTTTTGCGTTTGAATGTGTTACATCTGAACGCTGCGGCTTAGAATACGCTAGGGAGGAGTTTGGTGTACCTACGCCACCTAGCATGATCAAGGAAGAGACTTATGCTACCAATGAGGTGTCCATGAGTGATTACTTCATGTTTGCTCAAGTAGTGCAGTCTATACATCAATTTAATGACATCGAGCATAACATTAACTTTGGAGTCGAACTTAGAAGTGGTTCGTCTGATGGAGCCCACTATTAATTTATTCTAGACGCTGATCAACTTAAATGGAGTCATTTGATGGCATAGGAGGACCTTGATCACGAACTTTTAAGATGGTAACTTCTGCTGAATGATTTTGATTTCGAGGTGCATGATAAAGGCAAGTTAGCTGATGCGGGGGGCGCTGTTGAAAAGCCTGCTATGCATCACCTTTCTAATTTGGAGCCCTCCTAGAAAAAATGATGGAGCTCCCACCCCTAAAAGAGCACTTCTTGGGAGGCAACCCAAGTTGTTTTTTTATTTTTGTTTCTGAGTTTTTCTTTTCTTTGTTTGTATATATTGTTTAATTCTTGAAAAAAAAATGAAACAAAAGGAAGAGAGAAAAAAAAAACAAAGAGAAAAGTACGAAAAGAAAGAAAGAAAAAAAAAGAAGCAAAAGCAAAAAAGAAGAAATCAAAATCAGAGTGAGCAAAGAGGCAATAAGAAGAGTGAAAAATCATTTTAAAAATCACAAATAATAATAAGGGAGTTTTAGCCTTTATTCCAGAGCTCTCCACGGACCGCTTATGGTGTCTAATCCGTTCTGTAAAGAGCTGCTGGCAAAATAGAAGAAAATTTGGGGACAGAGCTCATCCGTGGCGAGGCTCCCTGTCCGCGGCCAAGGGTTTTTAATGCCCTTTTGACTGGATACCCATTCATCTTCCTAACTTCTTCGCCCCTTCTCTCTCTGAACTTACTTCTTCTCTCTCTAAAACCTTTAATTTTTCATCATTTTCCCCTCAAATTTCCCTCCTTTCTTCTCATTTTCTTCACTTTTTCACTAAATCTTCTTAATTTTTCTTCTTGCTCTCTTTCTCTCACATTCCACCCATCTTCATACCCCAAGTTTCCCCAACTCAACTTCAACTTTTATTCTTCCAAATTCTCTCCTTTTTCCATATTTCTTCCTATTTCACCTTCTTTTTCTCAAATTTTGCAATTCTAGTCCTTTTCTTTTACATTTTTCACCTTATTTAGATTTTTAAAATTTCATCCATCCATTCACCATTACAATGGCACCCAAGAAGAAGGCAAGAACCACCCAAGGGGTAGGAACATCCACTCAAGTACCTCAAAGAGCATCCCAAAATTCCTGAACCTCAACAAACATGCGAAACCAAAGTAATAACCCCAACCCACTTTGTTTAACACATCCCGGGCATATTACTAGATATAGTCATTTGAGCAGTAAGTTGGTTACTACTAGTTATTATGACGAGGATTGGTTGGCTAGATTGGTTTGTTGGATGATATCCATTGGTTGTTTGCAAGGGGAGGTATAGGGCAATTTTTAGAGGCTAGAGACCAAACTTATCATGACCTCACCTTTGAAATTTTGAGCACATTGCATGTGGAAGCCACGAGTGGGCCTCGTTATCAAGGAGGATACACTTCCTTCTATCTAAACAGGGCATTTTATGAACTGAACTTAAGAGCGTTTAATAGCATATTCGGTTTTCCGCTGAGTATGGACTTACCATATTGTCATGTCGCTAAGGAATTTAACCCGAATGCATTTTGGCATGAAATTTTTGGGGATCATAGATATAATACAAGCAACTCTAAAGGCACTTTAATTAGGAACCCCTGTGTTTGAGTACCCCAACGATTTTATTTGCGAAGGAGGATAGTTTGAATGTGCCTCACCTGTCTGAATTATATTTCTTGTATAGCATGCTACAAGGTGATCGGCTTTACCCTGGTTCATCCTTGGTTAACTAGTTGGATTGTGCGGCCACTAGTTTCGCATAGAAGATTGTTGTTAGGGCCTTTGTTACTCCCATAGCTAGGTCAGTAGCGATAGAACCAATTCTTAATGATAGAGTTCCGGGTTCCGAGCGGATAAACTTAGCCGCTTTTGAACAAATGAAATTTTGTTAGGTCGAGGCTGGGCGTATTTGCTGGATTTACCCTAGGAACCGTCTCATACCTCTACCTAATGTTGAATGAACCACTCTGTTGAATCGGGCCAATTTATGTTTATTGCTAGGTGACGAAAAGTTGGAACAGCCAACACCACCTCTTCCCCTGCCTCACCTTAGGGCCTCTAGTTTGTCCTAACCATCCTCATCATCTAATTATGTTGGTTTGCATGCAGCCGTTTAGTCCATGACTTTTTCCAGGAGTGGCATGATGAGCTCCGGGGGATAATTGCCTCCCAAAACCAATACTTCTAAGACTTTAGGGTGTGTTTAGAGACTTGGCGAGACCAGCATATTTCTCATCCCCAGCCTCGTTCTTGTCCTCGTCCTCCTCCTTTTTAGTGGTTCTTTTTCTTCCCCCTTGATTTATATGTCCTTGCATTGATGATAGTGTTTTATCTCAATATGGGGGAGTAATGTGTGCATATGCATATGTGATATGGATGTGTGAGTAGTTTGCATTTTAGGTGTTGCATTTAGGAGTAGATTGCATTTTTAGTTTATTATTTTGTTTTTCTTTCTATTTTTGGGTTTCTTTTCTTAGGTTTAGCTTTATTTTGGTATTTTAAATTATTAGTTACAAAAAGAGAGTAAAGAAACAAAACAAAGAAAGCAAAGAGAGAGAAAGTAATAAAATCTTCCGATGATGAGTCTTAGACTAAGTAGCTTTCTTTGGCAAATTTTGACCCATTTTGTTATGCCCATTTTTGAATAAATGTTTAATTATAAGTTTTCAAAATGTGCTTTATGTTTTGCGTGTCGTGTTGACATTTGTTTAATGAATAGATCTTTGCATGAATATCTGGCACATATGATCTAATGAGCTAATTAAGCTTTGGTAGGTATCCCGTGAGACTTTGAGCCTTATATGGGCTAATTTATCATTTTAGTCTCATATTCTGTTTCATGTCTGTCTCTTCCTTGATTTCAAATCTCTAGAACTTGCTTTGACTATTGTTTAAGATCACATTTAGCATGCATGTTTAGGTGATATGATTGAGGCATTCTTTGAATTTATGAGCCATATTAACCAAATAGCCATCCTTTTTATGATTTATCCCTTGCTACCCCCATTGAGCTTTGACCTTTTCTTTTTCTTGATCCAAACTTATAATGTTGAACCTTGGCTGAATACATGTTCTACCCTTTTTATCATGACTATAGAGTTTCATCAGTGCTTGGGAGTAGGTGGTGGGTAATAACGTCATTGTTGTTAGGTCTGGTTTGTTTGTAAGCAGTGAGGGATTAAAGCGATATTTCCATTGGAGTTATTTGGGTTGAATTTTACGAGTTGTTAGAAAAGGTGTTGAAAAATGCACAATTTTCTTGCCATAATCCTTCGCTGTGTAAAAAATGAATCAACAAAAAGAAAAAAGAGAAAAAGAAAAGAAAAGACACAAATGTTAAAAAAGAAAAATAAAAAATGTTGAGAAGCAAAAATAATGCAAGGATTTGGTTTCAATTTTATTATGCTTCAACACTTTTTCGCATGCGGAATCAACTCAGGGTTATTTTGTGTATTTCAGATGTATCGGTGTTTGATGTAATGACGGTTTTTTTTTTTTGAGAAGTTGGGTGAAGATGATTCATACTCATAGTCATTGGCTTTGAGCTCCACAAATCACAACATACTTCTTCCCTTCTTACCCTTACACATAGCCCAATTATAGCCCTATCAAACTCCTCATCATTGTCTAGCATGCATTATATTTTTGTGGTTGCAAATTTGAAAGTCTTGTCAAGCTTATGAAAGATTTCATTTCTTTGGAATGACATTTGAGTGAATCGTATTATATTTTTGAACACATGAGTGATGAGCGCTTCATTCCTAAAGTAAGGGTCTACCTGTTTTTTTAGCTCTCCCTAATGTACATACCAATATGATTATTTAAGCTGATTTGAGTGATTGATTCAATGTTTAATGTGATGGTATTTGTTATATTTTGAAAAATTCATTCCCTCATCCATATTGTAATATGTTTCATCGCTTTTGGGCTAGCTTCTTGGAATGATAGGCTATTGATGTTGCCACCGTTGATGTCGCTACTTATGTTTACCTGAGTAGATTTTTCTTTTTCATTGTGGTTTTTAAGATTGCTTTAGGACAAGCAATGGTTCAAGCATGAGGGAGCTTGATAGATGCTTAGAATGCACACCCTTTTGGGGTCATTTTGCTGCATTTTTAGCGAGAACTGTGTACTTTATGTTATAATCTATACTCATTTTCCTGTTTTACACTTGCGTATGGTTCTTTTCAGTGTCTTGTAGGTTTCTTGACCTTTTTGCCCTTACTTTGACCCTGATTGAGTGTATTTTGACTACCTATGGATGCCCCTACGTTGCCATGCTGGTCGGGAAGAAGAAGAATCAAAGAATGCTGAGACATAAGCAACCACGGACCCTCCGTGGTGATGGCCACGGTCCATGGTAAGCCTGATACTATTTCATGTTCGTCTTCCTTCGTCTTGTGGCTAAGGATGGATGAGTTTGTGCATAAATAGGGTTGTTTTTTAACTGCAATAGGGAGAGAGCATAGAAAACCAAAGCATCTAGCTTTCATTTTCATCAATAGTTTTAGGATTTTTTCTTGTTTTCTTTAGAGTAAGAAGAGGATTTGGAGTGGAGGTTTGGCAATTGGAGGGTTGGAGTTTGGGAAGCCATTGAAGACAGCCATTGTTGGTAAGTTTTTTTCCCTTCTATTTTTTTCTTGAACTTTTGTTTAGATCTTGAATAATTCCATTATATATGAATAATTGTTCTTAATCTAGGAACTTAATTTAATGACTCCTTAAAAGCAAGTTGTTTGTTAAGAGGAAAATATTGGCAATCTAAAATCCCTAACAAGGACTAGACCAAGGATATTTGAAAGAATCTTAATTGGGTTAGTTTAGGAAATTCAATTTTTTGAAATAAAAGATTGAATTCTTAATTTGATTGCACTCCTTCGAATAATCCAATTTAGAGAAAGTGCATAACTATATCTAATGATCCAACTCTTTGCTATGCAAAGCAATTCCCTAGATGCCTTTAATTCGATTGAACTTCCAGTAGGTAAATAGTGATACTAGAGACATCCAATTGAAAATTTGGTTGCTTAGCCTGTCGTTATAGGTTAAAACTCAATAGATTATGTTTGGTCTCTATGGGATCGATATTAAAACTATATTGCAACAATCGTGCGCTTGTGGCAGCAATCACAATTTGGTGAAAAATATCATCTCTAATCATAAGAAAGTTAATGCATCAAAACAGAAGGGCAAAATAAGTAGGCTTACTCCTCACATAACTTGTATGCTTAATAAAAATAATTTTGCCAATCAAATGCTTATATTGTAAAATATTCGGTACTCATAATGTAGCTCGACTAAGGCCTAATAGTTGCACGTATAAATTCACAAGCAAATGCATTCAAGTACTTTTTTCATATTATATTTAGGATGCAAAACTTTCCTATAACTTATGGAATAATTTTTATGTAAACTTTTATCGCGTGAAATTTGCATGAAGTGACATAACATGTGCTAATAAAAGAAATCAATAACCATTTTTCAATGGAATATTCTTAGTCCAGTGTTCGATATATTATAGATGCCACTCCAACCGAACTTGTCAGGTAAAATCATACTTCGTTTTTAGGTTAAGGGATGGGGTGTTACATCAAGTGTCTTCAATTTCATGCGTCCAATCAAGAATGTATTTTATTATGGGTGAGGTGGAGAAGACAGTGTTCAGTGACTGCTAGAGGGATGTTCTCCTTCAATTTCTTCCATTTAATTTTGTTACGATTGAATGCAAGGGGTTGTAATGGCTTACGATTTTTCTTATAACATTTGCTCAAAACTTTAGCCTTAATACTTCATTTTATGGTTGTCGTTTTTCTTGTTATGCCTTTTTTGCTTTCCTATTGTAGTATTCTTTATAATAAATGGGGAAATTTGTTATAAACAGATGACATAGGGTGGTATTATGGTACATCACCCATGGGTAGATGCCTAAAATATGATCTTATTTTTAATTTCCCAATGAAAAAAATTATACCCCAACTGGTGTGCTAGGGGCCCAACAAAGTAGTCCTTGAATTCGAATCCAAAAGGCTAATAAAACCCAAGAAGCCCAAATATACCCAAATTGATAATGTTTTGCATCCACTTGATATCCACTCTAGAGAATATATAATTATTGAGTTTAGGCATCAACATTCTTCATTGAATAAGCTTTCTAATTACATAGTATGCACCACAGTCAAAGCTATGGCCAACACAAATTGGGATGTCTGCATCCCAACATAGGAACACAGGTGGGTTCTACTCCAAGAATCAGGTCAGGTCCTCTGGCTGTGAACCTGGTCAGGATCCTTGTCTCCGAGTCTGCTTCTTCCTAAATGGGATTAATTAACTAGAATAGTAAGTTGATTAGTTTACCGACGCTACTTAGTCCGAGTCCTGTCTAAATTAGTGTACCTGTTTCGATCAACTTTAATGAGACTAGGATTAGTTCTCTTTTTTCTAAACAGATTTGGACTATCACCTTAACCACGACAAATAAGGGGCTACCCCTAGGGATTAGAGGCATCAAATTGGCATGGATTGGGCATCAGTTAGAGGCATTAAAACACATCGAAATATTATAGAGAGGAGAACATCAAAATCAAGGAGAGAAATACTCCACGCAATGGAGATAGAGAATTCGATTAACCATCCAAAGGGCATCACTCTACTGGGTTCCCAGGATTATGGGTTATCTAGATTGCAAAAACTCTATCTTTCCCTACTCTTGTATTCTATTCCTCTTTTATGTTTTTTGATGCTAAATGACCACAAATGTAGTCTCTATGTAGTTCCTCGTTTGCTGTAATTTATTTAGTTTACTTTGTATGCATTGGAATAAAGTTTGTACCTTTTACATGATTATATGAATGATTCCAACTGGTTACATGAATGTACGTTAGTATGTTTAAGTTTTAATTTCTCATATTGATTGGTAGCAGTCGTCAATTATGATGAGCGATGATGGGGTGCACTCCATCACATCACCGTACCTTCGACCTCAAATTTAGAACTTCGGTTTTAGACCAAGGAATCAGGATGCGTCCCCACACTAGGGATTGCTCCAGGCCTTTACAAAACCCTTTTAAAGCAACTTTAATTTGTTCCTTTGGTGCCTCTTTCGGTATGCCCTACGTCGAAAGGTTTCATGGTTCGAAAGCTTTCCTAAAACTCACTAGCGACTCTATTTAGCTAAAGACTAATTTTTTGTTGTTTTAATTTGGCATCTGTGAATGCATTATTGGCTAAACAAGATTAATTTAGATTCGAAAGACTAATAAAGTCCAAGAAGCCTAAATAGGCCCAAATTGAGAATGTTCAGTGTCCAATTGAGTTCTACTCTAGGGAATATAAAATTATTAACTTTAAGCACGAACATTCTCATTGAATAAGCTTTCTAATCACATATTATGCATCAAAGTGGAATAAGGAGTGGAAAAGATATAAGTCAAATATGTGGGCTTATATAGGAAATGACACCTGTGAAATTAGTTCTATTAGAAATTGGACTGAATAAGCTTTCAAGATAAAAAACAATCACTTAAAATGGAGGTCGGATGTGAAAGCTATGGCCAAAAATAAATTGGGTTGTCTACAACCCAGCCTAAGAACTCGAGCGAGTTTTGCTCCAAGAACCCGGCCAGGTCCTCTAGCCAGGAACCCAGCTAGGACCCTTGTCTCAGAGTCCGCTTCTGCCTAAGCAGGATTAATTAACTAGAATTCTAAGTTGATTAGTTTACCGAGGCTAATTAGTTAGACTCCTCGTTGAATTAGTGTACCTGTTGAGATCAACCTTAGTGAACTAGGATGAGGTCTTCTTTTTCTAAACTGATTTGGACTATCCCCTCAACCACTATAAATAGGGGGCCACCCTAACGGTTAAAGGAATCAAATTGGCATGGATTATGCATTAGTTAGTGGCATCAAAATAGTTGGAGGCATCAAAACAAATCAAAACATTGGAGACATAAGAGCGTCAAAATCAAGCAGAAAAATCCTCTACATATTGCAAATAGAGAATCAGGTTAACTATTAAAAATGCGTCAATTTGCTGGGTTCTTAGATAAACCAGATGGGTTATTATGAGGGAAAAAACGTTATCTTTCACTACTTTTATACTCCATTCCTCTTTTATGTTTTTTGATGCTAAATAACGAAAACTGTAGTCTTTAGGTGGCTCCCCGTCCATTGTAATTTATTTACTTTACTTTTGTTTGCATTGGACTAAAGTTTGTGCCTTTTACATGATTATGTGAGTGATTCTAATCGGTTGCATGGAAGTATATTATTATGATTAAGTTTTAATTTTTTGTATTGATAAGTAGAGGCCATTAGTGATGACGAGCTGTGATAGGGTGAACTCTATCACTTCCTTGTACCTTCGCCCGTGAATCTGGAACTTTGATTCCATATCAAGGAGTCAGGATGGGTTCCAATGCTAAGAATTGCTTAGATCCTTTCCAAAACCCTTGTAAAGCAGCTTCAATTTGTCCCTTGGGTAATCCTGTCGGTATGACTTGCTTCGAAAGGTGTCATGGTTTGTGAGTTTTCCTAAAACTCACTAGCGACTTTATTTAGCTAAAGACTAATTCTTTGCTATTTTCATTTGCTATACGTTCATGTGCTACTGGTTAAAGGGAAACAAATTGGGATCTAGGTAGTAAAATGCACCTTGAATAGAATCATAGACTTGATATGACCCAGCAGGATTCTAGGCTAGGTCGGGTAGACTGCAAGACCCAGTTAGGAGAGATGGGCCTAGTCTTCCCCAAGGAACCTAGTCGGGTTCTCTCGGAAGGCACAAGTCGATTCTTTTGTGAACATATAGTTTGTACTGCCTAACCTGCAACAAAAATAAAAAGCAAAAAATAAATAGATCTATAAATTCTAGAAAAGTATAAAAGTACCTAGCAACAAGCCCTAGCCATTCGTGGGGGATCGCATCCTCGAGGAGGTGGATCCTTAAACCTTGTTTTGTTTTCTTTTTAAAGGGACGAGAGAAGGAAGGTTTCTTAAAATTGAACCAAGAGGTAAGTACACGATTGAGTTGAATCCACTTTGGTTGTAGTTAAGCTCGGCGTGGACTAGTAAGTGTGGGTGTTAGTTACTCAATTCGCAAAGGAATCAATTCAATTTATAAACAAATTAATTGGTTTAAGTTGTTGAGGATTGTTACTAGATTTATGATTTTCAATGATAGTTTCATTAATGAATTAGCTTATATACTGAACTTTTAGTACATAAAAATGTACACCTCGCACAGTTGGTGAACATGCTTGTAGGAAGCAAATTTTTTTTAACCAACCAAAACTGCCTTGTGGAAAATTAAACACTTTTATTTTAGCCAATTATAGCACTCCACATGTCATATTAATTATGCGTTCCATTAAATTAAATATTTGATGGAGATTGTGTAATGCCCTAACCCTTCCTGGGTCGCGAGCAGTTACTAGGAATGACTTAAAGGATCGTCTATTAGCCCTACAAACCACCACAAGCTATTCCGATGTATTTCATCCTCGCTCACACGTTGCCTGGGAAACTTCCCAGGAGGTCACCCATCATAAGATTTCTCCACAACAAGCACACTTAAATGTGGAGTTCTTATGAGTGGCACTTTGAAAAGAGAGGTACACTTTTGATGATATAAGTGGTCACTTCAAATGATTTTGAGCCACAATCGGGGTGTTATAGTATTGATGGTGCTTACTTAGGATGCCACCCATCTTAACATCCATTAAAACAAGTGTGAAGTGCTTGCATAGTGTGAGGCACTTTGAGTTTGCTTAGGTTGGGGTTTGTTGTATGTTTGAACCTTAGTAATGATAATTGTGTAACTTTTTAAAAACCTGTAACACCACGAGTGTGGCTTAAAAGGATTTGAAGTAGCTACTCATATCACCAAATGTGCACCTTCCATTTCGGGAGCCCATTCATAAGAACTTCACAGTTAAGCGTGCTTGCTATGGAGATATCTTATGATGGATGACCTCATGGGAAGTTTCTCAGCTTGCATGTGAGCGAGGACGAAACATGCAGAAAAGGATTATGGTGATTTATAAGGCTAGTCGAGGATCCTTGAAGCTGTTTTTGGTAAATGTCTCGACCCAAGAGGGGCAAGGGCATTATAGATTATATCTAAGCTAAGCTGCTACCGTGAGCTGTGCTCGTGAACGGGAAAGCCCTGGGCAGTCACCTAGCGGTGTAAAGTTACTAGGACAGTTCGCCGGTCAAGAGGACATGTAAGTCAGTCGGTCAGTGAGGTACAATGGGGATGTTGTGCATTTCAAGTCAGACACAATGGGAGAGCCCATTCATTCAAGGCTACTGAAGGAGATCGAATTAGGGGATTTACTACACTTGTTCCTATAACCATTATACGGAAATTGTACCCATTCTTTGATATAAACATAAATACTGAATTTGTTTCTTAATTTCTTATCTCATTTAATTTAGGCTCGAAATTTGTGTTGACAATGTTGTTCCACCTTCAATAGGAACTTATCAAACACCGCCATGAAACATCCTGGTCCATAAGCACATTAGAACACCATTACGTTACTAACAATCCTTATTCACTTTTTAACAAACACTAGGCATGGTAGCATCATTCTATTCTAGTTGAGTTGGATCCTTTACTAACTGATTTTATGTTAGTTTGCTTAATTATGTACTTACTTGATTCTTGAAACATGTCAAATGCATGCATACATTAGTTTAATGCTTGATTTATCTTAAGGTACACATATTCTTTAGAATGCTCATATGAGTTTAACTTGGTTAAGTTTAACCTTTAAGCTGTTATACATAGTGCATAATTTTTCAAGTCTAAATTAGCTAGAATCTTTACTAACATCTAATATAAAAGCTGGGCAAAGCCATGCTCATCATAGAATTTTGACTTCTGATGCCATACATGGCACATATGCTTCTTCAAATCCAACATACAAACATATAAATTCATTTAATCTTCAAAACTACATATGCTTCTTCAAAACTACAAATAATTCAGGAGAAGTGAGAACCACCCCCATAAAATACTAACAAGGGAGATCGAAATTGATTAGGGTTTGGTGAAACTGATCGCATCACCATTAAACCTTGATGCCATAGTTTTCCTTTCGTTTCACCGTCTACCTCTAATCTCTATGGTTGTTGCCAGCCATGATGCTAGCTTTCAAGGACACTTTTGCCCAAAGCATGCCATTTATGTATCTCTTTCCTTTGCTTATGGCTAGTTGAAATTCAACCTCTATTGGCTTGCTCCATTTGTTTCTAAAGTATCCCACCACCAATGGAAGTGGTGGTAAAGGTTGGTAGTCACTAAAGTAAATAGGAAATATGAGGGAAGAAACTACCTACAGGTGAATTAATGCAAGTCAAAATTCTAGATCTTTAAAACCAACCATTTCCCTCACTCAAAAACAAATAACACATTGCTAGATTGTTAGTTCCAAGATGGGCACCTTAAAGTATATTTTGGGAGCTAGTTGAACAATATAGCATTGATACACTAAAGTAACTTGGATTAATCTAGGAAACATATGGATGGAGCTCTTTGTAATGTATATACGCACAAAATAATGAGCTAGCTTGCTTACTATAAAGAAGTAGAAAAGGTCAAGAAGAGTGCATAATGGTTTTGATTGAGGCCGTCCTTAAAAACAAGCTATATCTTTCCTTTACTGCGATGAGTAATTCTAGAAGGCAAAATGAAAATCTTATAAGATAGGGTGAGCGTAGGACACGGTTAGAATGAGGGCGAATGTAAGGCGCATGCTCTGCTTTGATGCAATGAAAACATTAAGGAAAATGGTAAGGAAACAAGATGAATGTCAAATATACTCCCCAGTGCCATGTCAATCTTATGCCCCCTTCACTACCATCTATTCTTGATAAGTGTTTAACGTATATATTATTTTAGGGTCATTTTCCTCCATTTTTAGGGAAAATTATGTGCTTTATGTTATAATTTATACTCTTTTTCCTATTTTAGGCTAGGGTGTGGTCGTTTGATGATATTCGCATGATTTTAGACCACTTTACCCTTATTTTGACCCTCATTTGAGTATATGCTGACCCCCTACGGATGCCCCTAAGTTGCCATGCCCGTGGAGCAAGAGAACAGCAGCAGATTTTGGCTCCAGCTAGCATCACACTCTGCCAGTTGTGCCTGCCATGCCCGTGGTGGAAGCATAACTATTAACCTGTTCATTTTCCTCGGCTTTCGTGGCTGAGAATGAAAGGGGGTGCTATATATAGACATACTCAGCAGTAGAAGAGGGTGGACACCATCCCATTTCATTCAATCCCACCTTCTAGCTAGGAGAAGACTCCATTTTTAGAGTGAGGGTGAGCCAGTAGAAGAGGAAGATTCGCGAGGAAGCGGGATCTTGTTTGTAAATCGACGGATTCAAGCATGCGTTCGGGCTAAGCAATTCTTTCCCTTCTCTTCTCTTTCCTCCTTTAGATTTATTGCTTTCTAGATTGATATATTAGATTATGTATTTCGTGATAATTTGTAGTTGTAATTCTTGGGATTGATGTTGAACCTGCGTTTGCCTATGTTCTTGAACTGATTGTTTGGTGCGCTTTTGAATTGTTGGGTTTATTTCATCAATTTTGGAGTTTGAATTCCTTGTAAGAAGTTTTATCGCCTTCTTGCTTTTATTAGATGTTGGGTGAAGTACTGACAGGTGAAATCTGATGTCGGAATCACCAAATTTGACTTGATTGTATGATATCTTGAGATAGAGAGAATTACCGATTGAGAGACCCAGAATGATAATCGTGTGCCTAATGAACCTAAACTAATCGCGAATCCATGAGAATTGATGATCGATCTGATTTGGGTATTTTGCTTCACCATGAAAGAGGGTTGTGATATCTTGACTATCAGTCTTGAAATTTCTTAATTAAAGGGAGAGTGCTTTGTCTATTCTTGAATTGGGTAATTGCTTGGTCGGCTTAGTTCCTTGAATATTTATCCATTAGATTAGACAGTTGCTTAGTTTAATTTCAATATCAAATATTGATTCGCTTAGCCTATCTTGACGGAATATAACCCAATAGATTAACCTAGTCTCTGTGGGAGCGACCTTAATTTACTACAATGCCACCGTGCGCTTGCTGGCCAATCAGTTCTTCCATATCTTTCACCAGGTGAGGCATGTACGTAAACATTATGGATCCCTTCCTAAAAGTAAAGGGGAGCAAAAAATTCATATTGATCACAATTGACTAGTTTACAAACTGGGTTACAGTATAACTCGTATAATGGATCATTCACAAAGAAATTATGAAATTCATTTTGAGAAACACACTCGTCAAAGTCAAGTTTTGGATGGATCCTAAAGTTATAGAGTATTATAATGACAAACAACTAGACAAGGAAAGACAGGGACAATTGTGGTCAATAGGGGATGCACACAAATTCACCTAGG
The DNA here is from genome assembly GCA_017589665.1 of Selenicereus undatus. Taxonomy (NCBI): domain Eukaryota; kingdom Viridiplantae; phylum Streptophyta; class Magnoliopsida; order Caryophyllales; family Cactaceae; genus Selenicereus; species Selenicereus undatus. The sequence continues at coordinate 61,105,781 of JACYFF010031958.1, forward strand.
TAGCTAGGCCACAAACCAATAAAAAGGGCAGAATATGCAAACAAATAGAATCTTATGGCTTGTTTGGTTCTATATAATCGAAGTGGTAATGCAATTAAAATGGTAATAGTGATTTCATTACCATGTTTGGTTACCACTAAGGAATGTAATCAAGATTGCATTGTAATCACATTTACTTCAATCAATGCAATTTCAATTACTTGACTTTTCCTAAACAATTGTGATTGCATCCCTTTGAATCAAAGTGTATCCAACTATAAACTATTATATTTGAAAACTTTCTCTCTCTTCTCCCCATTGTCTCTCCTCTACTCCCCCTCTCTTATTACTTTGACACCATTTTTTAAAAATTTTAAAGCCCCACTCACCCCTCTCCATATTAGATAAAGTTTAACCTAGACTATGTTCTTATTATTGTAACTATATTTTTATACGTTCTAGACATCATGTCTCTCTCTCACGTCGTCATCATCATCATCTTATCTCTACTTGATAAACTTAAACAATACTACATTATTGTAATCTAGAAGAAATAGAGTAAAGTACGTCTCATGTGAAACATCGTAATCATGATGATAAGATATTAGATGATAGTTATCAACAATGCTACAAATAATTAAAATAGGCAAAATCAAAATGCGAATTGAATTGCAAGTACTTTACGTCACGTGTAAAATTAAGTACTATTTGTAGATGAATTCATTCCATTACACTTGTAAAAACATTATAACCAAACATTGTAATGTAATTATTATCCCATTCTATTACACTAACAATTGCATTACATGATTGATTCCATTGCATAATAATTGCATTACTTTCAACCAAACGCTACATTAGTAGCTTGAAGAACAGGTTTGGCAATACTAAAGGTCTATCAGCTAATATGCTACTATTGATCCCACATTTAGTTCCCACTACTAAAAGCTACACAATAAAAATAAATTATGCTACACACAGCTTTGAAGCAGTAACCTCAATTGACATGGCTATGTTCACCCATAGGCTATCTACTTTCTAATAGAAAGTGAACAATAAAGTTCTACGGGAAGCTTTGGATTTACCATCCAAGGTGTAGGATTTTACAAATCGAAAGGAAGAAATAGCATCACTGAAGATGACCCAAGTTGCGACCTAAAGGTGAAGGCGCATACCCTAAAGGAAGGTGGAGGCAATTGGGAGAAGGATACACAAGGAAAACTTACTCCTAGTTGAGAACAATGTCACGTGCTCATTGAATAAGTCCAACTAGGGACTTATTCGTCAAGCACACTAAAAGGGGATGAAATTCTGCATATCTGGCACATTGATCACCCAGAATAACAAAATTTATAACATTTTAGCAAAAGGTATCACAACTAATGAAATGAAATGCCTTTTCTTCCCATTTTGTTATTTAAAGTTCGTCAAAATCAAAAGCTTCTTGTTGCGCTCCTCCAAAGTTCACTTTTGGACATGTAATTTAGAGTTGATAATCAAATTTTGATCTATTTGCCCCTGATCTCAGAGGTGGCAAACCAGTATCTTAAGTATTAACATCAAAATGGTTCAGGAAAATGAGAGGTTCCACGAGTAACATGAAATGGTTAGCATAGATGGGAGATTCCCTCAAGTCATCGAAAAGGGTCGGGTTAAACAAGAGATTCCCCTAGTTAATAAGTGATGTTGGCCATTTTTCACTGCATGTTGGTGCAAACAAGCTAATGATGAAACATAGATGCCCAATCATGATATTAATACCAAGCCTACATGAAGAGAATTATTTAAGATTGATTTATGCAAGTTCAAGGATAGACAAATATTGCGAGTGTGTTTAGCTTTAAGGTTGACAGCCTTGCTAAGTTTCCCTCGATAATCTAAGGCTTTAGGGGATAGTAGGATGTTAAGGAAACTAGATTATTTGCTATATAATTAGATATTATTTTGGATATTATTTTTATAAGCTTTGTATTCCTCTTAGATGAGTCCTTCTTCTTCCTCTCCAAGCTAGGGCACGTATAGGACAATGATACTAGGGTTATCTAAGTTCCTTCTGTATATATAAGACCTTGGATTCAATAAAGAGACGTGAAGCAATATGCAAAACATATGGCATATAAGTAAGCCAAGAGATTCCTAATATTTTAAACACATTCATTTTGCGGTATGGTATTAGAGCCATGAGTAAGAAGATTGTGATTGACAATCAGTCGTCCTATTACCTGCATACATTTGAAGGCCCAGGTGTGGCAATCACATATGTGATCTTCAATGGGAAGAATTATGAGTGGCAACAAGAAGTTGGAATTACTTTGAAATCTAAAAACAAACTAGGGTTCATTAATGGAACCATAATGTAATGCCCCCTAATTAAGCATATTTCCTGTTTGCAAACACTATTCTAATTCCCTCAATTACAACTATTACTGCCATTGAAAAGGACAAGGCTTGAAGCATATATACTAGAGATAACATAGTTAGGCATGGCTTCAACCATACACATTTATACATGATCTAACCATATACAGTTAACTGTTAACCAACATAAGGTTTATACACTAAAGTAAAGCAATTCACCATATAATCTACACCTCCGTCCACTAAAGATTTCAAAATACAGCTTCAAAATATGCATGTACTATGTCTTTGTTGATCCATCCAGATTCCCTTGCTCAACTTATTTTCTTCAACTGGTTTGCTAGCATGAGGGTGATTCACTGAGCGTTTGCATAAAAAAAAAAAATAAGAAAAACATTTCAAACTATGAGCTGAAGCTCAGTACATGCATTCCTGTATTGTTAAAAGATCTCTACATAAATTGATTGAGCGCCCGCTTTGCAATTCCTTTTAAGTGAATGAGATGAATGTAAACTGCAATTGCTAGTTATTATCTAATAGTGAACTCCTTTGATGTTGTTACAATCTATGGATAGGTGTACACATGCCAAGCCGATTGAGGGGCCTGGCTTGAGGTAGCGCACGTAACTGAAGGGCAATGCCTTGTAACTAATAACTAATGGGGTCACTAATTATGTGACAAATCACTATGTAAACAGATTCATTAATGTACTTACCAAAACATGATAACTTGGATAAATACATGCTGATTTCTAAAGATACAGACAATGAACATAACTGAAGTCTTTAAAATGCAATCTCACTTAATAATACTTATGCACAATGAGAAACGATAAACTAGGCCCTGTTTCTACTTAAGAAATGTAGTTATAGGTAATGCAGTTAGTAAATAACTTTCACTCCCATAATTTGTAACTTTATAGAAACAACAACAACAACTTCTAGTATGGGTCCCGCTTTTACGAGGTCTGGGGAGATCCAGATGTAGACAACCTTACCTCAACCGGCAATCTTGCCAGTTGAGAGGCTAATTCTAAGAGATCCACAAAAATCAGATTTTGTGAAAGCATAGTATAGAAGAAGGATTTTGTGAAAACATTTCATGGGAAAAAACTAAGGATAAGTCGCAGGGAATGAATTAAGAAATACGAAAAAAGCAAAAAAAATCAAGTGACAGTAACTATGTAACCATAAGTGCAACATGGCAAACAGAGGGAGATACTATACCTTAACAAACAGAGAAATTGATTAATAAAAAAGGCATCCATGATTCAAATAATTCAATATAAGATAAGTTACACTAAAATGATTTCAAAACCAGATAATTTAGGGTCATTGAAGTCGAAGTGAAACAAATTGGAGCAAAATAGAACAAAATGAAATAACTGAGGTTATAATGAAATGACTTCAATGGTCATAAGTAGAATGTGGATCTTGATATTTCTGAGGTGGGTAACAAAGGTTTGAGGGCAATTGGAGTGGCGGTAGGTTCAGAATAACCTCAAACACACCTGTTTGGACCAACAAACACTGATCTAGAGTTATCGATCTCCCTATTTCTCCAATTTGTTGCACATGCCATACAACTTAGTTTTCCAAACCAAATAAGCTTGTACAGTCAAAGTTGTTACCGATTCAAGGTCCCCCTTAGAAAATTCATAACTTTCACCCTTAACCTCAAATGGAGACCTAAAACCCCAATATGAAAAGCTTAATAAGTCCCTCAAAACTTTCATTCATAGTACGAAATACAATTCCCACAATACAGTTCCTAAAATTGAACTTAAACACAACAGTGTGCAGTTTCGATCTATCCTGCACAGTATTAGCAAAATGGTCATAATGTTTTCCACACAACTCTGAATGAAGTAATTCAAAGGGCATTCGAAATATAACTCATGGATCTATCTACCCACCAAAAATCACAATTTTTCAATAGGCCAAATAGTACCAGTTTAATTGCAAAGAGACCCTTGTTTTGGGTCTATTCACAGCCCTACTAGTCTTATTTTCCCCCTTTTCTTCAAAGAATTCCCCATCTAAAATCACTCCTTAAAATCATTTAACAAATCCTTATTCCTTCTCATTACCTTACAAATCCATATTACTCAAATTTACTACGTAATCATCCACATCAAATTATACAATCATTCTTTCCACAAAAACACTTAGAATGCTTCCATAACCATTTGCATTAATAATTCAAACCAGCACCTTTGGCCACTTATGGAATTTTCCATAATCCACTAATTTTGACAAAACTCACATAACATTATCCTTTTAAGTCAATAACAAATCCAACCATTAAATTGCATCTAATTCAATCTAAATAACAGACTTGATTCCAAAAATCATGTTAAGCCATGTATAATCATGAAACCCTTGGTTATGCTACATTCAAGTTTCCATCCAAATGACCATAAATGGATTTAATAAGATCAACAACAACTTTAAATCCATTTTTCATGGCAAAGATGACAACAATAAATTAAAGAACTCAAAGTTCATCATTTTCATACCAAACTTACATGACCATGTATGATCTCAACCCTTGCATGCTTTCAAGCTTAGCCAACAATTAAAACATCAAAATAACTTTTCTTATCAAAATAACATGATAAAAAATTACAACCCACAAGGACAAGAATCAAAGCCAAAAATCCACAAGATAGGTGATAGAGTTACCCACTTTGAGCAAAGCCAAAAATCCACAAGATAGGTGATAGAGTTACCCACTTTGAGCTTGAAAAAGATGGAGATGGAGGTGATGTTTGGAGGTTTTAGGGATTGAGGGTGGCGGCTGGTGGTGCTAGGGTGTTGGGGCTAGCTGGCGGTAGCCCTAGCTGGTGGCAAAAGATGGAGGCAGCAACCCATGGGGAGAGAAAAGAGGAGAGGAAGAAGACAATTGTGGCTTGGTTTGCTTGTAATTTTTTTGCATTTATCTCACTTACTTGGATGATTTATACATCCACAAAGTAACTTTTTGCTAATGATAATTAGGCATAATGATGGTAGTCAACTTAATTCAATCATATCAAAATTTTCAGGCCATAATTTGAACCCAAAATGAATTAGGCTGCAAATCAGGCCCACATGAATTGGGCCAAACTTAATGAATTTGGGCCTCAATTTTTGAGTGGTTAAAAATTAAAATTTTGTGATATTATGAAAAATAATTTATCACCTAATCATATTTACCGGTGCCTAATATCAATTCACCTGAAATTGTTACTGTAAATGAAACTCGAATTGCAAAGTGGGGCCCAAAATGAATTCTCCCAACCAGGATGATTAAATGAGATGAATAAATGTGAAAAACTAATAACATGGGTTAATTAAATAAATAAACATGATTTAAGGTTGGGCTATTACACATAAGAAGGCTAGAACTAAAGGAAGGGGATGATCAAACTGAATTTAATGCTTAGGAGATCATAATTTGATAATATGTTCTTTGATCATCAACGTAATTGACCCTAAACTCCACCCATGCATTGCTTATGTTGAAACTACAACTATTATGTGGGATAATCTATAAAAGAGGTATGCTGTATTGAATACTCCCAAAGTACACCAACTTAAAACTGATATATCAGCATGCAAACAAGGTGGACTTGAGGTAGTTGAATTCTATTCAAGCTTATAGGAGTGAATTAAGCAACTATGTCAAGATCCCTCAATGCACTTTTGGAAAGTGCGACTGTGGTGTTGCGAGTAAGGTGTTGAAGATGATAGAGACCCATCCGTTTCTTATAGGGCTAAGTGATGAGAACCTATGACAATATTTGAACACAAATCTTAGGGCTTGATCCTCTACCATCCTTCGACCACATCTTCAATATGGTGCAATAAGAAGAAAATCACAAACGACTGATGTTGGGGTGTGGTCACCGTACTGAGAATACAATCACCTTCGCTGTCAAGGATCACTTGAGCACGGTGGATAGACCAGTTTGCAAACACTGTGGACGTCGAGGACATAAGGAGGACCACTAGAAAATCATTGGCCACCTGCAGAATTGGAGCACCCATGGACGTGGATGATGAGGCAGAACTGGCAGAGAAAACCGAGGTGGCTGAGGAAATTACAACCAAGTAAGAGGACCTGAGCATAAAACTGCAAATTTAGCGTAGGGCCAAGCACGCTCAGCTCCAGTCGAAAGGCACAGCCCATCCAGCAACGTTATAGGTGAAGCGGCCCAGGTCAGCATACCTAGTTTGACCCCTGAATAGCTGCAGAGGCTGCTAAGCCTCATCGAAACACTAAAAGAAGGATGTGAAAAACTCTCGGATAAAAATTCATGGATGTTTAACAGTGGAGCGTCGCATCATATGGCAGGCGACTTCAATTTGATGTAAGGGACCGAGAAGATCTCTGTTTCCATGGGTTTACCAAGTGGAACCGACACTTAACTAGTAAAGAATGAACCATTTTGCTGGGGAAAAAGATCAAATAAAGCAAAGTGTTATACGTTCCATTGCTTAATTATAATCTCCTCTCAATTGCAAATCTAGGTAATGAGTTAAATTTTAGTGTGATGTTCTTTTATGATTTTTGTATTTTGCAACACCATAGTTCATGACTCTTGTCGAGCTTGTCGTAGAGCTACAAATTAAACAATTACTTCGATTTTATAGATAACATTTATAGCATAGTAAAGTAGGGATTGATCCCACGAGGAAAGACTATGTCAAAAAGCTCGTTTAATTCTAAATAATTTTACTATTCTAAATTATTATTACTTCTCTTTGTATGTCTAAAATAAATCAAATTTAATAAATTAAAACCTGGAAAAAACTCAATATTGCTCCTAAATATTCTAAATTTAATTCTGGAAATAAAACAATAAATAGCTATCCTAAATAATCTGGAAAATAAATAAAACAGAAATATTACCACAATATTCAACTGAAAATTAAAACAGAAAATAAAAAGTAGAAAATTAATGGTAAAATTTACAAAAATTAATCCAAATTAATATTCTGCAAGTTTATAAATTAAAAATTATATATAATTAAATTCAGAAAAATCAAAACAGAAAATTAACTCCAGAAAATGCAAACAGAAAATAAAATATGAAATTAGGGAAAAAAACTGCACTAATATAAATACGAAATTAAATAAAACAATTGCATAGATTTAAGGATATAATTTTCTGGACTTAATAAAACCTAAAAAACATGAAATAAAAACTAAAACCGTAATTTTCATATTTATTGAAATAAAAACCTGCACATATCCAATTCACGAAATAATTATGACCAATTACCAAATAATTTCCAAAAATTTCGAAATTAAATATAGGAAGAATAGGACACTAGATAAACCCTAGAATGGATTAAAACTTGAAAAAAAAAAGAAACTATTTTTAGCTTAATTTCTAACAAACCGGTAATTAAAAGGCAAAACAGAATATAAATTAAATCTGAAAATTATAATAATACTAAAAATCAAAATCTAACTGATCTAATATTACCAAGACACTCCTAAAAGACTACTCTTTGGGGGGGGGAAACAAAATTTATATTAAAGCTTATAAATTGAAGAATAACAATTGACAAACTAAACAATTATCTAAAAAGTAACAAATAATTATCAAAGTTACCAAATTTATGAAAAATACTTAGCATAATCCATATCCACCATGCAAATTAACATTTATCATCAACACACAAATCGATTTTTATCCATGAGTTAGACTGTAGAAGACACCCACCAGCAGATCTTCCCCGTTTTTTCTTATATTATAGTTTATTTAGGTCCAGCCCTAATATAAACCCTACTAATTTTGATAACCCTCACACTAGCTTAAGAATTTAATCAAACTAGAGTATTACGTATTAGAAAAACGTCCTCTAACGCCTTGTAACTAATTTACCAGCAAATTGATTTAACAAAGATCTACAACAATTATCTAAGTAAAAGAGATGGGTTTGAGCCATCCCTGATTAATTACGGTGAGAGTAATGCTTAAAAGGCTATAACTTTTACGTAATAAAGCCTTTTAAACTATTATATGAATTCGTATTAAACTAGCTAGCATGCATTATAATTAATATAACACAAATATCATGAACGATAAATACTAATCGCTGTAGAATCATGAATGAAAATCAACTAGACAATAAAGCAAAAAACTTGTTTCAAAATAATTAATTTGACATGGTTTCAAATAGATTATACTAAGCACAAGCAAATTACTCACTCATATTAAAAATAAAATCATAACAATCGACCAAAGGTTTCATGTTTGAAACCTATCAAAATCGAATACAAAAAAATAAAAAAAGTGTAACACAATAGTACTTGTTGAGGAGGTTGTTGGGGCTGAAGGTGTGTAGGGTGAAGCGTGAAGATGATGATGATGATGATGCTTATGGTGAGGACGATGGTCCGCGATGAAGATGGGGCTGGTGCATGTGATGAGGCGTTCGAAGATGGTGATGAAGCTGTGAGTGAGATGTTTGAGGAGGGGAAGGCGTGGCTATGAGGCTGTCGTGGTAAGAGTTTGAAGATTGTTGAGGCTGAATGATGATTATATGGTGAGGGCGTGGCGTGAGGAGGTTGAAGGTGTTGAAGGTGATTTTATGTAGAAGCAGGCTACCGTGGGGTTGGAGTTTATGGCGTGAAGCTTGAAACAGCCGTGGTTGGCCTTTGAGTTGAGATGGTGATGATTATATGGTGAGGAGATGAAGAGGGTGCGTTAGGCTTTTAGATACTAGGGGTTTTTTCCTTAGACTCCTTCTCTCCCAAGTCTTCTAGCTTCTCTTCAACTCTTCTAACCCTAGCCCACATAAATCATTATGGAAATAATATTTTCCATAAATCATTATTTTTGAACCGACTTGATAACCTAGCATGTAAAATCCGAACTTCAACGTTTTCCCTTCTCCTCTTTATTTTATTAATGCTTAACCTGAAAAATATTTAAAATAAAGTAAATTAGACGAAATACTATATATAATATAATCAAAATAATTATTAAAACACACTACAAAAAAGGTTGCTTCCCTCCACATTTAATTTTGCTAATAACCACACTTTTAAGTGTAGAAATATCTGTTGCCCACACTTAGGCTAAACGTCGGGAAGTTAAGTGTGTGGAAGTGTTCTCCACACTTGATAAAAATGCGGGTAAAGCTATATTTTCCACACTTGTAAATGCGGAGTAAGTACTAATTACCTACAATTTATGTGTGGTCATTTTACACTATGCCCACTCTAAAAGATGAAAGAAGTTATAATTTTCCCCACACTTAAAAGTGTTACTAGTGCCGTTTTAGTTTTTAAAAAAATAATACTGGTAATTAATATAAAACTTGTTAAATTAAAAATATAACAATTGTACACAATTGTTCTTTTGTTAATTAATAGGTTTTATACTAATTACTAGCTCGCATCACCCTACATAAATGAATAAAATTAACAAACCAACAAATTAAAGTAGATCAAACATGAATTAAATAAATTACACATTAGTGCTTGAAAAAAATTAATTGTTTACGCATCAAAAAAGACTAATGTAATCAAAACTAAATATTCTTGCATTGTTTTGAATCCATCCTGCTAATTTTTTTTTGCTTTAGGTAGCTGATTGAATGTTTTATACTACCAAAAACTACACTTTGAAATTAAAACATGCCTAACGTCCAAGTAGAATATATAAAAATCTCCATATTCGTTTTCTTCACTAAGAGATCTTAGCTCCAGAAATGCAACCTGTTAGACAATTTAAACACCCAAAAAAATGAATTATTAGAAAAAATAACCAAAGATATTAACTAAGATGTAAACTCGGTAGAATCAAATTTAAATACGCACAACAGAGTTCAACCAACTATAGAACCAAAACAGAGTTGAACTAACAACAGAATTAACCACAATTGAGTTCAACCAATAATACAACCACAACCCTAAATGAAAATGAATAGCATACTCTTACCAGGTTGCTGAACAGTAGCGAATAACTTTTCATAAAGAATCTTGCTCAATAAGTCCTTCCTTCTTTTTACTCTCAATATAGGCCTACAATAAATGATGTTTTATTTTTAGACTTAGTTAAACCAAAATAAATGACGAGTCAAACCTTAAATGTAAGAATATACGAGCATTTTATACCACGCCGCCTAGGAAACAATGAGCAAACTAAGTTCATGATGCCTGTGTTACCAGCAAAGACAAACTAATTTAGAATTGTTTTCATCACTAGCTAGTCGCTCCATTTTCTTAGCATATTTCTTCTGAAATTTGGAGAGTTAACAGAAGATTCATATCTAAGAGGAAGGGGAAGAAATGGTACATATGAAGAATTCTCTACTGAGAGAAAATAAATAATGTCCTTCAATTCACTGCATAACTAAATGCTGAAAACAGTCAATACTAAGCAACTTCTTAGCTTTGTGTCATTACAGTGGATCAGAGCAAAATGTGTCACTAAAATGTCTCTACTTCCGCTTCTATCTCTCAAGTAGCAGGCAGAGGATGCCTTTCAAATATGTCCATTATCCCAGTAAATAGCCTCTCTACCATGTAATTGTTGGAGTCAGTGTGCAAAGCTCACCCCCTTCTCCCAACACACACACGGAACCCTAGGCTAGACTTTTTGGGTCATCGGTTTTGTTTTGCTTGGTCATAGTAAATTGAAAAACACGTATCAGTCAGCATCATGCACAGGGATAACAATCGCCTCATCTTCTAATCCATCAAGTGAAGAGTGTTGTGAGATACAGAGTTTTAAGTACTTTGGTTCCTACGTACAAGATGACTCGAACATTTCTGACAAGGCTACTTTTGAAAAGTGAGCTACTACACCTTAGGACATGGGAGTCACCAACAACAAAAAACTCTTAACAGCTTGAATAGGTTGGAAACTAGATGTTGTTAGTCTGGAAAATTTGATAGAAATTAGATGCTAAAACCCCTCTAATTAGACACCATGTTCATAGTTGATGAAGGCCATATGGCCAAGCTCAATGGAGAAATAACCACACCATTAATGGCCCATGTGGATTCCGATTGCCACCAGCCTTTACAATTACTCAGTTGCAAACTTCCAATCATCACTTAAACAGTCAAACTACCAAACCTACCCAATGCTGAAAAGTCAAAGCCTAGGAAGACAAACCAACACTTTCTCTTAACACTCTAAATCTTCACCAACGCACATAATAGTCACAAAAAAGGGGTCAAAGGTTCAGCAGCATCAATGGCATGCAAGAAAACAGTACAGCTTCTCTTCTACAGTTCCAGAACACTCTAGACGAGATAGCTCATTAATTTAGCAGCAAGGAAGTTGCTGGAAAAACATCGCATCAAAATAGGTCCCACAAAAGAGCTCAGCTACAACACAGGACACCATATGCTTTGACCTAGAAGGCCAGAATTAACTACATTTTGACTCATGCATCATTATTTCAAATTTTTTTAAAAAAAAGCCTAAAAAAGGTAATGGTCACAATTGTGGAAACAGCCAGGGAGCGATGAACTCCGCTTCTCAGAGAATCAAGCAATCAATCATAAAATGTGAAAAAATCGATTTCCAAATCTGACTTCAAAATCTTCTTTCTAGAAGGGGCGGAAGTATACTCTCTTTAAACTATTCTCCTACGATTTTCTAAAAGAAATGAAAGGGCCTAAGGTACAAATATCTCTAAAAGTCAAAATAAAAGGTCGTAAAATTATTATGTGTAAAAACTAGAAGCAATACATGCATTATAGCTTCAATGATGGATCATATTGGTCAATAATATAAACTGGTAGGCATGATTTAAAGCCATACTTACATAATGGCCAACAAATTAACAGTGGGTTGTAACTGCTGTATACACCAAAATAATGGTCCTGACTTAGTTCCATGCTGAGCCTGCTCAACATTTATTTTTCTCATCTTTGTGAAGGAATTACAGAGTCCTCTGCTGCATATCGTGTTTTACAAGCTTTTCCTTTGCTCTATATTCTCAGTATCGAAAAAATGTCTTTAAACCTTCCCTTTCTATTTAAACCCCCTTTTAAAAAAAATAAACATTAAAGTTGATAATCAATATCTAGCAGGGAAGAAAGTCAAGAACCGAAAGACGCGTATCATGGAGGACCGGAGGTAGCTAAATGAGAACTTTAAAGAAAAAAATCAGCACAGCAAGACGAGCACTGTAGAGCATAAGTTTATATCAAAGAACATCAATGCCTTTTATGTACACACAAAAGAGGGACTAATTTTGGATGACCATGCCGAATCATGAGGATTGCCTCAGTGGCAGTTTGGTCAAACACTACTTTTTAAAAATATTAAACATGTTGCAAGAAGCAGATTAAATAAACCACGTTACAACCAGCAGTCTGCATTTATGGCAAACAAGATCCTAAAATCTATATTAATAATAGAATAAAGGAGAGAGTCGATTTAGTTGAGGCAACCTATGATTTATTTGCACTTCTCTTTCTGGTGCAGTTTAACATATAAGACAGGACAACCTCTCAATTTGAGAGAGTTTTCAAGGCAATGTGATTTGGTTTAAAGACAAGAAGACGAAAGCAATGTCTAAAACCCTAAAACCCAAGACCACATAGATAGCCACTCATTCCAGCTTCTAAGATGAAGCCAGAATACATAAAGCAAATAAAATCGGTGCACATAAGATAACAATGAGAACATCAGAGCATCCGCAAGAAAGAAAATTGGATTACCAAAGCAATCTTGCTTAAAGAGCTTGCCTGGTAGATCCTTGTAATCGCCTTCTGAACAATGGCAATGCCATGCATTTTGCATAGCTGACAACAATTTGATGGCCAACCTACAACACAAAAATACAAAAACAGAAGAATTGAAATGAAAGGTTAATAGAAGAGCCAACACGCAAAATAAAGAACAACCGGACATGTCCACCCTTAGAACCTTACAACTTCTAGTTAGCTCCTAACAAAAGGCTTAAGAATGAGGCGGCACTCAACCAAACATAAGTTTTGGTTGGTGGAGGAGTATAAACTCGGGGATAGGGGGAATCCCCTAGTGAGAACCTTCCTTAGATTCCAAATCCAAATCCATATACAAGAGCACTGTCCAAGAACTGTATTTAGGTATGATTTGCAATGCAAATTCAGTACAGACAGCTGAAGTACACAGAGCATACTCCAAGATCATTTCACCAGACACATTCTATTTTCTTTGTTCCCGTTTTTTTAGATGAGCAATCACACTAGTCAAATTCAAAAGCACAACATCATTACCATTTTTACTAGATTTCAACCACAAATCCTCCAATTACTAATAACAGTTTTGGAATTAGACTTGAACTGCCTATAATCATTAAAATTCGTTTGAAATTACTAATAATTAGGAGAAAGAGAAAAACTCACCTCGAATCCAAGCTAAGGACTCGTTCTAAGGGATTTTGTGATCGATTTGGGCGCTAGAAAACCGAAAATTCGACCTTCTGCTGCTTTTATGCCCAACTACACGCTAACAGACCCAAAATCGACTGAATTTTTGACTCTCTAGTTCAATGCTGCAGATGATGTTTGTGCTGCGAATCCCCCCCCCCCCCAATGTATAGAGGAATTGGAGTGGCTACAGATGGGGTTGCAAGGCCGAGCTTGGGCACATGTTTGGTGCCTTAAATCGCTGCCCAAACATACCACAAACCTGGTGGTCTCTCACTAATTTCGCTTAGAACACTCAATAATAAGTTTGTTTGATGTTGGGGAGGTCGGATGTGAGGAATTACGAGTTGGATTGAGTTAAAATCGATGGAGTTTTGGTGTTTGTGGCTGCGTGTTTGGAGAGAAGCGTAAGGAGAGAGATGGGGGCTTGGGGTTGCGCAAGGAAAAAGAGGAAGAAGAAGCCAAGCATGGGTCTGGCTTGTGTTGACAAAACTGCCCCCCTTTTTCTTTTTATTTTTTTGTTTAAAGCTTGCCCAACCATTTGTACCTCATATTCTAAACTCAAATCGTTAATATAAACTTTCGTTGATTACTAATCCTCGATTATATTAAGGTTCGATTTAATAATCAACAAAAATAATTCTAAGAATCTCATTGTATTCGAGAAGCTACTCGATTTAGTACCTGATAATAATTCTTACTGAAGATTATTCAAAATCATCGTAAAATTTTCAAAGCTAATAATAACAATAATAATAACAACAATAATATTCTTTTTAATAAAATTATCACTTACGCAAGCACATCGATATTAATTTAACTTATCTAGTTAGTAAAATATGATTTTACAATGTCATAACATAGGATAGTGAGCTCAACATAAAAATAAAGAACGCAGATATTACAGATTGACTGAGCGCTGAGCTATTTTTGCTTTTTTGGGGGGTAGCCTGGCAAAGTACCCACTAATTGATCTTTCATGTGATAGTTTTATTTTGCTAGATATTTGTGTTTTTTTTATTGTTTGTTTTATTCTTTTGGCTAATATATTTAGATATAAATATTGAAATAGTTTGCACAAATTACCTCACTAATATAATAAAAAATAATTATAAAAGCTCTTTTTAATTCCCCGCACTTAATAAGTATAGGAATAGGTTCACACTTTACCCACACTTGTTAAATGTGGAATCGAGAAAACTACCAAATCTTATCATTTTTCTCCCCACACTTAATTAAGTATGATGATACAAATGTGGGAGGATGCATTATTTTTTGTAATGAATGCATAATTTTTGATTTAACAAATTCCCCCACACTTAGAATTTGGACGTCCTCGTGCAAAGAAATCTTAGACTCGACCTAAAAACTGACTCTCTTCCTTTCTCATAAAGTCATGCATAACTATGATATTCATACTAGGTATTGGCTTGCTTTAAAAACAATTTTATTAAAAATTAATTAGTTTTTCCTCCAACAAGTGAATAATTACTAGACATCCAACTACTATAAAAGAATTTCTTCATCAACCTCACAACATTTCCTTAATAAAATAGCAAGTTCAACAATTATCCTTCTCTTTTAAATATGCATACACCGATCAAGAGGCCCAACAAATTCATGATAAAAAAATTGAGGTATGGTATGGCTATAGAGACAATTGAACTAGGTAGAATAACTCATTGAATTGATTCTAAACTTGCCTTGTATTTATTTTTCTCCTCTTCTTCTTTTTTTGTTTTTTTTTTCAAACTCCACTTGCGCACATATTCGATGCCCATATAGGGTTTTAGAAATTAAACACTCCCTGTCCCACACTCACCCGAACAGATGTGCTGGAGCAAACAATTCATTCTCATCTTTATTTTTTTTCTACTGTTAGTTTGGCACAAGTCATTGATCAGGCCAAAAAGGGTCATGACTCTCCCAATCATGGGTTACTCCATATATAAGGCTCACTTGAGACCTAAACTAAAGGAGAAAAGGTGTCGAGCCACCTATTCCTACCCATGTTGGTAATCCAACCTTTTTCTTTTTCTTGTTTTTCACTTTTTTTTCTTTTTCTACATAAAACAAGAAAAGTCACAATTTTAATGAGTTATTCTACCAAATCAATGGTCTAGGAGATGGGTTAGGTCATTTTATTGCCTCTGAACGGCTATATAACATTACTAAATAAGATGGATAATCATGATAGTTACTCTTTAAAGAGATATATGAGGATCAACTCAAACTTCTCTGAAAGATAGCTAGCATGCTCAAAAGCCTCCAGTCATAGAAGAATAAACTATAAATAGCTAAGAAAACAAAAAAAATTCAAGCAAGCAAGCTTAGCTTAAACTCATATCATGCATTATTAATTAGAAAAAAAAAAACATTTTTTTCTCGATTTTCTTTGTGTTTTTTTTTCAAGAATAAATACTGCAGGGATTAAATGCAGGATGCACCCCTCCAACACTTAATTCATGCATGGTCCCTAATGCATGCAAAAAGATATAAATAATGAAAATAAAAGCAAAATTAAATGGGTACTTCCCTAAAAAACACTGGATTGCAGCGCTTTTGTTTACATTCGTTGGCTCGACGCCATGACGTTCATAGATCCTCTAGTTGGATCTCCTCCACTAAGCATAACTGATGTCTTTACTTTCAAACACCTCGAATGTATGCTCCATTTTGTTTTCGATCATGCGACCACTCCTTAATCTCATAAACTAAAACAAACTATAAAAATAAAGTACTAGAGCTAAAACAAAACAACGAAAGTGGTAAAATTAAATAGAAGTAAACTAACGATCTTATTTTCTTTCCCCGACAACGGCGCCAAAATTTGTAGAGCTTGTCGTAAAGTTACAAATTAAACCACTACTTCGATTTTATAAATAATATTTATAGCATAGGAAAGTAGAGATTGATTCCACAAGGAAAGATTATGTCAAAAAGCTATTTTAATTTTGAATGATTTTACTACTTTAAATTATTATTACTTCTCTTTGTATTTCTAAAATAAATCAAATTTAATAAATAAAAATCTGTAAAAATACTCAATATTGCTCCTAAATATTCTAAATTTTATTCTGGAAATAAAACATTAAATATCTATCCTAAATAATTTTCAAAATAAAAAAACAAAAATAATACCAGAATATTCAACTGAAAATTAATACAGAAAATAAAAAGCAGAAACTTAATGGTAAAAATTACAAAGAGTAATCAAAATTAATATTATAAAATTTTATAAATTTATAAATCCAAAATTATACATAATTAAATTTAGAAAAATCAAAACAGAAAATTAACTCCAGAAAATGCAAACAGAAAATAAAATCTGAAATTAGGGAAAAAATAAACTGCACTAATATAAATACAAAACTAATTAAAAAAATTGCCTAGATTTAAGGATATAATTTTCTAGACTTAATAAAACCTAAAAAAATGAAATAAAAATTAAAAACATAATTTTCAGATTTACTGAAATAAAAACCTGCGCATATCCAATTCACAAAATCATTCTAAAAATTTATCAAATAATTTCCAAAAATTCCTAAATTAAATATAGGTGGACTAGGACACCATATAAACCATATAATGGATTAAAACTTGAAAAAACAAAAAAGGAACTATTTTTAGCTTAATTTCTAACAAACCGGTAATTAAAAGGCAAAACAGAACATAAATTAAACCTGAAAATTATAATAACACTGAAAATCAAAATATAAATGATCTAATATTGCGAAGACACTCCTAAAACACAAATATTTTGGGGGGGGGGGGTAAACGAAATTTATATTAAAGCTTATAAATTGAAGAATAAAAATTGACAAACTGAACAAATTATCTAAAAAGTAACAAATAATTATCAAAGTTACCAAATTTATGAAAATACTTGGCATAAGCTATATCCACCATACAAATTAATATTTATCATCAACACACAAATCGATTTTTATCCATGAGTTAGACTGTAGAAGACACCCACCAGCGGATCTTGCCCGATTTTCCTTATATGATAGTTTATTTAGGCCCAGCCCTAATATGAACCCTACTAATTTTGATAACCCTCACACCAGTGCAAGAATTTAATCAAACTAAAGCATTACATATTAGAAAAACATCATCTAATGCCTTGTAACCAATTTACCAGCAAATTTATTTAACAAAGATCTATAACGATTATCTAATTAAAAGAGATGGGTTTGAGCCATCCATGATTAATTAGGGTGATACCAATGCTTAAAAGACTACAACTTTTACGTATTAAAGCCTTTTAAACTATCATAGGAATTCGTATTAAACTAACTAGCGTGCATTCTAATTAATATAACACGAATATCATGAACGATAAATACTAATCGCTATAAAATCATGAATGAAAATCAACTAGATAATAAAGCATAAAACTTGTTTCAAAATAATTAATTTAGCATGGTTTCAAATAGATTATACTAAGCACAAGGAAATTACTCACTCATATTAAAAATAAAATCATAAAAATTGACCAAAGGTTTCATGTTTGAAACCTAGCAAAATAGAATACAAAAAAATAAAAAAAGTGTAACACAATACTACTTGGTGAGGAGGTTGTTGGGGCTGAAGGTGTGTGGGGTGAAGCGTGAAGATGATGATGATGCTTACGGTGAGGATGATGGTTCGTCATGAAGATGGGGCTGGTGCACGTGATGAGGCATTCGAAGATGGTGATGAAGCTGTGAGTGAGATGTTTGAGGATTGGAAGGCGTAGCTACGAAGCTGCTGTGGTGAGAGTTTGAAGATTGTTGGGGCTGAATCATGATTATATGGTGAGGGTACTGTGGCGTAAGGAGGTTGAAGGTGTTGAAGGTGATTTTATGGAGAAGAAGGTTGCCATGGGGTTGGAGCTTTTGGCGTGAAGCTTGAAACAGCCGTGGTTGGTGTTTGAGATGAGATGGTGATGATTATATGGTGAGGAGATGAAGAGGGTGAGTTTTTAGGGTTTTAGCTACTAGGGTTTTTTTTCCTTAGACTCCTTCTCTCCCAAGTCTTCTAGCTTCTCTTCAACTCTTATAATCCTAGCCCAAATAAATTATTATGGAAATAATATTTTCCATAAATCATTATTTTTGGACCGACTTGATAGCCTAGCGTGTAAAATCCGAACTTCAAGGTTTTCTCTTCTCCTCTTTATTTTGTTAATACTTAACCTGAAAAATATATAAAATAAAGTAAATTAGACAAAATACTATATATAATATAATCAAAATAATTATTAAAACAATGCCTGATTTTTGCTTAACAAATTCCCCCAAACTTAGACTTTAGACGTCCTCATGCAAAGAAATCTTAGACTCAACCTAAAAACTGACCATCTTCCTTTCTTATAAATTCACGCATAACTATGATATTCATACTAGGTGTTGGCTTACTTTAAAAATAGTTTTATTGAAAATTAATTAATTTTTTCTCCAACAAGTGAATAACTATTAGATATCCAACTACCATCAAAGAGTTTCTTTATCAACCTCACAACATTTCCTTAACGAAATAACAAGATCAATAATTATCCATCTCTTTTAAATATGTATACACCGATTAAGGGGTATAAAAAATTTATGATAGAAAAATTGAGGTACGGTACGGCTATAGAGACAATTGAACTAGGTAGAATAACTCATTGAATTGATTTTAAACTTGCCTTGTATTTATTTTTCTCCTCTTCTTCTTCTGTTTTTTTTTTTCAAACTCCACTTACGCACATATTCGAGACCCATATAGGGTCTTAGAAATTAAACACTTCCTGTCTCACACTCACCCGAATAGAGGTGATGGAGCAAACAATTCATTCTCGTCATTATTTCTTTTTGACTGTTAGTTTGGCGCGAGTCATTGATAGGGCCAAAAAGGGGCATGACTCTTCCAATCATGGGTTACTTCATATATAAGGCTCACTTGAGATCTAAACTAAAGCAGAAAAGGTGCCGAGCCAACTATTCCTACCTATGTTGGTAATCTAACCTTTTTCTTTTTCTTCTTTTTTACTTTTTTTTCCTGCATAAAACAAGAAAAGTCACAATTTTAATGAGTTATTCTACTAAGTCAATAGTCTAGGAAATGAGCTAGGTCATTTTATTGCCTCTAAACGGCTATATAACATGACTAATTAAGATGGCTAATCATGATAGTTACTTATTAAAGAGATATATGAGGATCAACTCAAACTTCTCTGAAAGACAGCTAGCATGCTCAGAAGCCTCCAGTCATAGAAGAATAAACTACAAATAGCTAAGAAAACAAAAAATTTTAAGCAAGTATGCCTGGCATAAACTCATATCATGCATTATTTATAAGGAAAAAAATTTTTTTTTTTTTGATTTTCTTTTTGTTTTTTTTCAAGAATAAATACTGCATGGATTAAATGCAGGATGCACCCCTCCACACTTAATTCATGCATAGTCCCTAATGCATGCAAAACTATAGAAATAATGAAAAGAAAAACAAAATTAAATGGCTACTTCCCTAAAAAACATTAGGTTGCAGCGGCTTTGTTTACAGTCGTTGGCTCGATGCCATGACGTTCATGGATCCTCTAGTTGGATCTCCTCCACTAAGCATAGCTGATGTCTTTACTTTCAAACACCTCAAACGTATGCTGCTTTTTGTTTTCGATCATGCGACCACTCCTTAATCTCATAAACTAAAACAAACTATAAAAAAAAAGTACTAGAGCTAAAACAAAACAATGAAAGTAGTAAAATTAAATAGAAGTAAACTAACAAACTTATTTTCTTTCCCCGGCAACAGTGCCGAAATTTGTAAAGCTTGTCATAGAGCTATAAATTAAACCACTAATTCGATTTTATAAATAATATTTATAGCATAGGAAAGTAGGGATCGATCCAACGAAGAAAGATTATGTCAAAAAGCTAGTTTAATTCTAAATGATTTTACTACTCTAAATTATTATTACTTCTCTTTGTATTTCTAAAATAAATCAAATTCAATAAATAAGAATATGGAAAAATACTCAATATTGCTCCTAAATATTCTAAATTTTATTTTGGAAATAAAACAGTAAATAGCTATCCTAAATAATCTGGAAAATAAAAAAATAGAAATAATACGACAATATTCAACTGAAAATTAAAACAGAAAATAACAAGCAGAAAATTACTGGTAAAAATTACAAAAAGTAATCCAAATTAATATTGTGCAAGTTTATAAATTTATAAATCATAAATTATATATAATTAAATTTAGAAAAATCAAAACAGAAAATTAACTCCAGAAAATGCAAACAGAAAATAAAATGTGAAATTAGGGAAAAAATAAACTACACTAATATAAATACAAAACTAAATAACAAAATTGCCTCGATTTAAGGATATAATTTTTTGGACTTAATAAAACCTAAAAAACAGGAAATAAAAATTAGAAACATAATTTTCAGATTTATCATCAGCACACAAATCCAACTAGAGCATTACGTTAGGCTGTAGAAGATCGACATCCACCAGCGAATCTTCCCCGGTTTTCCTTATATTATAGTTTATAGGTCCAACC
Organism: Selenicereus undatus; assembly: GCA_017589665.1. NCBI lineage: Eukaryota > Viridiplantae > Streptophyta > Magnoliopsida > Caryophyllales > Cactaceae > Selenicereus > Selenicereus undatus. The sequence continues at coordinate 61,127,031 of JACYFF010031958.1, forward strand.
CTAATATAAAACCTACTAATGTTGACAATCTTCACACTAGCGCAAGAATTTAACCAAACTAGAGCATTACGTATTAGAAAAACATCATCTAACGCCTTGTAACCAATTTACCAGAAAATAAAATCTGAAATTAGGGAAAAAATAAACTCCACTAATATAAATACAAAATTAAATAACAAAAGTGCCTATATTTAAGGATATAATTTGCTGGACTTAATAAAACCTAAAAAAACATGAAATATAAATTAAAAACGTAATTTTCATATTTATTGAAATAAAAACCTATTCACAAAATAATTCTGAAAAATTATCAAGTAATTTTCAAAAATGCCTAAATTAAATATAGGCAGAATAGGACACTGTATAAATCCTATAATGGATTCAAACTTGAAAACACACACAGAAGGAGCTATTTTTAGCTCAATTTCTAACGAACTGATAATTAAAAGGCAAAACAGAATATAAATTAAATCTAAAAATTATAATAACACTATAAATAAAAATCTAATTGATCTAATATTACCAAGACACTCCTAAAAGACCACTCTTTGGGGGGGGGGGGGTGGGGGGGGTAAATGAAATTTGTATTAAAGCTTATAAATTAAAGAATAAAAATTGACAAACTAAACAAATTATCTAAAAAGCAGTAAATAATTATCAAAGTTACCAAATTTATGAAAAATACTTAGCATAATCTATATCCGCTATGCAAATTAATATTTATCATCAACACACAAATCAATTTTTATCCATGAGTTAGACTATAGAAGACACCCAGTAGCGGATCATCCCGTTTTTCCTTATATTATAGTTTATTTAGGCCAAACCCTAAAATAAACCCTACTAATTTTGATAACCCTCACGCCAGCACAAGAATTTAATCAAACTAGAGCACTATGTATTAGAAAAACATTATCTAACGCCTTGTAACCAATTTACGAGCAAATTGATTGAACAAAGATATATAATGATTATCTAATTAAAAGAGATGGGTTTGAGCCATCCATGATTAATTAGGGTGATACTAATGCTTAAAAGACTATAAATTTTACGTATTAAAGCCTTTTCAACTATCATATGAATTCGTATTAAACTAACTAGCATGCATTCTAATTAATATAACATGAATATCATGAACGATAAATACTAATCGCTATAGAATCTTGAATGAAAATCAACTAGACCATAAAGTATAAAACTTATTTCAAAATAATTAATTTAGCATGGTTTCAAATAGATTATACTAAACACAAGGAAATTACTCACTCATATTAAAACTAAAATCATAACAATTGACCAAAGGTTTCATGTTTGAAACCTAGCAAAATAGAATACAAAAAAAAAAAAAAATGTGTAACACAATACTACTTGGTGAGGAGGTTGTTGAGGCTGAAGGTGTGTGGGGTGAAGCGTAAGATGATGATGATGCTTACGGTGAGGATGATTGTTCGTGATGAAGATGGGGCTGGTGCGCGTGATGAGGCGTTCGAAGATTGTGATGAAGCTGTGAGTGAGATGTTTGAGGAGGGGAAGGCGTGGCTATGAGACTGCCGTGGTGAGAGTTTGAAGATTGTTGGGGCTGAATGATGATTATATGGTGAGGGTGTGGCGTCGGGAGGTTGATGGTGTTGAAGGTGATTTTATGGAGAAGAAGGCTGCCGTGGGGTTGGGGCTTATGGCGTGAAGCTTGAAACAGCCGTGGTGGCGTTTTAGATGAGATGGTGATGATTATATGGTGAGGAGATGAAGAGGGTGAGTTAGGGTTTTAGCTACTAGGGTTTTTTTCCTTAGACTCCTCTCCCAAGTCTTCTAGCTTCTCTTCAACTCTTGTAACCCTCGCCCAAATAAATCATTATGAAAATAATATTTTCTATAAATCATTATTTTTGGACCAACTTGATAGTCTAGCGTATAAAATCCGAACTTCAACGTCACATTTTCTCCTCTTTATTTTATTAACGCTTAACCTGAAAAACATATAACATAAAGTAAATTAGACGAATACTATGTATAATATAATCAAAATAATTATTAAAACCATGATTTTTGACTTAACAACTCTAAATAGTGTTGATGAGCAACAAGGAGGAGTCTATTACATCCAAGACGGGTCATTGGAGAGAAACTAAGTCAATGCAGTCAATTCCAGTAATTTATGGCGCAAGCATTCCGGGCATCCCTCAAGTGAAGTCTTATCATTGCCTCCTAATAGTTTAGGAGTCAATTTTGATAAATAGAATAAAGGTGTGTGAAGTTTGTTATCGTACAAAGCAAAGTAGAAATCATTTTCCTTTGAGTTTTAATAAAGCTAAAGACATTTTTAAACTTATTCGTTGTGACATTTGGGGTATGTATAGAGTGCCATCCTCCTATGGTGCTCATTATTTTCTCATAAATATAGATGATGCTAGTACACCCACCTGTGTATGTTTAATGGTTGACAAGGGGGTGAAACAAGAAAGTGGTAAAAGGCTACATTACCATGGCTAGGACTTAATTTAGAAAAAACGTAAAAGTGTTAAGGAGTGTTAATGGATCCGAATTCACCTCCAAACCTATGCAAAAGTTTTATCAGGACCATAATATCATATGTTAAAGCAGCTGTGTAGAAACCCCTCAAAAAATGGTAGCGTAGAGAGGAAACATAGGCATGTCTTAAACGTGGCAATGACTCTCTTGTTCCAACCTAATCTACCAACTAAGTCCTCGATGGAATGTGTGCTTGCAGCGGCGCATTGAATAAATAGAACTCCAAGCAAAATTTTGGATGGGAAAACACCTTATGAGTTGCTTTACCATTAAAAGCCCTCATATGACCATATTATAAGAGTTTTTGGCACACTTTCCTTTGCACAAGTTAAAAGAAATAAAGACAAATTTGCTCCTAGAGGAAGGAAATGTCTCTTTGTAGGGTATTCTTTTGGACAAAAGGAACAGAAGGTGTTTGATTTGGATACATATGATTTGTTTATGAGTCAAGATTTAGTATTCCAAGAACATATATATTTCCATTCTAAAATTCTAAGAATTCAATGGGAGATAATCTGCCTTATAAGACAAAGGTAATGGATTCTGGTTTCTTTGATCGTGAGGATGTGGATCCACTAGAGTCACAAAACCTAGTCCAAAAACTTGGACTAAGTCACCGCTGCCTGAAGCAAGGGGGAACTTCTGAATTAGGCCGGAAGACAAGGCAACCCAGTCTAGCCCAGAGAGAGCATAAGCAGTAGCCTCCGGATCAGACCTGGAAAAATCAGTAGAATTCGGACTCCATTCGCTAGCCCAAAAAGTGAGAAGGCAGTCCCAACAAGTCAAGCTAGATGTAGTGATCACAGCCTGAAGCTCAAACCCTTGTGCTAGTGAAAATTGAAGTGGGTCATGGAATTTGAAAAATGGAGTTACCCTGCAAGCTTCCGAAGAGGTATGATGACTATTTGTGTTATAATGCAAGAACCAATGACTCAAAACTTGAAGATGTTGACTCCTTTACTAACCTGCATCAAAAGAGAACCTCAGGTACACAATATCCTATAGCAAATTATGTCACATCAAAGAGTTTTTTTGTTCCTCATTAAAATTTTTTAGCTACTATAACAAAAGGCGGATGAGCTAAAAGTTTTTCACGAAGCTATAAAACATCCCCAATGGCATTAGGCTACAGCCGAAGAAATTAAAGCCTTCGAGAAGAATGAAACATGGTCCGTAGAAGACCTACCTCCTGTTTAGAAGCCCATTAGTTGTAAATGGGTCTACTGAGTCAAGTAAAATGCCGATGGGCTGTTCAGCGATACAAAGCACGATTGGTGATTCGTGGGGATCGTCAGATTGAAGGATTCAACTACAATGAGACTTTTGCTCTAGTTGCAAAGATGACTAGTGCGAAGATATTCACATCCTTTGCAGTAGTGAAAGGTTAAGGGCCACACAAATGGATCTAAATAATGGCTTTCTACATGGAGATTTGGAGGAAGACGTTTTTATGAAAATGCCTCCCAAGTTCAATTCTAATGATCATAATAAAGTGCGGAGGCTGAAGAAATCCTTATATGGTCTTCGTTAAGCCCCACGATAGTGGTTTGCCAAGTTATCTTCTAAACCATGTGAGCATGGATTTGTTAAGTGCTACGCAGATTATTCATTGTTTATTTAATGCAAAAATGACGTGTTTATGGCATTACTAGTCTATGTGGTCGACACAGTGCTTCCTAGCAATGATGCCTATGCTTCTAAAGTCTTCAAGGACTATCTTAACACCTGTTTCTGTATTAATGATTTAGGACCTTTTAAATACTTCCTCGACTTTGAAGTGGCACAGGGATCAGAAGAGATGTTTATATGCCAACGAAAATATAATGTGGGCTTTTAGGGGCAAAACCAGTCAAATTTCCTATTGCAGAAAATCAAAAGTTGGTGTTAGCTACAAAAAGAGTTCTAGATGATGCTACATGGTACTGCAGATTGGTAGGCAAACTTATCTATCTCACCATCAGCAGACCTAAATTGACTTATGTGGTACACATCCTGTCACATTTTATGCAATCATCAAAAGAAGACCATGCAGAGAGAGTTCTGCATTATCTTAAGGACATTGCAGGTGAAACCATCTTGCTCCATGCCAATAACTTCCTACAGTTATATGGGTTCTGTGACTCTGATTGGGGAGCATGTTCACTTCTAAGAAGATCAGTCACTGGTTATTTTATGACTCTTGGGCGTTTATCTATTTCATGGAGAACAAAGAAGCAAGCAACCGTATCTAGGTCTTTAACTAAAGCAGAGTACATGGCTATGGCAATGGCTAATAGCAAGCTTATTTGGGCACGCACATTTCGGCCTCATTGGGAGTGTTTCGCCTGCAATCGGTAAAATTATTTTGTGATAGTCAGGCTGCTTTACAAGTAGCAAGGAATCCAATCTTTCGTGACAGGACTAAGCACATTGAAATTGACTGTCATTTTGTTCAACAAAAGCTAGTCTCAGTTCTCATTGCATTTGTTCATGTCAGCTCTCCATATCAGCGAGTAGACATTCTCACCATGGCACTTGGAAGGAGACAATTTCAGTGTCAGAAGGGTAAGTTGGGCATGAAAAATTTGCATGTTCTAACTTGAGGGGGAGGATTATGGAAACTAGATATTATTTGCTATATCATTAGATATTATTTTGAATTTTATTTTGATGAGCTTTGTATTTGCCTTGGAGTTGGAGTCTTGTTTCTTTCTCTCCAAGAAGGGCACGACCAGGGCAATGATGGTAGGGCTAGCTATGTTCCTTATGTGTATGTAATTCCTTGTATTCATCAAACAGAAATGATGCAATATACAAAACTTATGGGACATAATTAAGCCAAGAGCTTCCCAATATTTCCAACACATTTATATTTCTATACCGGATGATCAGCCTTGCATTTGTTTGCTCCCGTCAAGCACATAGGCAACGGCGATTGAATGACAAAGGATAGAAGCATAAGAGTATTGTTACTGACGTACCCTAAATGATGCGCATATCCAAATAGAGGAGGAAGAGATGGGGAAAATTGAGAAGAGACGGAAAAATTGAGAAATCAAAAGCAGAAAAAGAGGATGGTTGCCTTCCAGAGAAATCATGCTCCTCAGTACTGTAATCCAACGAAAAATTTGCTAAACAAACACCATCCCCTCATGTATGCTACAAGTGAACATTACTTGAGCCTAACATGTAGAAAATGTGTTGCAGGAAGTGTGTGCCAAGCACCTGTAAGTTTTATTTGCGAAAGGCTTGCTTTTTCTTTTTCTTTTTTGTGTGTCTTGTACTCTTTAATTTGGGACGGTGGAGATCATCGACAGTCAGGGCAGTGTTTAGGTTCTAAAGCAAAAAGAGAAATACGGTGTAACCGAAGCAGGTTACTCCCACTAATATCGAAGGCTATACCTAAATATTTTTTATATTAATGTAACGGTTGAGATGCCCAATGAGCTTCTCCCTATTGAGGAAAGTTTAATAAACAACTTAACAAAGAGAACACAAAAAACACATAGCCTAAGGAAAAGCAGACCACTGGACACAAAATCACATAGGCCAAGAAATAACAAACTCGTATAATATTGTACTATTGGCAGAAGGAAGGTTCCTTAACCTCCCCAACTCATGTAAAGTTACGAAATTAAGATTTATTATCATCTACATAAAAGAGCATACTAAGAAAATAGGAATATTAGTACTAAATTAGTCATAATGTCATATGTCCCTGGAGAAGTGGTTGGAAATCCTTCAATTCAAAGGCTACTTCTCATTAAGACCACCTGGTTAGATGTGATGATAACAATTCTCCAATGGGAAAGACCAGATCTCCGCCCCCATCACGGCAACTCTCTACTTCTGCGTACCCTCTCAATTCAAGGAGATGGTTGATTGGACAAAGTATTAAACAACCCCTTTTTCAAGTTTCCTTTTTTTTTTGTTTATTCTGGGGTTTTTTTTTTTGCATGGTAAGTCGAACGATTCCAATCATTTCTCCAACCCATGGAACTCCAATTTGAATAATCCAATAAAAAAATTTATCATGGACCCACCTCATAACACACAACCCATTTTTTTAATCATATAAAAATTATATATTACCTCAAAAAAAAGAATAATAAAAAAATAATAAAAAAATACAAAAGTTGACATGGGAGGGGGAACACGAGTCCGTGGAACCACGCGTCCCCCTCCCCTTCCACCCCTTGCTGCCAACTTCCTGTCCTATGTGTGCTGCCACATCAGCAGTCATTTTGCCTCATGTGGAAATGGGTGCGGATGCTCTATAAGTAATGGAGGACTGAACAATAATCCTTGGAGCACCAGGCTTAATATTCTAGCAAAGTGCTACGCACATGTGTAAGTACCCTAATTCATCATCTGTTGAATTTTTACAATAAATTAACGGATTTTTTAGATTTTGACAAATTTTTATGATGCGATGACAATTTTTTGTGTTTTGATTAAGTTTACAATAATATTGATTAACTAATTCATGTGCACATATATACGTTTTCTATAGCAACTTAAAGCGTAATTATGCAGTCACACCTTTTCGCTTGCACTTCAATCAAGATTATGCAGGAACATAAGTGTGACAAATATTTAAAATAAACGTACATATTTCTTGTTTTGCTTTAAATTTTTTTTTATGAACATAAGTATTTATTGATTCATGTTAAAAGTTTACAAATAAAGTACCAAGTATATTAAATAATTTATACATGAATTTGTAGCAGGTGGATAGATTTTACAAAATATAGATAAATTTTCAAAAACATATGTACGCTTGCCACTATTGATCTTCTTTATCCAAATATTTATTATCCTATTCTACATATTCATCCTTTATTTTTCAACATAAACTTGGACTAAGCTTCTATTGCTTAGGTATGCATAAATTTATCAATAGTCAGAAATATGTATTAAGAATAATCAACATATTCATTACGGAAGTTCACCTGATAGTAAAAAAGTGCCCATTTAATATGAAAATTTCTAAATACATTAAAACAGGAAACAAACATAGGTAAAATTAATAAATTCATTGAAAAATCATAGGAACTAAACATATTTATCTTAATATAGAATAGATTTATCAAGGACTAGTAAATATCTATTAGAAATAATTGACGCATTCATCACTAGAATTTATATGTTTATCAGGAATAATAACATATTCATTAGTGAAATTAGTATATTCATTAAAAAAATGCACATTTAATATGGAATTATCCAAATACATCAAAACAAACAAATCTTCATTGGTTAAATTACTAAACTTATAAAATTTTCCTAAGAATTAAACTTATTTACGTTAATGCAAGATAGTTCAATAAGACTAGTAATTATTCATCAACAATATTAATCACTAAAGTTTATATATCAATCAAGGAAATAGGCATTCAACATAAAATAGTTGACATTAACAATAAAAATATAAAAACCAAGAGATTTTAAAATTATAAAGTCAATTAAACATAAAAATATTCTAGAAAATTATATATACAACATTAAATACTCTCAATACATCTGACCATGCCATATTCATCATCAAAATTACAAATTTTGAACTAAATGTCAGAAGTTAGAAGATGAATATTGAACAAGATAAATAAACACAAAAAATACCAAATAAAATATGTCTTTGTAATTATAATTAGTTGTCAGTTAGAAATGGATAATACTAACTTATGTTAACGAGAATGTCACATTCACCGATATATGACATAGATACATCAAAGGATAAAAAAGCGCACAAGAGAGATTCGTCATAACAAATAAGATAATTCATCACGATATAAGCACATATACATCAAAAGTTGCAAGATATACATTGCATATTCATTAAGAAAATTAGATAGTCAATATGTTATGTTAATTGTCTTTTGTCTTCGAAAATTTTTATTAGTAGGTTCATGATCTTCATTTGATACAAAAAGCATACATTCTCCAAATAAGATACTATATTCAATAGCAGACAATTTGAATTCATTCATAAACACATACTCATCAAGGTTTCATATGTCGTGTTTGTATACAGGTACTACATACATCTGGGAAGAGACATTGTTTGTCTACGGCTTTTTGTTAAGGTATAGTACCTTGTTCTGCTTTGTTGTACGCATGTTGTTTGTTTATTTACATAGTCACGGTCACCTTATTTATTATTATTTCTTAGTTTACCCCCGGCTGAGTATTCTTAGTTTTTCCTTTTAATGTTTTCACAAAATCCTTCTTTTATAAAATGTTTTCACAAACTCTTGTTTTTTTGGGTCTCTTGGATTCAACTTCTCTACAGACATGGATGTCGGTAAAGGGAAGACTGCCTACATCTGGATCTCCCCAGACCCCACAAAAATGAGACCCTCACTGGGAGGTGTTGTTGTTGTTGTTGATACTCATCAACATAAAACACAACTTATCTGCAACAGATCGAATTCATCAATGCCGGACATGCCAAACCTAAATACTGGATACATCATCTACAATTTTTTTTCCCTCTAGCCTTTAGCAATTTTCATTCAGCTATTAAGAATCCTTATAAAAATAAATGAATTTGTAAAATTAAATCTCAAAGTAACATAAGCATCAATAGAAAAGAAAAACAAACATAAAAGAAATTAGCACAAAACCTAGGTTGAGCAACATTGAACTGCAATTCTCTTGACACATTTTTAACTGGATTGTAGATCGGAACCATGGAAGTTGTGATGCAATCAAAAACCAACAAAGAAAATTCCATCAGAAACGCAAAATTTTTTAAGGTGCTTGAATATCAAAAAAGATTCACTAACAACATCAATTAGATGGATGTTAAAAACAAGAAGCAACACAATGGTTGATTGTAAGAACACTGAGCAGATTTCTTCCCAATTAGACGTATGTAATAAAATCGATGATGAAATCTATTGGAGGTACCCAATTTAGATAGTCATTAATTTAACAAAATTCGCTATCACAATAACATTCCCCTGAAGTGCAGGTTAAGTCTCGCCAAGCATATGAAGGAGGGAAGCTTTTTAGACCCATGGAGCAAAGACTCCCATGGCGCACAAAGCCTCTATTACATTCCGCCTTAAGTTCCTAACATTCAAACCTATATAAAGGCTTCATTCCCGTCATGAAAAAGGTAATGCAAAAATATCACTCATTCCCTAAGCACTCACCACAACCTTATGTCCCAAACTAACTTAAGCAGTGGAGGGGTTTCTCCAGGGCATCCTCCTAGGGCAGAGCTATGCTGCAGGCATTGGTTATGGACGACTCAACACACCTTCAGCGTGTTCTGCACTGGATTGACGATCGGAAGAGTAGCGGAACTTATTCGGCCTAGATTATCGTTGAAAACAAGGACGATTAGTCATTCACCAGATTACTACAACAAACGTTTGGCGCCCACCGTGGGGCCAATTACCAATCATCATGACAACCTGCAATGATCAAACACATGACCTTGAGACTAGTAGAGCACAGACGAACACGCATGGAATGCTGACAAGGCGTCGAGCCAATCGAATTCAATCAAACAGAAATGTTCAATCGAACTTAGGAACTCATCCTGAAGCTCAACATAACATAACACTTATCCCCAATACAAAGGGAGTCATTTAAAATCTAAGACCAGATGATGATATGGAAGCCTCAAGCTCAGCGTTTAGACAACCTGCCCCCACCCCTGAGTAACTTTCACAAGCTATACAGGCAGGTGTGGTTAAAACACTTCAGCAGCTACGTAAGTCACCACCAAAGCAAAATCCTCACCAAGCTAAGGGAGTTCAAAATCAATGCTCCAATCGAAGTGGAAGAGCCTGCCGAGATAGAGTAGCCATGCAAGATAATCAATCACCCTCTCGATCAGCAAAAAATTTGTATCTGAAGAGGTATAGTAGTCGTTTTGCTTGTTACGCTCAGACCATAACCTCTCTGCAACAACAGGAATCCAAGTGGGATACATCACATTGGTATAGGCACAACCCGGAACGAGAATCAGCAGGAAGTTACCAACGTCACAAGGAGAGGAGATGAATGAAGAGGGGTGGCTATAGAGCTAGGTATCTTAGCCGAGGAAACAATGTGCAAGATCGCTTCCCCCTTCATCTTCAGGATCCACAACGGGTGAACCCATCAAGCGGTGAGCCCATCGATAAAACAATAGGCATTCTGAAAAGCAGGTGGTCGTCCCCTACTCCACCCAATCGCCCTTCACCACTCAATACTAGCTGAGCGCATCCTAAAGAAATTTCCCCTACCGAAAATGGATTACAATGGGACTGGGGACCCAGAGGATCATATTGCTAAGTTTGCCAGCATAATGCACCTCGCAATTGCCACCAATGTTGTTTGGTGCAAATGCTTTCCAACGACCTTGTCCAGGCTGGCATAATAGTGGTTTAACAATTTGTCACTGAACTTAATATCCAACTTTAGTCAGCTAGTGGAACAATTCACTAGCTACTTCATCAGCAACAAAAGAAGGGAGAAAAATTCAAACGAGCTTATAAACATCCGTCAAGGCCCAATCGAAGCCCTCTGATCATATATGGGACTCTTCAATTCCGAGATCATACTCATTCCCAAGTTAAAATAAGACATGACAGTGTTGGCTCTAATGAATGGCCTCGTAAGATGCCCCTTTAGGGATTTGCTCGGAAAAAAAGATGTTGAACACTCTAGGTGAAGCCTTATCTAAGGCCAACCAGTTCATTCGGATAGAGGAGTTCAACAAGACAACTGCACAAATCACTTGGGGGCCGGATACCTCTAGGGGGGAAACAACCCCGCACCCTGTCAAAGACAAAGTTAAGAAAGAATTCATTGAAGCAAACCCAGAAAAACCTGAGAAGAAAAAAGCTTGAGATTTTCCGCAGTTCAAGCATTATTCATTATTGAACAAGCCAAGGGAGGAAATATACCAGATGTATAAAAATGATGATAAATGGAAGAGGCCAAAGAAAATGAGCAACCCTAAGGCACAAATATAGATGGTGTGACTTCCACAATGATTATGGCCACACCACTACCAAATGTAGAGACTTAAAAGAGAACCTGGAGGACCTTATGAGGAGAAGTTATTATAGTCAGTTAAAAGAAGGAGTCGAAGAGAAGTCGCTCGCAACTGAGATCACAAGCCCCTAGGTGGAACGGAGCCCAATGGGGGTGATAGCAAGAAGGGAACTATTAATGTCATATCTGGAGGGATACCTTACAGGAAATCGCAAGTCAAAGCCCATCTAAGGGGCTTGCGCTATGAGGTCATGAGGACGGAGTGTGGCCCTAACGGCCTCAGCATAATAGGTCTGTCTGTGACATTTACCGAAGATGATCTTATCAGTGTTCATTTACCCCGTGATGACCCCCTAACAGTCACTCTGAATATAGGTGGTTATGACGTAGCCAGGATTTTGGTTGATGGGGGTAGCGCAATTGATATAATCTTCGACCATGCCTTTAAACAAATGGGCATATGAGAGGGTTCATTGAAGTCAGTTGATTATCCCATCGTAGGTTTCACAAGCCACCCAATCAAGCCTAAAGGGCTAATCCGGTTGCCAATCCTGATCGGAGAAGAAGAAAGTTCTAGACACCTTGAGGCCGGCTTCCCGGTGGTGGATGTCACCTCGACCTATAATGCTATAATAGGAAGACCCCTAATCCACCAAGCAGGGGGTAGTAATCTCCACATACCACTTCCGTATGTTATACATCTCGAATAGAGGGATTATCGAGATATTAAGGGGAACCAACACGTGGCTAGAGAATGTTGCATTACAACCCTGAATTCCAGTACAACCGCAGACACCTCCAGGAGGGAAGCTAATTATCTAAACCCGAAGAGGGCAAGACGTGTTGTGGAGTGTGGTCATATAGAAATGGCCACGTTAGATGCAAGGGAAGCATTTGTTCCTACCACTAAACCAAATGAGGATACAAAGGAAATATCCTTGGCAGAAGGAGATACCGAGAGAATCGTAAAGGTTGGTCGAGCCCTCTCCGAAGAGATCAAGGCATCACTTGCTGAGCTTATAAGAAAATACCAAGACGTATTTGCTTTCTCAACTGACGAGATACCAGGTATAGATCAAGCCATAATATCACATCACCTAAACGTAACTCCTAACATGAAACCCGTCAAATAGAAGAAAAGGACGTTTTCAGTAGAGAAGAACAAGGCAATAATAGAGGAAGTAGATAAGCTCTTAAAGGAAGGGTTCATCCGGGCTTGTCAATACCCAGAAATGGATTGCTAACATCATTATGGTTAAAAAGGCTAACGAGGCATGGAGAATGTTCGTGGACTTTACTGATCTCAACAAAGCTTGCCCCAAAGTTAGGTACCCACTACCTCGAATTGTATTGCTTAGCTTCATGGATGCTTTCTCAGGGTATCATCAAATCTACTTGCACGAGCCTGACCAAGAGAAAATAGCCTTCATCACTGAGAGAGGCTTGTATTACTACAAAATGATGTTGTTCGGCAGGAAGAACGCTGGGGCAATATATCAGAGTTTGGTGAATCGGGTCTTTGAGTCATAGATAGGCAGGAATATGGAGGTATATGTGGACGACATGATTGTGAAGAGCTATAGAAGAGAGAGTCACGTAACAGACCTCGAAGGAACCTTCATAACACTAAACAAATATAACCTGACACTTAAGCCCAAGAAATGTTCGTTTGGAGTGCAGTCAGGAAGGTTTCTAAGGTACGTCATGGATCAGAGAGGGATAGAGGCCAACCCTAAAAAGGTTTGTGCCATCATAGATATGGCCTTTCCTCGTTAGATATGTGATGTTCAAAAGCTCACCGGGTGTATGGCCATACTAGGAAGATTTGTGTCCAAATCAACCGAACTATGCCTTTTGTTTTTCAAAGTCCTCAAAGGAGCTCAAAAGTTTAGCTGAACAAAAGAATGTGAAAGGGCATTGGAGAGTTTGAAAACCTACCTTGTTTCCCTGCCCAGGATTACCAAGCCTATGCCGGGGAAGGGTTGTATTTGTACGTGGAAGTTTCTATTGGAGCCATGAGCGTTGTGTTAATTCTAGAGGAGGTTAAGGTGCAACAACTTGTCTACTTTGTAAATCATGCCCTCTCTAGGTCCGAATTAAAATGTCCAACAGTGGAGAAAGCAACATAGTTAGTACTGCTAGCAAGCCGAAAGCTACGACCCTACTTTGATGCTCATCAAATAACTGTTCTAACTGACTAGACATTGGGGAGAGCATTGCATAAGTTTGAGTCATCTGGTCAGTTACTTAAGTGGGCTATAGGGCTCTCTTAATATGGCATCCAATTCAAGCCGCAAAGCGCAATCAAGGCCCAAGTTCTCGCATATTTCCTTGCCGAGTGTTCATATACAAAAGAACATCTATCGGGTCAATAGAGTCGGCCATCCATGTTGATGGATCGTAGTTGGCCCTTAGTTGTAGGGCAATACACCCTAAGATTTGACTTTCCAACATCGAACAATGAGGCTGAATATGAGGCCCTAATAACCGGTATCACTATGTGTAAAGTGGCAAGGGCTAAAAGGGCAAAAGCTTACAGTAACTCCCAATTGGTAGTAAACCAAGTCCTAGGAGAATATGAGGTCGGGGGTGAAATATCTTCACACGGTGAAAGAACTATTGGGCGAGCTGAGCTATTTCAAGATTGAGATGGTCCCAAGGGTAGAAAATCAACAAGTCTATGCATTATCAAAACTGACAAGTTCAAGCCTTAACAGCCTTAGCAGATCGGTCTTGGTGGAAACCTTGCCCGTAGAAGCATAGAGGGTAAGAGGGTAATGAACATAAAAGCCCAAGATGAAGAAGAAGGGTCATGGATAGAGCCAATCATATGCTACAAGACCAAAGGGGAATTGTGGACCAATGAAAAGGAGGTTAAAACCCTTAAGTGCAAGTCCATCTAGTATTGCCTTACCGATGGAGAACTATACAAAAGGTCCTTTAGCATGTCGCTGTTGAAATATTTGGGACCTATAGATGCTGATTACGTGCTAGAGAGATCCACGAAGGAAATTGTGGAAATCACAAAGGTACGCAAACTCTGGCGATAAAAGCCCTCAGAGCAGGATACTATTGGCCTACCATGCTACAGGATGCTAAACAGTATGTCAAGAGGTGTCACAAGTGTCAACAGCATGCCCCGCTCATTCACCAGCCAACCAATGGATTATCTCCAATATGTAACCCATTACCACTTGCCTAATGTGGCATGGACGTGTTGGGTCCCTTCCCATCTGCACTAGGACAAAGAAAGTTCTTGATAGTGGTCATGGACTATTTCACCAAGTGGATAGAAGTTGAGCCCCTATACACCATAACAACGTCACAGGTGTAAAAGTTTGTATGGAGAGACATCATTACCCAATTGGTATTCCCAGAGCTATAGTCATGGAAAATGGAAGGCAATTCGAACGGGGGGCATTCCAAAAATACTACGAAGAATTCCATGTACTCTAGTTTTTGCATTTATACGGCCGCATGCATAATAAATCTTCTTCCCTTAGCCTTCATTAAGTTTTTGTTTGCCTTTTTTTCTTTATTAAATTTCATTTGCTTAGAAATTCTGCAAAGTAGTTTTTCTAACTTCAATTTTGACTTGGTCCTTTATGTCTTCTTCTAATCCTTGAAATCTAGAAGTAGTCGTAAATAGTTTCACTCATCCAATTTATAATTTTTTTTTTAAAAAAAGGGGTCTAAATGAAGCCCAAAGCTTAATAATTAAGATATGAAGGAAGATAGAATACAAAAATACATAGACCGATACATTAAGGATCTAATAATATGGATAACCTCAGAAGGACCAAAAGTGAATAGTTTAATGGCATACCCTATTCATGTAATTTTAGTAGAACAACTTCTATAATATATAACTTCAATTTTTTGAGAAGTATGTTTGATTATGATGTTTATTAAAAACCCAAAAAAATAGGGATTCAAGCTTACAAAACATCTTTTTTCTTATTTCCCTTTTCCCTTATTTTGTAACTACAAATGCACATGAATTAGCACATATTTCTATATTATTTTTTTTGAGTGGGAGCGCCACTTATAAATATATATGTGTAAGACCTCTAGGATTTATATATCTGTTTTCTTTTTAAATATACATATACATGTAAAAAGCATAATATCCACAATATTGATGATCATAAAGTCCAAAGTTCTACAGCTAAACTATGACGTTGAATGTTCAATTGAACTATCACTGAATAGGGCCCAATGGGATGGCCAACTTACTAAAAAATTGATGCGAACCAAACTTACGAGCCAAACTTCGGCCTCCCTTAATCTAGCATTCTAGCTTTGCCTCTAATTGAAGTATAGTCACGTCTTGATATTTAATAAGCCATAAAATCACACAACTAATTGTCATCCCTGATGTTTAGTTTCTTTTTCAATAGGGAGTGCATGAAGGTGATTTTCTTTTGAGGAGAGACATGGAACTTCTAGCTGAAATACATGAGATGCGGTTGAAGAATATTCAAGAGCAAAAAGGTACGTAGAAATGAATCTTTGACCTCTCGAATCTAACTCTGACCAGTATGTGCTGCACGGTCCTAAGACTGGGAAGAATGCTGAGCGTTGGTGGAAAGGGTGCTGGCATTTTATAAACTGTATGATCAAATGCCATCATATGAGCTTTTAGCACAGAATACAAATCAAAGGCTTGCTGATATTTTAGGACACCAAGATGATTAGCAGGATGACATTGTGCAAGAGGTGATGGATTCGATCAATGATGTCCCTAGTTAAACACATCTGTTGGACTTAGGGCATGATACGCCCATATGGGGTATAAGCCCAATAAGTCAATTAGTTAAGTGATGGATATCCCTCCATTGAAGCTAGCTTAAGCCAGAAAGTCCAAGCAACGGTTCTGAAAGTTACGCAACAAGGTCCATATCAACACATGTTGCCCAGCTTATTCAATCCGTCCAAACTTTTCTATTTAGTTTACTAGGTAGCAGGCCCTTTTGGGGAGTAACTTTGATCATTTATTGGCTTGAATTTTAGCTAATAAATGATACAAGTTTCCCCACCTTTTGCTTTAGTTCATTCAGCCGAAAATCAGCCAAAATACTCAGCACTGCCCAGGTTTCTGCCTAGCAGCAGGCCAATTTTGAAGGAGTGAAGTTTGACTCTCACTTGTAGTAAGGGGATGACATGTTTAAGGGCTTGAAAAGGCATCAAAAATATTATCAAAAAAGGCCCTAAAGCAACTCATTTAGATCAGCTAGCATCTATTATTAACCAGCACAAATAGCCATGAAATACCCTTTGATCCAAGGGATAATAGGCAGCTGTATTTGCTGTCTCCCGAGGATAATCACTTGATCAAAAGCTGGTTTTTGCTCCCCAAGGTCATCATTACAAGTACTTTGATCATCCAAGGTGTTGACACATTAGTCATGGAGATTAACAAAGCAATTAGGTGTCAAAGATCAGGCTATGCTGTTGTTTTTAGGATGTTTAGTTTTAAACATGCTTTTTGTTTTTAGTTTGTTTTTGTTTGCTGACTTAGTCATTGAGAGAGGGTGTAAGGCTGAGTATAAAAGCCTCATTTTTAGTTGTATGTACACAATTGTTGAATGATTAAGTCGAGCGTAGCTAATTGCCTCTCAAATCTCTCTAGCTATCCTATAACTTGTCCATTGCAGGTGTTGTTCTAGGAGTTTTGATGCCTATTCTGGTGGTGTATCTGTATCCAGAATAACTCCAAGGGCCTTGAGCTCTGTTAGGTGGTGAGACTGTATCCAAACCAGGTCTAGATTATCTTAGGTTGCTTGAGTTTGTTGCTTAGTTTTAGACCAACTCAAGCTAACTTGTCTAGGCAGTTTGCTTGCTGGATTCCAGTTCCCTTCTCTCTTACTTATTCTCCATCATTAAGTTCCTCAGAAACCCTAGTTCATCGATTGCTCTTCTAATACAAAAGGGGGTCAGCCTATGAGGAAATATATCAGAGAAACATCAAGGGTTCTCTATAGTGAGTTTTCTTCACAAAACATTATGGCTCTTAAGCTATGGGATTATGAAGGTTCTTCGTACCGTGAGTCCATTGCACGACTAGTGATTCAAGCTAAGGTTCGATTGTCTTCGGCTATAGGATTAAGGTAAATATGTTTATGCTTAATTCTTCATATTAATTCCTTCATTGGTATCAGAGCCAATCGGCTTGTTTTCTGGTTGGACAATTTGTATGAGTTCTTGAAAATTGTGCAAAATAAATTAGATTATACTTTTATTCATCATGAATAAACTCAAAACTTCATGCCCTTAATTCATGTAAAATATTTCATGATTTTTCATAAAAATGTTGGATTTTGATGGAGCTTAAAGAGAGCTTTAATTTGATATATTATGTGTATGATTTGGCTGAGTATTTTGGGAGTAATTTCGAATTGAATTAGTAGGGCTCTTTGTGCATGAAACCCTAAAATTGATAATTGAAATGTTGATTTCGTTCAATTATCTTGCAAATTGATACATAGATTACATTGTCCATTACATTTAGACCAAAACCCCTCAATCTATTAGTCAAGTTGATCAAAAATTTGCCAAAATTCTTGCTAAGTATGAGCTGTGAATTTTAGGGTTTGGGTCAGCAATATTTAATTGGATTTTGATCATTTATGGCAATTGTTTCCCTCAATTGATATGTGTGTTTTGTTGCTCATTAAATTCTGAGTGAAAGCCCTAAACCGATGCCTATTATTGACCAGAAATATGGCTAGAATTGAACTAATAGTTACCTGCAAGTTCGAGGGTAAAGGGTTCATGTTTTCAAATGGTTTTTGATTTAAGCAATTTCGGTCATTGATTCATGCAATTGATTTGGGCAAAAGGTTTAGAACATCATTGGGAGCATAAGCCCTCAAACAATTTCCAAAGAAATGCTAGAATGTTGCTGGAGCTAGGTGGAACATCGCCGGAAATGTTTAGGGTTAGTACTCTTTTTTTTAAAATATGATTTTGATCCATTCTTGGGCATTGTTGCTTGCAGTTGACTTGTGTTTTTTTCTACCCATGATGTTTTGATCAAAGATCCTTTAAAATCTGCCACCAATATGCCCGAAATTGGCCTGATTTTGGCTAAAACTCTACTGGCTTCGCACAGCTTTGTTTTCGACAATTGAAACTTGACTCTGCCAAGTTTTTCGCCCAATTTTTCGCAAATTGATGGTCAAAATCGTTCCTAAAACATATTTAGGATGAATTCCAGTAATTGAATTGGAGCAATCTTGGCGAAAAGTTGGTGCTTTGGTGTAGAGTTGGCTAACGGTCGCCGCAACCCATTTCATGGGTAACCAGGTTGTGAGACCCGCAAGAGGGCAGCTGAGGAAGAAGGTCCCCCGGGGGTCAAGTGCTTCGCGGATGAACTGTTACTTTCTCTTTTTGGGGTTTTAATTCTATAAACAAAAAAAAAATTCTTCTTTTTCGCAAAATTTTGTTATATAGTTGGCCAGAAGGGTTGACCAGTTGACTATGGGGGTTGACTAATTGACCATAAGGGTTAATTTATGCTTTATTTTTGGGCATATGAATTTATATAATTTGAATGAAATTTATTTTGTTATTTCTCAAATATTCTCTGTTTGTGGATATATATTTATGATACTTGTTATCAATGTTTTGAGAATAAAATATTGTGTGATTCATAGGGAATCTTTTATTTGAACATATTTCATTCTATTGAATTTCATGAGAAATAGGAGTATGTTCGTACAATTGATTATATTTTGAGTGGAAATGTTATGATATCTCTATGATATTAGCTCATTTGTTCTCAATTAAATTTCATGCTATATATAGAAAAAGTATATATATGCTTGTTTGAAATTCATGAAATATTATGTTACATATTGTGAGAATATGTTTCATACGCTGCATGTAAAAAGTTATATATGCACACTCCCCAAATAAGGTGCGTGAGAGGCCATTGAAATTTCTCCAAAATATGTTTTTTAGAATTTTGTCAAATTTACAAATTATGCGTAATGACTAAATTTATTTTCATATACTTGTGGATATATGTTGAACTTTCTTGAAATATCTTTGAGGTTGGCATATCCTCTTTGAATAGAAATTTGAGAATTTCTTTTAGAATATTTTAATGTGTATTGAGTGTTCTAGCAACTTGGAATGAAACGACAAAGTTAGTTACACTAAAACATTCACTACTATGATGATGATTGGGAACTACATGTGAATTTTCGACTCTAGGGTCTATTTATGTGTACATTAACTCTGTCAGTTATTGATCAGTTACATGGGTAAGTGTATGCTAAAATATTAGACGTATTTGTGTTTTTGTGCTGATTGTAAAACTTTTGTGTTTTACAAGCATCATGTTAGCAACCGCAACTGCTAGACTTAGGAGTCTCGTTATAAGGTTTGATAATTATGAAAGAGTCCATATGTCTCCATGAGGGAGCACTTCAGGCACATGTCAAACATGATTAGTGAATTGGTTGAAATGGACTATGAATTAATCAATGAGCAACAAGGTCATGCTGTGATCCATTCTCTACCTAATGATTGGGGCCATATTAAGATGGTCTTGTCTCGAACTAAGTATATCCTTACTTTCGAGAACATTAGGTGACAACTTAAGTTAGAGGAGGAGCGGTGAGAGCAGGGATGTCAGTGGATCCTGGACCTGATCCAGATTCATCTGACAGGATCCATTTTTAAGGATCTAGATCCAAAAAATTTATGCCCGTTGAATTTTTAGAGGGCTCGGGTCCTATTGGATCTGGGTCGAATTTCGGTTGGATCTGGATCTAAACCTAACACTTTGAGACCCAGACCCAACCTTGGACCCATATACAGACCGGTTTGATTTTTTTACTGTTCCTACAGCGTAGTGTTAGGGTTTTCAGCTTTGGTATCAGATTTCTCATGTCTCACTCCTCTCAGTCGCGCCTCTCTTCCTCACTCTTCTGCACTCACTACCTCATCTCCTCCGACATCCACCACTGCATGTCTCGACCCCATCTTCTTCAATCCTCGTTCTCCAGAGTCCAGGGCTTCACGCCGGCCTCCTCCCTCTTCCCAGCAACCCTTCGGTCTTGTTCTTCGCGATTTTTCCAGAACTAGCCACGCTACCCTCATCTCGGTACTACCCCTTTACAGATTGACCATTTTCCGGCACTTCTGCCCATTTTTCGCCGCCTCTATCCAGACTCCCATGTAGTTTTACCAAAGCTATGTTCTTGTTGTACATCCTAAGCCCCATATTCTTACACCATATCTCTAATAGACCTGGGTGACAGAGGATAAAACTTCAAACTCTAATCAGAAATAAACCAATATCTAAAATTATGAATGGAATTTAATGTTTGTTGCATTTTGTTATGGTTATTCATACCTACGCATTTTTGTACTAGGATACCTTATGCAATTGCCCTATAAAAATCAAAAGCATATAGGATTCCCTAAGTTCTATGTCAAACCAATATCTAAATATCCCAAGTTGCATGACTCATCCTATAATGGCTAATGAAATTAGTTTACTATACAATGTCCTAACAACAAAATTGATAGTATATTTTTCATTTCGATAATTCAGTATTTTGCTATGTATTATTGCAGAGAAGTCAATTATATGACAAAATTTTATGTGTGCACTTCTGTTTTGTTGAGAAAAACAAGAGAGTGAAAAAAAGCGACTGAAAGTAGCAGGACTCGTTAAGTGACCGTTAGACCCTTTAGATCCAGATGATCCAGATCTAGATCCAAATTTTACAAACCCTACAAATCTAGATAGGACCTGAACCCAGGTACAAAAAATGGATCTAAATTTGGATCTTGACGAACCCGATCCATACTCGATCCATTGTCATCCCTACGCGAAAAGTGCACCTGACAACCTCTAATTCTAGGAACGGTTCTAAAAGAAAGGACCAGGAAAATTAGATTGGCAAGACTCTGTCAAATGAGGAGACTGAGCATGACCAACAAGAAAAAGAAAAATGTGCAAGGAAGAAGGATTTAATGGAAGCTAAGTGCCTCAACTATGAACGAATAGGTCACCACGCTTATGATTCCATTGAGCCCAAGAAGGTATTTAGCAATATCTCCTAGTGACTTTTGTGTTACTAGTTGTATTCTTCTTTATGAAGTTAATCCTTTCTGGATTTTAGGTTCAGGAATCCGAACCAAAGAGCTAGGAACCAAGAAGCTTTATTGGGCTTCCAATGGGTTCTTACCTGGTTCGATGAGGACGCATGAGGAGACAACAACAATGTGGTTATTGGAGGAAGTGGAACATGCAAGTTAGTTGTGCATAGCAGCTGATACCCTATCCTATGTGAAAACCTATTTGCGCCTAAGATTCGTTGGAATGATGTTTCTATGCTGGTTTCATCTGAATATGTTCATGGCATTAAAGCCTAGTTAGAACACCTTTAGCGTTTGTTCAGCTTTATTAGAAATGGTTTACTTGTAATAGATTGGATATTTGTTCCATTATTCCGAGTCTTTGTTTTTCCATATTCACATAATTAAGATGGTCTGAAATGTTCATTTGTCATGCTAGACTAGACCACAAGGGTCAAATGCATATATATGTAAAAGCTAGCAAAATAAGACTTGTTAGCAAACATAAGTGGAATAACCCACCTGTGAACATCGTCTAGTAGGAAAAACAACAAGAAGACCCTTTACTTTTCGAAAGGTTACTAAGAGCTTAATTTCCATTGCAGTTAATTCATTTGAATATTCATGGTCCAATGAATGTGACAATAAGGCATAGAGCTTCTATTTTTCATCACATTTCACTTGATTTGGTCTTGTTTATTTGAGCTCAGATGAGTTTGAGGTGACCAACTGCTTTAGAAAACATGTGAGCTTGATTGAAAATTAAAAAGACCTAAGAGGTTAGGGCGTCCAAGACCATTGTTGGCATTATTTTGGTGGGTATTGTGATGAAAAATGGATAGTTTATTAGCTAACTATCCTAAAAGCCTACTACAAATTGTTGTTGTGGGGAAAGAACCTGGAATGCTTCTTGATATGGTAAGATCAACAATTGCACAAGATTTGTGAATCTCCTATTAAGGAGATTTGCTTTTGTTGCAATCTGTGATCTTGACCTTGAACTTGTAAAGTAAGTTGCTACCAATCTATATAAGCTATGGATTAGAGTCAAATATGAGAATCCTTGGACCTTAGGGATATACGACCCATGAACACAACCCCTCTTCTGGAAGTGCCAAAGGGGGGAAGGAAGAGCATCTTTATGGGATACTTTAACCTTGAAAGTTTTTCATTCATTGGGCTGTAAGATTGGGAGTGCAACTAAAACTTAAATAATATATATCACATTCTAAAGAATGGATTTCCAAAGAAGGGTGAGATAGGTGAAGGCTTATCTCTATTAGCTGTCTAAGCTAAATCAGATCATTTCATTCGAGTGGGAGGATTTTAATTAATGATGTATAAGTTTATCGTCAAGATCCACCCTCATCATCAAGAGTGAATGAAAGTGATCCTATTCTAGTTCCGAGTGGGAGCAAGATGATTGGTCTTTGTTTGAGTGGGACTAAAATCAATCCCAAAAGGAATGATCTGAGATTATATGAATCTCTACTAAACATGGTTATCAGAAAGTACTCCTTTATACCATTTGGGCAATGAGGTACATGAAACTTTCATGACATCCCTACGAAATGGAAATGAGCAAAGATGCACCTTTTGACCCTTCTAAGGATAAGTGGACTAAGCAATGGAAATAAAATGGAGTAAATAAAGGTTAGCAGTTGGTTGGCCTTTTTGTGACACAAAAGTTACTTGAGAACAAAATGGTTCTTAAGTTGTAAGGCTAATGGCACAACTGACATTAGGCTCAACTTATTGCAAAAGGGTACACATAATAGGATAAGATCAACTACAAAGAGTTTTTCCTTCCTATTGTGTACGTTATCCTGATTTTACCGTTCTCTGGCTATTATTGCTAGTTGGGACCTAAAGTCAAATCGTATGAGTGTATAAATACCAATATCAAAGAGGTCTAAGTGAAGTTCCACTGAAAAGGATCACAAACATGAGGTTTGTGGACATATGAGGTCAATTGTGACCTTAAAGACTATTCAATGGATTAGTACACTTGTGGTTATCTCTAGTGGCTACACTATGATTGATACCAAAAGGTCTAAAAGAAATTTTATAGTCAAGTCATTTTATGTGGATGACTTATTAATAGCTACAAATGGTGTAGAGTTGCTAAGTAAGGTAAAAGGTCTTATCGTCATCTAACTTTGAGATGATTAATATGGGTAGAGCAACGTATGCTCTTGAAATAAAGTTTTTGAGATAACATTCAAAGAGGTTATTCTTTTTCCAAAAGAGAATGACATTAAAAGATCTTTCAATAATCTAATATGCACACCTATGACCTTATTAGTACCCACATCAACAAAGGTGAGACCTTACAATAAAATGTGTCATACTCTATTAGAAAAGGACTAATAAAACGAACTTACTTTGTTTGGTGTAGTTAGAAGTCTAATGCATGATGTGGTGCACATTAGACGTGGCTTCTTTATATAGATATCCTAGACCTGAGACTAGCATAGCGGCAAAAAGTTAAGAGGAATCTGAAGGGAACGTTCGATCATGCATTTATAGCGTATGGGTAATAACTTGCATAAAAAAGGCGCAACGATCTTGACTGTGGTAGGTTCATATGAAAAATGAACCTCCAAATATGTCTTCTAAATTAAATATAGTGTGAAAGTGGCAAGAACCAATCATATGTTACCTTGTCATAGGAAGAGTTTACCACCCTATCCTTATAAGCACAAGAATCTGTTTGGTTAAAGAGGTACTTATATTATTTAGTTGGTGGACCAAATAGTACTGTCCAGTAATGGTTTATTGGGACAACTTGTGATCACATGTACCAAGAACTTTAAGTATTGTCATAAGACCAAATAGATTGGACACAAGGTTCAATTTTGTAAATGGCATGGTGACACATAAAGATAGTGAGCGTAAAGTATTTCCCGATGAAGGAAATGCTTATAGAGCCATTGAGCTAGCCCTCGTAAGGGGTTGTGGTTGTTGAGCAAGTAAAGACTTAATAATCTTCGTAGACTACAACTATGCCCTAGCATGTTGTTCACTAATTGTTTTCCTAGCATTCACAAGTGATTGCCGAATATTATCAAATTTAAATAAATTATTTTGCGTACACTTATGATTAGAATGCTTGAATATGCATTCTTATTTATGGATGCTTGTGTGCATTCTTGAATCTGAAAAATATGTCGGTTAGGCTTAAGGTTAGCCCTCTCACATGGGTAACCCCTTTCATTGATTGGGCATCGATGGGAGATGAAACACGATTTTAAGTAGAATTATCAGAACGATAATTATGAGAACTTGTCAACTTAATATCATGTATGTCATCTTGATAATTACAAAAGGTTATTATAACATATTGGTAAAAAAGAATTTTACCTAGTCTACCTTAAAGAGGCCAAGTGTGAGCTCAAGTTAGATTTGAAAACTCAGTTTGGACAATATGGTGTCCAAATATCATATGTGCAACATTTTGGTTAAAGAACCAAAATACGTATGCTCCAAGGGAAAGAAGAGAATGTTGTGGCAGATGTTTCATACCATGTGTGCAAGAGACAACCAATTGGGTTAATATAAGTTATATCTCTACTCATATTTATGTGAGACCCCATAAGGTTATAACCTTATATATTTGCACCCTTAGGACTCCAATCAGTGACTTAAGACTCGATTTAATGTTCATTATCTTAGTGTGTTGCCAAAGGATCATGAGTGATTCGATTTGGCGGGACATGTCTAGAAAAATGAGTTGGATTTGGTTGAGAGTCTCGTGAGAAAAGAACGATCGTTCACGGAATCTTGTTAATTTCTATTCACCAGTGCACCAGTTATGACATATCAGTCATAATCGTGAATATGAAATATCATGATTTTTGATGAGATCAAAGTGGGACATCTTAATGAGATTAAAAGGATCTAGGGTATTTGCATACTTCTAACTACTCAGGCGCGATTCTCAATGAGATGTAGGGATGTGCAAAACCGGTTAACCGGAGTTTCGGTTAACCGGTTTTTCGATTTGAAAAAATTTTGAACCGTAATTGAACCGAAAATTTTGGTTAACCGTTTTTCGTTTAACCGAAAATTTTGGTTCGTCCAAAACCCGAACCGTAACCGAATCGAAAATTTCAGTAAACTGGTTTTTCGGTTCGGTTAACCGATTTTTCGGTTCAATTACTGGTTAACCGTTTACAAATAATAAAAAAATGATACTTTCTTACCTAAATTTGTCATTCTTTTCTATTTAAATTCTTTTTATAAAAATTAAACTTTGGTTACCATTTATAAATAATAAAAAAGTACACTTTCTTAGCAAATTTTTTATTTTTTATTTGTAATTTTTTTAAAACATAAAATTAGTTTCGGTTTGGTTAACCACCGGTTACACGAATTTTCAAATAATCCGAACCGTAACCGAACCGAAAATCGAAAAAAATATTCGGTTCGGTTAACCGAACCGACTTTTTTGAAAAATTTGTTCGGTTAACTGGTTTTTCGGTTCGGTTTTCAGTTTCGGATTTTTTTGCACACCCCTAACGGGATGCCATATATTCTTAACAGATGTATAGCACAGATCTCTCACCAGTATGCTTGTCGCAAGGCCTATTTGCCCAGTATGAAGATTGTGCAGAAGTAAAAAGAAAAATAAGTTTTCTTAAGGTGGAAATAAGCACTCCCTTATGTGTGAGCGGGAGATGTTGGATTGAGGGCATGATACACTCATAAGTGGTGCAAGCCTAATAAGTCAACGGTTTAAGTTCCTCAGAAACCCTAGTTCCTCGACTGTCCTTCTAATATAAAATGGGGGTCAGTCTATGATGAAATACATAAGAGAAACGTCAAGGGTTCTTTATAGTGAGTTTATTGCACAAAACCTTAGGGCACTTAGGCTATGGGATTGTGAAGGCTCTACGTATTGTGAGTCCTTTCCATGACCAATGATTCAAGTCAAGGTTCGATCGTCTTCCGCTATAGGATTAAGGTAAATATGTTCACGCTTAAGTCTTCATATTAATTCCTTCAAGAAAAAAAACTGGGTTAGTTTATGGAAAGAAAGGAGTTGATGTACATTGCAATTGAAAATTTATAAAGGCCATTATGCAGATCTTTATAGGAAGAATGACTCAGTTAGAGATAGAAGTTGTATATTATTGTTTTTTTCAGCTACTAGAGTACGAATTCCATGAATTGGATTTTTTTTTTAATTTACAAGTTTATGATACCTTTTCACAAACCGCTGTGTTCTGGTTTCATAGAAAGGTTCATGCATGGTTCACAAGAATTTGCATTTGGTTTTTCGTAAGGGAATGTTAAGCTTAAATTAGAGATAAGTATATAAGCCACTGAAGGCTGCCTGGTGGTGGAATGAGGAGGTAAAGGAGAAAGTCAATGAGAAAAAAAAAAGTTTACGCTGATTTCTTGAACAGTGGAGCGGATGAAGAGAGAGAGATTGGTAGAGCTAAGTATAAGGCAGCAAAGAAGATAGCCAAGAAAGTTGTTGAGGTAGCTAAGAGCGTCGCTTATGATAGGTTGTATCAGGGACTGGAGTCCAATGAAGGGGAGAAGGAAGTCTTTAAACTATCAAGGGCTAGGGAAAGAAGATCAAGGGACTTAGGTATTGTGAGGTGCATCAAGGATGAGGATGGTAAGGTGTTGTCTGAGGATGCAGAAATCAAGGAGAGATGGCAAAGGTACTTTTCCAAACTCCTTAATGGTGAAGTGATGGAGGATTCCCGAAGTAGGGAAAGAGAGGGTAGCGTGAGGCAGCATGATTCGAAGATGTGTGGTCCTATCAGCAAGGACGAGATTAGGGAGGCCTTAAAGAAGATGACCTATGGGAAGACAGAGGGTCCAGGTCAGATACCGGTGGAAGTGTGGAAGTGTTTGGGTGAAGAAGGATTAGAGTGGCTTACGGACCTTTTCAATGTTATTTTTAGGACCGCTAAGAAGCCCAAAGAATGGAGGTCTAGTACAGTCATCCCTCTATACAAGAACAAAGGTGATATTTAGGATTGTAATAATTTTAGGGGTATAAAGTTGCTCAGTCACACAATGAAGTTATGGGAGATGGTGATTGAGAGAAAGTTGCGAAAGGATGTTTCAATTTCAGAGAACCAATTTGGTTTTATGCCATGCAGATCAACCATAGAGGCGATTTACCTCCTTAGAAGGCTCATGGGTTTGTATAGAGATAGAAAGGTGGATCTCCATATGGTGTTGATTGACATGGAAAAAGCATATGATCGAGTTCCGCGGGAGATGTTATGGAGTTGCCTGGAAAAGAAAGGAGTGTCACTTGTGTATATTTGAGTTATTAAGGATATGTACGAGGGAGGTAGGATGAGTATTAGGACGCCAAGAGGGGTCACCAATGACTTCTTTGTTGGTATGGGCCTGCATCAGGGTTCCACCTTAAGCCCTTTTCTTTTCGCTTTAGTTATGGATGAACTTACAAAAGGGATTCCAGATGAGTTACCTTGGTGTATGTTATTCGCAAATGACATTGTTCTTATTGATGAGACTTGAAGGGGAGTTAATGATAAGTTAGAGAGATGGAGGCATACTATGGAATCTAGAGGTTTTAGATTTAGTAGAACAAAAACGGATTACCTTCATTGCGGTTTCAGTGGAAGGGTGGATGTGCGGGGAGTAGTCACCCTGGATGGGAGGCTGATGCATAAGGTCGATAAGTTTAAGTATCCAGGCTCGATCATTCAGTAGAATGGAGACATTGAGGAAGATATTAGCCACCGTATAAAGGTGGGCTGGCAAAAATGGAAGTCTACCTCTGGTGTGCTGTGTGATAAGAGGGTGCCCATTGGTTTGAAAGGCAAAGTCTATCGTATGGTAGTTTGACCGGCGGTTCTTTATGGATCGGAATGTTGGCCCCTAAAAAAAATGCAGGTTCAAAGGTTGATGGTGACAGATATGCGGACGATTAGGTGGATATGCGGTTATACGAGAATAGACAGAATTAGGAACGGTGTTATCAAGGATTTAGTTAAAGTATCTCCCATCATAGATAAGATGAGAGAAACAAGACTCCAATGGTTTGGCCATGTGAAAAGGAGGAGTGTGGACGCTCCAGTGAGGAGGTGTGAGATGATCGACATCCCCGAAGGCAAAAGAGGGAGGGGTCGACCAAAGAAGAGTTTGAACGAAGTGATTAGAGAAGACTTGAAAGTTGTCGGTTTGACAGAGGACCTGGCTCAGGATAGGAGGCTGTGGCGGGATAGGATTAAGATCCT
Organism: Selenicereus undatus; assembly: GCA_017589665.1. NCBI lineage: Eukaryota > Viridiplantae > Streptophyta > Magnoliopsida > Caryophyllales > Cactaceae > Selenicereus > Selenicereus undatus. The sequence goes on from JACYFF010031958.1 coordinate 61,155,866, forward strand.
TGACCGCAGAGGGTCAACCCGTAGTTGTCTTTTGGTTGTAGTGGCAGTGTGCTGGCAGGGTTTTTTTTTTTTTTTTTCCGGATGTCATGTTTGTTTGCAGGTAGCACTTTCTTCTGGGAAGAGGCAACGTTCGCTTACCTTTAGATGTTGAGGTATGTTACCCACATCGGATTTATTCTTCTTCTGTTACATAGCTCCAGCAACTTGCCTTTTAATTTATCGTAGTCTTTCCTTGCGGTGTGCCCTTAATTTTTCCATTAAATGTTTCCACAAAGTCTTTCTTCTTTAAAATATTTTCAAAGTCCTTTGTTGTGGGTCTCTTGGAAACAACCTCTCTACGGGTAGGAATACCGGTAGGGGCAAGGTTGCCTACAACTGGATCTCCCTAGACCCCGCCAATGCGGGACCCACACTGGAGGTATTGTTGTTGTTGTTGTTGTTGTTGTATATAAGCCACTGAAACTGTGGAAGTGTGGTGCCTCTTGTTCACAATGCGCGGGAGATAGGAAAATTTTCAACTTTTCTTTTGTTATTCATCATATAGTATGATATTTATTTGATTATTATGGATCTCACTTAATTTGTATGCCACTTATCTTGTTTGTATGGCTTAAGCATGCCATTGTAACTGGCTAATACCAATTACCACACAAATAATATTGACTTTGACTTGGATTGAATATTTAAAAAACGTTAATAAACAAACAAACAAAAAAAAAAAACTACCCAGCGTCTTTTATGTTCCCTCCAACCCAAAGCCCCAAGACCCTATTCATGTTACAGTCCCACTACAACTTTCTCTAATAAAAGAATTCAAGGCTAAAACCTTGAAATTCTGCACTCGTGAAGGTCGTCTGTGAAGATCGCAACATAAATGGGAAAAATTCCACGCTTGATTATTGAAGACGAGGCTATTCATCAAAAGTTAAGTTCTACGGTTTTTCAGTTTCAAGTTTAGAAGTGTTGCTCTAAATTTTGCTTGAAAATATTGTTTTTTTGGTATGTTATGGATTGTTATTTGGCATAGAAGCTAAATTTTAGCTTAGTCAACTGTGTGATTTGGTTTTAGAAGTTTTGTTTCTGAATTTTGAAGGGGTTGAAAATCCCAATGCTCTGTTTTTCGTTTTTTTGTGTTTTAAATGGAGCTTAATTTCGTGAATTAACTTAAAACATGAAAAATGGATGATAATTTAGTAATACAACATGCTTACATATTTATCATATGGGACATTTTCAGAGTCAAACTTTCTTTTTATATGCTGAGGGGGAGTTGAGTAAGGTGAAAATGAACCTTGATTATTTGAGTGTTGAAGACATTAAGGATGTTGTAGTTGAATTATGTTATGCAATGAAGCGGATTAAGACAACATATTTTAGCGAGCCACATATGCTATTTGAGGAAAGTTTAATCGAAATTCAAAATAATGACAATACTAGGGAGTTAATGGTATTGTGTGATAGGAATTCTCATGTTTATTTATTTGTGGAGCACACTGATGCATTTTATGAGTAGTATGATGTGGAAGATAATAAAAATAAAGCTGAATGTGAGGACTACTTTCCCAAGGATGAGTTCAATGAGTCAAACACGTCTAGTGATGAGTTTAATAATGAGGATGATGTTGATGAAGAACTCAAAAAGGTCAAAAAATACATGAAGTCAAAGAAGAAGGACCTAAACAAGAGCTTAGCACTAGGCAATGCTCAGACTAAGGGGGTTGTATAAGGTGAGGGAACTAGAAATGGGTAGATGAAGAAAATTATTAGGATTATAATAATGCTAGGAGCCCTACTAGTGAACCTAAAAGTGAAGGTGATGGAGGGAAAGGGGAGAAGACTATTAAAGCAAAAAGGAAAAGGCCAAATATCTAAGATACCAAGATAGTACTAACTTGAATGCCATCTTGGTTCTAAAAATGTTGGTTATGGATAAGAAGGATGCTATGGAGGCAATTGACAATTACAGGATTGTCAAAGCCTCAAAGGGCATCATTTGAAGTTTACTAAGAGTGATCCCACTCAAAGACAGTGTCATTGCCTCAGAGATGGATGTTAGTAAAGGCCTTGGATGTCAAAGATAGGGAAGGAGTTGTCTTTCCCAGTAAAGACCATGCTCTATTAGCATACTTAAGTGCCTTTTAGTTTTGAGAAAGGAAAAAGGCATACGACAAGTGGTTGTATGGAGGCTAAGAACTATATGGAAGCTTTCAGAGACAATCCAATGTTGAGGGCTAGAAATTTGATGACTATTGTGAAGAAGCAACAAAAGTACAATGCCACCACGTCAATGTGTATAAGGGCTACGGCCATAACGTTAAGTTTAGTGATTGGAGACTACAAGGAGTAGTTTGGATAGCTTAAACATTATACTTATGAGGTGTTTAAGCAAAATCTAGTGGTCAATGTCAAGATTAGGAGTCAAGAGAACTTTAAGGGTCAATATGTCTTCAAGATGCTGTATGTTTTCATTGGTGCCTTGAAAACTAGCTTCGTAGACATGTAGAAGGATTATATCTCTAGTTGTATATTTTCTGAAGGGGTCAAGGCCTGGACATATTCTCACTGTTGTTGATAAAAATGCCAACAATCAAATGTACCCCTTAGCATGGGGTGTTGTTAGAAGTGAAAGTATTAAGACATGGGAGTGGTTCTAGGACCTATTGGGGCACGACATAGGACCTGGAAATGGTTACGGATGGAACTTCATATCAGACCAACAGAAGGTACCATGCAATTTATAATTTTTATTTTATGTTCAGTTTGCTTATTTTCTTATTTTTCTTTGCAAACTTGCTTAAGTCCAATTGACAATGATAGGGCCTTTTTGAGACTGCGAAGAAGTTGTGGCCTAAATCTAAGCATAGACGTGTCCATGATAACCGAGGGCCAAATGAAAAGGTGTGCAGTATAGGGAAGTGTTTAAAAATATTGCTATGTTAAGTAATGAAGTCCCCTTTGAAAGGCACATGAAAGAGATGCAGAAATTTAGATGCATCGACATTGGACTAGCTAAAAAAAAAAAAAAAGGCCCAGAGCATTTTTCTAGGCTACATTTCAGCACACATGCAAAATGTTGCTCTGTGGATAACAATATGTCTGAGATATTCAACAAAACAATCATCTAAGCTAGCTTCAAACCCATTGTGTCCATGTTAAAGGAGATTTACAACAAAATAAGGCTAAGAATTACTAATAGGACAGAGTGGGTTGCAATGTTAGAGCAAGCTAATACCCCTCAGATCATTGCCAAAGCAAAAAAGGGGAAGACTAAGGCACGGTGGTGGCAGGTAATGAGGTAGCAAATAGCTTATATGGTGTCACACATGGCACTGAGTCCTTTATTATAGATGTGAATGTAAGAACTTGTGCTTGCAAGGCTTAGGAGCTAAGTAGAATACCCTATAATCACAATTTGATAGTCATTAGAGATTGAACATTTTAAGATTTGCTCATGATTGCTACAACATAGAGGATTTAAGGTTAACTTACTCCCACACTTTAATGTTAATTAATAGGAATGATATATAGGCTAAAACTCATGGTGAGTTACTAACTGCTCCAAATTTTCCACCAAAGAAAAATGGTGTTCTCTCATCCAAAATGAGGTTTGAACAAGGGGATACCAAATAGAAGATGGTCAGAAGGGTTAGAAAACTTGAAAGGAAATGCACCTCAATATGAAGACATTCACAGTAAGGGTTATTAAATTGAAGATTGGTAATCCACTCTCATTTTCCTATTTTTTAATCCTTGCTATGCACTTTAATCTTTTTTTCTTCCTAAGTTTAGCCTAATCTCCTCATATTATTGTTTTAGGCCAACCAACATCAGAGTTAACTTTAGGCCCCTATTATGCAAAGTGATAAATCAAAGGATAAAAGGAAATCCTCAGGATAGAAGAAGATTGCTTCATTCCCTACCCTAAGCAACTTCAAGGTGAAGGTGACATTGCCTAAGTTAACTATATCAAGACCTTAGCAGCAAAATCTAAGTTCTGGATCTTCATCTTCATAGCCTCAGTAGCCCCAGGCAAGTCGTAGATCATCCTCCTCAAAAACTTAATAGCCAGATCGAAGGAGTGGGAGAATGAGGACACTTCTCTTCCATAAAAAGTTTTATGTGGTGCTAGATCAATGAGCACTACGTGTGTGTTAGATGTCATCTGCTTTTGCTTGTTATGGGGGGATATTAGATTTGTTGAATGTGCATATTTGCTAAACCAAGTGTTCCTTTGGGGGGGGTGGATATAGTGAAGCTAGGGATATTTTTGATGGTGCAGCATGCAAACCAAATTATGCTATGTCAACATATGCATGTAACCAACAATGATCAAATCACATTTTGCAAACTATTGCTCATTTCATTCAAACAGTTTCAATCATACATTGTGCTATTCATTTGCATTCCATTACATTACAATTGGTTCTAAGCAATATCTAGGAAGCATTACATTAAACTACAATCTCTTTAACTCATTCACTCTAATATGCTGCCCCCAACATGGATGAAGTAAAATTTCATTCCCCCCCCATCCCAATTGCAACTACAATAACAATAACAACAACAACAATTCCCACATTATAAGCCTCTCCCTCATTTGACAGCCATACACTGGAACCTTCAGCTTAGCATTCTCCGCCTTCAGTCTCTTCAACTCTTGTTTATCAAGTTCTCTTTCCTTCTTGACCTTCTACAATGCCTCAATTTCACCAAGCGATGAATCATTCTTCACCATTAGTGTCACAAAATTGATCTCATTTTGTCACAAAGTGGGTTATCGTCCACTCAAAATGCTCACATCCACCACACAATTCAAATCTTAGGCATCTTACAAGCCTTCTCAGTAGATTTTACTTGGCCATGCTAGTCATAATCTCACATCTCTTGCCACAATCACAATATTTGACACATTTCGAGAAATATAAGCATGATCTGCAAGCATTGGTAGGGCTTTAGTTAACACAAAAGAAATTTTAGGGTTTGTTTTCATTAGAACTTGAACAAAAGCCCGAACTTAATTTTGCTATTTGATCAACAATTCTTGCTCAATTTCAAATCTTTCATTAACACCCTACATGTTTTTTGAAAGGAATAAACTTGGCTAGGTTTGGTAATTTTTATTTTGCCTTCTTCCCTAGCCCTATTTTGTAATTTTTCATTTTTTACTTTTATTTTTCAAAATTTTTTCAACTAATTGTCAAAATATAAAAGAAAAATACATTAAAATTGATGGTCATGGATTATTTTTTTAGATAAGTGGCACTATTAACCCTATTGTTCTCGTTTAGTGGTAGTGACAACTAGAAAAAAAAATTCAATGCCATTTTTTATTTTTCTAGAACGTTTAATGGCATTTTTGGTCCTATTCTCTTAAGGTTGGTGGTCATTTCATTTTTGTGAAATAATCATCACTTTGTGAAATGATCATTGCTTTTCACCGTACAGGATGACTTCTGCAAAAGAACAATAATGACTTATTATGCATCTAAGGGCAACCTATTAGCCACCTGGGAGCTACTTATTTTTTGTCATTGTTTTAAATGTGTTTTTGACCTCTATGTACGATGGATTTGTTCTATATATTTTCATACCTACTATGCTCATTGAACATTTCAGTCTATTGTGCATCAATATAGGCTCCAAGCTTGTTGAGTAGTATGACAAACCGAAGTCTGTTGATTACGGTGTTTATAGGAAATGATGCGTATGTTGGTAAGGCAACCAGTGATACTACTCCAAAGAATCTCATTTTTAAAGATTGTTCTTCGATACCACCAACTGAGAAAGTAATGTTGATAAAAGTTTTTGGTTGTAGCATAAATACATGGGTGAATTTATGATAGAGAATGGTCATGCTGGCGCGAAGACATGACTAAGTATTGACTCTAAGGTCATGATGGAGGCACTAAAAATTTAATAATATATTTCATGTTAGAAATTAAATATAAATTAATTATTTGGGTTAGCCGTCTTATGCATTTATTTAAATGGGTTGGGTCAAATCGACTTTCAAGTCACAACCCTAAACAATTACTGAGTCAACGGTCAAATTGATTATTAAATTGCTTGTCAAATGGACTAACAAGACAAAGACCCAATCAACAAGCCAAGAAGGCGAATAAGTCGCAAACCCTAATAAGAGGAGGCGGATTCTTTCCTTATAAATAGAGCACTACTCACTCCTACTAAGGTGTCGGAAAAAGTCATTAACTCCAAGGCATTATAACAAAGGTTTAATTTCACTGAAGGAAGACTACAGGCATTTAAACGCGTGCCGTCTACTTTTGAAGATCAAAGAAAACTCATGTTGGTTTAGATTAAGCTTCTTAAGCTCTCTTTCAAAATCAAATTTGTTCAAGTTCATTCAAAGGAGTTAACTCAGTCAACTTAATCGAGATTGAAGCCAATCAGCCTCTTTCAAATACAAATTGAAAACTAAATCAGAGGAATTATTTATTTGTTCATGTTGTAACAAACATACAGGGATTGTATCGATATCTTTTGAATCAATACAAATTAAATTTGTCCATATTGCTTGTCTAATTTATTTCAGGTAAGAAATTTGTGTTTATAAATTTTGGCACACTCGATGGGACAACTCTGTCTCTCATCTCTTTCTTCAAAGTACAAAATTTATATTCCCTTGAAGACAACATGGCTCCCAAGAATGCCATCCCTATATCATTAAGGAAAGTTATTTGATCCACATCTTAAGGATCAACAATAGCTAGCGTTGTATATGGCAGCATTATGATTAGGAGTATAGCAAAAGTTGCTGCCACAGTTGCCATAGAGCAATCATTTGTGACTACACCATCGTAGCTATGTAAGATCATAAACCTCAGCTCCAACTGCGTAATGGAGTCAACTGAATCGCTTCACATGCTTTTAAGTAAAAAGTTGTTGTTGGTTTCATCACACTGCAAACAATTCCGTGTGGGATAGATGAACTCCAAACCCACACCAACCCTAATTTCCAACCCTTCAGCTGTGAAGATGATGGCTATTCGAATAGTGATTCCTCTTTAGCATCGTCAAAGAGATCACTTTCCTCAGATGCCAAAGCTGAGTCCTCTAACACTGTCATCATGCCGGTTTTGGTGACAAACGTCGCTAATTTTAAACAATAACTATTACACATGAAGGCCACGTTGGATAGGCTCTCCAAGGAAAGTGTAAAAAAGGACTCAAATCAAGTGTCAAAACAAGCAGATTGCTGATTTAATAAAGAAGTTCTGGAAGCAGCCATCTGAAGCTTCTAACAAAGGTTCAAGCACTGAAGATTCTGATAAAGATTTCAATCACAATGAAGAATCTGACGATGAGCCTAGGGTAAGGAACAATCACTCTTTACGCTCGATTTTTGCTGAGCAGATTCAAAACTTCATAGATGCAGTGAAGGCCTATTTAGGAGGAGATTCTCATAAAACTCACTTGTATAAAAAACCTCATGCGGAGAGGATTGATGCACTTCGTATGCATTATGGTTATTAGCCACCAAAGTTTTAGCAATTCAACAGCAAGGGTAACCCCAAGCAACACATCGCTCACATCATCGAAACATATAGTAATGCTAGAGTTGATGGAGACCGGTTGTTTAAATAGTTTATGTGATCGCTTAAAGGAATTGCAATTGACTGAAATGCAGGCCTTACCTCTATGTCCATTGGTAGCCGAGGGCAAAGGGAAAGTGAGTTCTTAAATCTCTTCTATAGCACGCGCTACGTAGTCAGCATAATAGAGTTGACTAACACAAGGTTATGGAGCAATAAGCCAGTCATTGATTACATAAATCGTTGGTGTTCACTATCTGTGAAGTGTACACTACTGGAAATGTTGCATCCATGCTTAAATTTGCCTCTTTCCACGCTTATATCCGTGGGAGAGCATATTCGCCACGCTTAAGGTAAGCGTGCATAGGGTATTAGTGGGGAAAAATTCACCATGCTTAATAAGCGTGGCTGATTGTGCAGTACCCACACTTATATCCGTGGAAGACTGCGTTATTTACCACACTTATATGTGTAGGTAGATGACCCTCACTTGTATCCGTGGCTAGAGTATCGTTTGGGACAAAAATCATTTTCACCACTCCATTGCTTATAAGTGTGGCGTTATGCACGTGATAACTAACTTTCAAATGTTGTAAGTGCATAACTAATTTTGGCGGGAAAATTTTCATAAGGGAAAACCAAATAATGATTATATTTAAAAATATGAATAGTTTATATTTACTAACATTAACGTATTGTAATCCTATATACATACATAGAGAGAGAGGGGCAAGGTAGAGGAAGCGATAGAAAATATTTGATTTTAGCGTAAATGATACAAAAAGTATATAAACTTTATAACCATAATAAATTGTTATCAATTGAGTTCCTAAATAACTATTGTTTAAGTACATAATGAAAAGTACAAAATTGAGTTCAACATGCATATAAAGTATGCATCCAATACCTAAAAGTTGCGTTTGTTTGAAATAACATCTATAAGATTGAAATAAAATAGAGCAAATCAGGTGACATATATGGAACTCCATAACTTCAAGTGAACACCTCACGAACCGATATTGGCTTCATATCCAATGTTGTAACATGCTGCCCTTTGTTTCAATCTGAAATCACCAAGTCCATATATAGGAGCTTAGTACAACAAACAACGCCACTAACAAGAAAAAACTTCTAAAAAGATTGCAAGATATAATATATAACTATTATCCTCCATAACTATGTACCCGTGCTTTAAAAACATTATATGATATTCTTATGGTTAGGTTTTTCTTTTTAGTAAATTCCCTAATTTTGAAAAAATTTCGGCAAAGTTCTGTCTAAAACTTGGCTATTTTCCTTTTACAACATGTCATAAATACAACAACAAACTATTCACAATCTCAACGGCCACATGCCAGAGCAAATCAACTCAACAAGCCACACACCTGGAGTACCCAACACAAATCCAACCCATTGCCATGAATAAATCCAAAAAATCGAATGCACAAAGCAAATCAAACCTAATACCGTAAAAACATGTAATTTAAAACTTTTAAACTAAACTCACAATGTTCACATTTTGAAGTCTCTCAAGCAACACGTCATCAACCATCTGGGGATCAGCTTTGTAATCGCATGCGTTCAATACCTATTGTAATCGTGTTCAACTAACATGTGATTGAATCTATCATATTAAAATTGAGCAAACATGAAAGATAAGGCCATATTTACCATGCCCGCAAGATAACAAAGCGTCAAAACCTTCTTTTCACCACGAGCATACTTTCTAACTGATTCAGGATTCTTTTTCAGCACCTTTTCTGTTATCTTCATCACTTCCTCATAAGTCAACTAGCAAAATTTGTATATGTTTATAAGGATTTGCATAGAACATGAATGGTGTAGAATATTTTTAAAAAGTAGACATACTAGATACACAGCATTTGACTTTGGTCGTTTGGAATTTCCTTGCTCAGTGAACTTGTTGTTCATTCCCATGATGGTTCTCTAGCAAAGCAAATTAAAAAAAAAAGACTTGATAATCACGTACGCAACTAAGATATCGTTTGGAATGACAAACGTCATATTTGAAAAATACCTTTTGAGTGGAAGTGCCACCTAGAATTGAAGTGCCAGCTAAAGTAGGAGTTCCTCCACCAAAAGTAGGTTCACCATCCCTATGAACAGGTTGCTCCCGAGCAAGAGTCCCTCCACTAGGAGCAACATGTCCCATTTTTGTAGGATGATTTGATGGCTTTGACAAATACTTTGGGATATAAAAATGTGAAACACATATATATACAATAAAGAATGTGTTAAAATATGTAATTTGTACATACCTGGATATTTTTTGGTGGTTTTTGTTGTTTTCTGGGCTCTACATTTATATACTTTGACAAAGTCGGCCCTCTTTGAGTATCCTTGACTACATACCAATAAAAAAACAATTTATAGCTAGATAACACTACAATGTAACTAAGCCAGCATATCTTGTACTTCCTTAAAAAATGCACTTTTACATGCCTACCTAGCGCATGCGAAACTAAAAGGGTATCTCCAGACCTGCGTGACTCGTGGCTTCTTTGATCACGTGGCATATCATTGACCAAGTTTTGCGGTGAACCAGTACTCTACTCATAATTCATGTACATTAGACAAGAAATAAGCAAAACTTGTCAAATTAAACACATAATTTGAAGTTTTACATACTGATTTAGGTTCTGAGTTTGCAGATTGGGCAGCAACTTTAGCAGTCAAGACATCAATTTGATTCTGCATGGCCAGCATCTTGTTGAGAACTTTCACTAACAGCTTAGATTCACTCTTCTGGTGCTTAGCATGCAATTCTTTTACAGTCACACCACTACCGAACCCAATAAGCTTTCCATGAGTTTCATCACCCATTAGCTTACAGTAGATGCTTTTTTCCACCTTTGAGGTTTCTTATGAGAACTTAACTTTAAAAGATCCAGTTTTCTCTTTAATCATAGTCATCGCCGATTCCTTGCAAACAAAACAAAATGGAAAGTTTAGATCATACATAATTTAGTACAATAAGATAAAATAAACTAGTCATTGTCATTGAAACAAATAAACGTTAAAAAAATAAAGGAGTGATGGCTAGAAGTGCCCATCATATTACCACAAGCTTTGTGGTAACAGGCACATGAAAAGTCTTCCCCTTTGTTTCGTGAGTCTCAATAAACCACTCCATTGGCCTAGGTTCCCTGTTATGTTCCCTCTCCTGAAACCATGACATCAATGCGTTTATAAATTATTAATAGGAAAGTTTGTAATATAAAGATTGTTGTAAGAAAATCACAAAAACCGATAATACATACAAATTTGTCCTGCTTTATTGCATAACTTTGTGAACCGCTTGTGTGAGTGTGCAAAAGCTTTCCCCTAGCTCTTTTGCCAATCTCAGAATATTGCTAAATGTCACATTAAGAAGCAAAAGTTTACTAAGGTTGTATTCAAATAATAAATTAGAAATATAAACATAACTGGCAATCAATAATAACTCACCTTAAACTTATCTGAAAAACAAAGATCCACAAATCCATACGACATTGGATCGCCAACTCCTTTAGGATGAGTAATCTCATTCTCTTTTGTAGACTCAGGTAAAGGCAATGCATACAATTTCTCCTTAGTAGCATCTTTCTTAATGTATTTCACCCTTAAAGATCGTTTGTAACCCCTTAATCTCTCCCCGATGGAACTTAAAACTTTTGAATCAACCAATGCATTCGATGGTAGCATGAACTTCTTCTGCAATTTGGGGAAAAGAATTGCAAAGATAAGCAAAGCTATAAATTCATATATCACACATCATTGCCCAATATAACTCACTCGCACATATGCCACAATTCGATCTTTAACGACTCCAGGAACTAAACGCCATTCTTTATAGTGTAGGGTCTTGAGTGATTTTCAGGGGGAATGGAAAAATAACTAAAGAAAAAGGAAAATGATGCCTCAAATACTCACGATTGTCAGTCGTAGTACTTAAGGGTCGGTCCACAGGGAAGACGTGAAATTATGGTCATTTTAAAACTAAACGACTAAATTTAACTAATCAAACTAAGTGATATTATTTAAAGCAATTTAACAACCTAATTCAACTAAACTCATCTAATCCTAATTACTAAATAATTAAACCTAAACTAACCAAATTAGCCAAAACTAAGCTGAAATTAATCATGGTTCAAAAACTAACAACCTAATTCCTTTATTATTCTAGAATTAAACAGATTATGACAATTATGGGAGCAAGGGAGGGGGACGAAATAACGCAGACTGAAATGAAATGAAGAACAACAGAACCGAAATGAAATCAGCAACAAGGGAAAAGGGAACGAATTGATGCAAGCAGAAACGAACCAAAGCAAAGCAAGATGAATCATAACATAAGCAAGGGCAAACCAGTAGGCACAGGGAAAGGCTCCAACAACCACCATGTCTCAGCCATGGACGATCCGAAGCCGAACAGAGAACGCGAACCAGGAATCGAACCCAAATGAACCGATCAAACCAAAAGCAGGGAAGGGGGGAATCGATTGCAATTCAACCAAATAGAACTGATTAAACTAATCTCGGCCAGCAAACGCAGATTAAAAACCCAAGGAAAATAGTGGAATTTTGAGCTAGATAGAACCCTACAAATCTTAAATAAAACTTGAACTTAAAGCCTGAGATTAATTTTAGAAACATGAACAATTTCAAACCTCGAATTAAGCCTGAAATGGCTTTTACAGAATCGAATCAAACACTTGAAAATAGAACCAACCCTAATTCTGAAATTCGAAGTAAAATCGAAAATGAAAACGGAATTTAACTAAACCTAAAACGGAATTAAACAGAAATTAAACCTATACTAGCCTAAATCGCTAACCTAAATTACCTAAAAACTCGAACTCCCAAAAATGGCGTCTTCTTCCCTTCTTATACTCGAAGCCTTCGCCTCTGGACCCTTCGATCTGGTGGTATGGTGGACGGTAGATGATGAAGCCAACGCATGGGGTGTCGTGGGTTGGTGTTTGTGGTGGAGGATGAGTTGGTGGGTTTCGGTGGTTTCGGTTTTGGAGAAAACCGTGGGTAGAGGGTGTAGGGGTTTGGGGAATTCGGTGGGCTGGGATGTGGGTGTGCTGGAAGAGAGATAGAGATGACGAGTTAGAGAGAGAAGGCGAAGCGAGATGAGGTGGGTCGAAAGTGAGGGTTTCTGGGTTTTCTGGATCGAGGGTCGGGGAGAGAGAAAAGGGCAGGAGAAGACTGAAAGAGGAGAGAGAAAGACGAAGGGGTGGGGGTTAAAACGCTGAACCGATTCAGCTGAACCGGTTTTGCGTGAACCGGACAGGTCAGAACCGTGTTTTTTCTGGAATTTGGCCCGGTTCTTCAACCTCCGACATTTCCTCTCTTTTTCTCATTTTTTCCGCCATTTAAGCCCATTTTTCGCATTTATTCAAAATCTGCAAAATAAAATAAAATCAATTAAAATCCTAGAAAAATATTATTAAAACGAGCATAAAACCGGTGAAAAAGTACCTTAAAAATATCACATTTTTAGCTCAAACAAATACTCCCACACCAAGATTTTGTTCGTCCTCGAGTAAAATAAACTAAGCTAACTAAAAGAAAATGAAAAGAAAAGAAAAGAAAATCCTGACTCACTGTCGTAGGAATCACGATTGCATTTAGCGTATGCAACAAGCCCTTTAAACCCCTTGGACTCCCAAGTGGACGAGTGAGGTCTCGTGAGGGTTTCCAAGAAAATACCCACAAAATTATTCCAAAAATAAAAGAAAATTTTTTTTGGGTTTTCTCAAAACTGGTATGTACAAAACTCGGGAAACATATGCACAATTCCTAATCAGCTAAATCACCCATGTACTCAGTTATTAACCTGTATATACATAAAATGTACATCAAAGCCCTTTACCTCTAAATGACATCAAAACACTGATTTTTCACCCCATTGAACATCAAGATTTTGAATCCATCCCGGTGTTTGTGTGCAAGTATATCATCATCCTCAGGACTCAGATTTACCAGAACAGACTCAATCCCACTTAGTTGACATAACTACATTATTCCCATCATGACTTTGGAAGCAAGCTTTCCCAGTAGCAATATTGCCTCAAAGGGTAACACCCAATAGCACGTGCCTCAAAGGGTCCCAGTGGCGCATGCCTCAAAGAGATACTTGTCATTCCAAATTTTATTCTTTTTCTTTATTTATAATACAATTTTTTTTCATTTTTTTTTCAAAGTAATCATGTCTCAAGCTAGTGGAAGAATCATTCGTGGAAACCTAAAACCTAAAGACAATGATGAAAGGATAACAAGGACTGGATAACACAACCTTTAATGAACAATTGGGGTTTAGCATCAGGGCTTAGAATATCACATTCGAAGTTAAAGACTTATCCTGCACATCCTACTTCTATACAAGCTAATAAATAAAGTATAGGGGATTCAAACTAATCAGAAAAGATACAAACGTCCCCAAAAACAACAAAAATTTTGAAAATTTTGAAAAAAGACACCTCACTCCCACACCAAAACTTCACAATGTCCTCATTGGGAGAATATATACAACTATACAACTGAAAAACCTAGAATATATACAACTAGAACACCACCAAAAACATAAAACCAAAAACAAAATAAAACCAAAATGAAAAAGAAAAAGCAAAACTAAAATCAAAGAAACACACAAAAAGTGAAAAACAAATCACAACCCTAAAAACTAAGGAAAAGAAGACAAAAATCAAAATCAAAACAAAAATCAAAACAAAACCAAACACACACATATATTTACAAAAGCAAAACTAAACAAAAATCAAAGACCTACTAAATTGCAAACTAAACAAAAAGAAATCTAAAGCAAAATAAAGGAAAAGAAAAACAAAAAATGAAACAAAAATGAAAAGAAGATGAAAATAATAAAAAGGAAAATAAAAATGAAAGTAAAATGAAATAAACAAAAATGAAATAAACAAAATAATGAAAATAAAATGAAATAAACAAAAATGAAATAAAAAGGAAAAACTAAAACATGCTAAGCTAAAGAAACAAAGTATTTACAACTAACACATATTTACCAAATCCTAATATATACAACTAAATACAAAAAGGAACAAAAGAAAATAAAACGAAAAGAAGGGTGGAACGATCATACCAGGTTGGATACGGTTGTACCCAAACTATAAAGTGTATGGAGCATCAGCCACTCCATATTATGTTGAAAAGGTGCTATTCAAATCAAAACACATTAGAGCACGCAACAGCTTATCAAATTCAGAAGCCCATCTCTCCATAGCATAACGACTATGAAACGCAAGGAGTTGGCACCAGATTGAGTACATCCATATAGCCAGGAAAGCACAGGTAAGGGCCCGTTTCAACTTATCAAACAGTTGGGCTCAATCAGGAATGAAATGAATATACTCAAAAACAGCCAGTGGTGAGGTCATAGGCCTAGAAATTGGGTCAGCATGAACGAACTGTCTAGGCAAAGCAAAGGGTTATAAATCCACAAGTCCTTTAAGTTCAATATGCATATGAGTCTGGTCTAAAGTAAAATCATCAGTGGTAATCATCTCAGACTCAACAGATTAAGACTTGCTAGATTCAAAAAAGAAGTCAGTTTGGATGGAATTAAAAGAAAATGACTCATAATCAGCATGAAAACCATCATCCGAACTTCCATGGATACCAAACTCACCAGAAAAAGATTCATACTCTACAGGCAGAATATTATCATCAAAGTCAAACATAGTGAGTTAAGGTATTTCATCATGCAACTCCTGTGAAACATCTTTTGAATCACCCAAATCATGAAACTCTAGTGCAGGTATGATGCTAATTTCTAACTCACTATCAAAATCAGATTGTTCATTAGTGACATTTTCAAGTGAGCTACTGCAGGGTGCAAGATCTGACGATAGAGACTTAGGGAAGTCATTTTCTTGTTCTAAACTAGGCAAACACATGTTTTCATTCAAATCAGGCCTAGTAGAATAAGAAGGTTCAAAAACATCATAAAGATCAATATCAGGTTTAGGAGATCCTAAACTAGAATCAATCTCACTAGAAGTCTCCCCATTTTGATTAAAACATTGAGAATATTCAGCAATTCTCAATTTCATGGTCTGTATAAATTGATCAGTCATATCATCAAGTTTGATCATTTGATCAGTCATATCATCAATTTTCTTTTCAAGTCTTGCACAGGTAGCACGATAAGGACACATAGAAACATCATGAGAAGGAGATTCACAATAATCACACAGTACAGGAGGCATATAAGATGGGTCAGATGAGTTTAGAAAATGATCTGGGGGGGAGGATTAGCATAAAAAGCATACTCATCAGAAGTTGGGTATCCAGAAAACTGATTAGCTTGTTCAAACTCGTAAGTATCCAAACCTAATTTTTCAAAGAAATCCCAAACTTCATCTTGAGTTTTAGATAACAATCCTATCAAACCCCCTGGGCACATAGACTCAACATGACCTTTGAATTCAGAATTTAGACCCAAAACAATGACCTCACAGATTTTTCATTTTTGAAAGGTTTGAGGCAATTGAGCACGATAATCATTAAGGCACGATAAATAACTCCAAAAAGGATCATGCTCATATTGTGGGAAACTGAAAACTAGCATTTCGAAAAATTTTAAAGTTTTTGAAGTTTTTCAATTTTTTTGGATTTTTGGTTTTTCACATTTTTTTTGGATTTTTGAAATTTCTAATTTTTTGTGGTTTTTGGAATTTTCTAATGTTTTTGAATTTTTAAGCATTTTTCATTTTTTTGGATTTTTGGATTTTTCAAAATTTTTTTGGATTTTTGTTTTTTTTCAAAAATTTTTTGGATTTTTTTGGTTTTTTCAAATGTTTTTGGATTTTTGGTTTTTTTCAAAAACGAAAAATGATACCAAAATGAGAAATTGAAAATCGATTCGAAACTTAAAGTTACGAAATGACTAACAAGAACTCATTAAGTAAACAACAACTAAACAAAATAACAACGAAACTAAACAAATACGAAAGCAACTAAAAACATGACCAAATCTCACCGTCTTCCCCGGCAACGGCGCCGAAATTGTTGAGTGATTTTGAGGGGGAATGGCAAAATAACTAAAGAAAAAGGAAAATGATGCCTCAAATACTCACGATTGTCAGTCGTAGTACTTAAGGGCCGGTCCACAGGGAAGACGTGAAATTATGGTCATTTTAAAACTAAACGATTAAATTTGGCTAATTAAACTAAGTGAAGTTATTTAAAGCAATTTAACAACCTAATTCAACTAAACTCATCTAATCCTAATTACAAAATAATTAAACCTAAACTGACCAAATTAACCAAAACTAAGCTGAAATTAATCATGGTCAAAAACTAACAACCTAATTCCTTTATTATTCTAGAATTAAACAGATTATGACAATTATGGGAGCAGGGGAGGGGGGCGAAATAACGCAGACTAAAATGAAATGAAGAACAACAGAACCGAAATGAAATCAGCATCAACGGAAAAGGGAACGAATTGATGCAAGCAGAAATGCACCAAAGCAAAGCAAGATGAATCATAACATAAGCAAGGGCAAACCAGTAGGCACAGGGAAAGGCTCGAACAACCACCATGTCTTAGCCATGGAGGATCCGAAGCCGAACAGAGAACGCGAACCAGGAATCGAACCCAAATGAACCGATCAAACCAAAAGCAGGGAAGGGGGGAATCGATTGCAATTCAACCAAATAGAACTGATTCAACTAATCTCAGCCAGTAAACACAGATTAAAAACCCAAGGAAAACAGTGGAATTTTGAGCTAGATAGAACCCTACAAATCTTAAATAAAACTTGAACTTAAAGCCTGAGATTAATTTTATAAACATGAACAATTTCAAACCTCGAATTAAGCCTGAAATGGCTTTTACAGAATCGAATCAAACACTTGAAAATAGAACCAACCCTAATTCTGAAATTCGAAGTAAAATCGAAAATGAAAATGAAATTTAACTAAACCTAAAATGGAATTAAACAGAAATTAAACCTAAACTAGCCTAAATTGCTAACCTAAATTACCTAAAAACTCGAACTCCCAACAATGGTGTCTTCTTCCCTTCTTATACTCGAAGCCTTTGCCTCTAGACCCTTCGATCTGGTGGTATGGTGGACGGTAGATGATGAAGCCAACGCATGGGGTGTCGTGGGTTGGTGTTTGTGGTGGAGGATGAGTTGGTGGGTTTCGGTGGTTTCGGTTTTGGAGAAAACCGTGGGTAGAGGGTGTAGGGGTTTGAGGAATTCGGTGGGCTGGGATGTGGCTGTGCTGGAAGAGAGAGAGAGATGACGAGGTAGAGAGAGAAGGCGAAGCGAGATGAGGTGGGTCGAAGGTGAGGGTTTCTGGGTTTTCTGGATCGAGGGTCAGGGAGAGAGAAAAGGGCAGGGGAAGACTGAAAGAGGAGAGAGAAAGACGATGGGGTGGGGGTTAAAACGCTGAACCGGTTTTACGTGAACCGGACAGGTCTGAACCGGGTTTTTTCTGGAATTATGCCCGGTTCTTCAACCTTCGACATTTCCTCTCTTTTTCTCATTTTTTCCGCCATTTAAGCCCATTTTTTGTATTTATTCAAAATCTGCAAAATAAAATAAAATCAATTAAAATCCTAGAAAAATATTATTAAAACGAGCATAAAACCGGTGAAAAAGTACCTTAAAAATATCACATTTTTAGCTCAAACATAGGGGACACAATTTAGGCCACCTAGCCACATCTGTAAGAAACCTATTAAACACACTTCCTACCTTTTTTACTGGTTGCAAGTACTTATTCAATGGGACCAGAATCTTCTTAAGCGCATCCAAACTCTGCACAGTTTTGACATTGATTCTCCCTCTAAGTCTGGTGACATTGCCTTCTCCATCTATAGTGGAAAGAGAAATAATTAATGTAAACAGGCATGACATTGGATACCCCAAAATTCCTAAAATTAATCAATTCACAACTTTTGACTACTAAGGATAATTACCTATGACCAACACCTCTTCATCATCATTAAGCCCTTCTGGCATATCAACATGATCTGGATCAAAATACATTTGAGCCACATTATCATCATCGTTGACATCATCATCATCGATATCCTCATCATTCTCTAAGTCCAAAGTCAAGTGCTCAGGGGCTGCTGCTTCATTTTGCACAAAGTTCAAATACTCTTCGTAAGTGCGCCTAGAACGAAACATGATTGCAAACTTTCTTTGACAACTGAACAAGAAGCACATGCATTATGTAGTGAAAGAGCTCAAATAACATCTGTAACAAAAAGTAAACTAGATTACGTATATCTTTTATGAAATGAATAACTCGGCCTACATATATAACTCGTTGCAAAATAAAATAATCACATAGAACTCCAAACAAATATTTCTTTCCAAAGTACCAAAAAACCAAAGTCATTGACAACAACAACCAATAATATCAAAGGGATAAAATGTCCTCCAAACCAAAAACAAAACAAGAAAACAACGTCACATTTCAATCTTTCATAAATCTCAAACGTAAGCTAATTAACCATCATGGTTTTAAGAACCCTCATTCAACCGTAGCCCAATTCTTCGAGCCTCTATATCCATCCTCATTGCAAATGTTAGGAGGCATGCATTGGGGGTAAAGATCTTCATTTGCTTGCAATTGATTCACCATGATGCACCCATTCTTTGTAACTTGGCAAGAATCCATTGAACATGAGATGATGAGTCAAAACATCTCTAGTAAACCAACATTTCCGCCCAAGCTTGCATCGATTACATGGGCAAACTATCATGTTACTACCCTCAGCATTGGCTAAAGCGAAATCTAGAAACTTTTCAATTCCACTTATATATTCCGCAGATCTCGTATCGTTATCAATCCAACTTTTGTCCATTTCTGTCATTAGGAGTAAGAAAAGAAAGTAGTTGTTTCAATTAGTTAAAAAGTAATTGTTTGAAATAGTATTAGGACTCACATAACATTCTAGAGAGAATATTTGGATTTGATTTGGTAAATTGTGCTGATTTTGTTGATATTTATTTCTGCGCTTTTGCTTAATTTGCAAGTAAGATCACTTAAACACGTTAAGTAGCAACATGCATGACATCAATCACTCTATTGCCTAACAAATCAGCCTTGCTGAGTTACATCTTTTTTTAGCTACTGTCATAGGTTTATGGTAGGAGAATAAATATAATAAGAAAAGGTAAAAATTCAAACAACATATAGTTTGCAAACTAAAAATTTAAATGAGGCAGCTAATTACAATTTCACTCCCAGTTAAAATAATTAGCCTTTTAAGCAAAAATTAAAATAATAAGAAAGAATAAACAAGAATAATATTGGAAACTAAAAAATTAAGAGTATTGCTACAGTGCTACTAATTCTCATCCTTCCCAAGCGACAAAGGGAAGCACAGAAGCCCTAGCCCCTAAAATGAGATGGTTGTTCCTTCCCCTAATTCACTTGCGCAGGTCCACCTCCTTCTTTTCCCCCTTTCTCTCGCTATGCACTGGTCAAACAGGTAATGTCTTATTAATATTTTCGATTAATGCTTGTCTTCTTTCCCCCTCATACTATTTTTGATCTGAATTTGGTTCAGAAGAGTTTTCAATTTTGATATGCGCTTCTTCTTCTTCCCATTGCAGATTTGGTTGATTTAGTAGTAGTAAATTTAATTGGTGAGTTTTCTGAAACATTGTGCATTATTGTTGTATTGATTGACTCCAGATTCGTGTTGACAGTAGATTAGACTTTCTAGCTTTGAAAGCCATTATGGGCTTTCCTTAAACACCCTGTATTTGGATTTATAATGATTAGTTTTAAACAATTTTGTCAAAGGAAAACAGTTTGGCTAGTTATGTCAACAAATCCAGCATTAAGGTTTTGGATATGATGACTTTGTTCAATTGCACAATATGTGTTCGACAAAATGTCTAGGTGAGGACCTGTTGTCTTGTGTAAGATTCGCTGTTCTTGTTTTAGATTATATGTTCAAGTACAATGATCATCATCTTCTTGATTGCAAAAGTGTTGTTCATAACGTAAAAATTTTATTTGTGGAGATTTTGCCCCCAAAAGCCAGTTGAAGGGCCTTATCATATAATTTGAATCTTATGATAAGTTCATTTTACTTGATTCCCGGTCTCATCTCGATGTTGTGGATCTTTTGAGGTTACCTAACATTTTAATTTAAGAAAACTTTGCTTTGCTCTGTGGTGCTGTGCTTTTGTGTATATGTGTATGTAAGTGTGGAAAAAAGGAAATTCCTCTGCTAATGATTTTCACCTATGTAGCTTATGCCTACTGTGTGTCCAATTGAAAAATCAATACTACATTCTTGATCACCTAGCACCTCAACTTTAAAAGCGTGTATGAGATCGTTCGCTCCCACATCAGAGGTAAATTGCCTATCTTCTTTTGATAGGATTAAGGTATCCCTTTTTTCTCTTCTTATTGGCTACTACAAGTCCATAAGAATGGAGTCTCGACATTGCTTGTAGATTCAATTGATGCTTCTCCCAATGGATGGAAAAGATTTGAGGCGCTTGTTTTTGGATGAGTAAGGTCTTATCTCATGTGCAGATTTATGTAGTCATGTTTTACAGTTATAGTATTCTCCCTTATGCATATCCTCTGGTTCTAGTTTATAGTTAGTGGAATATGGGAAAGTGATTATTCTATTAGCTTCTTTACATAGGAAAGCTTTGATATTGTTCTATATTTTTTGTTATCTCTTGGAAATACAGCGCAGTATACTTAGTTCTCCTTTATCTCCCCTGATTTTGCTCCTCAAAACTAGATCTGATAACTTCCCAAGTAAATAATGAAAGCTTTTTAATTGTTGACTCATGTATTCCTATGCCATAGGTACTTGCATTGAGAACCAAGACTAAATTAGAGTGAAATTTTATGCTGGTAATATATTTCATACCATGCCCATTCTAGTGAGTTCCCTTTTCCACTCCATTCATTTTTTTTTTTTTGTCTTTCTCTTAGCCTCCGTTGTTTCTTATTCATATAACTCTCTGTTTCTATTAACGGATCTAATATATCTATAGTATTCAGTTCACTTTGAAACATTGTTACCCTTGTTTTCGACTTAGTACATAATCTTATGTTGTTCCCAAGACTGTATCAGGAGATTTTTCTTTTCTCCCCTACCCCTTTCTTTAGATTTCATATGAGTTAGATCAATTCACTCATGAGTTCGAAGATTCATAATCATGCACATTCTAATGGTTTGAGTTCTAAGGATTTTTCTTTCCAAGAGAAGTATGGTATATGTTCACAATATTAGGGTCCTCATCGTCCACCACTAATAACGTTGCTGGAGTGATAAGGTTAATTAATTTACCCTTAACGTATGTGAAGGGGCAGATTAAGGCTTACGGTTCTATACTTGTCCTTTAAGCCTAGATTAATTCACCATGGGGCATATGTATTCATTTATTTCCTTTGCTTGTCTGTTATATATGTAGCAGTAATTTTACTTTGATATAGAGAATTCTAATTTACATGTTTTTTTTTTGGCTGTGTTTGTAGGTGTTGAAGATTCTAAGTTGTCATTTAGCAACTTCAGCTTTTTTTTATTTTCTTACTCTTTTAGGGGGGTGTTATAGTTTTAAGTTTTTAAGGATATATTGTAAACTACTATCGATTATGTATGTTGTGATATCCAAAGGGATAAATTAAATAACATTTGTTTCAGCTTTCATCTTCTTATTGTTCTCATAATAGTTTTATTTAATCAATTGTGTTGTGAAAGCGTGTTTCAATTTATGTTAATCATCTTATTAGTATGATTTCTTCGTATCTATAACGACAAAATTTGATTGGTATGTTTACTATAATTGTAAATTTTAACGATGAACAAATTCGTTGTTATTGATCTGAACTAATGGCATGTAATCCATAATCACACTTAAACAATATTGATAAGGCGTTCCAGTAGAAATAAAGTTCAAATAAATGTTAAAGGATGTACGAAACCTTTACATTGTCAAACAGCTCATAACAAATCCACTCTCATGAGAACGTGTATCCAAAAGTCACCACACAGACAAACAATTTTAGAAATATCTCAAATAAAGGAAGAGAATAAAATCGGGACAGAGATCAATCAACTTCATGGAAACCTTCAACAGGGGAATTTAAGGGTTTATTTTGCCCAGAAGTGTCCTTTGTTTCTAATTCTGCCCAGAATTAAAATGGACTAAAGAGCCAAAGGAACCGTTCAAGCAACTTCATGGACAATAAGAGCTAAAGGAACCAAGGAAAATGGACACCTTTAATACTCTGAGAAGATCTTTTGTTTTTCAAATGCCATGATGCAATTCTACTCAGAAGACAAAAAGAAGCAAATTCATGCCTACTCAATTGAGCATGTAAAAACCTCAATAAAATTATGTAGTTTTCTAACACAGTAAGAAGGGGTGGCCGGGTAGGAAACATAGACAATAGAAAGTGAGACAAAGAGCATACCCAGAGTAGGCAAGACGTCGGAATGCACTACAACCGTCGCCAGAGAGACGCTGGAATCTGACCACCAGAATTGTCTGATTCAGATGAAACTTTCCAAAACCAGAGCAAGGCAAGCGCGGAATCCGAGTTCTCTGGGCAGAATTGTGACCGACGAGCAACCAAGCACAACCAGACCACCGGAATGTCGCCGTCGACTGCCAAAAATCCCACCGTCGACCACGGAAAGTCCCGATGGACTACCTAGGGTTTTGTGAGAGCTGCAATGGGCAAGCGAATTTGACTGAGAAGAGAAGAGAAGAGGAAGAGGCACAGAGAAAGGCTGAAACGCACGTCCCCCCTCTTTTAGGCAATTTAACTATTTCAACAAATTAAAAAAATTATCTGCCACGCTTATTATCCGTGCTTAATATGTTGTATTTACTAGATACACCTCTCTACGCTTAATATGCGTGGCCATACTTGAATTACGTACTGCCAATCATATAAGAGTAGTTATATTTTTTCTCACTTATTATGTGTGGGGAAAATTGTAAGCGTTTATTTTTCCTATTTTCTCTCCACACTTAGCCATGCGTGGTTAAATAAGAGTGGAAGAATGACCTTTTTTGTAGTGGTAAAGTCCATTTATCTGAGTCTTGGGCAATTAATATGTGTGCCCAAGGGATGGATTGAGAAATACTTTATGCTTTGCAAGTACACAAGCCCAAAACATTCCAAGAATTGACAACATGAGCTCATGACATGGAGCTTGCAATTGCTTACTATAGAAAAGGGTTTAACGATGACAAATCAATGGCATCGTTAAAAAATAGAACCTACATGCTTAAAGATCTTGAAAAGAATAAATATCATTATTTTGAGTTTGATACACCAAAAATGCTTGACGAACTTCTTGAGAAAGGGCTTATAGAACTTCCAGAGTCAAAGCCTCCTGTTACGCCGACATTCATTATATTGCGTTAAGCTGATTATATTGCCTCCTTACATTATAAAATTCGTATTTTTATAAACTATACGTGTTAAATTATTGTTGATGTACTTATGCGAACGATAATTTTATTAAAAAGAATGTCTCTGTCGCCATTAATATTATTATTATTATTAGTTTCGAAAACCTTTCGATAATTTTTAGTAAGCGTTAATATAGGTTATTAGCAAGTACTAAATCGATTAGGAACCCGAATACGATTAGGTTGTCAACCTTAGAGTTCGTTTCAATAGTTATTAAATCGAACCTTGATATTTTTGGGAATGAATAATCGACGAAGGGTCATTTTAGCGGTTGAGTTTAGAATTTGGGTTATGGATTAGATTAGCGGTGTCGAGTATCGAACAGTTTGGGACAAAAAAAAAATTAAGAGGGAATTTTTGTAATTTTGCTAACCCTTTTTCTCCTTTCCCCTCTCTTCCCTGTCGTGACCCCCCAGAACCCTGACACCTCTCTCTCTCCTCTGCTCTTCTTCTTCCTCTCATCTCCACCACGCTCGTAACCTCCATGCCCCAACTTCGCAGAGAACGTTCGCCACCCACAATCACAAATCCCACCCATTCAATATCCCCACGAACTAGCCTCCATCTGGTGTGAATTTTGGGCAAAACCAGGAAGAACCCACCTCGTTTTCGATAGGTTTGAGCACAAATTCAAGAGCACAGACATTTGTAAAGGTTCAACCATGCATTTTAGTGGTTGATTGCTTCGAAACCACCATAAATTGGGGACGAATTCGTACCCTTAGGTATCCATCTCAAAATCAAGTTATTTAGTGAGGTTTTGGGTTGAAATTACGGTTCGATTTGCACAAATTAGGTACGGTTTGGGGTCTGGTCAAGCGGTCAACAAGCAAGGGTCAAGGAATCCGGTTTTTCCAGCACTCAAAGTCGAGCCTAGCAGCCCTTGAACGAACCTTAAGCTTGGAATCGAGGTGGGGATTTTTTCGCTCCTAAATTATTATTATTTTCAACGAATTTAGCGAAAGTTAGTTAGTGCTTGTTGAAATTGAGTTTAGAAATCAGTTTGGGTAAAATAAAATTGAGATTGAGGAATTACAAACGTGGTATTGACTTTTGGATTCAATACTGAATTTTAGTAACCTGGCAGTTTGAAGAAATTCTTAATAAAAAGAATGTTGTCATAACGCGATTAATTTATCAGTTTATTAGTTAAATTGTGCTTGAAGCCTAAGGATGATAGTCGAGTGATTGAAATGATTATGGAATGAACTAAATAATGTTTAACGGTCATTGCTAAATCAGTTTGGGTGTGTCGACAGTTTATTTGTGGTAGTTGCAACGAAATATTATGCCTATGATTAATGGTTTGCGAACTGAAAAGTAAATGTCGCTTGAAGTCTCTATTTGTATCAGTTTAGTATTCGCTAAATTCTAAGTTGACTATTAAGCATGAATGTCATACTTATATACGATCATTTTATGTATTGTTGGTTTGTTGATGACAATATTAAACCGAGTTAATAGTTGGATGGCTTGAGGTGGAACTATTGAGTGGTTTGAGGTTCCTGTGGTCGGTGCTGTGTGAGGAGCGAGTTTGGGTTATGAATTGCCGCAATCGTGTGGATTGCCAGGCCATGTGTGGCTTAATGGGCAGATTCTGCCAAGTTGTGATATGAAGTGTATGAATATGCTATGTGTAAACCCTTTTCCCCCGATTTTCTACGTGGCATTACGTGATTAATTCTTGAAACTTTAGACATCTTTAAAAAGAAAATGTCGTTTATAAAGCTTGTTTTCATGTTTAAGAATGTTTTTAAGTTTTATCAATTGTCTATTCGTTTGTTAGGACGTCTAAAGTGTAAAAAGGTCCTAAACCGTCGAACTACTCAATTAGTAACTCGACTGAATAGTCGATAGGTTTAGGAAGTTCAAAAGCGTACTAAAAGTGAGTTCGAAAAAGTATTTAAGGCATTGGTTTGGGTATGACCCCTCCTCGTGTTAAACAGAATTTAAACGACCCGAAAAAAAGCACCTTAAGGTGCTAATTATGAAGCTTAGCTTATTTGCATGCTATTTGCTTACTTAAGTCTCTATTGAGTTTCGATTAAAGAGCTAAAAGGTCCATAATGACTTTAAGAAGCATTTGTGTTGAAAATATAGAAAGAAACCTTAAATTGCCTTATAAACTAGCCAAGTACTTTAAGGTTGTGAATAGTAGCAAGTTTGGGAACGTTTTAAGCCTTTAGTTTATTTATACACAGTTCTTAAGTTTTAAAAGGAATTGAAACGAGCTATAGAATGACAACTGAAGTTTTTATTACGAATCTAATTTGAGTTACATGCTAACTAAGTATTTTAAGTTAAGTTTTGAATAACAATGAGCTTGAAAGCGATCGAAGGTCTTAATTCGCTTAAGTACCTCTCTTGGAGTTGAAAAGGAATTTTCAAATGAATCTAGCTTGCATTTATTGCTAACTAAGTACTTAAGTCTCAAATGAGTTTCGATTTCGAACTTAGTTTGAATTAAACGTTAACTAAGCACGTTATATCTCAAACGAGTTTCGATCTATGGTTTAGCAAATGTATTACGTTTAAAAAAAGCTTTTAAGCTAAAAAGTGAAGTTGTTTTATGAGTTAGCAATTGTTTTATATTTATAAGAAGCTTTTAAGTTGAAAACGAAGTAGTCTTACGATTTAGCAAACTTATTACATTTATAAGAAATTTTAAGTTAAAAACGAAGCCTATTTATGTGTTAATAAACTTATTACGTTTACACGAAGCTTTTAAGTTAGAAATGAAGTTGTTATACGAGTTAGTAAATGTATTACGTTTATAAGAAACTTTTAAGTAAAAAGTGAAATCGTTTTACAAGTTAGTAAACATATTATATTTATAAGAAGTTTTTAAATTAAAAATGAAATGAAATATTAACATTTAGAAAGATTAAGGTCATTTTGTTAAAAAGTAAGTTTTCAGCAAAGTAAGCGTTTGAAAAAGAGATATGAAATACGACTTTAAAGGCTAAGAAAGTGCTAGGTAGTTGGCCGTAGGGTAGGAACTGGACTCAAGATATGAATTATCTTGGTGTGAGCTGTTCCTGGAAACTAGATGCAAAGATGGCGTGAGTTGTTTCCCCCTAAGATAAGTTAGGAACTGGACTCAAGATATGAATTATCTTGGTCTGAGCTGTTCCTAGGAACTAGACTCAAGATATGAATTATCTTGGTGTGAGTTGTTCCCCAGATAAGTTATGGTGTGTGATGCGTAAGAAAACCTTGAGGGGGGACTGGACTCAAGATATGATTATCTTGGTGTGAGTTGTTGCCCCATAGAGGACAATATCGAAGTTAGAGTTTATCTGCTGAGACACGTTTTGGCCAAAAGTTAAGTACGTATACCCTAGAGATAACGTGAGTTATGAGTGATGATCTCACTTAGGGGCAGTGTAAACCTCCCTTAACCAGCACAATAAGACGTTTTTATGCTATGAGTAAGTTTCTAATAAGTAAGAAAAGAAGTTGGCATTTCGTCATTTTAAGTATTTCAGAAAAGAAAGATTTATAAAGGCCATTATGAGGCCATATTGAATGAGATTTGAAAAGCTTATAAGGGTCATTAGAGGACCAATTTGAAAGAAGTTTCTTTTAAAGAATATGAGCCTCAAGAGGCTAACTAAAGTGTTTTTAAGAAAAGAAAGAAATATTTTAAATGTGCAACGTTTGCTCATCTTTTATGAAAGAATTTCCAAGTATAGTCAAGTGGAGTTTCAAATGTTGCATTGTTCGTGCAAGCTTTTCAATGTGCGTATTCTATGAAAGCATGTTTCTTGCCAAGTCATTCTTAACAGTTGAGGTGTTTCGTGAATTTTTAGAAAGAATTATAAGCTTTAAAGGAGTTGGTGTGAATCATAAACCATTCTTGGTATTTATCGGGAGTCACTATGTTTTCAAAATTGAGTTTGAAAGCGTTTTTGTACAATCCTTGTTGCCAACTTGTTTGTATGCCTGAATGCCTGCTAGTAGGGAAGTTTTAGTCACTAAGGGCCTAGAATTGAGTTAAGTGGTTGGAATGAAGTTTTAAGGAGGGCAATCTTTCCTTGGGAACTATGATTGCCTAATATGATAGTAAAGTATGAATGCATGATATGTGGCTATTATTAGTATTATTGCCTGCAGCTGTTTTGATCTTTTAAGGAGTAGGAGAATTCTCACTGAGCGTGTGGTTGCTCATCCCATTACTCTTTCCCCTTTTTCCCCCAGGCTTTTGTTATGACAGGTGGAAGTCAAGCTACCTACGCGAGCTGGAGTTTACCCCTGCTTGAAAAAGAGTCATGTGTGCCATATAAAAGTAGATTCATGTGTTTAACGATGTAATATAACGTATTCCTAGTTTGTAAATGTTGTAAACTAAGTTTTCTAGATCATATAATACATACAATTTATGAGTCACTCTGTATGGCCGTAAGAGCCAACCATCTGAATAGTTAGATGTCTTCTTGGTTAAAGTTAGTTGTATTTTGGGATGTGAACCCCAGTATTCCGGATGTGTGATCCATTGAGTTGTATGTTTGATTTCCCTCTTTATTAATGAACTTTATGGGTGGTGTACTCCAGGCGAACGACCCGTAGAGCTCTGGACTCTGGCGTGTGGCCGTTGAGCTTGTTTTAGAAGTTTTATATGTTTCTATTTAATGCAGGGATTTGTTGTAAGGCTTTTAGACTTGAAAATGATTAGTTTATAGGCGGAACTCTGTCCGTTTCGCCCCAGAAATTAAGTAAGAAATAAGAAAACATAACGCCCCTAACCCTAGGGGCTGGGGGTGTTACACATCCCGAAGAAATCAAAACAACTAATGATCCCAGACACTGCAAATATGACAGGGTCATCAATAATCTTGTAGAAAAGTGTAAAGCATTCAAGGGGCAAGTCCTGTAACTCGCAAAGCAAGGAAAGATAACATTAGATAAAGAAGACACTGAAGAATTCGATTGATCGTGTATCAAGATCATATTGGAAAATGCTTTGCAAGAAGGACGACCAAAATGCGCACTCATGGGGCATGACACTAACGTAAGCGCATGGGTATTTAGTATTGTTCTAATTTCATTCCCACAAAGACAAAATGTAATCCCTTGAGTTTTAACCTATTATAAAACACTAAGCAACCAAATTCCAATGGGTTGTCTCTATTATCGCTATTTAACTATCGAGAAATTGAATCAAATTAAAAACATCTAGGGAATTGTTTCACCTAGTAAGGAGTTGGATTGTTGGATTTAAATTTGAACTTTATCTAGAATTGTATGATTCAAAGGAGCACAATTGAACAAAGAATTGAAGATTTTCATTCAAAATAAAGTGAATTGCCTAAACTAATACAATTAACATTCTTTCAAACATCCTTGGTTTTAGTCTTGGTTATGGATTTTTTATTGCTAGGATTTCCTCTCAACAAATAACTCTCTTTCAAAAAGTCGTTAAATTAAGTTCTAACTTGTTATTCTAATAGGGAGTTTCCCCTTTCAGTACTTCACTAAACTATCTAGTATATGCAAGCCAATCTGGCCAAAATTTACTCGTAATTGTTCATCCACAAGATAGAATTCAAGCAAACCAATTTTGATAAAGCACAAATAGTGAAAATTGGAGATCCAACATCAATACTTTTGCTAACAAGTCCCTAGATTAAGAAAAACTACTCACACATAATTGAAATAATTAACATCTAAATAAAAGTTTGAGGAGAGATTAGAAGGAAATAAAACTTAGCAATAATGGTGGTCTTCATTGGCTTCCCATACTCCCAGCCTCCAAGTGCCAATCATGCACTCCAATTCTCTCTCATAATCTAAAGAAAACTTGAAAATACTAACACTAATGATAGAAGTAATGTTAGATGTCTTGGCTCTTTAGGCTCTCCTTCTTCTGCCGCCAAAAAAACCCTATTTAAGAATGAACTCTATCATCCTCAGCCACTAGATCAAGAAAGACGAAGATGCAAACAATTTCAAGCTCAGCACGGACCGTGGCCTTCACCGTGGAGCATTGTCTCAACATTCTCTAGTTCTTCTTTCCTCTCCACTGGCATGATGACTTGGGGACATCCGTGGGGAGTTAAAACATACTCAATTGGGGGTCAAAGTAAGGGCAAAAAGGTTCAAAAACTTGCAAAACTTAGAAAAGAACTATACTAAGGTGTAAAACGAGAAAATGAGTATAGATTATAAAATGAAGTTCGCAACTCTCCCTGAAAATGCAACAAAATGACCTAAAAATGAAGTATACTCTAAGCATTAAACAATCAAACATTGCAACATAGATGAGAGAATGAAGTTTTTGAAATAGCCTAACCGACCCAAGAAGCTAGCCCAAAAGTGACGGAAAACATTGCAAAATAGATGAGAGAATGAAGTTTTCGAAATAAGAACAAGTACCATCACATGAAACACTGAATCGATCACCCAAATCAACTTGAACAATCATATTGGCACGTAAAATATATAGAGTGTTCGAACAAAAAATGTGCTATTATTAAGGTACTTTTACACCTATTTTATGCTTGTTTTATTCGTGTTTTTAAGGTTCTTAACTGATTTTATTTTATTTTGCAGATTTTTAATAAATGTGAAAAAAGGGGCCAAAAATGGTAGAAAATGGCAAAAAATGTCGAGTATTGAAGAATGGGCCCAAGAAAGTACAAGAGAGCCGGTCCAGGAAAAAAATTGAACCAGACCAAAGCAAAAGAAAAACAAAACCAGGCCTAGCTCTCCCCAGCCGGCATGTGTGCCTCGCGTGACTACGCGTAATTACCCCACTCCCCTTCACACTCTCTCTCCTCTACCCCGAAACCAACCCAGAACAGAACCCTACTTCTCCATCTTCCTCATCTCATCTTTCTCTCTCTACCTCATCTCTCTCTCTTCCACGACACCAGCATCGTGTCCACCTCCACCGCGATTCACGCTAGCTGTGCCAGCACACACCCTTTGCTGTCCTCCATCACCACCGTCCAACACGCCATCCCCAATCGAGGGTCGAGATTGAAGATGGGTTCGGTATAAAGAGGATGCAGATGCCATTGAAGGGAAGCTAATGAAATTCTTGGTAATTTTAGGTTAGGTACTTTAGGGTTAGAGTAGGTTTAAATTCTGCTTTAGGTTTAGATTTTAGTTTTAATTCCAGTTTTTTTTCGATTTTCATATTAGGGTTGTTTAGATTTAGGGTTTCGATTTTAGGTTCGTTTTCAACATTCAATTTCATGTAATTAAGCTTTGATTTCGAATCCTCATTAATGAATTGCAAGAGTTTTTGGGGTTTATTTGACTCATTTTGGTTTTTCTTGCCCTTCCCCTGTTCTGTTTCGTTTTTGCTTCGTTGTTAATGGTTGTACCGCCATTGATGGACGGTTGAGCTGCAAAGCGAGGAGGCCTGAAGTTGAGTAGTTTCGGTTTCTTCCCCCTCCCTTGTTTTTGGATCGTTCGATGGTTGCATTTTGGGTTCGTAGCTGAAGCTTTTGTTAGTATTCACTTGCCTTTGCTCTGTTTTAATTCCATTTTACCCCTCCACTGCTGTTTTTTGTTCTTCGTTGATTTCAGTGTGTTAGTCCCCTCTTCATGATTTTAGCTTGGTTTGAGTGTTATTCTGTTGATGAGGTTTTTAGGTTGAATCATGTTTTTGGCTTGAATTCAATGCTGCTACTTTTCCCCTCCCCTACTGTTGCTTTCGATTTTGCTTATGCTCTGAGTAGGCTAGGTTTCAATTCTGCTCAATAAAATGATGTTGATTCTATTGCTATTAGTTTGGTTGAATGTGCTAGTTAAGTTTTAAAGCTTTAGTCGATTAGTATCTTGGTCGAATCAATTGATTTAGTAGTTCAGATGAGTTTAGTTGATTTAGGGCATTAGTACTATTTGAATAATATCACTTAATTTAGTGTAGTTAATTACTTAAATCGTTTCGTTATAAATGACCGTAATCTCACCGTCGTCCCTGTGGATCGACCCTCAAAGTACTACGATAACAATCGTGTGCTTGAGATTTTCTCTTTTCTTTAGTTTATTTTTCCACCCCCTCAAAAACCATCAACAATTTTGGCGCCGTTGCTGGGGACGGTGGCATGAGATTTGGTCATCTTTCCTTTTTCGTAGCTACTCTCTTTCATACTTTGTTTTGTTGATTTCATTAGTAGTTGTGAGTTGATCAATTAGTTGTTGTCATTTGTTTTGGTTGATTTCTCTAATTTGGGTATCAATCGTTACTTAGTTTAATCGTTTTTTTTTAAAACCCCAAAATCCAAAAGAATTTGAAAAAACCTTCAAAAGTTCCGAAAAAAAAGAAAAAGCTTAAAAATCCAAAAACATTTGAAAAATTTGAAAACCACAAAAATAAAATAGAAAATCCAAAAAACTCAAAAAAATTGAAAAATTGAAAATCCCTAAAAATTGTAAAATTTGAAAAACTTTAAAATTTTTAAAATGCTAGTTTTCAATTTCCCGCAATTTGAGCGCGAATCTTTTTGGAATTATTTTTCAAGGCTTAATGATTATCGTGCTCAACTGAATTGTCACTTTCAAAAATGGGAAATTTGTTATTTTATGCTTTAATGGGTTTTGATTTGAATAACAGCTTGTGATTTGTAATGGAGTGGCTGATGCTCCATAAGCTTCATGTTGCATCATCTTCGTGAAGCATAGCTTAGGTGTACTTCAACACCTAACCTGGTATGATCGTTCCACCCTTCTTTTCCTTTCCATTTCTTTTTTGTACTTAGTTGTAAATATTTGGGATTGTGAATATATGGGTGTTTTAGTTTCTGTGTTTCCTTAGTGCTTTGTTTTGTTTCTTCAGTTTAGCAAGTTTTGCTTTTTCTTTGGTTTAATTATTGTTTAATAGTTTCTTTGAGTTCCCTTTTTTATGTTTTAATGACTTTGTTTTCGTCTTTCCTTTTGTTTTCATTTTCTTTTGGCTTTTGTCCCATTTTAGGTTTCTTTTGGTTTAGTTTGGGCTTTAGTAGGTCCTTGTCTTTTGGTTTTGTGTTTGTTTTTGTAAATATGTGTGTTTCCTTTGATTTTAGTTTTGATTTTCATTTTTATTTTGGTTTTATTTGGGTTTTGGTTTTGTTTTTGATTTTCCTCGTGTCTTAGTTGTATATATATATGGTTTTACAGTTGTATAGCTGATGTGCTTACTTTTTAGCGCCTTAATTCCCACAATGAGGACATTGTGATGTTTTGGTGTGGGGGTGAGGTGCCCATTTATTGAAAATTTTTGACGATTTTTGTTGTTTTTGGGGTCGTGTGTACTCTTTTCTGATTATCTTGAATCCCCTGTACTTTATTTATTTGCTTGTATGTAAATGGGATGTGCATGATAAGTCTCCGACCTCAAATTTGATATTTTAAGTCCTAATTCTAACACTAGTTGTTCATTATGGGTTGTGTAATCCAGTCCTTATTTATTCCTTCATCATATCTTTAGGTCTTAGGTTTCCATGAATAATTCTCCCACTAGTTTGTGACATCATTACTTTGAAAAAAAAATTGAAAAAAATTGTATTATAAATAAACAAAGAATAAAATTTGGAATGATAGGTATCCCTTTGAGGCATGCGCTACTGGGCGTTACCCTTTGAGGTACGTGCTACTGGGTGTTACCCTTTGAGGCACGTGCTACTCGGTGTTACCCTTTTAAGCAATATTGCTACTGGGAAAGCTTGCTTCCAAAATTAGCACGAGAATAATGTAGTTGTGTTAGCCATGTGGGATTGAGCCTAATTCTGGTAAACCTAAGCCCTAGGATGATGATACACTTGCACACAAGCACCGGGATGGATTCAAAATCTTGATGTTCAATGGGGTGAAAAATTAGGGACTTGATGTCATTTAGGAGGTAGAGGGCTTTGAAGTACATGTTATGTATATACAGGTTAATAATTGAGTACATGGGTGATTTAGTTGATTAGGAGTTGTGCATATATTTCCCAAATTTTGTACATATCAGTTTTGAGAAAAACCCAAAAAGATTTTTCTTTAATTTTCGAATAATTTTGTGGGTATTTCACTTTGAAACCCTCATGAGACCTTACGCGTCCACTTGGGAGTCCAATGGGTTTAAAGGGCTTGTTGCATACGCTAAATGCAACCGTGATTCCTACGACAGTGAGTTAGGATTTTTTTTTCTTATTTTTCATTTTCTTTTAGTTAGTTTAGTTTGTTTTACTCGAGGACGAGCAAAATCTTGGTGTGGGAGTATTTGTTCAAACAAAAACTGTGCTATTTTTAAGGTACTTTTACACTTATTTTATGCTCGTTTTATTCGTGTTTTTAAGGTGTTTATCTGATTTTATTTTATTTTACAGATTTTTAATAACTGTGAAAAAAGGGGTCAAAAATGGTAGAAAATGGCAAAAAATGTCGAGTATTGAAGAATGGGCCCAATAAATTACAAGAGAACCGGTCCAGGAAAAAAATTGAACCAGACCAAAACAAAACCTGGTCCAGGACTTCCCAGCCGGCATGTGCACCTCGCGTGACTACGCCTAATTACCCCCTCCCCTTCACACTCTCTCTCCTCTACCCCGAAACCTACCCAGAACAGAACCCTACTTCTCTATCTTCCTCACCTCATCTTTATCTCTCTACCTCATCTCTCTCTCTTCCACGACACCAACACCGTGTCCACCTCCACCGCGATTCACGCTAGCTGCGCCAGCACACACCCTTTGCTATCCTCCATTGCCATCGTCCAGCACACCATCCCCAATCGAGGGTCGAGATTGAAGATGGGTTTGATATAAAGAGGATGCAGACGCCATTGAAGGCAAGCTAATAAAATTCTAGGTAATTTTAGGTTAGGTAATTTAGGGTTAGAGTAGGTTTAAATTCTGCTTTAGGTTTAGATTTTAGTTTTCATTCCAGTTTTATTTCGATTTTCAGATTAGGGTTGTTTAGATTTAGGGTTTCGATTTTAGGTTCGTTTTCAACATTCAATTCCATGTAATTAAGTTTTGATTTCGAATCCTCCTTTATGAATTGCAAAAGTTTTTGGGGTTTATTTGAGTAATTTTGGTTTTTTCTTGCCCTTCCCCTGTTCTGTTCTGTTTTTGCTTCGTTGTTAATGGCGATACCGCCATTGATGGACGGCTGAGCTATAAAGCGAGGAGGCCTGAAGTTGAGTAGTTTCGTTTTATTCCCCCTCCCTTGTTTTTGGATCGTTCAATGGTTGCATTATGGGTTTGTAGCTGAAGCTTTTGTGAGTATTCACTTGCCTTTGCTCTGTTTCAATTCCATTTTAGCCCTCCACTGCTGTTTTTTGTTCTTCGTTGCTTTCAGTGTGTTTATTCTCCTCTTCCTGATTTTAGCTTGGTTTGAGTGTTATTCTGCTGATGAGGTTTTTAGGTTGAATCGTGTTTTTGGCTTGAATTCGATGCTGCTGCTTTTCCCCTCCCCTACTGTTGCTTTCGATTTTGCTTATGCTCTGAGTAGGCTAGGTTTCAATTCTGCTCAATAAAATGATGTTGATTCTATTGCTATTAGTTTGGTTGAATGTGCTAGTTAAGTTTTAAAGCTTTAGTCGATTAGTATCTTGGTCGAATCAGTTGATTTAGTAGTTTAGATGAGTTTGGTTGATTTAGGGTTTTAGTACTATTTGAATAATATCACTTAATTTGGTGTAGTTAATTAGTTAAATCATTTCGTTATAAATGACCGTAATCTCAACGTTGTCCCTGTGGATTGACCCTCAAAGTACTACGATGACAATCGTGTGCTTGAGGTTTTCTCTTTTCTTTAGTTTATTTTTCCGCCCCCTCAAAAACCATCAACATGGAGCTAAAATAACCAGTACACCCTCACTTTGGGAATGAAGCGCTCATCACTCATGCGTTTAAAAATATAATGTTGTTCTCTCAAATCTAATTCCAAAGAATCAAATCTACCATCGGTTTAACAAGACTCTTAAATCCTCCACCAATGAAATGCCATACATGCTAGGAAATAATGAGGACTCTGGTAGGATTATAACGGGGCTATAGGTAAAGGTAGGCTAGGAACAAATATATTGGAATTCGTGGAGCTCAAAACCAAAGACTATGAGTATAAATCATCTTTATCCAACTTTTCACAAAAAATACTCCTCACACCAAACACCAATGCATCTCAAATACAGAAAGTATCCCTAGTTGGTCGATTATGCGAAAAGTGTTGAAGCATACACAACTAAAAGTTGCATTTTAACGACCAATTTTTAACGACAAAATATAAAATTTATCTTTAAATGTTATTAATAACGACAAAAGTGTTTTTTTGTTGTTTAATTTCATCAAAACATCACCATTAGACAATGAACGAAAAAGTAGGTCATTATTGTTTTTACAAAGCACATAACTTGATGAGGAAAATTAAAAATAAAAATTGAAATATTAATTACAATTTCCCTCCTATGTTAAGATTGTTAGGGTGAAAATTTAGGTTCACGTCACTATAAGATCAAATCTTGCTAAAAAAATTAAAATCAAATTAAAGTAACTTACCTTAAGATGGAATGGGTCAGCCAGCATGCGTGTGACTTGAGGACTCTTAAAATCAAAACAGCCATGAGATATGAGCACTATTAAAATGAGATTAAAATCACATTATTTGCAGCTCTTTCAATTCATTTTCCCAACAAACACCGACATAGCTTCTCCTTCAAATTGCAGCACACTCTTGAAACCCTAGCGTGCGCATCATTGCCGATTCCAAGTTCTTTCTAGAAATTTCATCTTCACTGCATCAGGTTTGTTCTCAATTGTGGTATTCTTGCCCATAATTTGCAATCCTTGCTCATAATGTTGAGTAACTCACGTAGGTATCTTCTGCTTTTGCTGTCGATTTGTTGTCGAACACCAATAGTACTCTCACTAAGGTGCCATTGTCGAACGCCTATGGTCGAAAATTGATAGTAGTTTCGCAGCTCGAGGTAAATCTTCAATCCATGTCTGTGCCTATATCTCTCTCTGGTTTTTGCTATGCGAATTGTTCAAATTCAACATAGGCGTGTAACTGATAGTAATTCACCAAGGTACGAATTGTTGGAATTGTTCAAAGTGGCTAGAAATTTTTAAGTGAAAAATTTTCATCTACAAACTAGGGGTTATGAGATGAATGGAAAATTTTGATGTAGAAGCTTGATTGTTGTCAACTGAATGGGAATTTTTCACATATGAAATACTCTCTGATTTGATTTTGCAATCCATGTCTCTGTCCTGTTTTTACTATGCGGATTGTTCAAATTCAGTATAGGTGGGTAACTGATAGTATTCTCACCGAGGTGCGAATTGTTTGAATTGTTCAAAGTGACTGGAAATTTTTAAGTGAAAATTTTTCAACTACAAATCAGGGGTTATGAGATGAATGGAAAATTTTGATCTAGAAGCTTGATTGTTGTTAGTTGAATGGGAAATTTTCACATATGAAATACTCTCTTATTTGATTTTTCATCTAGAAATGAAAAGTGTTTCAAGATCGGCGAGTATGTGGTGGTCTTGTGATGAACTTGAAGCCTAGATTGTGCTTGGAACTTTGCGATCAAGTTGTAGTTAACAGATTTCAATGGATATCCCATCTTATGTATACAATTATATATTTGTATACTGGTATATTCCAACATTTGGCTCGATATATGTTTATTAGTATGATTTTGTACAAGGAAATTGAAATTTACATGAAATTGTGTGAAATATAAAACGTAATCAAAAACAATAATGACAGTTTAGAAACAAAAAATGTTATGCCTCGCCATGTGATCTTCAACACATATTAGAAACTAAAACTGCTTTCGTTTCCATTTGATAGGAACTTTTTAAGACTGAAACAAGCACTTTTGTATCTAGTAGGCACTAATTTCTTTGTGTGTAAAGTTTGTTTCCATTTGAAACGAATTTTTTAAGACTGAAACATACACCTTTGTATCTACTAGAGACTAAATATTCTTTGTTTGTAAAGTTCGCTTTTCTTGAACGAATACCTTTGTGATAAACAAACTTTCTGATTTTTGATACTAACACTTAAAGTGACACTTAAATGAACTTTAAGTCTCATATAAATGAACTTTCTGATTTTAAGTTTGTTTCTGATTTTATGATAAACGAACTTTCTGAAACGAACTTTCTGATTTTGAAACGAATACCTTTATGGATGACACTTAAAGTGACATGGAGACTACTGGCTTGTCCATTGACATGAACACAATATTACTAGAACAAGGCATGAATTGAAGAAAATGACTTAAAGATGATAAATTACAAAGAATACATGCCTATTGTAGATCTTTGGAGCAACCAAACCCAGGGTCTTTAGATGCTCATTCTTCTCCAAAATAATCACACAATATAATTCAAAAGCAATGTTAATAGGGAAATATTTCCAACTTGAGACAGTGTAAATGGAACAAACTTAATGGGTTCATCTACCACATCATCCCTTTGACACATTTAGCAATAACCATGTCTCATATATATAAGCAATGCAACATGTTAATATATAATTGTGAAGTGAAATAGGGTATGGAGCATAATTGGTTCGGAGTTTAATTAGTTACTAGTTAGGGAAGGCATTTTATCAAACAGTTGGTATGCATAAGCAATAGAGGAATATTTACAACATTGCGATGATAATAGTCAATCCCTCCCTGATTTATGGGCCAACCAAGCTTCAAGAGTTGAAAACACAAATAAATTGGCAAATAAATTTGTTAGAGGATGGACTAAGCTAAAACTCTTTCGCCCTTTTCTGTTTGCTTAAGTCAACCCTTTTCTCCTTCTTTCTTCTTCTTTTATTAATTATTATTCTTCAACACTCTGGCCTTTTGCGTGATGATGTACATAATAATGTTGAACTTAATTCTCCATCTAATACTTAATTCAAGTTCACCTCTTTGACGAATTAGAATCTGATTGTTGTTAGATAGGTTAAATGTGATGGTATATGCAAGCTCTACAATTTCTATATAAGTAGATGAATTCTCTAATCTTTAATTGACTTTAACATAGCTTCCTATATTTCCTCTGTTTTTTAGTTGAGGTAATGTATGATGATTTTTAAGTCATTCTCCTTGGAACTGTATATGGGGAGGCCTTTTCCTCTTTATGTTTTACATACGTTCAATTTTGAGATTCCGTTTAATAGATTTCCTTTTGGGATTGAATAAAATCCTTGTGTTTGGTCATCAGGGTTAGTAATGTTGATGTTCACTTACAAATTCTATGCTATTCTATGCTTATTTTATTTATTTGTTTTGATTATGCCGTTATCCTTTCAGTCTACATTTGCTTCTCTTTGTTTAATTTGCACACTACCATTTTAATCGACTACTAGTCTGGACCTGTGTTTTGCACGTCATATGTTAAAATAGCATTTTGAATACATATATTGTTGAAGTAATAATCGAATGACCATTTTAGACATAATTGACTCATTGAAAAGATGACACAACTTCATTGACCCATGCAATTCCCATGCCATATTGACTCCTGTGTTGCACGACAACTATTTGCATAATCAAGATTATTTAAGCTGACATACTGAGTGAAACTAAACCTTAATTGACTGAGCCAAGGCGCTTTCTTGTCTTATTATCATGGCAAGCTAGAGGAGATATTGATGTAGGAGGGATTCTGATAAGTATAATTTATTATTGAGGATGACGGATGACAACTAACTCTACGTATAGTTGAGAGGGAGGAGGCTTAGGAGCTTAAGGTGATTGTAAGGACCCACAAACTTGTTTCTAGACAAGCCATAAATGTTAGCAAATCTCTAATCTTCTATTGTGTTAGTGCTACAAAAGTTATGCAACATGCTGTCCTGATTAATCCGAAGTTTGTCAACCTCCCCACTAAGAAAAATGGTTGGGACTGTCATCTTGGATAGGAAGGAAGAAAAGAGAAAATTTTCAATATTTGAGACAGTATACAGGAAAAAGACAAAAGGATGAAATACCGTTTATTCTTTCAAGTGTGGGACTGCTGTTCATCTTGAGTGTACGGCATGCAAACTTATGAAATTAGGGGTAACCTCAAGCGATTATAGAGCTGGCAGATTTGAATTGTTGAAAGTTTTATTTCCAAACAAAAATTTAGCTTTAGTTAAGAGAGAGCCAAAATGTGCCAATTTTAGATCAAAGTTTTCGTCAGATCAGATTGCCTGAGTATTATGTGTAGTATAGACGCCTTTTAGGTCAAAATGTTCCAAACAAAAAAAATTTCGTCATTAGAAACCTATTTTCTAGTAGTGTTACTTATCCATCGGGCGAAACGTGGCTCAATAAAGTAACAATAAGTCCAGTTGAGAAAGTAGAATGCCCAATATGCCGTGAAAAGAGAAGTTTTTGTAAATAAATTCTTTCCTATGGTCAACATTGAAGCTACATAAACTACAACTATTCCTTGAGTCACAAGTAAGACTGTTATATTTGAACAAGCCGTGCCCCCCTTTTTCCATCCTATACACCCAGCTTAGAATGGAGTTGACTGTTGAGGGTATAGATTTGGATGTGGATTCGGATTGAAGCCAAATAATGTACAGACAACTCAGACCTACACCAAATTATGCTAGATGTCCAGTCCAACTAACACAAAGAAATACCTCTCTTTCGAAGTCCATGTGATATGAACCTAGATTGTTTGGAAGTCCATTCCCTCCATACAGACACCCCCCAAAAAAACCAACCAAAAAACAGAAAAGGTCGGAATACAATCAGAATGAGAGGGGGGGGGGGGGAACAAACACTAAATAGAGATATCTCGGACATGCTATGCAAATTTCAATCAAAAGATTACAACATGAATTTTGCAGTTCAGCACAAAGACCACATTATTCGCGCTCCAACTTCAAACCTACAAGTAGTGAAAGCTTATTATGGATTAGGCAACCACAGCTACAGTTCCAAATTGCATTACTATAGCATATTCACGAGTTATACTTATAATCTCAGCATTTTTTGTTAATTCATTTATTTATTCTTTTGGGCAAGGGCTTACAGTTATTAGCATACTTTTTTCCATGCAAAACATAGCAATCAACCTTTCATAAAAGACCTTGAAAAAATTTAGAACTACATATTTGAATTTTTTAGAACTAAATATTTGAAGATGGGCAAAATTTGAATGAAGGCCATACTCCAGATTTGTTTGGCCATATTAAATCCTATCTTTTGTGTATAATATGATTTATCGTGAACGAAATAGAATCTGATTGTTGTTGGATAGGTTAAATGTGATGGTATATGCAAGCTCTACAATTTCTATATAAGTAGATGAATTCTCTAATCTATAATTGACTTTAACCTAGTTTCCTATATTTCCTGTATTTTTTAGTTGAGGTTATATGTGACGATTTTTAAGTCATTCTCCTTGGAACAGCACTTTCTTGTTTCTTCAGTAGGCCACCATAAGACAACTTCAGTTGCACATCCCCATCCATGTTTCACAAGACAAAGAAGATGCAGGAAGGAAAATCTGCCTACTCAGCCTTATAACTAGTGGCCTTAGTTTGGGGGGGGGGGGTGTTAATATCACAGTGGTATTCCTGTAAATGCAAATACCAGCAGTTAACAAGTAGGCGAGATCTGAATATGTCCATTTTCGTACAAGAAAGTGGTACTTCTGTTTAATCGACTATACTTTTTTGATCGACTATCTTTGGCCATTGTCATGTCTGATTGAGTTGTAATTGTATGCTATTCTTTGGGAGTGCTAATTATGTTGTGGTGAACAAGGAATAGACTTAGGAATGACTTACATCTACACCATGAACATGCTTCTGACCTACCTATGCATGCTAGTTGGCTCTCTAGCCATTACGATGTCGGATTAAGTTTTACTCCCAAGATGAGT
The DNA here is from genome assembly GCA_017589665.1 of Selenicereus undatus. Lineage (NCBI taxonomy): Eukaryota > Viridiplantae > Streptophyta > Magnoliopsida > Caryophyllales > Cactaceae > Selenicereus > Selenicereus undatus. Next base: position 61,197,705 of record JACYFF010031958.1, read on the forward strand.
GCTCGAGGACACTTGATATGGTGGTTATGCTGTAGTTGGAGTTATTTCTTTTGTCATTAATTATTGCTTCAAAGTCCAAATATGATATGGTGGTTATATGTGAGCATGAGAACAAATGTGATATGCTTTATTTGTTTTCTTCGCTTATTCCCTTACTCAAACATTGCATATATCATATGCCATTTAGTTTTATGAATTATTGAAGTTACTTGAGAACTAAGAAACAATGTCGAGAAACAAAAATATGGCAGAAGAAGTTGAGAACAAATGAATAGCAATCATCATGAAATTGAATGAGCATTTGTATTTGTCAGATCTGAATTCATTTGCTATTGTACATAGAATTATATGTATCTAATGACTTAGATGAAGGTGAGAAAGGTCTAGGTTTAGGAGAATTTGAAAAATTGTTCTTAAAAAGCTGCTTTTTCAATTAAAACTATGTTATCGTCCATTTGTAAAGTATACAATAGTGCAGTAAATTTTAGTTTACGATGATCATATGACAATTTATAGCATATTAATCCAATTAACTGACAACTGATCGTCAAACAGGGTGTTATACTAATTAATTAAGATAAGATAGCTTCAAAAATTAAGTTTAGCAGAACACAAACCTTACTATTCTTGCTCATATTTGTCAGCATAATATCATCTTGTGGACTTGTATCCAACTGTTTAAGTGCACATATTGATATAATATCATTTGCCACATTCTTGATTTTTGTTGGCTTTAGCAGCTAGGGCACTTGTCCTATGCCATAGTGACCTATTTTCCCTAGTTCATAACTTCACATGTAGAGCTTATTTGATTAAGGTCTAGCCTGTTTGATTAATTGGTTAGATAATATTGCCTACTTCTTTTAGCTACTACATTGGTCAATTTTTTCTAAACCTTTATCATTTGACGTACCATATCCAAGTTATGAAAGAGATCAATTTATTATGTTGCATAAATTGGCCTAATGGATTGGATGTTTTGTGGTTGCATTACTCATCTATTTGTAGAAACTAGTAGCACTTATAAACACTGAAGTTTAACATAATTAACACAACTACAGATTTGAATAATCCTATAGGATTCTTGCCGTTCGAAATAGATGATAATTTTTAGATGAGAATATAAAGTGAAAAAAAGTGTGTGAACTGAAAGATACGTTATACTGCTCAACACTAATGATTAAGACACTGAAAACGTATGCTGACAAAAATTATGTGTATGAGTGTATCTAAATCTTTTTTTTTTAGAAGCCTACATTTTGTGAAACTTGAGTTAGGTTAACACGAATTTCCTCCATTTTTTCCAAACACTAGGTACTTTTTTTTATCGACAAATCTGCTATAATTTTGAGGTAATGGCACCTAACAAGGACTAGATGAACATTGAGTTTTCCTTAGTGAGGAGTATGAGAAAGGAGGGGAAAGTTTCTTAGAATATGCCTTTACTAAACTAGGGACAAAGTCCATCCGCTGTCCATGCAGGAAATGTGTCAACTTAGAGTTTGGAAGTCGTGAGTTGGTTTATGGGCATCTCTTAGCTTATGGAATGGTTAAAAGGTACACATTTTGGTACCATCACGGGGAGACGTTTAGCTAGTCTACTGTTGAGATGAATGATGATGATAGTATACATGAAGATGATGAAATGCATGGTATTTTGAGGGATTTGTATCATGATTTTAATGATATAGGATCCTTCTGCCATGACAAGCAAGAAGAAAAGCCAAATAATGAGGTTAAGAGATTTTTTAGGCTATTGAAAGACTCACAGGATCATGTTTATGACGGTTGTAAGGCTTCAAAAATGTCAATTTTAGTAAAGTTCCTTCACATTAAAACTCTAGGATGATGGAGTAATGAATCGTTTGCCGTGCTGCTGAAATTCATGAAAGAAGAGTTATTGCCCAATGGATCAAATTTGTCGGACTCTTATTATGAGGAAAAAAAGATGATCAAAGATCTCAGACTTTCTTATAAGAAAATTGATTCATGCGTGAATGATTGTATGTTGTATTGGAAGGAGAATGAGGAGTTACATGCCTGGAAAGTGTGTGGTGTATCTAGATGGAAGACTGATAAGCATAATGGTGAGGACAAATATGGGTCAAATGGTAAAAGAATACCAAAGAAGACTGTGCACTATTTTCCGTTGAAGCCAAGGTTACAAAGGTTATATATGTCGTCCAAGACAGCTTCCTTAATGAGATGGCATCATCACGAAATAATGAGCCATCTAGCTGATTCTATTGCATGGAAATCATTTGATGAGTTGCATATAGGGTTCACTTCGAACCCTTGTAATGTTGGCCTTGGCCTTGCTAGTGATGGATTTCAACCTTTTGCAAATTCTAAAACTTCATATAGTATTTGGCCCATCATTTTGATACCATATAACTTGCCTCTTGAGTTGTGCATGAGACAATTAAATATGATTCTTTTAATGCTTATTCCTCGCCCTAAGAGTCCTGATGACTTAATTGATATATATTTGCAACCCTTAATTGAGGAGTTGAAAGAGTCATAGGAAGTTGGTGTTTAGACATATGATGCGTCTTCTAGCTCTCATTTTAAGCTACATGTAACTTTGCTATGGACAATAAATTATTTTCCAGCATATGGCATATTATCTAGATGGAGTACAAAGGGGAAGCTAGCATCCCCCATTTGCATAAAGGGGACTCATTCGATGAGATTTTCTCATGGTGGTAAGCAATGTTATATGGGTCATTGATGTTATTTACCTACAAACCATATATTTCGAAAGCAGAAACATCAGTTTGATGGAACCATAAAACGTGGTGGACCTCCAAAGCCTAGCTTGATCCATGAAATTGTTCATCAAGTGAAAGATCCTGAGAATCTTGTTTTGACTAAGGCTCCACATTTGAAGCCCAAAATATCTCATGAGAAGAGGGGGGATAATTGGAATAAGAAAACTATATTCTTTCAACTTCCATAGTGGAGGGACCCTCTACTACCCCACAATTTGGACTTGATGCATATTGAGAAGAACATATGTGATTATATTCTTGGAACAATAATGAACATCAAGGTAAAAACCAAGGATACTATTAAGACACGGTTTGATTTAGAGAAAATGGGTTTGAGGTCCGATTTGCACTTGTTGAAAGACAGGCACAAGTTAAAGATGCCTCCTGCTCCATAGACTTTATCGTTTCCAGAAAAGCGTATTTTTTACCAATTCTTGAAAGAGTTAAAAGTTCCAGATGGCTTCTCTTCCGCCATGTCTTATTGTGTGAACATGAAGGAGACAAAAATATCTGGTCTCAAAAGTCAGGATTGTCATGTTATACTCAAACATCTCTTACCACTAGCATTGTGTGGCCTTCTTGCAACATCTGTACGAGAGGCACTCATTGAGCTATCAGTGTTCATTGATATATTAGGTGCTAAAGAACTAAAGATTGAGGACTTGGAGCAAATTGAAGCTCAAATCCCTGTTACTCTATGTAAGATGGAAAAAGCTTTCCCTCCAGCGTTTTTTGATGTTATGGTGCATTTGTCGATCCATTTGGTTCATGAAGCTAAAATTGGGGGCCCAGTCCAATTTAGATGGATGTATCCTATCGAAGAAGTTATGCATTCATTTAAATCATACATCCCCAATAGGACTAGACCAGAGGCATCAATTGCAGAAGGCTATTTAACTGATGAATGTATAACCCTTTGTTCAAGGTATCTCCATAACATGGAGACCAAGTTTAACCATTCGCATAGAAATGACAAAAATCAAGTTGAGAATGATGGAGGCTTATCTATCATTAATCATCCTGGTCGTGGATTGGGATCGCAAAGAGTTCATACTAATGTTGATAAGCATGAGTTAGATGAAGCTCATACCTATATTTTGAAGCATTGTGATGAGGTCCAGCCTTTTCTAGAATAAGCCTTGCCTTCAAAGTATTTTGGTCTTTTTAACTCTTTGTATTTTGAATTAATTTGTGAACTGAAGTAACTTTTTCATTTTATTCAGCCAATACTCTACAAGTCAACCATCTAACGCTTCACTTTCAGAGGAGGAATGGTGTAAAAACTTTAGATAACGGCTCAAGTATGAAGTAAGTATACAATGCTATATTAATTACCACATATATGAAAATTAACACATGCATAACTTAATACATTGTAATTAATATTTTTAGGTAATGCGATTATATGAAATTGAGAAGAATGACAAAATGGAAGATTTGCTTTCACTAGCTTATGGGCCAACTCAATATGTTACCTCTTTTAGTGGTTATATTGTTAATGGATATAGATTTCATACAAAAATTTGGGAAAAGAGTTTGACAACCCAAAATAGTGGTGTGGTTGTAATAGGAAATACAGGCTAAGGAGATCCAAACATAGATTATTATGGGGTCTTGACTGACGTGCTTGAGTTATAATATCTCGGGGGAAGACAAGTTGTGATATTTTGTTGTAAGTGGTTCAATGTATATGACAAGATTAGAGGGAATGGATGAATATGGCTTCATTAGAATTAATTGTAAACGGCGATGGGAAACTAATGAGCCATTTATCCTAGCTAGCCAAGCAAATAACACTTTCTATGCAATCGATGATGTGAACATAGGATGGCATGTAGCTCTAAAGTCACAACCACATTCCTCTTATGAAATGTCATTACTAGATGATCCATGTGGTATTAGTTATCAAAGCGATGTATATCAAGCCAGTGAGCAGAGATCCAAAAAGAGGCGAAACGATGATATAGTTGCAGTTTCTTTGATAGTTATATTATTGATGTTCTATTGACATTTGCAAGGTAAACATTTATTTTTTTCCCCATTTGAAAAGGTGTTTGATTATATGACCTGTTGAATAAAGTTAGCTATGAAATTATCATATGGTTGTAAAATGACATTGGTATGGAATAAGATCATGCCTATGAGATACACTGTGTTAGGTTCACTACTGTGGCAATTTACAACGAGTAAGTAACTTCTAGTGTGAAGCATTTTTACTACTTAGAAAGTTATACTACTTTCAAGACTAAACTTATTGGTTAGTACTAAATATATCTTTCTAACTCATGTACAGGATAACTATGATTTTATGTAGCAACTGAAAGAATTCCCTGGCAGAAACCCTTGGAAATGAAAGGCTATACAAGGAACAAAGATGATATAGCACCTCTTGTGACATTGCTGCAAATAAATCAGTTGTTGATGACATTTGTTATCTATGATGTTTAAAATGAATATGTATGAAAATAAGTTATTTTGATGTTCATCTAATCAGTTGTTGATGTCCAAATTACTGCATTGGTTAGGTATTGACTGGTAGTAGCTGATAGTGCTAAGGTTTTTATGTGATGTTGTCTAAAAGATTGCATGGAAAGCTTCTATTATGTTTGTTGTTACTTATTAGATACAACATTTAATGATGTGTTGTGGATGATCTGGGTTTATCATACTTGATTACTAAATTGGTACAATACTTAATGTATACATAGGATGTGGATACATATGCTAGAAAGGTAATACTTTTTCTAATTTTATTTAACTTGCTACAAAAGAAACAATGATGAGGATTTGTATTTTGCTGTTTTAGCTTTCTTGAAATGGTTCAACCTTACTCTGTAGCAGCTGATGTTGCCATAACACCACCTAAGAAGGCAACCTCTGAAAACTTAGAACAAGTGCAACAAAGGTCACAGGGAAGTCGTAACAACCACAACAAGGCCCACAAGACACCCACAGTGGCTACAAAAGACCCTATGGCTTCCACAAAAGCACAGTTGCTAGAACAATCGTTCACACTTAAGAGGCAAACCTTGATGTGTCCATTGTTTCTTTAACTTATGTTGACATATTTGTTATGGAAAATGACTATTTTTTGTTTGCTTTTGTCATAATACAGGAAAATGGCTTCTACTAAATTAAGGAATAGATTACAAAGTAATTCCAACATGCCAAGGCTAGACAGGCAGACGTTTGTAGTACCCGGTATGCTAGCTAGAGATCGTGGAAACAAATTGCATGAGTTCTATGCCTCTAAAAGCCAGTATTCTATGGGGAGGGCTACTAATTCAAAGGGTCATCTTGAGAGATCTATTGTTATTAGTGCATCAACTGATAGCTCATTGATAAGGCAGTCTTCAATCGGAGCTACTTTTGATGGCGGAGATCCCTTCAATCCAATAAGACATTTTCCTAGGTCTAGTAACCGTGGTCTCCCTCCTTCATGGGTCCATGGGGTTGATGTTGGGAATGATAGGGATGATGCTGACAATTATGATAATGATGACGCCTCATTCTCGGAGGATAATGCTATATCATCCTCAGAAGATGAGGATTTACATATTCCTCAATGTGCTCATCCTTTCAGCCATGCATTAAGAGAACCTACCATTGCTACAGCTCAAGTAGATCGTGCTAATGAGATAGAAACACTTCAAAATGAGGAAGAAATGAATGATGGTTAGCTTTTCTTTTTACACTATATTTGAATTTTTAAATAATTTATGTTTTACTTATGCTCTCAACTTGTTTCACGGGAGGTGTTCCTAAAAAGAGAAAGCCACACAAAAAAGTGAAAAAACACAAGGGAGAAACAAATGTAAAGAGATTTCAAGGCTCAAACATGGAGATAAACTTCCGATAGAATTCTACAATAATCGTGCTATTGGAGACAATTATCATATTTTCGTGAGGCATTTGGGAATTATAGTTTGTGATACTAATAAATGCCCCTTGAGAGTGCATAGATGGAAAGATATCGAGGATAGACAATTAGACCACATGTGGCAGGCGATAACAGTATGAGAAAGTTATATATATCTAAAGGATCTTTATGCCAATGTTGTTTATTTTTATTTTATTTTAGAATGTGTTCACCCATGTTGATATGGAAATCTATTGTGGACATGTCTTGGACCACACGTAACGCCCCCAAACAGCTAATGACATGATTTACGGAAAATTGCAGCAGAAGACTTAATAATAGAATGCATTACCATCGTCCTGATAAGGATAAGGCTCACTGAAACTATTTAATCTTGCAACTCGTGTTCACAATCACAAAATCTATTAAACTTACGTTCACAATTACAAAATTTAGTTGGCAATAACAATGAAAATGAAAGTAATATGAAATTGAATTGCTCATTATTATCTGGACGTGAACCCCTTGCAATGATATGATCTATACATAGGTGTACACCTGCCAATCCGATCAAGAGTTGGCCTAAAGTTGCGCAGGTAAAGGGCTGATGGCCTATAGATGATAACTGACGGGGTTACAAATTAAATGACAAATCACTGTATAAACTGATTCATTGATAAACTCATTAAGAGTTGTAATTTGATAAACATGTTCTGCTTTCTAAAGATACAGGCAATGGACGTACCTTGAGTCTTTAAAAATGTCATCTGACTTGATAAAACTCAGTTGTTTCATAAATGTCATCTGACTTGATAAATATGTTCTGACTTGATAACACTTATGCATAACGGGGAACGATAACTAGGCATTGAATTTGTTTCATAAATGTCATTGTAAGTTTGTGTAGTCAGTAAATGATCCTTACTGAAATAATTGAGTAAGTAAAAGTATGTGTAATAAAAATTGAGTAATTAAATGGTATACATAACTTGGGTATTTCAATATATCTTCAAAACTTAATTGATGAAAGTAATTAAATCCAATATAAAGTAAGTGAAAGTAAAACAGTCAACAATGACATAAATGCGATTACAAAGGAAAAGGCCTTGCTAGTGACAATAGAGAGAGTGGTTGTGACCTTTTCTTAAATAGGTTGCTGATACGGGTTTAAGGCTCGCTGATGTATAGCTTGATTCAAGATAACAACGAGTACACTATAATGGCTTGATAAATACATTTGATACATTCTGAATCAAGTAAGTAATAAAGGTTTGAGGCAAAGAGAGATATATCTTGGTTTAAAAACAGTATAAACTACAATAACTTAGTCTGAAAAATATGATTTCTGAGTCACAACTCTCCCCACTTCTCATATTTCATTCACAAATCCGTTAGATATATAATTCCACCCCAAATGAATCATTGCACTCAATAGAAGTTATTAAGCTCACTAAACGAGGTATTTTCTTTGTAAAATCCATAATTGATTCAAAACTCATAAACAAGCTTTCAAATTGTATACTTGTCTTCTTCTTTCTCATTAATAAGGCTAAAGCTCCATGAAATTCCATGAATATTCATTTCTTCCTCAAATAACCTTGCTTGGACCAAAATATACAAAATGAGTGCATGATCAATCTCACTCAATCTTTATTATTGCTCTTTACACAATTATTCAAAATGCTTCCAAAATCACCAAACTCAAAATATTCAACCAAAATTCATGAAATCTTATAAGGAATTCGAAAATAATATGGGAAATCTACAGTAAAATTTTCAAAATTTTCCTCCAAGTATATGCTGCACAGAAATTGCAACAACAGCCCAATTGCACCAAAGCAGGTCAATTCACTTCACAAATTCATAACTTTCACCATTGACCTCAAATGGAGACCTAAAACCCCAATATGAAAAGGTAAAGAAGTTTCAAAAAACCTTTATTTGCAACACTAAATATGATTCCCACAATTGGGTTCCCAAAATGGGGCTAAAACACAATTGTGTTAGTTTTTAGTCCATTCTGCATAGTTTTTGTAAAATGACCATAACGTTTTCCGCACACCACAGATTAAGGCGATTCAAAAACCATTTGAAAGATAACACAATGGACTATTTACCCACCAAAAATAATAATTCTCCCATGGGGCGATCATTACTAGTTTAATCCCGAAGTCTGCCCTATTTTCCTGAAATTTCCAGCCCTCACTGTTTTAGCTTTTTCCCATCTTTTCACATACATCCTCACTTGAAATCATTCTAAATCACCAAAAACATTATCATAATCATCAATAAAACTAAACATTACAAAATCAAATACAAATCAATCTAAAAACATGGTTTTAACTTAAGGTTACATGAACATGATCAACTTCAACCCTTACTTTCTTTCCAACATATCCCACAACTAAAACATCCAAAGTAACTCTTATTTCTAGTCAAAATATCATGATCAATGATCACAAACATCAAAACCAAAAATCAAGACTAAAATAAAAATAAAAACCAACAAGATCAAGCTCAAGATTACTCATTTTGATGCTTGGTAACAAGAGGTCTATGTTGTGTGAGGTGTGGGGGATGACTGGTGGTGGTTGTGGTGGTCAGAGGCAGCCCCTGGCTGGCCGAAAAACACCATGAGAAGGCAACATAGCTTGGGGGAAGGGGGGCCATGGGGTAGAGGGAGAGTGGAGGGAGATGATGTTTGAGTTTTGGGTTGTGTTGTTTTTTGACTTATCAAACACTTGGCTGAAATTTTATCTAGAAAAGTGACTATTTAGCTAACCATGGTTAAGCTTAATCATGGTAATTAGTTAGGTTAAAGAATGCAAACTTGTTGGGCTTCAAGTTGGGTCGAAATAAGTTGGGTTTGGGAATAAACGCTTCGTAACGATAGCGTTTTTATGTCACTTAAAATTAAATTGTTGTGACGATATGGAAAAATAAATCAAATCACTTGGATCATAGTTATTAGGGCATACTATCAATTTTTCCAATATTTTCTTTAATAAGTAAGTAAATAAAAAAATAAATAAATAAGCCCGAATTGCAAAGTGAGGGCCCAAATAAATTTTTTCCCACCGGGATGATCAAATTTAATCGCTTAATAGTCACTGCATCATGCTTACCGAGGCCTAATATTGATTCACTCGATTTAAACGATAAATAAAACTTGATTTGCAAAGTGGGCCCCAAAATAAAATATCTCCCAACTGGGATGACTAAATATTAAAGCAAGTGTCACGCCCACTCAAGTCCAAGAGAGCTCTCACATCCTCCTTAATGCTCACAAGCTCCATCAAAGGGTACTTGGCCCATGTGCTGTTTTGGAGCTTTAATTCCAACCTCATGCTAAGCCTTTAGGATGTGTTTCTCTTCTATTTTTGGAAGGCCAAGAGGACTTCTAAAGGGTTTTTTCCATCAAAATGAATTCAAACCCACGGAGATAATAAGAAAGGCCTAAAACAGCAACGTATATGCTAGCTGCAAGTTCACCCGATTTTAACTCGGTTTTGTGGGCTTGATTATTCAAGTTTAGTATGGGGTTAAAATGCTGCAAACCCACTTTTTGGGAACCTTCTTATGTCAGCTAAAAGGGCATAAAAAGAGTTCTAGGTTAAGGCATTGGGTCATAGGTCAAGTGGAGCCTTTTTCCACATGCTGTAGAAACTGTCCTAGCCTGCATATGCTGTACCTTTTGCCTTATATCTCCCAAACGATAGCTCTAAATTGCTGCCCACTTAAACCACGTGAAGTAGGACTTCCTTAGCTTTCCATCAAGGTCTATTTCATCCAATTTGGCTGAGAAACCTAGGAGATATAGCTATTTGAACTTAACCCTTGTAAACTGAAAAGTGCTTACAAAAGCATAAAGCACTTTTCAGCTTCTGTTTGTTGCTTTTTGGTCTCCTCCCCCCTTGCTTTATGGTCGTTTCTAAGGTCCTTTTTCTGCTTTCTTTAGCTTGTAAGAGGCTCTCATATATAAAGGAGGCCTTAGGATGTAAAAATCAGTTTTTGAATCATATGCAATGAAGCTTAAGCTTGCTCTTTCTCTCAAAATCTTAAGTTCTCTTTATCCTTCTCAAAGGTGGTGAGTCTTGAGTGCAATCCTTTATAGAATTGTGGGTGGCATAGCCTTTAAGCAATTCTTAGTGGATCCTTAGTCTTGATTGGTGGCCTAGCCTTTAAATCAAGTCATATCTTGTTACTAAGAGGAAATTTGCAACTAAACTCAAGCAAGCTACATCTGGCCCATTTAGTTCACGCTCCAAACATGAAAATTGAATGCAGATAATTTAGAAAACATAATGGAATTCGTTGATTAGATAAATTGGGGTGCAATTGAATCATTAGACATGATTTGGTTAACTAAATAACCTTAAATGATAAAAAGAATTACATGAGTTAAACAAATAAACATGATTAATTAAGTAAATAAACATGGGTTAGGTTCGGGCTATTACAATCTTCCCATCTTAAAGAGTTTTGTCCTCGAAACTTATAACGCTTGCCAAGCGTATGCAATGTTGCTTTAAATACACATGGGTCGTTGGTTCTCATTGCTTCCCTTTGAAGAGGTATAATTTTCCCAATGTACTCCGACTAAGGGTGTCTACGTATTGTATAACTGCTTAATCCCATGTTTCAGTAGTAGATCCGGATACTTCTCACACACTAGCCTCAATGAACTCAATTACTTTGGTTCAAAATTGATATTCTCTTTGAAAGAAAAGGAACCTTGTTACTAGTGAAGAGGTGCTCACTACTAGTTCATCACCTTGTCCACTAATGGAAACTGTTATATACCCTGATAAGTACTCTCATACTATTACGAGCTATAAAACACATTATATATGTGTTCGGGTTCAACAGGTAGATGCAGTGAACAAGGTACAGGATTTAACCTTTCAATGAATCGTAAGGCCCCATGCAACTAGTCCCTAATTGTCCTTGGATAGCCGTTCTCTTACTACCTTGATTAGAAAAGCCTTTTGAAATACTTCATAACCTATTTGAGACTTTGTTTATTTCCTTGTTTTGCCAGTACAACTAATTTGTCGACCTTGTATCACCTCAACATGTACTTGAATTTTCCCTCTTAATGCTTACTTGGGTTAGCTCTAACCTTATACTCAATGTTTCTTCTGGCTCACTCCAATATAATTAGACAGTGCTCGAGATTATGCCCTTGTCAAAATGTTCTCATCTGATATTCCTAATGCATCACATGATCTCCTCGCATCAGACTACTCAAGGATCTACTCCCAGTCGATAATGGGTAATGAAATGACCATGGTTAGGGATGAGAGTGATGAAATTCTTAGCCAAGTGAATCATTGCATACAAAAGAAATGAACAATGAGACTAGAAAAGGCAAATAAAGGAGAGATTATCACGGGGGTTAGAATAAAGATAACCATAAGTGTATCATGAATTATGCAATATAATACCACAATAATTGTGGTTTATAAATATGGATCATAAAGGGTCCAATAAATAATCAACCAAGGAGAAAGATGACATGATTATACTCGGGTTTAACTGATGAATTGGAAACAAGATGATAAGCAACTGAGCTTCAACTAGGTGACTTTGCAGCCACAAGCAACAAGATAAGTGCAATAGACAGATGGGACAAACAATGTGCAATAAATATATAGATAGATTGGATAAGCAAAGTGCAATAGATAAACAAACAGATTGGACAAGCAAAGTGTAATGGATAGATAAATAGATTGAGCAAGCTACAACGGGAACATGTCTTTACTCATATGAAGTCAATTCGAGTACAACAATAGGATTGAATAGAGAATGCAGAAGTTCATTTATCATAATGTAAGATATATGTGTGGGAGTTGAAGTTCAAAATAAAGAGAGTAAGGGAATTATGACAATCACAATCACCCACACCAATGAGACTTGAATAATGTTATGAATTTACAACAAGTTACACGAGCTTATCATTATGAATAAATGAGATGTCAAGTAGATGTGTGAATCAGCTCTCCAGGGAAAATGAACTACAACTCAAGGTCATGAAATAAAAATGGTGAAGGTCGAGAGTACTAGAATGTTGACAACCACATAAGGTTGAACGAAAAATGTATTGCACATTTAACAATGGGTTTGTAAAGACATTGAAGATCATGCTAATAAGAAATATCTTATTGAAGAGCTAGGGCGATTAAAGAACATTGGATAGTATCAATTGAAGATGAGATAGGCAAATAATTTTAAGAATTACTATAAAAGGGCATTCTTGCAAAAGATAAACTGTGGTTGCATGGTTTAGGTGTGATATCCAAACCTCAAATCATTCCTACAAAAGACTTTTATTATGGGCAGTTAATCCCATAAATCATTTATTCAAGGTATGGGGCACTTGTTTTTCATAGTAATCATGTTCAACTCTCTGTATACAGTACACAACCATAAGGTTCTTCCCTCCTTCACACATATAAAACTAGGGGTTCCCACGGTGACATATTTCGTCAAATAACTCCCTTCTATAACAACTTACCTTACTGCATCTTTAGTTCTTTGAACTCTACTGGGGGTCATATGATAGGGGCTCTAAAAATGGATTGAGAACCTAGGCCTATGTTGATATGAAAATCAATGTTTCTTAGGTGAAAACAGTACTGAAAGTCCTCAGATGAAACATCTCTAAATTCACAAATTGTAATTATGGATATATATATACCAAGTGTGGTTGGCATGTCACTAATATTCAATGCATTGCTGACACGATAACTCACTTTCTTACACAGTGAAATTACGGCAGAAATAGGGTTTTCTTCCTTCGATCCATGGAAACACACTTCTAGTCTTTCCTCATTTCTCAGGCTAACCTTAAGATCTTCACAAGTCATCTTATATAAATACACAATCAGTTCATCCCCGTATTGATAACAACGTATGTCAATCAAACTGGACTGAATGCCCAATGAATATGGTTGCAGCGACACTAATAAAGGCATATTTATATAGGATAACATATTCAACTGCCAACTGGTCTCGGTAAGTCCAAAAGATAAGGGAACGATCTAAAGTGTAAAAAGATGCAACCACACCATGAACTATTGCAAAGATATTTCTTTATTGGTTATAAAGGATAGGCATGTAAGTTGAATGAATGAAAGGACAAAGATTCATAATGAAAGAGGTAAGGTGTGTAAATGTCCAGCAAAAACAAGACATGAAGTTTATTCATGATGGTCATGATAGCAAAGTAAATGAACAATGTTATGAAGTTGAGAGGCAGTATTAAGTAATGAAGGTGAAGAAATGTAACAGATTACCAAAGTGGCTTTTGAAAAGTTATACTGTATCCGTATGTGAGTAAAATGACGAAGATAAGGGTTAACACTACCAGAAGGAAAATTTTATTCATCTGGTGTTTGAAAAGACAATACGTCAAGATGGAGTCAGTTTTATGACTGAACATGATGACACCCATCAGTAACACATTTTTCAGTAAATGGAAGTCTTGGATAGGCATATAAACTTCAAAACTACTAGCAGATGGAAATAGCACAAGTCGTTGTTTATCATTTATAAGATAGGCTGTACTAGTAAAGAAAGGATTACCAAAATAACTTGAGTAAGGACAGGCAGTCACGACCGTTGAATAGTATGCCAACATGACATTACAGTGCTATAGAAATACGAATAATATGGATACATTTAATTGTTCAAAAGACGTTCAATGACTAGGTCTAAAGCAACCAAAGGCTTTGTAAGCAATAAATGAATAGTGCCTCAGTAAAAGCAAGGAGTTAAAAGTAGGTAACAGTAAAAATATTAACATGGTGATGACTGAACTGCAAGTAGAATGGGTCAAATATGCTTAGGAAGAGCTCCAAATCACACAGTAGCGCATGCTAGGGGTCATTATAGGCTCCATTATAGCAACAGAGAATTAAACGGTTATGATTATCATGGTTTGAATCGCCTATAAGAAAGGTTCCTCATATGTGTTTGAACAACTTCCCAGATACCACATATAAGAATTTCGACAAACACTCCATTACAAATCAATAGAGTGTTAGTGGAAAAGAAATTATGCCTCTTAACAATTCAAGGTAACTAGGGCAAAAATAAGTCAATGACACGAAATAATGGGAGCATTGCTAATGTAAGGTCTTAGTGTCCAGACCAGATAATTCCTATACATGGCAACTTAATCTTACTTGTACCACACATATAATGCCAAGTAGCACACCATAAGCTACTAATTGTTATCACCATACATAAGCACTCATTGTAGTGTTCATCTCATACTGGTTCACCCCAAAGATATTGCCCCACAAAGTATTTCCTCATCAAGAGTCTTCTAGAGGTTTACATCTAACTTGACACTATATTAGTCCCATAAGATGTTGCAAATGGCATCCCCACATTGGGTTTCAACCATCACTACACCCAAGATCAGGTATATTAACACACCTCAATAAGACTCTCAAATCCTGGGGCAAACCGGATAGAGTTCTGCGTAAAAATTGACTAAAACCCACGCTTAAAGCCTTATAATAGATACCTGAAATGGAGAGAAACACTTCAATAGCTCAACGAACACACGCCGTAGTTCATAACTCAATGGGTCACACACCCGAAGTGCACGATTGCAAAAATTTAAACAAATAAGAGAAATAAAACATGCAATAAAACTCCCAGATAAATGAGAGCATGCCTCACTAACAGGTGACCCAAATGATTTCACACTCCACTTTGCTAATACTTGAATCTCATGATATTACCAAATAATTGAGTCACGCAAATGGAAATGGTTCCTCCATATATGCCCATATATATGAACCTATAGTTAGTAGCTAATTTAAATGGTCTAACATAACTCATACACACCTTGATAGCTAACTTATAAACACTTGATAGCTCACAGTGGCCGTCAAAACCTTGGCTCTAATACCAAATCTGTAACGCCCCCAAAATTCTAATGACATGATTTACAGAAAACTGCAGCAAAAGACTTAATAATAGAAGGCGCTACTGCCATCCTAATAAGGACAAGGCTCACTGAAACCATTTAATCTTGCAACTCATGTTCACAATCACAAAATCTATTAAACTAAAATAGTTCAAGACCAGAGTCCATAATAGTTCAACTTCAATACCATTGACTTAATCATACCATGTGCTAACTCGAACTCCACACTACACAAGAATATTGAATATAGACCTAACTTGACCCTGATGTCGATCCCAACATTCATGCTATGTTGAATCCACTGTGAACATCTGATGACTTTCAAAAGAGCTTGCTAAAAGGAGAAACAGGTGATACTTCATCACCTAAAATGGAAAACATAAAAACAATTCGAAAATGCGAGCAAAACTCAGTACATGCATTCCTGTATTGTAAAATGAGCATAGAAATACTGTTGATGGGTACCTGTCTTTGCAATTCATTTAGTTGGCAATAACAATGAAAATGAAAGTAATATGAAACTGAATTCCTTATTATTATCTGGATGTGAACCCCTTGCAATGATATGATCTATACATAGCTGTACACCTGCTAGTTCGATCAAGAGTTGGACTGAAGCTGCGAGGGTAAATGATGGGCTGACACCCTATAGATGATAACTGATGGGGTCACAAGTTAAATGGCAAATCACTGTATAAATGGACTCATTGATAAACTCATTAAGAGTTGTAACTTGATAAACATGTTCTGCTTTCTGAACATACAGGCAATGGACGTACCTTAAGTCTTTAAAATGCCATCTGACTCGATAAAAGTGAGTTGTTTCATAAATGTCATCTGACTTGATAAATATGTTCCGACTTGATAACACTTATGCATAATAGGGAACGATAACTGTGCCTCGACTCTGTTTCATAAATGTCATTGTAAGTATGTGTAGTCAGTAAATGATCCTTACTGACATAATTGAGTAAGTAAAAGTATGTGTAACAGAAATTGAGTAATTAAATGGTATACATAACTTGGGTATTTCAGTATAACTTCAAAATTGAATTGATGAAAATAATTAAATCCAATATAAATTAAATGAAAGTAAAACAGTCCACAATGAGATAAATGAGATTACAAAGGAAAAGGCCTTCCTGGTGACAATTGAGAGAGTGGTTGTGAACTTTTCTGAAATAGGTTGCTGATATGGGTTTAACGCTCGCTGATGTATAGCTTGCTTCAAGATAAAAATGAGTACACTAGATTGGCTTGATAAATGCATTTGATACATTCTGAATCGAGTAAGTAATAAAGGTTTGAGGCCAAGAGAGATATATCATGGTTCAAAAAAGCATAAACTGCAATAATTTGGTCTGATAAATATGATTTCTAAGTCACAACTCTCCCCACTTCTCATATTTCTTTCATAAATCCATTAGCTATAGAATTCCACCCCAAATGAATCATTGAACTCAATAGAAGCTACGAAGCTCACTAAACGAGGTATTTTCTTTGTAAAATCCACAATTGATTCAAAGCTCATAAACAAGCTTTCAAATTGTATACTTGTCTTTTTCTTTCTCATTAATAAAGCTAAAAGCTCCATGAAAGTCCATGAATATTTATTTCCTCCTTAAATAACCTTGCTTGACCCAAAATACACAAAATGAGTGCATGATCAATCTCACTCAATGCTTATTATTGCTCTTTACACAATTACTCAAAATGCTTCAAAAATCACCAAACTCAAAATACTCAACAAACATTCATGCAATATTATAGGAAATTCAAAAATAATATGGAAAATCTACAGTAAAATTTTCAGAATTTTCCTCCTACTATACGTTGCACAGAAATTGCAATAACTGCCCAATTGGACAAAAGTAGGTCAGTTCACTTCAAAAATTCGTAACTTTCACCCTTGACCTCAAATGGAGACCTAAAACCCCAATATGATAAGATTAAGAAGTTTCAAAAAACATTCGTTCACAACACAAAACATGATTCCCACAATAGGGTTCCCAAAATGGGGCTAAAACACAAGTGTGTCAGTTTTTGGTCCATTCTGAGCAGTTTTGGTAAAATGACCATAACTTTTTTCACAGACCTCAGATTAAGGAGAGTAAAAATCCATTTGAAATATAACACATTGAACTATCTACCCACCAAAAATCATAATTTCCCAAGGGGCCGATCATTACCAGTTTAATCCCAAAGTGTGCCCTGTTTTCTTGAAATTTCAAGCCCTCGTTGTTTTAGCTTTTCCTTCTCTTTTGACTTGAAATCATTCTAAATCACCAAAAACATCATCATAATCATCAATAAAACTAAATATTACAAAATCAAATGCAAATCAATCCAAAAACATGGTTTTAACTTAAGCTCGCATGAACATGATCAACTTCAACCCTTACTTTCTTTCTACCTTATCCCACAATTAAAACATCCAAAGTAACTATTATTTCTAATCAAAATATCATGATCAACGATCACAAACATCAAAACAAAAAATCAAAACTAAAATAAAAAAGAAAACCAATAAGATCAAGCTCAAGATTACTCACTTTGATGCTTGGTAACAAGAGGTGTATGTGGTGTGAAGTGTGGGGGATGACTCGTGGTGGTGGTGGTGGTCAGAAGTAGTCCCTGACTGGCCGGAAAACACCATGAGAAGGCAACACAGCTTGGGGGAAAGGGAGGGGTCGTGGGTTAGAGGGAGAGTGGAGAGATATGATGTTTGAGTTTTGGGTTGTGTTGTTTTTTGACTTATCAAACACTTAGCTGAAATTTTATCTAGAAAATTGACTATTTGGCTAACCATGGTTAAGCTTAATCATGGCAATTAGTTAGGTTAAAGAATGCAAAACTTGTTGGGCTTCAAGTTGGGTCGAAATAAGTTGGGTTCAGGAATAAACGCTTTGTAACGATAACGTTTTTATGTCACTTGAAATTAAATTTTTGTGATGATATGGAAAAATAAATTAAATCACTTGGATTATAATTATTAGGCCCCACTATCAATTTTTCCAAAATTTTCTTTAATAAGTAAATAAATAAATAAACTCGAATTGCAAAGTGAGGGCCTAAATAAATTTTTTCCCACCGGGATGACTAAATTTAATCGCTTAATAATCTCTAAATCATGCTTACCGAGGCCTAATATCAATTCACTTGATTTAAATGATAAATAAAAATTGATTTGCAAAGTGGGTCCCAAAATTAAATATCTCCCAACTGGGATGATTAAATATGATAATTGAATGCAAAAAATTTAGAAAACATAATGGAATTCGTTGATTAGATAAATGATAAAAAGGATAACATGAGTTAAACAATTAAACATGATTAATTAAGTAAATAGATATGATTTAAATAAATAAACATGGATTAGGTTCGGGCTATTACAATATGCATGAGTTGTGGACTAATTGGAGGGCTGACTTAAAGAGGTATAATATCACAACACCTGGAAGGAGCTCACGATAAGCTTTGGATCATGTTCCTAGTGGACTCGATAAGCACGAGTGGGAGTGGCTTGTGAAAGAGATATATTCAAAGGACGCCCACAAGGTTTCATAGCAACATGGTTTCTTTTTCATTCTATTTTGCTTTCTTGATTGCCAACTAATAATCATTGTAATTACTAACAAATTCATGTTACTTTGTTGAAAATTTTAAAACTTAGAAAGCAAGTGGTCAAAACTCTGCAAATAGAGCATACTATAAGAAAGATAGGTTGCACAGAACAGGAAGCAAGCCTTATTGACAAGTTGCTTGGGAGCTGGTAATATAGTTATGAAACTTCTTATGTTTTTTGCAATTTTATAAATGAGATTGTATATGTGACTGCCATTTGGGTATTGCAAAAGGGTGCAAAGACTGAAAATGAGCCATCTTTTCTTCAAATGTTTCGTGAAACTCATAAAAAGGGTACTGAGTTTGCAACTTCTGAGATAGCTCAAAAATATGTACGTATATTCTATTGAAGTTGTGTGACTTTATTTGGAAGGTACAAATTAATTATTAATATCATTGGGTTGCATTTTTGAAGGATGAAATCCGAGACGTTATGGAAAAAGATCCTTCGCTTTCCCAAATGGTGGTGGGTTTTGTTCTTGAATAGATTTGCCAAACTACAAATGTGTAAGACTTTGTTTAGGTGTTGTGCCCAGTTCACGTTTATGTGTTGTGCAGCTTTGAGAATGAATCTCGAAAGTATATTCTTTGTTTTGCTTGAATGATAAATAAGTCCTATGTGCTTAATTGGCAAACTGCTGAAAAGGTTTTTAAATCAAAATCTCGAAGCCAAGTACTTGGTATAAGAGGAGGCAGAAAACCAAAAGATATAAGAGGGTTGTATTCTACTAGAGCTAAGCCTCAAGTTGAACTTAATGCTACTAGAAGAAAGAATGAAGTCCTTACTAATTGTTTGGCTAAAGTTGAAGCAAAAAATGAAAAACTTCAAAATTGTGTGGAATCAGTTGAAACTGAAGTGATGAAGGTCAAGGATCTTCTTTTCCAACATTTCAACACTCGTCCTCCTTCTGCTCCACATGATGGAGATGAAACTCCAGGCCAGAAGTTCATTTAAATTTTAATTTCGTGTTTAGAGAACTTTGGTTTCATGAGATTAATAGACCACTTGATGTAAATGGTGATATGACCCAAGTTTTTCTGATTATTAATTAGCTTGAGTTGAAAGTTAATTGGGAGATATTTGGATGGTGTGAGATGGTGCTGCAGTGAATAAAGGATGTTTTATGACATCTTGTTGCTGTGAATGGGAATTATGGTTGTATATGTATTGATGAAGGGCATTGTTTTGTGTTAACTGGCGATTTCATCACCTTTGTCCTCATCTATGATATTTTGTGGGAGTGGTATTGTGGTTTCGTTATTGTTGGTTAGTATTATGGCCATGTTATTGTTGGTTAGTATTATGGTTGTGTTATGGTTGGTTGGTATCGTCTTGGGGTTGTGCTCGCCAGCATGTAAGCAATACATGCTGCTAGTGGTGGTTTTAGGCTGCTCACCATTGGTTGCGTAATTTATTTCTCAGCTTTGTGATTTCCCTTCAAAATGAAGGCTTAGCATTTACGCTATTACTGCCCTTATGCTGCTACCGCCCTTCAAAATGATGCCCTTTAAAATGATGGCATAGTTTTGAGCTTTGTGATTGATGAACTATATTGTTTATTAATGAACTATATTGTTTGGTATACTCCAAGTGAGTAGCTTCATAGAGTTGTGAACTCTGGCGTGTAGCCGTTGAGTTTATTTTAGAGTTCTTTATGCTTCTATTCATTCCAGGGATTTAATGTAAGGCTTTGATCCTGGGAAATGGTCAGTTTTTAGGAAAAACTCTGTTCATTTTGCCCTAGAATTTAAGTAGGAATTAAAAAATCGTTAATGCTCCTAACCCTAAGAATTGTTCTTGGCTATTTAGATATGCCTATCTGTAGGGCATAACAAGAAGGGAATTTGCCTTTGCCTTTAGGAGCTTTAAATTTTCACACATAAACCTCTCTACTTTGGAGCCCCAATAGTTCTTTTGAATCTGAACATAACAAATGTGGGAAGTGATACGCTTTCCGTAAATGCTTCCTTGTTTTGTACAGAAAATGCATACATATTTGTTGCCATGACTACATGTTTGTGTGCTTCCTTGTTTTCATGTCTATGCATTTGGCATTCATACATTTTGTAGTCTCTCTCTTTGTGAATAAATGTATAATACTTTTTTTTAAAAATAGATACATGAAGATACCAGATCCTCATTCCAAGTGCGAGTGTTGTTCCACTATTTGGCTACAAGATGCAAGATCATTAGTTCTCCCCTTTGTTTTTGGGCAGCTTTTTATGTATTTAGACATCAAATTTAAGAACAAACATAATTCATCTAGTTTCTTGAATTGTTTCTAGAGTTAAGACAGGTATCATATATATATTTTTGCACTTTAGTAAATATTTACAAACTAATTGTTATTCATTCAATAGATATATAAAATTGGTATTTCCAGTATTTCCTTCAGCTATTTAATCCATTTTACCATTGTAGTGATTATACGGTTGAAACTAGCTCCACAAGATTATTAATGACACAAATAATTGGATGGTATCATTAGGTGCTTGTGATTTTCAATGAAAAAAATATTTTGTCATTAGTCTTTATTGAAACAATAACGACTAAGCAAAGTTGTCATTACTGATAACATTATAAATTTTTTATTTCTAATTTCATAAATAAATGATGAATAATATGATTGTCATTATTTTTTTTTCCCGTTAATTAATTAACTAATAACGACAATATCTCTTTTCGTTGTTATTAGAATAACGACGAAAATTTTCAAGTCATTGCTAAAACTATTAACGACGGGACTAATAACAACGGACGACGACCAACATTTTTTTTGTCGTTAAAGGCTTTAACGACAGATAATTATGCTTTTAACGATCAATTTTTTCATCGTTAGAAACCTCTTTTCTAGTAGTGATATGTAATAAGAAATGCATACCAAATCCTTGTATTATTTTGCTTCTCTTTTGTTTCTTTCAACATTCTTTTCTTTTTTTTTGATTCTGCCTTTTTTTTCGATTGCTTTTTTTTTAGAGAAGGATTATGGCAAGAGAAATTGTGCACTTTTCAACACTTTTTCTAATCAACTCGCAAAAGTGAACCCAAATGACACCAAGCAAAATATCGCATGAATCCCTCATTGCACACAAACAAACCACACCAAACAACAATGGCACTATCCTCAAACTACTCCCAATCAGTGGCGGAGCTATGGTGGGGTCACGTGGGGTCAACCGACCCCGCTTAAAAAAAAAATAATTCTGCTAGTTAAGTTAAAAAAAATAAATAAACAACATATATATTGAATATGTGAGGGACTAATTGCATCAAAGTAGGACTGCTTCAGTGGTAGAGAGGGCATGTAATTTGGATACAGGTATCCTCACGCGTCCCAGGTTCGAACCTTCCTGCTGTCTGTTCTTTTTTTTTTTTTGGGCCCAAGTTTTGGAGTAAACTCGCTTTCCCCAATTCGACTCACCCACTGCTTAGGGCCTCAGGCAGAACGACACAAACGCAGCAACGAGTCCAACCAGTCAGCCACCAGGCCCACCATACCTAGCCGTCGCTGCCACCCAGACCCACCTCCTAGCCGTCCACCACCTGACCACCGGTACCAGAGACTCAAACGCAGCAGGCAGCAACGGTGCGTGGTGCCAACGGAGCAATGGCCAGTCCAGCAAAGCAACCACCCTGACGCCCAGCCACGGCCCAGACCCACCTAGCCGTGAGCCTTCCACCACCGGTACCTCCACCGGAGACGTTCGCCGCCAGGGCGGCAGCCCGCAGCCACGGTGACAGATACACAAACTCACATTGAAGGTTTCTACTTTCTACAATTCTACTGATCTACTCAGTACTCCCCCCCTCCCTTACGTTTTCCATTTGATGTTTGAAATAAAATGGAATTTGATGTTTGATTGTGAGTGTGATTTGGGTTTGTTGTCATATGCCCATCAGCCCATGAGTTCATTCTAGTATTCTACTATCAGTACTATGAGTCTATGAACTATCAATGGTTAATTAAGCAATTGATACTCTTTATTATGACTTTTCAGAATGTGAACTTTGTGATATTAAGTATGACAGTATGTTAAGTTCCTCTAGATAGTTTTTAAATTTTTGTTTTCTTTGTCAAATTTTTGATTGTTTGCACTTTAATTATTTACATAGCTAGATTAGTTTCAATTATTGAAATCATTTGATGAAATTGGTTATAAATCATTTGTCAATTGTAATTATATGTGTTTGTTTACTCCTTCGATTCTCTTCTGATTAGTTATAAATACCTATCATTATTGAATATTTGAATATCCTTTACTTGCCTAATTAAATCTTTTTTTGTTTAGTTGAAAATGCATAAATATTTCAAAAGGTTGGCTACCGAATCGTTTCCTTCAACTTCTGCACCTGAAAATTCTCCTTTGAATCAAGAAACCGGCGAACACAACACTCAAACACAAACCTCAAATTTTCATGCAAACACTAATCCCTCGTCTTGTGGGAGAAGACAAGTTGATTCAAGTGCTATTCAGTCAGATCCTGCTGAAAGAAAACCAATTTCACATTATCATCCAAACGAGCATGATGAGGTAAGAAGAGCTTATATTCAAAAAGGCCCTTGTCAACCCCGAAATCATGTTTTTCCTCAAAGATTGATGTCTGGAAATTATCGTCGTTTCAATGAGTCTTGATTTGATATGTATGGCAATTGGTTAGAATATAGCATCAAAGAAGATGCGGCTTTTTGCTTGTGTTGTTATTTGTTCAAGAATGAGCATGAAAGTTCAAGTCATTTTGGAGGTGAAACATTCACTTCTAAAGGATTTAGAAGTTGGAATAAGACAGAAAGATTTAAGATGCACATGGGTGGGTCAAATAGTGTCCATAATCAATGCGTGAAAAGATGTGAAGATTTGATGATGCAAAAGCAATCCATACAGACTGCATTGGATAAACAATCAGAGCAAACTAAGTCTGAGTACTATACTCGCCTGAATGCTTCAGTTGATATTGTGAGATTACTTTTGTTTTCTGCATTGCCATTTCGAGGCCATGATGAAAGTGAATTGTCAAGAAGGAAAGGACTTTTTAAGACTTTCTTACAGTTTCATGCGGAAAAGAATGACAATGTCGGAAAGGTTGTTTTAAAAAATGCTCCAGGCAATAATATAATGACTTCCCCTGACATCCAGAAAGAAATTGCAAATGCTTGTTCAAAAGAAACTGTGAAGGCTATTCTTGAAGAACTTGACAATGGATATTTTTCTATATGAGTTGATGAATCCCGTGATGTATCATGTAAACAACAAATGGCTCTCGTTTTAGGGTTTGTTGATAAAAGGGGATTTGTTATGGAGCGTTTGGTTGGCCTTGTTCATGTGACCGATACTAGGTCTTTGGCATTGAAGGAGTCTATTTATTCATTGCTTTCTGAATTATCATTGAGTCCATCTCGAATAAGGGGACAAGGGTATGATGGGGCTAGTAACATGCGAGGTCACATTAATGGGCTTAGAAGCTTGATTATGCAAGATTGTTCATCAGCCCATTATATTCATTGCTTTGCTCATCAACTTCAATTAACTTTGGTCGCGGTTGCAAGAAATCATAATGATATTGGATGGCTTCTTGACTTGGTTGGTGTCATGTTGAATGTGATTGGAGGTTCCTATAGACGTAGAGATGAATTTCGAGAAAAACAAGCAGAAAAGGTTGAAGAAGCATTACGTATGGGTGAGCTTCAAACTGGGCGAGGTTTAAATCAAGAACTTGGGCTACAAAAACCAGCAGACACTCGTTGGGGCTCTCATTTTAAAACATTCAGCAATACTATTATCATGTTTGATCTAATTCTTGATGTGCTTGATGTGATTGGGGATTATGCTAATCATCCAGAAGACAGGGTCAAAGCCAAAAGTGCTTTAGACGGCATGCAAAAATTTGAGTTTGTTTTCTTGTTGCATTTGATGAAATTGATTTTAGGAATTACAAATGCTCTCAGTCAAGCTTTACAAAGAAGAGATCAAGACATTGTCAACGTTATATCATTACTTGGTTCAGCTAAGCGACAGCTACAAATGACAAGGGATCAAGGATGGGATTGTTTGATTGAAAATGTTTATGCATTTTGTCACAAGTACGATATTGACATTCCTGTCATGGATGATTTCCATGTTATTCGGGGACAAAGAGTAAACTGCAGAGTTTCTAAAGTGACAAATGAACATTACTATCGTGTTGATGTATTCTACACAATTCTTGATATGCAGATGCAAGAGCTTAATAGTCGCTTTCCTGAAGCGAGCACTGAGTTGCTTCTCGGTGTAGCTTGTTTGAACCCAGTAGATTCATTCTCCAATTTCGATAAGGAAAAAATCCTTCGAATGGCTCAATTGTATCCAGATGATTTTGATGAATTGGGCATTGAGACACTTAGTTGTGAACTTGATACTTTTATTATCAATGTACATGATGACGAGAGGTTCTCCGACTTGAGGGGCATAGGTGACCTTTCAAGGAAATTGCTTCAAACGAAGAAGTATCTGAGCTTTCCTCGCCTATATCTACTTGTGAAGTTGGCATTAATTTTACCAGTTTCCACTTCAACTGTTGAAAGGGTATTCTCAGCGATGAAGATCATCAAGACCAATTTACGCAACAGAATATCAGATGAGTTTTTAAATGATACTGTTATTACTTATTTTGAGGATGATCTTTTCGAAACAGTATCAAATGATGATATCATGTATCGCTTTCAAAACATGAAGGTTCGCCGAGGACAATTGCCGTAATTGTATTAGCTTTGTAATTTCGTTTTCATGACTATTGTTAAATTTCAAATTTCAAATCATATTTATGTTTGAGTCCCGACCCCGCTCGAATTAATTTCTGGATTCGCCACTGCATGGGCTGATGGGCATATGACAACAAACCCAAATCACACTCACAATCAAACAAATTCCATTTTATTTCAAACAGCAAATGGAAAACGTAAGGGAGGGGGGGGAGTACTGAGTAGATCAGTAGAATTGTAGAAAGTAGAAACCTTCAATGTGAGTCTGTGTATCTGTCACCGTGGCTGCGGGCTGCCGCCCTGGCGGCGAACGTCTCCGGTGGAGGTACCGGTGGTGGAAGGCTCACGGCTAGGTGGGTCTAGGCCGCGGCTGGGCGTCAGGGTGGTTGCTTTGCTGGACTAGCCGTTGCTCCGTTGGCACCACGCACCGTTGCTGCCTGCTGCGTTTGAGTCTCTGGTACCGGTGGTCAGGTGGTGGACGGCTAGGAGGTGGGTCTGGGTGGCAGCGGCGGCTAGGTATGGTGGGCCTGGTGGCTGACTGGTTGGACTCGTTGCTGCGTTTGTGTCGTTCTGCCTGAGGCCCTAAGCAGTGGGTGAGTCGAATTGGGGAAAGCGAGTTTACTCCAAAACTTGGGCCCAAAAAAAAAAAAGAACAGACAGCAGGAAGGTTCGAACCTGGGACGCGTGAGGATACCTGTATCCAAATTACACGCCCTCTCTACCACTGAAGCAATCCTGCTTTGATGCAATTAGTCCCTCACATATTCAATATATATGTTGTTTATTTTTTTTTTTTTTAACTTAACTAGCAGAATTTTTTTTTTTAAGCGGGGTCGGTTGACCCCACGTGACCCCACCATAGCTCCGCCACTGATTGTCATAAATTAGTTCTTAGTTAACCACATATGTATGTTAAAATCAAAGTCATCCCTAAAAATTTAAAAGATAAAGAAAACAAAAATTAATTTCCACACATATGTTGAAATCAACAAACTATATGTATGACAAAGGTTTCGTGATATTCAAAGAGTCATATGAATATACTACAGGGCGTACTATAGACATTCAATAACGTCCCCCTATTATGCAATTTTTTGTCTGTTGCTTTTCACAGATTATAGAGTTGATAATCATATGGAATTATGAGTAATGAACTAGAAAATTCAGCCCAACATTATTATATAGTCACTGTAAGATGTTTCACACAACCAATACTACGGAATAGGTAAAACACAAATTCTTGAATGACTGACAATGTGACACTTATAAAAATGGTGACTACCACTTCATTTGAGGATGACTGGTGATGTAATTAATTGGGACTACCATAGATTATTTCTTAGTTAACCAAATATGTAAAATACAAATTCCATTAGATGTGACGGACTCATAACCCAGCCCACATAATAGGTATGGTGTGGCGAAGTGCAAGTAATACTCACGAAACGGGTGACTATCAATTTTATTTTAGGGTTAATGACAATGTAATTACTCGGGAATGTCATATACAAGATGAATAAAAATTTATTTAGTGATTATTGTATTCAAGGTCGTTCCTTTAAAAAATTTAAGGGAACAAAAAAAAAATAAAAAATCAACCTCCACTCATAAGTTACTATGTATGACAAAAGTTTCATAATATCCAAAGAATCGTATTAATATATTGAACGATGTTCAATAATGTCCCCTTATTATGTAATTTGTTGCCTCTTGTTTTTCAAAAGCTATGCAAAATGATAACCATATGGAATTATGAGAAATCAACTGGAAAATAATTTGGCCCAATATTATCATATAGTTACCTTAATATATGTTTCATTCAACAAGAATGACGAAATAGGCAAAACACAAAGTTTTGGGTGACTGACAATATAACACTTATAAAAGGGGTGACTATCACTTTATTTTAGGATGACTAATGACTAGACCTGGCAAAACTGACCCGAGACCCGAAACCCGAACCGAACGAGCCGGACCCATACCCGACCCGACACCCGAAATATGCTCACTCGAAAGTAGACCCAAAACCCGAATTGACCCGAACTGAACCATACCCGACCCGAAATTTTCTACAAAGTTGTTTGTTTTGGCATGACGAGCGTGTTTGACCAAAAATTGGTTGACCCGAAATCGACCCGACCCGAACCATACCCGACCCAAACCGAAACGACCCGAAATGTCACTTAACCCAAACATGACCCAACCCGAACTTGACCCGACCCGTACCCGAACCGAATGACCCATTTGCCAGGTCTACTAATGACGTATTAATTGCGACTGTCATAAATTAATTCTTAGTTAACCATATATGTAAAACACAAATTATTGGATATGACAGAGTCATAACACATTCCAAATAATGGGTACGGTGTGATGGAATGCAAGAATATGACATTGTAATACTTATAAAACGGGTCAATATCACTTTATTTTAGGGTGACTTAATTAATCCAAATGCCCATGTAATGATGACTGTCATAAATTTTTGGAATGCAAGAATATATAGAATGACTAATCACGCATGTAATGATGACTATAGTCCTCCACATATATATTTAAATTAATAAACTATGTATGAAAAAAATTTCACAATACCCAAAGAATCATATTAATATACTGAATGACATTTTAGATGTTCAATAACGGCTTATAAATGACATATAAATGGGGAGGCAATACAAGCATCATTCTTTGGTTGTCCGCTTTGCAATCGTTCCCTTGTTGACCCGCGGTTGCACCTTAATTCTACACTATGCTCTCGTCACTTCTTGACATGTTATAGCCCCTTTGCCACGTTCAGCAATTTCTTCTCCCTCGTTTGATCTCTTTCTTCTTCTTTTGGGCTTATCTTGCCCTTTGAAGCTGCTCTTCTTTCTTTCTTTCTTCAATTTCGCGCCAGATATCGTCCTTGCGGGGGGTGAAACTAGAAGGGTTTCCCAATACCTCATTCTTTATGCGATTCAAATCGCTTAAGTTTTCCACAAATTTTAGCCCGGTAATACTTTCTTTGAACTGTCTCCAACTCAATGCAAATTACAAAAAGTTATTAACCATTAACGCTAACATGACGGTAATAGTTATAAAAAAATAATTAGTAATATTAAGGGGGTGTTTGGTAAATAATTTTTTGAATAGCTTTTCGGACCAAAAATATTTGTTTGACATAGTCAAAAAACTAATTTGGATGTTTGAAAAAATGACTTTTTGGAATATCTTTTTATGTCCAAAAAACTAATTTGAAAAAGCTAATTCTATTAGCTTTTTGGAAGAACTTTTCGCAGAATGAGTTTTTGGTCTCACAACTTTATCAGAAACAGTTAATCTTACCAAATAATTTTTCTACAAACAACTAACTCAAGCAGCTAATACAAATAGCTAATTTAAATAGTTAATAGCTAACGGTTAATAGTTACTACAAACAACTAACAATTGACAGTTGTTTGTCAAATAAGGCCAAAGAAATATGCCGGGAGGTGGCAAACCTATCCAAGGTTTGACTCAAGTTCTTCTACAATACATAATTGTATACAACATAAACACATCACAATCATTGGTCTTTTTCTTGCCTTGCCATCTTAATGACACGTGTAAACAAAAATCTCTAACTTTAAATAAATAAGACAAGAAATATGGACGTATTTAATTTCTATTGATTTCAGAAGATATGGATACAATCCCTATATGATTGTCACAACATGAACACATAAATAATTCCTCTAAGTCAATCTTCAAATTGTATTTAAAATAGGGCCGATTAGCTTGAATCTTGATTAAGTTGACTTATTTGACTTATTTTACTTATTTGAATGAATTCGAATGAATTTGATTTTGAGAAAGAGCCTCAGAGGTTTAATCTCAATCAAGGGAGTTTTCTTTGATGTTCAAATGGAGATGGCACACCTTCAAAGTTCTCATAGTCTTCCTTCAGAGAAATTAAACCTTTGAGTCTTTAGAATGCCGTGAAGTGAATGAGTTTTTCTGCCCCTGAGTAGGATGGAGTAGGGTTGAGTAGGACCATGTGTCCTGTCCATTATCATGGAATCGGTCCTGGTCCTGGTTGGAACCGTATCCAAAAAATTAGAATTGGTCTTAGTCCCGGTTGGAATCAGGTTCATGATTTTTGGAACTGGTCCTAGAGTCAGTTGGGACTGGGTTTAGAATCGGGTACCCGATTCCTAATTTTTTCTTGTTTTGTTTTATTTCATTTCATTTAAATTTTGTGCTTCTGATTGTGACTTTGTGATAGAATCAATGCATCCACCAAATTAGCTAATTGATCATTCAAAATCAAATTGAACAGAGTGGTAGCAAGGCATATATGTCATGCATCAAACTCCAATTGGTTAGCTAATAAATGATATTTCATTTCATCCAATCATTTAAAAAAAAACCATTTTCTCACAGTAGTATATATTAACAAAAACATTTAGTCATATCAACCTATAGTAGGAAATCATGGTAGCATTAGGAGAACAACTCCTAATGTCAACGGATAATTGGGTAACTTAAACATTTTTTTTAAATTTTTTTTTATTGGAACGGGTACCCAAGTAACAGGTTCGGTTCTTGTTTCAAGATTTCAGGACCTGACTCTGGACCTGGTTGCAACTGGTTCCTAGATTTTCGAACTAGTCCCAGACCCAGTTCAACCGGGTCTGGGTATGGACCTGCCGGGTCCGAATTAGGTCAGAATCTAGAGTTGGACATTCAATTTTTTTGCTTAGCCCTAGAAGGGATTATTGCTTTATTTATAGGGAAAGAATTCCCCTCCCTTCACTAGGTTTTATGACTTATTCGCCTTCTTGGGCCATTGATTGAGTCTTTGATTTGTTAGTCCATTTGACTAGTGATTTAATAGTTTCGTTTGGGTTGTGACTTAAACTAACTTAAATAAAAAAATTAAATAAATGGGTTGACCCAAACAATTAATTTATATTTAATTTCTAGCATGATAGATATTATTAATTTTTTTATTGCCTACAAATTGGTCACTTTGAGAGTCATTTGCGTATATACATTTTGGGTGTTTGGAGCGGCTGAGTCTCGAAAACTTGGAAGATGCTGATGATCAGAGCTTTTTTGTTGACTTCCTCTTTTTTCCTTTTCTTTTTGTGATAATGTTCTTTGAGGTTTTAAGATAAAATTCTATCAATAGTTTGTGATAAATTTATCAATAATTTTGAATGATAGAATGCTATCAACAGTTAAAGGAATTAAATTCTATCAACAATTTGTGATAAATTCTATCAACAATTTTATCATCAATTGCTATAAATTTCCCCTTGGTTACTCTTCAGGGATGTCAGTAAATAGGAGTAAGAAACTCTAATCGAATTGGAAAATTTGACCTTCTTTAACCTCTTACTGGGAGTACATTCTTTAGAAGGACGAATAGGATTATTCATCTTATTGGTTTTCAGGGCAACGACGTCAACATCTATTTGGATGTGAGACCTCATAAAAATTCCCCTGCTTCATACTACTTTCCCCATTGCTTGTTGGATGGAGTTTTCGAAGATGTACGTCAATTTTTTTGACTAAATTTTGTCAGGTTGTTGATTCGATTGTCTCAAAAACCTCATAGTAATTTAGCATAATTTTGGTTGCTTATTGTGAAAGACCTTGGCAAGCCACCCATGAAAGCTCCTCAATTGCTATTGATTGTTAATCCTCTTTATTTTTTCCTCTTTTCATGACTAACCAATTTGATAATGGTCATATTTTTGGCTTTTTTTTTAAAGAATGCAAATTAAAATATTCTTGCTCTTTTTTGGTAGATTCATCATGTAAAGTATTGAATACTCTAAACTTTGAACTAAAGGGATTATTTATGCCACCATTTGCAACAAAGACTATAAAACTTTCTTATGCATGGATGAGATGTCTTCGTGAGCTCTCCTTTAGTGACTCTGTCAAATGTTGTCACCCTTGGATGGTTTGCCCATATGGGTCCACCTTAGGTGACTCTATCGAATGTTCTTAGACTACTTACCTACACGGGTCCTTGTTGGGTGACTTTCTAGAATATTCTCACCCTTGGATGGTTTGCCCACATTGGTCCACCCTGGGTGGCTTTCTCTATTGCTCTCACCCTTGGACGACTAGTCCACATATATCTCCCCATGGGTGACTTTGACTAATGTTCTCACTCTTAGCTGCTTGCCCGCAGGGGTCCACCTTAGGTGACTTCTTGAATATGAAGATGGAGGTTATGTTGTTGTCATGGCCAACTTGACTAGAACACCCTATGATTTGAATATGAAGGCTGCCAACTTATAGAGGGCTAGTATGTTGCTGTCTTTCCAATTTTAAGGAGGTTGCCTGCATCACCAACACAGATGACAAGGCCATCTTGTCCTTCCCATCTTACAGGGGGATGCCGCCAAACTAAAGGAGAGACTTTCATCGTTGTTGATGGTGACTCGAAGGAGGAGGTGGCTGACTTCAAGAAGGAGGCTTCACTACTGCTATCACCAGCTGGAAGAAAGAGGCTACGATGTTGTTACTATCAACTTGGGGAAGGACGTCACCGCTAATACGAAAGAGGATGCAATGTCACTGCCAACAAGAATGAGAATGTTATGTCACCGCTGCTATCAACTTGAAGAAGGATGTCCGTACTTCAACACGGAGGAGAGACCTATGTCCATTGCTCGTAATATGGAGAAGACTTGCATTGTCGTTGATGCTGACTTGAAGGAGGAGATGGATGACTTGAAGCAAGAGACTCCATTGCTACAATTGCAAACTTGAAGTTAGATGCCTATGTCCATTGCCCAAACTTAAAGGAACCTTAAAAAATTGCAACACTTGGGTGAGAGTTTAAGGCCTATTTAGACAACTTCAAAACTAGCTTAGTGACTTAGGACGTGGAAACTTTGATAATTTAGGAGCATTAAACTTTGATGACTTGATAGTTTGAAGCTTTGGGGACTTGTGAGTCTTCAACTTTGAAGACTTGATAGTCTGCTTAGCACTTTTTGCACTTAGACGACTTGATAGCCTTTTAGTTTGGTGACTTAGGAGCCATTTTTTTTGGGATTACTTGGGAGTCTTTACTTTGATGATTTATGAATCTTGAAGTTTGAAGACTTGAGAGTCTTTAACTTAGAAGACTTGGGAGTCTTAACTTAGGAAACTTATGCATTTTTAACTTTGAAGACTTAGGAGCCTTTTAGTTTGGAGTTTGAAATTTTTAGTGACTTGATGAACTTTAAAGACTTTGGAGCCCTAACTTCTGGTAACTTGATAGTCCTAAACTTTTAAGACTTTGGAGCCTTTGATGTTGAAGACTTAAGAGTCCATGACATCAATGACTTGAGGATCCATAAGGTTGACTTCAAGCTCTTTGATGACTTGACAGTCAACAACTTTGTTTGACTTATGTGTTTGTCACTTAGATGACTTGAGAATCTTTAAACTTTAATTATTTGAGAGTTTTGGTTAGTGATGACTTAAGGGTCTACCATCTTGATGACTTGAGAGTGATTGACTTCACTTCAGAGTTCGTGATTGTACTGACTTGATAGTCTTTAGCTGACTTAGAAGTCTTTGATTTCAATCACTTGGCAGTCTATGACGTTGATGGCCTGAAAATTCCGATGGGTGACTTGTCAGTCTTTGACTTGATATTCTAGAAGCTAGGACTTCGAAGCCTTAAGGGTGAGTTGATAGTCGAAAAAGTTTTGCGACTTCGGGTTCTTTAGGAGTGACTTGAAAGTCTTGAACTTGACAATTTAAAAGTCTTTACGTATCTCTTGCAAGCATACAATTACATTGATTTAGGAGTCTTGAACGTTTGACTTAATAGTCCGTAAGTGAGTTAATTCCCTGATAAGTGCTTAGAGTGTACTTTATTTTGGGGTTAATTTGATGCATTTTTAGAGAGAATTATGAACTGCATGTTACAATCTATACTCCTTTTCCCATTTTACGCTTGAGTATGGTTCATTTATGTGTTTTACAGGTTTTTTTGGACATTTCTGTCCTTACTTTGACCCCAATTGAGTATGTTTTGACTCTCTATAGTTGCCTCCATGCCTATGGAGAAGAAAGCACAACTAGAGAGTGTTGAGATAGAGCTCACAACGGATGCTCCGTGGTGAACTTGAAACTGCTTACCTCTTCGTCTTCTTCATCTTGTGGATGAGGATGGCCGAGTTCATGCTTAAGTATAGGTTTTTCGGCTATAGAAGAAGAAGAGCTTAGAGAGCCAAGACATCTAACACTCACTTCTATCACACTTCTATCATTACTTTTAGGATTTTCATGTGTTCTCTAGCGTAAGAGAGGGAATTGGAGTGGAAGATTGGCACTTGGAGGCTTGGAGTTTGGGAAGCCATTGAAGACCACCATTGTTGCCAAGTTTTCTTTCCCTCTAATCTCCTCTTAAACATTTGGTTAGATGTTGATTATTTCAATTATGTGTGAGTTGTTTTTCTTAATCTAGGGACTTGTTAGGCAAAGTATTGATGTGGGATCTCTAGTTTTCAATATTCGTGCTTTATCAAAATTAGTTTGATTGAATTCTATATTGTGGATGAATTGTTGTTAGTAAATTTCAGGCAGATTTGCTTGCATATACTAGATAGTTGAGTGAAAGACTGAAAGGAGAAACTCACTATTAGAACAAGTTAGAACTTAATTTAATGACTTCTTGAAAAAGAGTTGTTTGTTGAGAGGAAGTCCTAGCAATAAAAAACCATAACCAAGACTA
This sequence comes from Selenicereus undatus, assembly GCA_017589665.1. Lineage (NCBI taxonomy): Eukaryota > Viridiplantae > Streptophyta > Magnoliopsida > Caryophyllales > Cactaceae > Selenicereus > Selenicereus undatus. Next base: position 61,232,356 of record JACYFF010031958.1, read on the forward strand.
AAACTAAGGACATTTGAAAGAATGTTGATTAGATTATTTAAGGCAATTCAGTTTGTTTCGATAGAAAAGATTGAATTCTTAGTTCGATTGCGCTCCATTGAATAATCCAATTGTAGATAAAGTGCATATTTAAATCCAACGACCCAACTCTTTACTAGGCAAAACAATTCGCTAGATGCTTTTTATTTGATTGAATTTCTCGATAGTTAAATAGTGATAGTTGAGACAACCCATTGGACTGTAATAGCCCAACCCTAAGTTATGTTTATTTATTTAATTACCTCATGTTAATGGTTTTCTCAAATTTATTTATCGCATTTTATCACCCCGGTGGAAAAAACGTTATTTGAGCCCTCACTTGGCAATTTGGGCTTTGTTTATTTATTTAATTATTAACCAAAATTTTGGAAGAATTGATAGTAGGCCCTAACAAGTTTAATCTAAGTAATTTATTTTGTTTTCCGTAACATTACAAAAATTCAATTCTGAGTTACGATATCGTTATGTGGCGTTTTATTTTCGAACCCAAGTTTTTGCAGGCCCATTTGAAGCCCAACAAGTTTGCATGATTATCCTAGCTAATAACCATGATTTAATCTTAACCATGGTTATTAAAAAGCTACTTTTTGTGCTATAAATTCATCCAAGCAATAGACAAGTTAAAAAAATACAATAAACTCAACCCACATCTCTCTCTCCTCTCTCACGCTACATGGCTAGCCCCCCGTCCCTCAAGTTGCTGTTGTTGTTGGTGTTTTCCGGCCAGCCCTGGTGTCCTTCGACCCCCCCTGACATCCTAGTACCACTAGCCACCATCCTCCATCATCAAAACCACTAAACATCACGTCCATCTCTATTTTATCAAGCTTGAAGTGAATAACCTTAATCTTGGTCTTATTGTTGATTTTTATCTTAGTTTTGATTCTTGTTTTGATGTTTTTGATTGTTAATCATAATGTTTTGATAAGAATTAAGAGTTTTTTTTTTTATGTTGATCATGGTGGAGTTGAGTTGGGAGCATGTTAGGGTTAGGGTTATTTATAATCATGCAAGCTTTAAGTGGGAAGTTTGTTTTTCTTGGATTCTCGTATTTGATTTAGTTGTTTTAATATCTAAGAATGTTATGAGGATGTTCTTGGTGATCCTAGATGAAGTGAAAGTTGGCCAAAAGCCAGGGTTTGATAGCAAGCATGTTATTAGTGTATATTTAATTGAAAAATGATCTTTGATGTACATGATTTTGAAGTGAAATTGAGTGTGATGGTTTTGTATGGTGATGGGAAGGACCAAAGCCTTGTTACATGACTTTAAGGTGTGATTTTGGATGGGGAATTGTGTGAAAAGAAAGGAGGAAGGCTTGGTAGTGAAGGCAGGAAAACTTCAGAACATAGGGCAATTTTTGTGATTAAACTAGTAATTATCGGCCCATTGAAAAATTATGATTTTTGGTGAGTGGATAGCTTCGTGTGCTAACGTTCAAATTCCATTTGAATTGCCTTAATCTGAGGTCTGTCGAAAAAGTTATGGCCGTTTTAACATAACTGTGCAAGTTAGACTAAAATTAACATACTTGTGTTCTAGCCCCATGTTGGGAGCGCTATGAAGGGAATCGTGTTTCGTGTTCTAAATGAAAGTTTTTCAAGACTTCCTAAAATTTCAATGTTGGGGTTTTGGGTCTCAATCGGAGATCAAAAGACTAAGTTACTAGTCATTTATCTTAGCCTTTATTACTCTTTTACTTTCCTTTTTCTAACTTATTATCTATGAAAATAAAAATATTTGCTAATTATATGTTCATATCATGCCATTTTGAATAGAGAGAGGGCCTAATCTATCATTTCCTTCAATTTTTGTGCATAATCCCATTTCAGTGAATTTCACTAAAAGTACCAGGCACATTCATTGCCTGTATACTTAGAAATAAGCACGTATTTATCAAAATTATAATATTTTGGTAAGTACATCAATGAATCAGTTTAATCAATAATTTAGCACATAATTAGTGACCGCATCAGTTATCAGTTACAGGGCATTGCCCTTCAGTTACTCGTGCGGCTTTAGTCCAGGTCCCCCGATCGGCCTAGCAGATATACACCTATCCACATATCGTAACAGTTACCAGGGGTTCACTATCAGATAACAATTAGCAATGGAGTTTTATATTCATCTCATTCCTATTTTAAATTAAATGAATCGCAATGTGGGCCCAATCATTTTTTCAATGATCATTTAACAATACAGGGATGTATGTACTGTGCTTCAGCTCATAGATCGAAATGTTTTCATGTTCCGTTTTAGGAAAATGTTTAGTGAATCGCCCTCAGGCGCACAGGATGACTAAAGGTGATAAGTGAACAAGAAAGTCAAAACAAAAAAGAATAGTGGTGTGTTAGTGCTGAGATGTTTTGAGCATTGTGTTATGAAACATTTTAATGTTAAAGCTATATACTCTAGAAGAGTTATTATGTTTTGATGTAAACCTTGGAATAGTTAAATGGTTTGACGTTTGTTTATATATGGTTTGATGGGTTGTAACTGTGTGAATGCCTTTCAATGGTAAACATTGATTAGCGTTGCTAAGTTTATTATTTACAAGCAAAGCCTTGTCCTTTTTGGACGGCGATAACGCCCTTATCATTCGGGATAATACCTCAAATTGGTGAATGTAATAAAGAGAATGAAATCAGCGAAATATGTACATTTGGGGCGTTACATCGACTTTGGTTGGTTAACCTTTTGTAATAGGTTAAAACTCAGTAGATTACATTTGTTCGCTGTGGAAATGATGTTAAAACAATATTGCAACACCTGTGCGCTTGCAGTAGTGTCAAGTTTTTGGTGTCGTTGCCTACGACTAAATATATTTTGTGTTTTCTTTTTCATTGAGTACGTGGTGAGGCTCCCCGTCTACGGTCAAGGATTTTTCAAGCCCTTTGATCCAAGACACCCATTTGTCTTCTTCTACCTTTCGTCCTTCTCGCTCTAAACTCGCTCCTTCTCTCTCTAAAGCCTCCATGACCACCAACCTCTAAACCTTTAATTTTTACTCATTTTTAATCAAATTTCTTCCCTTTCTTCTTATTTTCTTCACTATCACTCCAAATCTCCTGTAAATTTCTCTTTTCTTGCCTTCTTTCTCTCACATTCTACCTATCTTCATACCCTAAACCTCAATAACTTTACTTCACCTTCCATTCTTCTAAATTCTCTCTTTTTGTTCCATATTCCTTCCCATTTTCACTTTAATTAGAGTTTAGAGCTTTTACCCATCCATTCACCATTACCATCGCACCCAAGAAGAAGGCAAGAACCACTGAAGAGGCATGGACATTTAGTCAAGCACCAAAATGAGCACCCCAAACTTCTCGAACCTCAATCAGTGCACAAAACTGATGTAATATTCCTAACCCCCTTGGTTTAAGACATCCTGAGCATATTCCTAGATATAAAACTTTGAGTAGTAAGCTAGTTGTTGCTGCTCGTTGTTATGACGAGGATTCATTAAGTAGATTGGGTTTGTTGGATTACATTTGTTGGTTGTTTGTTAGGGAAGGTATGGGGCAAGTATTAGAGATTAGGGACCACACGTATCGTGAACTAACTCTTGAATTTTTGTGTACTTCGTATAGGGAGGTCACGAGTGGGCCTCGTTGTCAAGAAGGATACATTTCCTTCTATCTAAACAGGGAGTTTTATGAACTAAACTTGAGTGCCTTTAACAGCATACTTGGTTTTTCGCTGAGTATGGACTTGCGTTATTGACGTGTCCCTAAAGAATTTAACCCTAATGCTTTTAGGAATGAAATTTTTGGGGACTATTTGTACAATACAAGCAATTCCAAAGGCACTGTTACTCAAAACAGTTGTATTCAAAGGGCCCAAAGATTGCTTGCCTGTGATTTGTTTGCGAGGGAGGATGGTTTGAATATGCCTCGCCTATCTGAATTGTATTTCCTGTATATTATGCTCCAAGGTGATCGACTTGACCCCGGTTCATTCTTGGCTAATTCGTTACATAGTGTGTTCACTAGTTTTGTACCGAGGATTGTGATTGGGGGCCTTTTTACCCCTATTGTTAGGTCTCTTAGGATAGAATCGAATGCTGATTATAGAGTTCCCGGTTTACAGCGGTTGAACTTAGTCACTTCTTAACAAATGAAATTTTGTGAGGTAGAGGCTAGGCATGTTTGTTGGATTTATCATGGGAACCATCTCATGCCTTTCTCTAATGTTGACCAAACCACCACTTGAACCGTGTCAATCTTAAATTTTTTCCTTGAGATGAAGAGTTGGCACAACCCACACCACCTCCTCCCCCACCTCACATAAGGGCCACTAGTTTATCCCAACCGTCCTCCTCATCTAATTATCTTGGTTTGCATTTTACCCTTCATTCCATTCAAGAGGACTTCCCTCCGAGCTTATATACAAACTGAGCATACCGCGCTCCGTGACTTTGTTCAGGAGTAGCAGTATAAGCTCTGTGGGATGATTGCCTCCCAAAACCAATACTTCCAAGACTTTAGGGCTTGTTTAGAGAAATTGCGCGACTGACATATTTCTCATCCCCACCTTCCTTCTTCTCCCCCTCCTCCTTTTTAGTTCTTCTTTTTCTTTCCCATTGATTTTTGTATCCTTGCATTGAGGACAATGCTTTGTCCAAGCATGGGGGTTATATGTGTAAATACGTGTATGTGATGTGGTCGTGTGAATAGTTTGCATTTTTTACGTCAAGCATTAAGGAGTAGTTTGCATTTTTAGTTGATCATTTCGTTTTTCTTTCTGTTTTTAAGTTTCTCTTCTTAGTTTTAGGCTTTATTTTGGTATTTTCCAATTTTTATTTGCATTTAGGGTTGGCATAAAAAAGCAAAAAAACAAGAAAAGAAAAAAAATTGAAAAAAGTAATAAAACCCTCCGATGATGAGCCTTAGACTAAGTAGTTTTCTTTGGCTTATTTTGACCTGTTTTGTTATGCCCATTTTTGAATAAAATGTTTGATTGTAAGTTTTCGAAATGTGTTTCATGTTTTGTTTGTCATGCTGACTACAATTTGATTACTCACTTATGTTTTGCATGAATATTTGGAATGTGTGATCTAATGAGCTAGTTGAGCTTTGGTAGTTGTTCCGTGAGACTTTGAACCTTATTTAGACTAATTCATCATTTTAATCTCATGTTCTTTTTCATGTGTGGCTCTTTCTAGATTTCAAATCTCTAGAACTTGCTTTGACTCTTATTCAAGGTCACATTTAGCATGCATGTTTGGGCAATATGATTGAGGCATCCTTTGAATTTATGAGCCACATTTACCAAATAGCCATCTTCACTATGTATGATTTATCCCTTACTACCCCTTTGAGACTTGACCTTTTTCTTAATGCAAATCTATAACAATGAACCTTGGCCAAATGCACATTCTACCTTTTTAGTCAAGACTATAGAGTTTCAACAATGATTGGGAGCAGTGGCGAATCCAGAAATTAATTCAAGCGGGGTCGGGACTCAAACATAAATATGATTTGAAATTTGAAATTTAACAATAGTCATGAAAACGAAATTACAAAGCTAATACAATTACGGCAATTGTCCTCGGCGAACCTTCATGTTTTGAAAGCGATACATAATATCATCATTTGATACTGTTTCGAAAAGATCATCCTCAAAATAAGTAATAACAATATCATTTAAAAACTCATCTGATATTCTGTTGCGTAAATTGGTCTTGATGATCTTCATCGCTGAGAATACCCTTTCAACAATTGAAGTGGAAACTGGTAAAATTAATGCCAACTTCACAAGTAGATATAGGCGAGGAAAGCTCAGATACTTCTTCGTTTGAAGCAATTTCCTTGAAAGGTCACCTATGCCCCTCAAGTCGGAGAACCTCTCATCATCATGTACATTGATAATAAAAGTATCAAGTTCACAACTAAGTGTCTCAATGCCCAATTCATCAAAATCATCTGGATACAATTGAGCCATTCGAAGGATTTTTTCCTTATCGAAATTGGAGAATGAATCTACTGGGTTCAAACAAGCTACACCGAGAAGCAACTCAGTGCTCGCTTCAGGAAAGCGACTATTAAGCTCTTGCATCTGCATATCAAGAATTGTGTAGAATACATCAACACGATAGTAATGTTCATTTGTCACTTTAGAAACTCTGCAGTTTACTCTTTGTCCCCGAATAACATGGAAATCATCCATGACAGGAATGTCAATATCGTACTTGTGACAAAATGCATAAACATTTTCAATCAAACAATCCCATCCTTGATCCCTTGTCATTTGTAGCTGTCGCTTAGCTGAACCAAGTAATGATATAACGTTGACAATGTCTTGATCTCTTCTTTGTAAAGCTTGACTGAGAGCATTTGTAATTCCTAAAATCAATTTCATCAAATGCAACAAGAAAACAAACTCAAATTTTTGCATGCCGTCTAAAGCACTTTTGGCTTTGACCCTGTCTTCTGGATGATTAGCATAATCCCCAATCACATCAAGCACATCAAGAATTAGATCAAACATGATAATAGTATTGCTGAATGTTTTAAAATGAGAGCCCCAACGAGTGTCTGCTGGTTTTTGTAGCCCAAGTTCTTGATTTAAACCTCGCCCAGTTTGAAGCTCACCCATACGTAATGCTTCTTCAACCTTTTCTGCTTGTTTTTCTCGAAATTCATCTCTACGTCTATAGGAACCTCCAATCACATTCAACATGACACCAACCAAGTCAAGAAGCCATCCAATATCATTATGATTTCTTGCAACCGCGACCAAAGTTAATTGAAGTTGATGAGCAAAGCAATGAATATAATGGGCTGATGAACAATCTTGCATAATCAAGCTTCTAAGCCCATTAATGTGACTTCGCATGTTACTAGCCCCATCATACCCTTGTCCCCTTATTCGAGATGGACTCAATGATAATGTAGAAAGCAATGAATAAATAGACTCCTTCAATGCCAAAGACCTAGTATCGGTCACATGAACGTGGCCAACCAAACGCTCCATAACAAATCCCCTTTTATCAACAAACCTTAAAACGAGAGCCATTTGTTGTTTACATGATACATCACGGGATTCATCAACTAATATAGAAAAATATCCATTGTCAAGTTCTTCAAGAATAGCCTTCACAGTTTCTTTTGAACAAGCATTTGCAATTTCTTTCTGGATGTCAGGGGAAGTCATTATATTATTGCCTGGAGCATTTTTTAAAACAACCTTTCCGACATTGTCATTCTTTTCCGCATGAAACTGTAAGAAAGTCTTAAAAAGTCCTTTCCTTCTTGACAATTCACTTTCATCATGGCCTCGAAATGGCAATGCAGAAAACAAAAGTAATCTCACAATATCAACTGAAGCATTCAGGCGAGTATAGTACTCAGACTTAGTTTGCTCTGATTGTTTATCCAATGCAGTCTGTATGGATTGCTTTTGCATCATCAAATCTTCACATCTTTTCACGCATTGATTATGGACACTATTTGACCCACCCATGTGCATCTTAAATCTTTCTGTCTTATTCCAACTTCTAAATCCTTTAGAAGTGAATGTTTCACCTCCAAAATGACTTGAACTTTCATGCTCATTCTTGAACAAATAACAACAAAAGCAAAAAGCCGCATCTTCTTTGATGCTATATTCTAACCAATTTCCATACATATCAAACCAAGACTCATTGAAACGACGATAATTTTCAGACATCAATCTTTGAGGAAAAACATGATTTCGGGGTTGACAAGGGCCTTTTTGAATATAAGCTCTTCTTACCTCATCATGCTCGTTGGGATGATAATGTGAAATTGGTTTTCTTTCAGCAGGATCTGACTGAATAGCACTTGAATCAACTTGTCTTCTCCCACAAGACGAGGGATTAGTGTTTGCATCAAAATTTGAGGTTTGTGTTTGAATGTTGTGTTCGCCGGTTTCTTGATTCAAAGGAGAATTTTCAGGTGCAGAAGTTGAAGGAAACGATTCGGTAGCCAACCTTTTGAAATATTTATGCATTTTCAACTAAACAAAAAAAGATTTAATTAGGCAAGTAAAGGATATTCAAATATTCAATAATTATAGGTATTTATAACTAATCAGAAGAGAATCGAAGGAGTAAACAAACACATATAATTACAATTGACAAATGATTTATAACCAATTTCATCAAATGATTTCAATAATTGAAACTAATCTAGCTATGTAAATAATTAAAGTGCAAACAATCAAAAATTTGACAAAGAAAACGAAAATTTAAAAACTATCTAGAGGAACTTAACATACTGTCATACTTAATATCACAAAGTTCACATTCTCAAAAGTCATAATAAAGAGTATCAATTGCTTAATTAACCATTGATAGTTCATAGACTCATAGTACTGATAGTAGAATACTAGAATGAACTCATGGGCATCAATCCCAACTAATTTCATTATTAGTCCTCCTAAAATAAAGTAATGTCACCCCTTTTATGAGTAATACATTGTCAATCATCTAAGACTTAAGGTTTTACCTATTCCGTCATATTTTTTGTATGAAACATCTTAGGGTGACAATAGAGTATTATTATTGGACTGCATTATTTTTCAATTTATTACCCGTAGTCCCATACGGCTATCGTTTCAACATATTATGAAAAACAAGGAGCAACAAAGTACCTGATTGGGGGGGGGGGTGATTTTTAATGCTAAACCACATGCATGACATGCATATATCATAAGTCTAAGAATAATTGTTGTTCAATTACGAAAACACAGTTTGCAAACTTTGTGAATATTTCTGACGCTATACCAAAAAAAAAAGTCTTTTCCAAACTTTAAACAGAGTTTAAAATTATCATGGGAGTAATTAACGAATGCTTATCATGACAAGTACGTAAACCCTTAAACACAATTTATGCTTTGGAGTTGTGGTTCCAAATTCTTGAACAAGGTTAGATGTTGGAAGAAAAAAATTATCTTTTGGAGCATTGAGGTTAGGGCAAATAATTTTCCAAACCCACATTTTTTGATAAATATTTAATAGTCCATCCAATTTTCAGTAAATATTTTTTGGGACCAAAGTCGACCAAACGTATCTTTTTTAAAATTGCACCAAGGACCCTAAGTTTTCTTATATTTGCACATCTAACCCAAATTTTTAAAAACTTACTTTCAAAAGTTAAAATTACTCGATGGCCTCCTTCAATTGTCTAATAACCCGACCCTAACCCATATTTATTTATTTAAATCATATTTATTTATTTAATTAATTATGTTTATTCATTAAATTTATCATGTTTATGGATTTAATCACTCATGGTTATTTGTTTAACCAAATCATGCTTATTAATTCTATTACATTCAATTTATGTATTTACCGAATTACCTTATGACATTTAAATTTTTCGCTTTCATTTATCGTATTTAATCATCCCAGTTGGCGGATATTTCATTTGGGTCTCATTTTGCAATTTCAGTTTCATTGATTGTTAATTCAAGCCTTGTTGATTAGTTAAATATCGGGTGAATCGATAGTAGGCCTCAATAATTGTGGTTTAAGAAATTATTATTATTATTATTATTATTATTATTATTATTATTATTATTAT